>CM033714.1:51539881-52154370 GCA_019671005.1 Hibiscus mutabilis
AGAACCCAAGTAACATAGCCCATTAGATGAATTCAAGCCTACAAAGCAAAACAGTAAACATACTCCTAAACTGTCCTTTTTTATTTCATATCAGATTAGAGCACCTGCAGATGATCAAATCATGTTCAACTTGCCAACAACCCAATAAAAACCTTGATCAAAAAGCTTAGCAATCACTACTAGTCATGTTAGAGATATCATAAGACAGGACCCAGGTAACATAGCCCATTAGATGAATTGAAGCCTATAAGGCTAAACATACTCCTAAACTACCTTTTTTTTTATTTCAGATCAAAGCACCAGAAACATGATCATGTTCAGCTTGCCAACAACCCAATAAAAACCTTGATCAAAAGCGTAGCAATCACCACTAATCATGTGATGTCATGTTTTGAACATAATTAGAGCATGGAGGTAAAATCGTAACTTAGAGAACACATAATAGAGAAGGCTGGAGAGTAGCCTAGAAGTCAACTATTCTTACCACACAGAGAAGCTGTCGTTTCCCTGGATTGTCAGCTCCTTGAGTACTAAACTTTGCTTCCAAAACCACAATTAAGGCAACATTATCCTGCAGACAGAAAAATTTACATAATAGAATTACAGAAGTCCGTGTCTTAAGAGAATGGATACAGATCCAAATTAGTAATGATAGATTTATTACCTTAACCAAACGATTTGAAGCAGCTTTCTTCTGAGTAGTTTGAACAGCAACCTCAGTCAAGGATTGAGCTGCCTTATTAAATTCAACCTGCAAAAGACATGATTTACTTTAGCATAGAAAACCAAATGTATAAATCCGTATACCACATTAGGAAGACTTCCAAACCTCATATTTTTTGACATGGGAAAATCTATCTCTACGGAAAAAGGTAGCACAGCCATCAATCGAATGGATATTTCCACCTAAACCTGCAGTATAGACAATATAAATTATACATAAGAGTAATGCTACTAAATCATTGAAATGAGAACCTTGGGAGTTCTTCAGCAACCTCATTCATCTTCCTCTTGTACAAAGCCTGATACCCATGTTTGTCCAGCTCAGGGGCAAAAGTTTCCTCAAAATGGTCATTTTGCACCTGAAAATATTATAACAATTGATATTTAGCCACACTCAATGTTCATCATCTAGATGACCAAAGGCTGAAGATGATTTCTTGTTAATGATGTGTTGAATGCACCTAAAGAAATTCTGGCCGACAAAATCATTTCTCATTTAACTATTGTCTCGTCTTTGTTTTGGAAAACTCCATACTTTCATGACAAAGATGGAGCAAGAGATAGATAATTTCCTTATTAGCATCACTCATCACAAATTAAGGAGGCAAGTGAACTCTTTTAGGTATACACACACACATACAATGACACTATGCATCTAAAAGGAAAAGCAAAGGATACAGCTGAGCATTAACCCACATCTAAATTAAAACCGAAAAAAGTACACAAGCTCTATATCTCCACTAAAAATATGATCGCAAACATTCAACATAGAAGCAATTTTATCAGGCATTAAACTTCAAAGCTGTTTCTCAGTTCACAACAAAAGTTCTGAAACGTAGCTATCATCATTCATCAGATATTAACTGAAAGTATTACCTCTTGAAGACAGACAATGTCTGCACGATAACCAATAATTTCCTGCAACAAATTCTGTCTGCGATATGGCGAAGAAAGAGCCCATGGAGGACAATAACTGTATAACTCACTGCTTGCATGAGACGGACAAAATGTTGTACGACATAATTGTAAAAGTTCCAGACGATGAAATACGGCCATCTGAATCGAGCTGACCCATCATATCAGCTCCACTTACTGGGATCAAGCGCCGAGGAATAGGGGAAGGAGCAGGAATAACACGAGATGTCAAAACAGTATTAGGATGCCCAACAGGTAGTTTCGTTTCTGCATCAACGACAACACATTCAAACTTGAGAACATGATCAATATCATCTGCTGAGGGTGTATATGTTTTAGAGCGCCCAACTTCAAACCAGGCTTCACCACCACTCCTCTATGTAACTGCAGCAGGATACAGAGGAGTAGAACCATTTGTCAAGCTAGCGCTCGACACTGAACCGGATAAGCTAGAACTAATAACTCCAGACCCTGTGCTATTGAAACGGCCAAATATCTCTTCCTCCTCATTTCCATTTTCATTTATAGCACTTGCAGCATGGT
The DNA here is from genome assembly GCA_019671005.1 of Hibiscus mutabilis. Taxonomy (NCBI): domain Eukaryota; kingdom Viridiplantae; phylum Streptophyta; class Magnoliopsida; order Malvales; family Malvaceae; genus Hibiscus; species Hibiscus mutabilis. The sequence continues at coordinate 51,542,063 of CM033714.1, forward strand.
CATGCAGAACACGGTGATGCTGCCATGCATCTGAGAAGCACTTATGAGAGCAATGGTAACTTTTAACAACAGGTATTTTAGCCTTAACACAACCTAGGCACTGCAATGTGGCTTGCTCAGAGGGATGTACACTACAGACAGCAACTTTTCTATCACTTTGTATGCGATACCTACAAAACAGAACCACAAAAGGAACATTTTGCATTAGACAGGTAATATAAATGGAAAATTTGTAACAGTCGACCTATCATATAAGTTTCCACTAAATTCCTAGAAGAAGACAAATGAAAAGATCTTAAACCACAACAAAAGGTGCACAAGATATAGCCAAGAGAATCTCTTTCCAGAATATGAATCCAGCAATTACAGTAGTCGGTAAGAATGCAAAATATCTTCATCAAAATTGTTCAGTGAAACTACAAAGTACCTAAATATGTGCGCTCAATGTAGTGGTTAAAGATTTTTGTCTTGCAGTGAACAAATCTACATATCATCCAAGGAATAATCAATCAATTCAAATTTATATTACTAATAGCCACATGTAAACCAATGTCAAGGATAAAGTTCTAGGATCTTTTGCGATGAAACATATGGAAACCACTGCAAGTTTTTATTACCTTCCAAGGCATCTCCCATAATTGTCATAATGTAACTAGACTTACTTTCAACCCACCTTCAAATAGCAAAAGCTTGAAATAGGCAATCAAATATTAAATGTCTCATTACCACCTTTTTAACAGTTAAGTTGGGTGATCACTATGCATCCACTCTTGTAGCTGAATGATTCCTTCTTTGTATAACCAACATTTTATGTGCAGTACTTCTCAAAATAAATATTTTATATGCCGTATCTCTAAATCTAAGTTGAAACATTCTAGCGAACTTTACAGATATAAACACAACAGGGTGGTCACAATAATAATAACACCCATAACAATAATTATTAGCAACAGAACATTTTAGCTTGAAGAGCAAATTCATCATGGCATATTTTGCAACCATGAAGTGTCATTCCAGTTGAAGCAGAGACAGCAGATAACAACAGAGAAGTGGCTGGCAACAACTTATAAATCTCAATTCCATACATTCCCCAGTATATTTATTCATAACCACCTAAACAAGAAGTTACACACAATATTTACTAAAACAACCAAATAATATCACAACCAAAAAATTAGCTCAAACCCAATTGGCCAAAATGAGAAGCTTCCTTTATTAGTGTTTAAAAAGGCACGCATAGGCGCCGAGGCGAGGCGAGGCGAGGCGAGTGCAAAGCGCCCAATTGCGTCTAGGTGAGGCGATTTCAATGATACGCACAGAGGCGCAAAAGGCGTTGAAAGGCAACACCTAGTTTAAATTGTTTGTTTTTTTTTCTTTCTTGTTTTTGTTTTTATTATCTTTTACATACTAACTTGGGCCACATCTGGGTCACACAAAATAACATTAATCAAATGAAATTTAAATTAACTTGGTTATTTTAATACACTGCAAAGTTATTTTAAGTTTGAGTCATTTAAATTCAGATTAATCTTGGTTCAAGTTATTTTAATCATGACTCGTCCAACGATATTAAAGCATAATGTGTAATTTGAACTTAAAGCATAAAAATGATGTTTCCTTTCGATATATTATCATACATCCTTTCGACACATGATGTTATAACACACGATGTTTCCTTTTTATTATGAGTCACCCAACGACATTAGTCCAACGATATTATAGCATAATGTGTTGTTTCAAGATGATTACATATGATGTTATATTATCATATATCCTTGGCATTATCATATTGCAGGTTTGTCTATTTACCATATATATGCTTCCTATTGCATGATAAAATGTTATAACGCTTTTTGATTTAATTAATGAAATGGAGAGGTTTTGTTGAACTATTATGAGATTCAATGGTCTATTTTAGTGTTATATATGCATATTAATGAGTAAATCTTTAATTTTCAAAAGGTGTGTCTTACTTCAATAAGATGTGCCTAGGCTATAGCACCCCTATCGCCTTAGGCCATTTTTTACATCGTACTTAATACTAACATAGAAAAAGTTTCTTTAATTTTTATTCAAACTCACTCGGTATGGAAAAGTTCATGAGAGATTAAATGAAACCCCATTTCTCTAAATCAGAAATGTCCTAATGGTCAAACAACCCCTCCGACCAAAAAGTAATACACAATGATTAATAAGCACTTACCACTTGTACCTCAAGAAGTGACCATCAAGAGGGGCCGACTCAGGCACGTCATCGGTGGTAACGGTCTTGTCGGGTCGGCGCAAGAGCAAGTAAGGCGTGAGCTCGCAGCCAACCATTGGTATATCAGAAGGGAGGTGCACCCGTAGCACGCTCAGCATGCTTCAACTTCCGCGGCTTCCTTTGTCACAGTTCGCAACGGTCACTGCTTTTTAAGCCTATCAAAACCAACCCCACACTAACAGTATCAGCAGAACAAGAAATGACCTCGAAACGATGAGCAATCCTATCGGGGCGGAGTCCAGGCGGATCCGCCATTTACTTGAGCCAAGAACCCGCCAGCCTTGAGCCAAAAACACCCTTTCTTTTTTTTCTCTCCAATCAAACAAACCTACTATAATCTTAAAAACCAAATGCTAATTTAACGACAGATCTTAAAACAAATTTTAGGGTTTCGAAAATAACTTATCCAAAGAATGGGGAAAAGGGGAAATGGGAGATCGAATGATGATTAGGGTTTTAAAGAGGAGGAGGAAAATGTTAAATTTATATAAAAAGAGAGAAAACTATAATATAAAACAAAATTTAACGATAAAAAATAGTAATAGTAATTAGTTTCCAGAATATAATAAATTGAAGTGATGGAATTTTCGGAAGTGGAGGGTGGCGCTGCGGGACGCGGCGTTGTCGTGGTGGTGGCGGTGTAGCGGAAGGGCCGGCTTTGTTTGGGCTTACGCTTCGTCTATTCGGAGCCCAGCACATCATATTAAGATCAAAGGCAAGTACTCGCTGTTTTTTTTTTTTGTCTATTACTCAATTTTCCCTCGATGTATATCTTTTCTTTTTGGGTAAAGTTCAAAATGTCACTAAAGTATTTTAAAGTATTCATTTTATTCCTCCAACTTTTAAATGTTATAAAATGAACATTACGCTTTGATTTTGTTATAAAATGAGTAGTTCGTCGTTAATTGTCATTAAAGAGTGGCATAATAATATTAGGCTCGTAAACGAACCGAATGAACAGGAACGAGAGTATGTTCATATTCGTTCATTTAATTTTAACCGAATAAATGAACGAACACGAACAAATGAACGAACACGAACAACTAAACGAACATAATTTCTTGTTCATGTTCGTTTGTTAAAATGATAAACGAACTTAAACGAACACAAACGAACGAACATAAAAAGAAATATGTGAATAAATTTAAGCGAACATAAACGAACGAATATATGTGAATAAATTTACTTTATTTAAATATAATATTTTTGTTATGAAAAGTAATAAATATAAATGGATATATATGAATAAATTTAAGTGAACATAATCGAACGAACACAAATGAACGGATTATCGAACGTTCACAAACGTAAATGAACAAACGAGGCATTTGTTCGTGTTCGTTCATTTAATTAAACGAACTTCCCGCCGAATGATTCGCTGAACGTTTGGTTCGTTTACAGCCTTACATAATATGCTAAATTAATGAAAAATATCTCATTGGACCCTCAATTATAATTAAAATTTTATTTTGTTTTTTTAATAGGGTAAATTACACCACATGTCACTTTGTTAAAGGTTGAGTAACAATCATGTCACTTTTCTTCTAAAAGTAACAATTTAGTCACTCAAGTTTGGGAAAAATAGACCACTTTTCTTCTAAAAATGACAATTTAGTCACTCAATTATATGTTTGGGAACAAATAGAGCTTTTTTCTTCTAAAAGTAATAATTCAGTCACTCAATTATAGGTTTAGGAACAAACATGTCACTCAATTAAAATTTTAGTGATAAACAAGTCATTTTGCCATTAAGTTGAAATAATGGCTTGGTATAATAACAATTTTAGTCCTTGAAACTTATGCATTGTATTAATTTGGTCTTAATTCAAAATAATTTAATAAACTTAACCTTTCATATTTGAAATTCCATTAGTGAAGTGACAGTGTCTACTAGCGGACGACATTAAGGTCATAATGAGTCTTACATTATTCTGTCAAATGTCTAGTAGTGAAGTTATTGTGTTTGATGAGCTATCACGTCTGTTGATTATGGAGTAATGGACAATAGCATGGAGTGTGGTAAGTAGTCGAAATGTGTGTCAGAAAGATGCAATGTCAAAATTTTTAAATATGGGTTAAATTTATTGAATTATTTCGAATTATGACCAAATTAATAGAATGCATAAGTTTCAAGGACTAAAATTATTATTATATCATGCCCTTATTTCAATTTAATGACAAATAGACTTGTTTGTCACACAATTTTAATTGAGTCACATTTTTGTTCTTAAACTTATAATTGAGTGACTGAACTATTGCTTTTAGAAGAAAAGGGACATGTTTCTTCCTAAATATATAACTAAATAACTGAATTGATGCTTTTAGAAGAAGAGTGATTTATTTGTTACTAAACCTATTGTAACACCCTAAACCCATATGTCACAATTTGAGTCTCAAGCCCAAACCAACCATAAATTTTTGCAACTAGGATTAGCCCAAACAAGGTATTTCCAAAATATTTAGAATCTAATAGTAAAAAATATAGATAAACAGTTTAAATCATTATTGTTGAGTGGATCAATCGATGTGAAATTGGCCAAGAGAGGGGTGAATTGACTTTTTGAAATTGGAAGGAGCAAATTGAAAAGATAAAAATTGAAGACAAGGCAATTTATAGTGGTTCAAGCTTCGAACAAGCTCTACATCCACTACCTTAGCTCCCACTAAGGATTTTGAACCAATATCCGCTAGATATTCTTCCCCTTTTCTAAGCTTAGGAGGAAACCTTTACAAATAAGTTAATCTTTCTACCCAAAGATTAACCAAGACTCTCTCTTTACAAAGAAGAAATGGCAAACTTAAAAGTCTCTCTCACAAGATTGATTTGTTGCCCAAATTACAAACAAACTCTCCCCAAACTTGAAAGAAATGTATACAATGAAAATTACAACAAGTGGGGTACAATAATTTGACTCTTTAAGCTCAATGGTTTGGATATATGCTTGGATGTTGCAAATAAGTTCAATAGTTGTTGTTGAGGCTTTGGAGGCTTGCTTTTATACCTTCTCATTGATTTCTAGCCGTTTTGGTGGTTGCCATCATAAATATAGTCGTTGGGCCCTCTTCTTCCCACCATAAATGTACTTCTGCAACTACCCGTATCGATACGCGGGAGGTAGTATCGATACAGACCTGAAAATAGAAAGAGCCGTTGTGCAGGAAAAACAAAGAGCGTATCGATACACCGAAAAGTGTATCGGTACGATCTCAGTGTAAAACAAGGGGCGTATTGAAACGGGCAAGGCCGTATCGATGCAATTTTGCTCACTTGGACTACTGTTTGAACATGTATCGGTACGCCTTGAAGGTGTATCGATACGAGTTAACTGATTTTCAAAATTGCATGTTCCGAATAACTGATAAGGCAACGTTCGAATTATAAATGAAAAATCTTAACCACTGTATCGATACGCTAGTAGCCATATCGGTACGATGTTCTTAAATCTTAAACCCAGTATGAAGGTCGTATCGAAACAGATGGAACCGTATCGAAACGCCTGAGTAAAAACCTTAGCCCATATGAAGATCGTATCGATATGGATGGAACCGTATCAAAACAGATTCTTACAGTGGCCTTTTAATTTAAGCTCGTATTAAAACGCTCGAGAACGTATCGATACACCTAGGCGTAAAGGTTGAATTTAGCCTTAAAAATACTTAGAAAAATTTATAGGGTTTAAGTTTTTGACTTTGAATAATTTTGTACTTGAAAAATCTTTGTCAATTGTGAGTCTTTGAGATACTTAAAAATTTATTTTCTTTTATAAATAGGTCCTTAAACAATTTGTTATATCAAAATTAAACTTTAGTTTTACAATCTCCCCTTTTTTGATATAACAAAACCAAGTTAAATTTTTAAGTCTTTGTAAAAAAAAAACTCCCCCTTACTTTAAGATAGGTTCTAAAAACGTTTTTGAAAATTTAAACTTTTTCTTCTCCCCTTTTTGTTAGATCAAAATCAATGATATTAAAAGATAGAAACAAGAAACATAACAACGAAGCATCATTAAAAGCATAATTAAAGCAACATAATTATCATTGAAAGTTCAAAGCAACATAATCCAAATCCAACTTAAAACTTAAAAACAAACTAAAATCAAAGCATAGGTTCATGGAGTAAATAACATAGGCGCATAAAAATAAAAAGCCTAATATGACATGTATGCAATGCAATGTTTGTCTATGGAGCATCCTCATCATCCTCGTCCTTTTGATCTTCATCTTCGTGTAATGACGTTTTTGAAAAACTACTAAAATGTATCCCATTTTTTGGAGAAGATTTGATTAAAATGGGAATCTTCTGAAAAATCATAATCCTTTGAAAAACTATTGAAAACTTGGAGTCGCCACCGGCCACTTGGATAAGGTAGGCCGGACACCATAAAACTAGAGATTCGATTTGAAAGGGTTCGAGAGTTGGTTACGTGTGGGGAAGGATTAACACCCCCATCACGTCCGAAAATCGGTACCAAAATATTTGTTGCTTTTAATTGAAGGAAATTGTCAGAATTTGAAAGGAATTTAATTCGGTGACCCTAATTGAAAATTAACCTTAATTGAATGGGCTTCATCAAATTGGTGGGTTCAAATTAATTGAACATTTTAATTAATAAGGTTGATGATATATCAGACCATAGATTAAACCGACATCGAATAAGCCCGACTGCCGTGTTAATTTATGGTTCGAATCCTGCACGTCACCTTTATACATGGTGCAAGCAGTTAAGATATGATGTAATAATTTTATCAACTTTTAACTTTACCTTGGGATGGTAAGAATTAATTCAGATATTTGGTCAACATCCTTTAAGCTCGGACTATTACGACACGAATACATAATTAATAAATATCCCCTTTTATGATTTAGATTAATTAATGCAAAATTAGTGGGCCATATGAATGACAATTAAAGAATGGCAAACAAAGGCACAAAAATAAACACAAAGGGCCAACCCAAGACCTAACCTATAAAGGCCCAAATTATGAAAAGCCCAAATGATGATCTAATTATTAATTAGGTGATTCTAGTATTTAATCCTAGGTTAATTACCCTAAAAGACTAAAACTCTAACAAATTATGATAATTAATTTAATGTTGATCTCAACTTGAAGTTCATTTTATCCTAAAGTCATTAAGAAATGTTCAATTAATTTAATGAATTTAACATTCACTCAAATGAGCCAAGAATGAATTTAAATTCACTAAACTAATTCGAACTCTAATCTAACTAAGGCTCTAAAAAACTAATCTTAAATTAATCTAATTAATTTAAAGATCGTGCCCCAATAAGGCGAGCACATGATTCTAAATTAATTAGATTAACTTTACCTAATTTTAATCTAAAACCCTAGCGAACCCATAGCCCACTTAAACTAAACAAACCTTAAGACCCAAACTTCTAAAACTAGGCCCAACAGTCTAAAGCCCAAAGGCCCAAACAAAACTAAACTAAACATATATGAAACCACATGTATAAGAACTATGACCATATATCATAAACTATATATAATATATTCGTTTAAAACTATATTATATATATTATAAAAGTATGTATTTTATGTACATTGCAAAACCTTACATTACATACATTATAAAAAGCCTTATACTATATATACATATATTATAAAAAAACTTATGGTATATATATATTATAAATACCTTATATTATAAAAACGTATATTACATATAAAAAACTATACATTATGCTTTACAAAAACTATATTATATACGTATACTATATATGTTATAAAATTTATATGCTATGTAGTATATAAAAACATATATTATTTAGTATAAAAACATATATTATTTAGTATAAAAACGTATATTATATAAGAAACATATATTATATAAGTAACACATTATATTATAATAAAAACATAGATTATGTAAAAAAAAACCATATATTATATATACTATGTATTATGAAGAATGTGCATTATATAAAACTAGGCATATTATATAAACATATATTATGAAACTATATATTTTGTAAAGAAAAATGTATACTATATATTTGAACTTTGTATCATATTTTATATATATATATAAACTATACGTATCATTTAAAAGCATATGTATATACCTATGTAATTTATAAAACATACATATTATACCTTATATTACACATAAAAAGGCTTCATAAATTGTATGCATGCTATGGCAACCAAGTATTTTGCTAACTTCAAAATTGGGCTGATACAAAAAAGAAGGTGGCAAGAAGGTACCCAAAGCCCACGGGTTTGGGCTCTCCGGTCCGGATCGGGGTTGGGTCGCGAGCCGGGTTCCGGGTGTATACCAGTTCATCCGGTTTTGACCGAATAAATGGGGTAAACCTCTTTTTATTCAATCTTTATTTCTTCTCATTCTCAAATATTCTCCTTTCCTCTAAAATAAACCCTAGCCGCCGAAGCTATAACCACAGCTCGTCGCTGCTCCGGTGGCCGTCTCAGCCATGCAAGAACATCAGCGGACTCACCTCAATCTCCCCTTCCTCCTTATCGGACTGGTTTTCTGAGGAAATGAACCGAGCTTCGCGAGAAAAGGGTCTGAACATTTCGGCTTTCTATTGCCGGATCTCCTCCGTTCACTGTTGGATCGTCGTGAAACCGAGGTATGTCGTTCTCCTCACCCCGATCTATCTCTCCACCGTTGGGATTACCGAGATAGAGCTCTGGTCGCCTCCGGGTGTTGAAGACCGAAGGTAACGTTTTCTTCTGTCTTTTTTTCCTTTTTGGTTCGAGCCAAATAAAGCAAAAAACAAAAAAAAATAATATCTGAATGTTTTCCTCTGTATTGCTTAAAGAAATGAATCCTTGCTTTGCTTTTTGATTTGAGAAAAGAAAAACTGGAGAAGAACTCTAAAATGATTTTTTTTTCTATTGATTCTGGAAAAGTCGAATCCCTTTACATTCCTTCTTGCCTTTGTTTATATAGGTAGATTACATACAAAAATAAAAACTAGAAATGAAAAACATCTCATTGGTTGCTTTTTACATTTTGTTTGTATTCATCTGCTTATTCTGCAGTATTCTGTTTGCCACTAATTTTTCTATGCTTGTTTGTATGGCATGTGAGGGGAGGAGGGGACCAGTGATGCATGGCTTGAGCTGGTGCGGCGTTGAGAAGCCAAAGGGTCATGGGTGAGCTGCACAGAGGACAAGAGGATATCCGATTAGGGCTTAGTTGATTTCCAGATTAGGGTTAATTAGTTGGGCCAAATGTAATATGTATTTAACTTTTGGTTTTAGATGTAATATGGACTGTTATAAAGTTTGAAGTTGGGCTTTTATTTATACAATAATAGTTTATATTTTTTAAACTCTTTTCTGATTTTTAAATGACAACATAATAATGATAAATAATAATAGTAACAAAGCATAATAATAGCAAGTAATAATAATGGTAATATTTAACATAAATGATAGTAATATATAATTACAATAATATCGTAGTAATAATAATAAGATGATAAGAGAATACAATGTAATATACTAGTAATATTTAGGTTTTCTTTTCAAATATAACAATAATATGATAATAAATAGCATGCTATGATAGCAAATATAAATGCTTAATTAAAATAGTATTAGTAACTAATTAATTTTTGGGTTTTTAAGTTTTAATAAAAAGGATAAAGTAAACAAAGCCCATAACATTATTTAGAAAGTAGTAATATATATATAAGCTCGTTATTGTAAAAAAACAAAAACGAAAATAAAAATGGGTTCACCCCAGATAAAATTAGTAATTACACTTCATCATGGGTTTGAGAGTAGCCTGAGATTGTCTCTATTCTCCATGGAAAGCCGTAAAAGATATGTTCATTGAACCTTGTTGGCTTTCAATTGCTTGAACTCGGTCCTCTAAGGAAGTGAATCGAGTATCAATGGCCGCAAACCCTTCATTTATGGTTGTCTTCAATGAGGTCATAGAAGTGTTCAATGAAGTGAATTGCTCATTGAAATAAGCAATGAGAGCATCCATAGTTGGTGGAGCTACCGGAGCTTAAGGGGCGACTTGTGGAGGAGCTTCCGGTACTTCGGAGATTGTATCGTGTGGAAGCTCGGTGAGACGTAGCCACTCACCACTGAAATAATGAAACTTTGCGCGAACAAGAGAGCACTCATCAATGGGATCGGTAAGAGGCTCGGGAAAGTCTTGCGAGCAATCAATCTCCAATTGAGTAAACAAGTAACTCAATGTTGTCCCATAAGTGAAGGATGAAACTAGAGAGGTGTGCTGATGTTGGATGAGGTAAATTAGCTTCGCGAACATTATTTGAGCAAGATTGTGATGCTTCTCTTCACGAAAACATCTAATCTAAAAGTCGTCCACTTGTCGGATAGTGGAAAACTTTCCAGCAGATGGCCGAAACCACCAAGTGATCATTAAGTGTAAGATGCGATCATGAGCATCAAGAACAGTGACAGAACCGCCAAGAACATGTCCCATGGAGTCCTCATCGGCTATTCCCTCATCTTCTATCCCAAAAACATTCACTAGAGTTTGAACACCAATACGAAATTTCTTTCCCATTAAGAATGACTCAATAGCAATGACCTTAGAACGGTCTTGGTTGGGGATGCACCGGACATTAGCAAAGAAAATCAAAACAAGATTACGGTACAAAAACCCGGGGATATCCAAAAATTGAATAAAGTTCCAACATCTCAAAAGATGAAGATATTTGAACTTGAAACGTTTAGAGTTTAAAAAAAAGGAAGAGATGTTACTCTTTCGCGGCGGGTTTTGTAGTTTTGGTATTGCTTGAAGTTATTTAAAGCCGTCGGGGTCGGAAAACTTTTTTGATAAATGACACTAAGGTTGAGACGTGCCGAATTATCTTCGGTTGAAGACTTGCCAACCTCGTTTGTTCTGGCTCTCTTTCTTGGTGCCATAGATAATCTGAAAAACAATTTAGGCACAAAAATAGTGCATGCATAAATCATCATATTCGATCCAATAAATAATCCAATGTTCAAGGTTTTTGTTAAAAAATATACAATATAGTTTAAAAACATATACAAATATAAAAAAGAAATTTTGGTAAAAAGAATTTTGAAAAACAGATTATAAAAATATACTGTATAATTTTTTATATTCGAATAAAGAAATTTCGAATTTTAAAGAATGATTGCAAAAACTTCAAAACCCATACTATATGTATACTTTTTAGACAAAAACTAACTGAAACCAGTATGTAAAAATAAACGAAATTGAAAAAAAAGAAAAGAAAAGGAAAATATACCTTGAGTTATGGAATTGGATAAATGAAGGATGAAGATGCACCAATTTGATGAAAGAGAGCTTAGACTTGTTTTAAAGAACAAAAACCCTCAAAAGATTTGATGAAAAACAAGGGTTTTGAAGGGTATTTATAAGGAAAAAAATAAGGTTTTTGAGAGAGATTAGGTTTGATTAGGATTTTGTTTTAAAGAAGGAAACCCTTTTAAGGATTCTGCATCAGCGCGTATCGATACGCCACGTGACGTATCGAAACAGGTGTACCGGTACGTATTCTTGAATATGTATTGATATAGTTTGACCCGTATCAATACATTTGTGCTGAGAAATGCAATCTGGGTTGAGTCAAGAATGGTGTATCGAAATACCTTCACCCGTTTCGATACGAATAACCCAAAAAATGCATTTTGGGCCACAAGTTGCTCAAAAGTTCGATTTTATTCAAACCGAGATGCATGCAGATGATATGTGAACAACATGTATGGTCTAACAAGGTACATACTCCCCTTAGCAACAAACATAGATGCATTAAGAAGCAAAATCATACATGCATATCAATCAATTTAATTCAAGCAAAATTTTGACCTTAAAGGGCTCTAAAGAGAGGCTGGTTAAACCTAACTCTCTCCCAAGAGTCCAAAAACACTATTTGTCTAATGGTTTGGTAAATATGTCCACTAGTTGGTTTGAGGTATCAACATACTCTAGGACAACATCATTCTTTAAGACATGATCCCTAATGAAATGATGTCTTATCTCTATATTCTTGGTTCTAGAATATTGGATGGGATTCTTAGTGAGACGTATGGCACTAGTGTTGTCACACTTAAGGGGTATGGTACCTACATCAATTCCATAGTCTAGAAGTTGTTGCTTCATCCAAAGGACTTGAGCACAACAACTTTTGGCCGATATATATTCCGCTTCGATGGTAGATAGAGCTACACTATTTTGTTTCTTAGAGAACTAAGATATGAGCATACTACTTAGAAATTGGCAAGTGCTGGAGGTACTCTTTCTATTTATCTTACAACCCCCATAATCCGTATCGGAATAAGCATAAAGGTCAAAGGATGAGTCTCTAGGATACCAAAGACCTAAACATGGTGTGTCTCTAAGGTATCTAAAGATTCTCTTAATGGCTATAAGGTGTGGTTCTCTAGGACTAGCTTGAAACCTAGCACACAAGCAAACAGTAAACATAATGTCAGGTCTACTTGCGGTAAGGTCAAGCAAAGAACCAATCATAGAACGATAAAGTTTAGAATCAACACACTTACCTCCTTCATCTTTGTCAAGCTTTATAGATGAGCTCATTGGTGTGGCTTGAGGCTTCACATTCTCCAAATCAAACTTCTTGAGCATATCCTTGATGTACTTAGCTTGATTGATGAAAATGTCATCCTTTCTTTGCTTGATTTGGAGTCCCAGGAAGAATGAGAGCTCCCCCATCATGCTCATCTCAAAATCACCTTGCATTAACTTAGTAAACTCTTGACTATACAACTCATTAGTAGAACCAAAAATTATATCATCACCATAAATTTGTACTACTAAGATGTCATTGTCATTTCTTTTAATGAAAAGTGTAGTATCCACTTTGCCTTTTTCAAAACCTTTTTCAATCAAAAAGTTTGAAAGCCTTTTATACCAAGCTCTAGGAGCTTGTTCCAAACCATATAAAGCTTTAGTTAATTTAAAAACATGATTTGAAAATTTTGGATCTTCAAAACCGGGTGGTTGTTCAACATACACTTCTTCATTAATAAAACCATTTAAAAATGCACTTTTTACATCCATTTGAAAAAGCTTGAATTCATGATTACATGCAAAGGCAAGAAGCATCCTAATAGCTTCCATTCTAGCTACGAGTACATATGTTTCATCAAAAATCAATTCCCTCATCTTGAGTGTAACCTTGAGCAACAAGTCTAGCCTTGTTTCTCACTATGTTACCACTCTTATCTAGCTTGTTTTTAAAAACCCATTTAGTTCCTATAGTAGATTTATTACTAGGTCTATCAACTAATGTCCATACTTTACTCCTCTCAAATTGATTAAGTTATTCTTGAATGGCCAATATCCAAAAATTATCTTTTAATACTTTTTTGATAATTTAGGCTAAATGCATGAAATGAATGCAACATTATTCATTAATCTAAGAGAGGATCTAGTAGTTACCCCCTTGGATGGATCACCCAAGATTTCACAACCTTTGACATAGTTGAGTTCCCTTGGGTAGCTCACTTCTTTTTCCTCAAGATTCATGTCCTTAAGGCTTCTATGGGAGGATCTTATGCTTCTTCTTCTTTGGTTTGAACCTCATCCACCTTTGATGATTATCCACCATCATTGGCTTCAATGATCCCTACATCATCATCATCACAAGAATTCTTCCTCAGAATGAGGTTATCATCGAAAACCGCATGTACAAACTCTTCTACAACTAAGGTTCTTTTGTTAAAAACTCAATAGGCTTTAGAATTTAAAGAGTAGCCTAAGAAAATAGCTTCATCACTTTTTGCATCAAATTTACCTAAATGATATTTTCCATTATTTAAAAAAAACATGCATCCAAAAGGATGAAAATAACTAATGTTAGGCTTCTTTGATTTTAAAATCTCATAAGGAGTTTTCTTTAAAATTGACCTAATCATTATTCGGTTAATAATGTAACAAGCGGTGTTTGTGGCTTCCGCCCAAAAATACTTAGGTAAATTGTTTTCACAAAGCATGGTTCTAGCCATTTCTTCTAAAGTACGGCTTTCCTCTCAACTACCCCATTTTGTTGAGGAGTGGGAGTAGCGGAAAAATTATGGCTAATACCATTAGAGTTACAAAAAATCCCAAGATTTTGAAATTTCGTTTCATGGTCACTTCTAATATGTGAAATGTTTTGACCAGGATCATTTTGAGTGATTTTTGAAAACGTGATGAATTTTTCTAAAGCCTCATCTTTAGTACTTAAAAAGAGAACCCAAGTGTATCTAGAGAAGTCATCTATTAAGACATATGCATATGATTTTCCACCCAAGCTAGTAGTTCTAATTAGCCCAAAAATATCCATATGGATCAATTGTAATACCATACTAGTTGAAACATTATTAATGGATTTAAAAGAGACACGTTTTTGTTTACCCTTAGCACAAGCATCACAAATATTATTTAAAGAAAATTTTAGCTTAGGTAAATCTCTTACTAGATTTTGGGAAGCTAATTTCTCTAAAACACTTATGTTAGCATGCCCTAGTTTCCTATGCCATAACCATGCATCATTTTTATCTTTAGCAACCAAACATGCTTGGGATGTATGAATGTCATCTAAATGCACCATGAAAATGTTACCTATGCGATGACCAATGAACATTATCTTATTTGTTTTAATGTCCAAAATTTTGCAATCATTAACATCAAAATAAACATTAAAACCCTTATCACATAATTGACTAATGCTCAACAAGTTATGTTTTAGACCATTGATATATAAAACATCTTCAATGAGTATAGAAGAGAGATTACCAATAGAACCAATACCCTCAATGTGGCCTTTGGAGTTGTCACCAAATGTCACCACTCCACCACTCTTTGGCTTTAGCTCTATGAATCTACTATTGTCTCCGGTCATGTGTCTTGAGCATCCACTATCAAGGTACCATGTGTTTTGACTTGAAGTTTTGGCCTTGTAACAATGCCCCCTACAAGCAGAGAATTAAATCTAGGTTTTTGGTACCCCAAATCATTTTGGGTCCATGTGAATTAGCTCCCAAATACTTGGTTTTCTTAGGAATCCAAGATGAAATTGCATGAATGTTATTAGAAGCTACAAGTTCCTTAGGAACCCATACACTTCTAACTCTTTTAACTTTAGGGTACCTTTGAGAGCTTATTTGTTTGTGGTCCACAAAGTTTCTTTTCACATAGTTGGTTTTAGAAGATTGACCATTTTCAAAAGTAGTAGTACCAACTTTGTTCAAAGAAGTTTGAGTTCAGTCACCACTTTGTGGTGATCATCATAGACTTTGGAAAAAAATGTTTAAATCAATATTTTCATTTTGAAAATATTTTAGGTCATCTTGTAAAACCAAAATCTTCTTTTTAAGTTCCGAGTTGGTTTTGAAAAGGAACTCATTTTTGGGTTTTTAAATCAGAAATCATTTTCTTGTTTTTCAAAATCGATTCCTTATACTTCTCAACCAACTCATCGTAAACCTATTGTAACTCATCATATGCTTCTTGAAGCTCATCGAAAGTGAAATCGAAAATAGATGAGTTAGGTTTTACCTTAGTATCATCATCAAGAGCCATGAGGCAAAGGTTGGCCACTTCTTGCTCCTCTTCATCAGATGATGATTCCTCATCGCTCCAAGTAGCAACATGGGTCTTGAGCTTCTTCTTCTTCTTGAAGCTCTTCTTCTTGAGTTGAAGGCAATTGAATCTAATATGCCCCGACTTCTTGCACTCATAACAAATGAGTTGACCATTCTCCTCTTCTTTGTTCTTGTTCATGAAGTCTCTTCTTTTTTGAAATTTTCTTCCTCGGTTGGACTTCATGAACTGAGAGAATCTCTTGGCTATCATAGCCAATTCTTCAAACTCATCCTCGCTAGAGTTGCTTTCCTCTTGAGAGCAATTCATTGCTTCTTATTCTCTACCTCTTGCTTCTTTACTCTTTTTTCTTTTCTCTTTTTTTCTTCTTCTCTTTCTTGCCTCATGATCTCATGAGTAAGGAGAGATCCCACCAATTCATCGAGCTTCAACATCTTCAAATTCTTGGCCTCGATGATTGCGATTCTCTTCTCATCCCATAATTCAAGAAGAGAATATAGAATCTTTTAGACTAGCTTGTCTTTAGGAATGATCTCACTGAAGCCCTTGAGACCATGTACTATGATAGAGAACTATTCGAACATTTTGGAGACACTCTCATCAGGCTCTATCTTGAAGTTCTCGTAGCTCAAATTAAGGATTCCAATCTTGGTCTCTTTTACATCGTTGATTCCTTCGTAGGTGGTCTCTACCTTGTCCCACACCTCATTCGCACTTGTGTAAGATGACATATTCGTGTACATGTCGGGTCTAAGTGCATAAAAGATGATGTGTAGGGCCTTGTCATTCACTTGTAGTCTTCTTCTATCTTCATCCGTCATCTCCACCTTTGTTTTCAGAATGAGTCTTCCTTCTTCATCTCTCTTCATGGGAATGATTGGGCCATCTTCTACTACATCCCAAAGGGTGTAGTCGTTGGACTTGATGAAGAGCCTCATTCTATTCTTCCAATAGGGGTAGTTATCCCCATTGAAGAACAGTGGTTTGGTGATAGATTGTGACTCGTACAAGTTCAACCTGGAGGTAGACGCCATGGCTTTGATTTGTAGTCGATTGATCTTCTTCTTGGATCTCCTTTTGTGGATGTAAGTCCCTCAAAGAGTTTGGCTCTGATACCAATTGTTGAGTAGATCAATCAATGTGAACTTGACCAAGAGAGGGTGAATTGGCTTTTTGAAATTGGAATGAGTAAATTGAAAAGATAAAAATTGAAGACAAGACAATTTATAGTGGTTCAAGCTTCGAACAAGCTCTACATCCATTATCTTAGCTCCCAATAAGAATTTTGAACCAATAGCCACTAGGTATTCTTCCCCTTTTCTAGGCTTAAGAGGAAACCTTTATAAATCGGTTAATCTTTCCAAGACTCTCTCTTTACAAAGAAGAAATGACAAACTTAAAAGTATCTCTCACAAGATTGATTTGTTTCCCAAATTACAAACAAACTTTCCCTAAACTTGAAAGAAATGTATACAATGAAAATTACAACAAATGAGGTACAATAATTTGACTCTTTAAGCTTAATGATTTGGATATATGCTTGGATGTTGAAAATAAGTTCAATAGTTGTTGTTGAGGCTTTTGAGGCTTGCTTTTATACCTTCTCATTAATTTCTAGCCGTTTGGGTGGTTGCCATCATAAATATAGCCGTTGGGCCCTCTTATTCCCACCATAAATGCACTTCTACAACTACTTGTATCGATACGCGAGAGGTAGTATCGGTATGGACCTAAAAATAGAAAGAGTCATTGTGCAAGAAAAACAAAGAGCGTATCGGTCGATCTCAGTGTAAAACAAGGGGCGTATCGAAATGGGCAAGGTCGTATCGATGCAATTTTGCTCACTTGGGCTACTGTTTGAACATGTATCGGTACGCCTTGAAGGTGTATCGATACGGGTTAACTGATTTTCAAAATTGCATGTTCCCAATAATTGACAAGGTAACGTTCGAATCATAAATGAAAAATCTTAACCACCGTACCGATACGCTAGTAGTCGTATCGGTACCTGTTCTTAAATCTTAAACCAGTATGAATGTCGTATCGAAATGGATGGAATTGTATCAAAACGCCTAAGTAAAAACCTTAGCCCATATGAAGGTCGTATCGATACGGATGGAACCGTATCAAAACAGATTCTTACAGTGACCTTTTAATTTATGCATGTATCGAAATGCTCGAGGGCGTATCGATACACTTGGGCGTAAAGTTGAATTTAGCCTTAAAAACACTTAGAAAAATTTATAGGGTTTAAGTTTTTGACTTTGAATAATTTTGTACTTGAAAAATCCTTGTTAATTGTGAGTCTTTGAGATACTTAAAAATTTATTTTCTTTTACAAATAGGTCCTTAAACAATTTGTTATATCAAAATCAAAATTTGGTTTTACAGTTACAAAGACGCTCCACTTTAATTTAAAACATTTAAACATTCGACTTGATTAATACAATTTCAAAAGTAAGAATTACAAACTCAACCCCATAAGGTCCTACGAATACATAGCCCACTAAACACAATGACTGTACTCTGAAAGCCTCCATATGCTGAAATCCTGTACTAATAGTGCTCCTCGATCCCACAGTCCAACGATCAACCTGTGCACGAAAACAACAATTCCGAGCTGTAGCGACAAAAAAAAAATTGAAGTATCCAACTCTTCTTAAAAATTTGGTTTGGGGGATTTCTTTAAAAATTTGTACTTTTTGAATAAAAACTGGAGTCGCCACCGGTCACTTGAGTTAGTTAGACCGGACACAAAAAAAAACTAACCATAGATTCTTTTCTTTTTGGGTTTAGAAGTTAGTTACGTGTGGGGAAGGTTTCGCACCCCCACTACGCCCAAACTTAGTACCAAATTAATTATCGTTTTATTAATATCAAATTTTGCGAGTTAAAGTGACGATTAAATCAAAATTTAATTATACATGCGAGTAAATTTTAAGAACCTATCATTCGAGAATGAATAAAAAATCACCATCAATACGTCTAGTACTAACCAAATTTACCCTAAAAAAAGCATCGCATTAGTAGTTTATATCACAGATGGAACATAAAATTAATGACAAAGCTTACACAAACGTAAATAATGCATGGTATATACTAAGTTAGTAAAAGGTAAACACGATGCAAATATTAGTGATAATAATGATAAAATAAATGCTAACCGAATCTATTAATATAAAAAGGCTTGTACAAAAAAATGGGTAAAGAAATGTACCCCCAGTCTCAAATGTTCGGCTTTAACAGTTGTCGGGCTTGGCACCCAGACCACACAAATCACACATGATTTAGTCTGGACCACTCCGAATTGGGCAACTATTGGATCCACTTCACACAGGTCACTTAAATCAAAAGGGTCATTTACTTCCCTATTTTGTCTTCTTCTAAGCAAGATAATGAATCTGTAAATGCTCCCCATTTCGCCATTGTCGTTCATGCCTTCACCATTGCCCTCGCCATCGCTGCCGCTCCGGTGAATTCTCTGACGAACTAAGTCCACAACAATGAAGCCCTTATCTTCCTCTTTCTTTTTCCCTCTTTAAATTTCTGAAAGTGGGTCTCGAAAGCCATGAGAACGACCTAAAAACCCTTGTTTTCCTCACCATCGATCTCCACGCTCCACCGTTGGATTGTCTTGGTTTTGAGATATGTGGCTCTCCCCGTTGAGTGAACATCCCCACCGTTGGGACGTCAAGACGAGGCTCCGGTCGCCGGAAAATCCCTTGAGCCGAAGGTGGAGTTTTGGTTTTCTTTATAGTAGACTATTTTTTGGGTTTTAGTGAAGGTGGTACTTGATTTTCAGTTTGGGTGAGGGGTAAGAGGTTGTTGAGGTTCAGCTTGGTCGGTTGGAGCTGATGATTTGGTGTGTTTCGGTGATGAAAAGCAAAAATTATGGGTGTCGTGAAGATGATCAAAAAGTGAGGAGAAATTGGGGCTTGGTTGCCGAGAGGGTAAATGGTGAATGGTTGTGTAGTTGTAATACATGGAAGGCTTGTTCATTTGTTTCTGCCATGAAAAAAAATATGAAGATCTGATGATATCCCTTTTGGACAAGAAAATGAAAGATGTAACAAAAAGGGGTGAGGGATGGTTGGACTTGGCAGGAGCTTGAAGAAGATGATGATGAAAAGCCTACTATAGGAGCATGGGTGGTCGCGTGGAAATCCAATACATTGGATTTTTTTAATAATAATAATATTACTATTATTATTATTAAACAATAAAAATATAATATTAAAATATAGTAATAATACTAATAATACCCAGAAAAATTAGTGCTTACAAATATTACTATTAAACAATAAAAATATAATATAAAAATATAGTAATAATACTAGTAATACTCGAAAAAAAATTAGTGCTTACACGAGCGCTGAACTTACAAAGCTCAGTGGTACACATCTACTCTACTATACTTCATGCTAATCATAAACATAAGCATGAAAGCTAGCACGGGCAATAATGATAGATAAATAAACATGTGGTGCTACCATTAGTTGCCTAAACTCATGCTCTTATATCATAACAAATTATCACACATGGCCCACAAGGCCTCTACTATACTCGGGATCTCACTAGATCATCCAAACAAAAGCACACAAGTCATGCCACAAACCTGGAGTAACGCCCGCATCCATACAACATCAGGATCGTACACTACTGAGTGGGGCATGCATCCACACAACATCGAGCTCCTATACTCGTAGGGATAAGACCCTCGTCCACACAACATTGGGCTTACATTCGGAAATCTTCAACCATGGTGTTGCAACACAATTAAACTCTCGTTGGGTATCCAGATCCCATCAATCAAGGGTGACTCAACCACACAAGTGCCCATACTTGGCACGTAACAACACACGATCCACCAAGAACCCCTATGGTTGCTATTACAAACAAATCACTCAACATTTACCGATTTATTACTTATTAGGCCCGTATATATTTAATCTCATTCATTAGCTCCATTAATCCATGTTATCACATTTATTCAAGGCAGAATTCAATTATTAATATTTACATCGATTCCCATTCTTTAGCTTTCACTTATAGAGTATTTATCGTATCGGGTACTGGTACTCGTACACGAGTATCGATATAGTACCATCGGGTATCGATACTCACACGCGTACCAATACTGAAACTGCTCACTAGAAATATTTAATTCTACAAGTATCGATACGGGTTGACCCGTACCGATACGACCCTTAATCACGTATCGATACAGACAAAGCTCGTATCGATACCCTATTCACGGGTTCACACAATCTTCTTGAATTTCGGTTTAACAACGCTTACACGATCTTTAAGGCTTATGAAAGTAATTAGGGTTTGTTTACTAACGTATTTAAACAATTAATATTAATTACCGGCTTCATGATCATTTATTCGAACATTACCATTGATTGTCTTTTACACACAATTTCCATCGAATCACGTCAATCTATTTGAATAAGCATACAAGCATCACAATTTATCAACCAATCAAGAAATCATCAAGTAATCATACGAGCCTCTCAAAATAACCATATACGGCCTCTAAAGCCTCCACGAGTCTCATCATATTCATAGCATCATCATGCATCTCATAGATATCAAGTATCATGATACCAGTCTCACAACAAGCAAGGTAATCACATTTATGATGTTCATGAAACAATAAGAGTTTGAGGTGCACTAATATTAAGCCAGAGCGATAAATACTCATCTTAGCTTCCGAATATTCCAGTTGATCCGATATCAACACCGAATAACCCTCATATAAAAACAAATACGAAAATACATTAAGTTTATGCACCCTTATTCAACGCACAAGGTCAAATGAGTAAAAACAACTTATCGGGTTAGAATTTGGCCAAACGGACTACGTCAATGGACTCAATACGTCGAGAAACCCTCAAGTAGGGTCCTCCAAAAAAAGTCAACAGTTCAATCAACAGTTAATGCAGCTCAATCAACGGTCAACGCGGCTTGGCAGATCAGCTTGGGTCAGAGCTCAACATGCCAGCTCAGCTTGGCCCAACGACTAGGCCCAACCGACTCAGTCCAACCGGATGGATAACTCTCTAACATGCTGAAGCACGCCTACGTGCAATGACGGTGTGTGGCGGCTGCTTCTGTGGTCGAACGACGACGACAAGCTTTAGAACCACTTTTCTTCAACCGGTGAATTCAACTGTGGTGAAGGTTTCTGGTGAAGGACGACAGAGCATGGTGTTTTGAGCTAAACCGCACCTTCTTTTCCTCTACTCCGGCAAACATCAACGACAACGGCAGCTCGGGGACCATCGTTGGACTCGTCTCCTCTAGACAGAGCTGATGGTGCCTATGATGAGATGAGTGGCGGCGTGCACGGCAGTGAAACATTTCTTGGACACTTCCTCTCTCTAAAACCCCCAATTTTCCTTTTTTTCTTTCTTAAATTTGTTTCCCCTTTCTAACAACCCAAACACCTTTTAAAACCCATCTCCCAACATTAAATTAAATAATTTAATAAAACCCATCATTTTGCTCTTTTTTTTTTCACTAGGCCCAATGCCTGAGTCCAAAAACCGATTTACTAACCCGATATTCGGATCGTTACACATATTACTAGGTGACTTATA
This sequence comes from Hibiscus mutabilis, assembly GCA_019671005.1. Classification (NCBI taxonomy): domain Eukaryota; kingdom Viridiplantae; phylum Streptophyta; class Magnoliopsida; order Malvales; family Malvaceae; genus Hibiscus; species Hibiscus mutabilis. The sequence continues at coordinate 51,564,504 of CM033714.1, forward strand.
ATGTATTTTACACTTAGGGTAAATTACACCACTTGTCACTTTTAGATTTAGTAACAATGAAAAACAATTGTAAAAATATTTTTTAAAACTATAGAAATATTCTTTAAAAAATATAATTTTAGGAATTTTTAAAATAAAATTAACAAAGAAAAATTTTCTCCATGTCCAATCAACCTCAATTACGTCAAAACCTACCTATAGAACCCCTCCAATTGGAAAAAGTTGATAAAAGAATTTTTAAAATGCAAATAATATGTAATAATATTAAAATTTTAAGGACTAAAAAGGTATATTTAGGGTCAGTTTGATTTTAAAAAATATTTTTTATTTTATTTTTTTATTTTCATTTTCAGAAAATAATTTATATTTTTAGTTTTATAAAAAAATAGAAAACATGCTTGGTTAATAGAGATGAAAACTTGTTTTCAAAAATGAAAATAGTAAAAATGTATTTGATATCTAGATTTTTCAAAATAGAAATGAAAAAAATTATTAAATAATTAAAATAAAATATAGTTAAAAACTATTAGCATAATAATAAATAGATAAAATATGAGAAATAAATTAAAGTTTTAAAAAACGACATTAGAATGATTCGAACCTGTGTTAAAATTAAAAAACCCTTATTTTCATATTTTCTATTTTCCTAAAATATTTTTAATGAAAATAATGAAAATATATTTTTTATGTTTTTCAAATTTTCACTCATTCTTTTTTTAATTTCTAAAAAATATTTTCTAATTTTCAACCAAACACGTTTTCTTTATTATTTTCTATTTTCTTGGAAAATAAAAACGAACACAGTCTCTATTCTCTAGAACCAAACGCACCCTTAATTTTTAATTCCGTAAGGTCAAATCCAACTTTTTTTTGTAAAATACATGTTCTGGTCTATGTTTAATGTTCGTGATTCTCCTAATAATATCGTCCTCAAGACTTAAACTCAAATTTTCTCATAAGAAGTGCAATGTGCCCTTCAAATCTCACTTTCTTTAAACCATCTTTGAGTTGCTAAAATGTAATTATCTTATTATTGCATGTATCAATCATTTTGAACAATTCTTTCAAGCCACCAATTTCTTCTTGAGACGGTCTTTCCTTTATTACCTGTAAAAGGATTTCTTTTCCGTCATAAATATGTGTGAAACATGGCCCGTTTTAAAAAGAGATGGCTTAAAAAAAAACTAAAAAGAGACCTTATGTTTTAGGCCATTAGATTGAGCCGAAATAATAGTAGGCGTTAGATTAAAAAAAGAAAAAAAAAGAATCCGGTTACCCGGTTACCTTTGAAATAGGATAAAATTTCTTCTTTCCATAAGTATTAGAATTGAGTTTCTCTTGTCACCCATTTCCATCGCCTCAACAATCTCGTCTTGATATGCCCCTCTTCATTTCCGACGATGAACTATCGTTGCTCTCCGACGATGGCGGCACGGTGGTGGAAAGGGCTGACGCCTTCATTATGGAGTTAAACCGAGAGTTGGAGACGGCGAAGGCCAAAGCTGATGCCACCGTCATCACTGCCGAGCAACAAGTCTCCAAGTATCCATCCCATAAAGGGTAAGCTTCGAAAAAGCCCTCATCTTTATTTTTAATTTCTCTACTTTTTCATCTTTCATTTCGACTCGTTTTAATACACCGTTCTTCTGTTTTAGTTGAAAGGGTTTCTCTTCATTGCCGTGCCGTTTTCATATTTTTCCTTTTCCCTAATTCTCTGTAGTATCAGCTTTCTGTTTTGAAGTTTCATAATAATGTGTAATAATTTGCTTTGGCTGCTTAAGATCATGAAGGATTGGGTTTCTTGGGAGATGATTGAAAATCAATATTTAGTTGTTGTTTCGTTCTTTTCTTGTTTGGTTTTGTGACATTTGAGCTTGAAAATGAAAGAGCTCTTTCTCAGAAAATAAATTTTTTGGGTATTTTGGTTTAGGGTTTAAGAGTGATGGAGATAAGAGATCAATAGAAATGAAAGTTCAAATCTTGCAAAATATGGTACTCTGTTTCTTTTTAGATTTACCTTTAATATTTGCGTGTGCTCAACTTGTTCTATGTTTTTCCATATGTTTGGAGGCTTATACTTTTTATCATTATCTTCGAATATGTATCGGATGAAGGTATTTTAGGAAAAATAAATAGTTCAGGTAAACATAGTTGAAAAATAACATACGTGTTTTTGACTATTATCTTTTATGCTTGGTATATCTTAAAATTTCAGGTTTTATCATAGCTTGTTAAGTTGTTGTTGTTGTTGTTCTACTTTATCTGTTTTATTTCCTCAAAGTGAAGTTAATTTTTTGTTTCTCTTAGGTATTAACAATGGCTTTCTTAAGTAAAATCGAGAATATGATTAGGCAGACCTCGACTACGCAGATCAATGCTCAGTTTTCTGCTTCAAGGCCAGGCCTTTTTCAAGTGTTCCGGTGCATGTCAAACTCGCCAAGCTCGAAAGTTTTTGTCGGAGGTGTGCATCCAACTTCTGTTTATACTTTAGGTGCAAACTATTTTTGTTGTCTGTTTTTCTTATGGTTTCTTGTGAACTTTCTTTGATTTCAGGTATTTCATTCCAACCTGATGACCGCCAAGGTCTAAGAGACGCTTTTAGCCAATATGGTCAAGTTGTTGAAGGTATGCTGCGCTGAATGCATTTGCTTATTTCAATTTGTAACTGCCATATGAAAGTGATTCAAAAGTTCAATGAGATGCTTAAATATTTACCTCTACGTGTTGAGTGTGTCATGTTGGTTCATAATTTTTTAGTATAATGGCATGTCCCATGAAGATTTAGATGCCACCTTTTAACTGTTTTCAAAATGAATTGTGTTTTCAACTTCTAGTTTGTGCGGGCTTGTGAATATGGTGCACTTTGAGTTTGCAGTCAAGTTTGTTTGTTGGCTACTGCTTTTGTCTAGAGATGGGCACAAGTCGGGTAGGGTCAGATTTTCGGCCCACCCGAACCCGACCCGAAATTTTACACCCTCCACCGACCCGACCCGGGTTAAGAAAGATATCACACGAACCGATTTTGAAGACTCGAAACTCGACCCGACCCGAATTAATTTTTTTTATTAAAAATAATGAAAATAAAATAAAGAAAAAACAATTCTAACAAAAATTAAAAAAGTTCAAATACAAAATAATTATAATTAGAAGTCCATAATTCAAAGTTTGAACACATATAAATTAAAAGTTCAAACACAAATATAAATTCAAAGTTCAAACTTGAAGGCAAACAAAACACAAATATAAATTTAAAGTTCAAACACAAAGATAAAAAAACGAGACATAATCATGTAAACATAAACATCCGATGAAAAAAAAACTTCCATTGTCAATTGTCATCGGCCTCATATTCTTCAATCTCATCTAACCATTCAAATCCTATATCATAAATTCATAAATCAATAGATATAAACAAGATTGTAATAAAAAATGAATATAAATTTAATATTACCATTATCTCTTCTTGCTCGATTTCACCATCTTCATTAAAGTATGCTTCACTTGAATTTGATTCTAAAATGACATAAAAATAAAATCTAGTAAGAAATCATATGTAAACATATAAGTAAAAAGATAACAAAAAGTACACATAAGCATATTTATACCTTCTTTAGCCCATAACCAATTTTGAGAACATGCCAAAGCTTCTACCGTTGATGGAAGGAGTCTATTACGATGTGCAGTCACCAATCTCCCTCCGGTACTGAACGTAGACTTTAAAGCAATAGTAGAAATCGGTATAACAAAAATATCTCCGGCAATATCTTTGAGTATAGGAAATTGTGGCCCATTTATTTTCCACCAATTCAATATATCAAACTCCGACGTGCTAGGAAGAAGCTCTAATTCCAAGTAACGATCCAACTCAGATTTCACTTGTAATTTCTTTTGTTTCTTCCTTGATAGATAAGCTTCAAACTCACCTTGGTCTCCTAAAGTAATTGGAACACTAGATTGAGATGTAGTGCTGAAAGATTGAGAATAATTCTTTGAAGACGCCATTTTTTCTTCGTACTCTGAGACCAAATCTTGACAAAGTTGCACAATTTTTTCAACTTCATATTCAGCAACAACAACCCAAAAAATCTTCTCAAAGTATTACTCCAATAGAGGTGTTTTGTACCTTGGGTCTAAAAGTGTAACAACACCCATGATACCATTCACACTACTCCAATACTTCTCAAATTTCTCCAACATGCAGTTTGCCATGCTCAAAATAGCATTATTAGTATGTATTTTCCATTCATTCAATGACACTCTAATCTTGCAATACTTGGAAAGTAAAGATTAGCTGTTGCATATTTCGTTCCTGAAAAGCCTTCAGTGATATCATAAAACAGCTTAAAATTTTCACAAATTTTTGTTGCAATGCCCCAATCATCTTCAGTTGGTAAGCTCTTATACAAAGGATCATGATGTAGTTGCACACAACGTGAAAAAACATCCTTATAAGGTAGAGCTGTTCGGAGCATAAAAAATGTCGAATTCCATCGTGTTCGAACATCACCACATAATTTCTTTATGGTCAGAATCCGCAATTAACGTACTGCCTCTTCAAACCTTTCCCATCCTTTTGGAGTAGCACTCCAAAAAATGACACTCCGATGGATTCTTTCTATACCACTTCCAAGCACATTCATTCCATCTTTAACAATTAAATGCAATATATATGCACAACAACGCATGTGAAAGAATGACCCATTATGCAGCAATGTTCCACCTCCCAATTTATCAACTAACAGTCTAACCGCAAGATCATTCATATTACAATTATCAACTGTGATAGATGTAAGTTTTCTATCAATATTCCAATCAAGAAAACATTTCATCAAAGTAGAAGCAATGACATCTGCAGTATGTGGTGCTGGCACATATTCAAACCTATTTAAACAACAATTAAAATATATAAATTCTGACTCATATTAAAATCTAACTAATTATAAAAAACATGTTTAAAAAGTACCTTATGATTCGCTTTTGTAAAGTCCAAGAGTGATCAATGTAATGGACAGTAATAGCCATGTATCCTTTGTTTTGGTGATATGCAGTCCACATATCAGTTGTGATTGCAATTTGTCCTTCATTAGCATCTAACGTGGACATTGTTTTCATCTTTCCCTCTTCGAATATATCAAAAATATCATGTCTTACTGTTCCGCGGGAAGGCATTTCAAACAAAGGCTGCAGATTAAAGCAATACTATCTGAATTGTACATGATCCACTATAGATAGAGGATATTCATGCATGATTATTGCTTTAGAAAGTTCCTTCCTTGCAACATCTTGATTAAATGAGCCAGCCTTTACTGTCACTTTTCCATCCGATTTCCTTTGATTAGCAAATAAGACTTGCTGTCGATTATCTAATTGACCTCGCTTATTGCACCTTCTCATATGATCACACAAATGTCTTGTCCCATTCTTTGAATCACCATTAAACTTTTTCTTGCAATGATTGCAAATTTCCTTCCACTCATTATTGATCTTCTCCTTTTTAAAGTGCTCCCATACTATAGATTTTAACTTCGATGAGTTACTTTCATTTGACACACTATCTTCAACCACCACATTAGGTTGACTTAATGTAGGATTTGTGTCTCCCGCTGAGAATGATGATGGACTTCCTTCGGTTGATAATTCAGGAGAGTTGAAAGTTGGAGACGATGTAGCGGAGCTTTGCCCCACATCAGACATTTCCTAATGTAGCAATGTTTTTTTGAAAACTCTAAAAGATTATAAGTTTGGTGTTACGAGTTATCCCCAAAATCGTTTCTTTGTAACATTGGTTTAAAGGGATTTCTTTTGAAAATTCTTTTTTTTGAAAACTGAGAGTCGCCACCGGCCACTTGGATAAGGTAGGCCGGACACCAAAAAACCAGAGATTTGTTTTGAAAGGGTTCAAGAGTCGGTTACGTGTGGGGAATAATTAGCACCCCCATCACACCCGGAAATCGGTACCAAAGTATTTGTTACTTTTAATCGAAGGAAATTGTTGAAATTTAAAAAGAATTTAATTTGGTGATCTTAATTGAACATGCTTTATCAAATTGGTGGGTTCAAATTAATTGGACATTTAATTAATAAGGTTGACGATACATCAGACCATAGACTAAACCGACATCATATAAGCCTGACTGCCGTGTTAGTTTATGGTTTGAATTTCGCACGTCACATTTATGCATGGTGCAAACAGTTAAAGAATGATGTAATGACTTTGTCTAGTTTTAATTCTACCTTGAGTTGGTAAGGATTAATTCAAATATTTGGTCAACATCCTTTAAGCTCGGACTGTTATGACGCAAATATCAAAATTAATGAATACCTCATTTTTTATGATTTAAATTAATTAACATGCAATCGAAACATTTGAAGTCACATGAATGACAAGGGATGGCAAACAAAGGCTTCAAAAGATAAACACTCAAGGCCCGCCCCAAGACCTAACCTATGAAGGCCCAAATTATGAAAATCCTAAATAACGATCTAATTATTAGCTAAGTGATTCTAACATTTAATCATAAATTAATTAGCCCTAAATAACTAAAACCCTAACAAATTATGATGATTAGCTTTAATGTCGATCTAAACTTTGAAATTAATTTTATCCTAAAAATGATTAAGAAATGTTCGATTAATTTAATGAATTTAACATTTACCCAAATGAGCCAAGCGCAAATTTAAATTTGCTAAATTAATTCGAACCATTATCTAACTAAGGCTATAAAGACACTAAACCAAGAATTAATTTAATTAATTTACAGATTGTGCCCCTTTGAGACGAGCACATGATTTAAATTAATTAAATTATTTTATCTAATTCTAATCTAAGCTTAACCTAAAACCATTAAAACTAGGCCCAAACCTAAAGCCCAAACCACTAAAACTAGGCCTAAGAACCTAAGGCCCAAATCAAAGGCCCAAACTATATTAACAAGGCTCAAACACATTTAAACACATTATATTAAAATATATTATATATTTAAAAAACGTATTGTTTTAAGAAAACTATATATGTTATATACTTTTGTAAAATTACATATATTATATATTTGAAAAGACTATATTATATATATTTAAAAAAAGCTATATATATACTATAAGTTTCATGAAACTATATATTTAAAGAAACATTGTAATATATATATCATATAAAAAGCTTATATTATATATATTAAAAATTATATCTTATATATTTTATAAAAAAACTATATGTTACATATTTAAAAGACTATATATTATATTTTTATGAAATTATGTGTTATATAATGTAAACTATACATTCTATATTTTATAAAACTAGTAAAGGGCTATATTAAGTAGTACTTAAAAACCATAGATTATATAGCAACATTATGCATATTTTTTAGAAAAGTAAACCATATATTATACATATATTATCACAAATATGTCACATAAGAACCATATGCTAAAGGAAACAAAACATGTGAACATTAAATAAAAACATATCAAAACAATTACCATATCAACAGATTTGATCAAACAAAACAGAAAAATAATAACAATATATGAACTAAAATACAATGCATGAAATTAGGGGGTTGAACACTGGAAATTGGACCAAATCGTGAAAAAGCAAAACATAGGGGTGGAATTAAAAGGAAAACCAGGACCTGATTGCAAGCCATTTTAAAACCACAAGGAACGGGACGTTAATTTAAAAAGACGAAATGGCTCACAGGGGAATTTCAGAAACACGAGGAGACTATTTGTGCTATTTCAAAAGGGGGAGACCATGCGGGCATAAGCAGGCAACACGGAGGTCCTTATACGGCTATTAGACCATTTTTTAAAATGTGAAACTATTATAAAAACTCCTCATTTTAGCCATTTTCCTCTTTTAGCAAAATGAAAATTGAGAGCTTTTAAGCTATCGCGTCTTTTCTCCCAAATCCGTCTGGGTTCAACCAGAACCCAGATTCCGGTGAGCCAATCACCATGGTTTCCAGAAAATGGCCACCACGCTGCCGTGTCGGCCGCCATTCGACGGTGGCCGGTGAGACCAAAATCCCCCAAAAAAGAACCCCTTTTCATTTCCCGACTCAAAATTAAGGTCATCCCTCCTTAAAATCGATGTATTCTCGATCCGACGGCTGCGTGGATCGTATGCGCACAAAAAATGCAATTATGGCCATTCAATGTATTCCCGATCCGACGGCTGCAATCGATGCGGCGCTAGGGTAACAATGGGCCAGCTAGGGCTTCCTTCAACTGTGTGATCTAGAACTTGCACATGAGGAGGCCAAAACTTATCGAACATAGTCTACTCGGACAATGTAAGACTTGAACATGATGTGGCATTCCTTAAGGCTGTTCTAGATGATACACAAAAGGAGCTTCACTCAACAAGAGGAGTCCTTGCAGGGGAGAGGGTATTAGGGCTTTCGGTTACCAGATCAGGGCTTAATTGGGCCAAAATGTAATTAAAAGAACTCTGGACTCTTTCTTTTTTAATGTAAATGGATTGTGTATTTTAATAAACTTGGGCTGTTATTTGATTTTAGTTGTTGGGATTTTATTATAACATTTGAATTTAATTTATTTATACTGGGCTTTATTTAATAGTTTACAATCTTTTTTGATTTTCAGTTTGGTTATAATAATAATAATAATAATGGAAATAATAATAATAGTAGTGATAATAATAACATGGTAATAATAATGATAATAACAATAGTATTATAACTATAATCGTCCTACTAGCAACAATGGAAGATAATGAGATAATAACTATAATACTAATAACAAATAAGATAACAATGGAATATAATAGTAACATTCATGCATATTACTTAGTAAAAATTTTTGGGTTTTAAAATTGGATAATAACATAGTAGATTATAACAAAGATATGGTAACATATATATAACATATGCCTAATTAAAAAACTAGCAATCAACTGAAAAAATTTTGGTTTTTAAGGTAGCAACACACATATATATAGCTAATAAGACATATACTAATAGTAGTATTTTTTTGCTCTTTTTGGGTTTTAATAACAACCACATATAATTTAAGCAATGGCCCATATAAGCTCGTTATTTGTAAAAGGAAAATGAAAATGAGTCCATCTCGGACAAAATTAGTGATTACAACTGTCCCTCTTTGCTTATACTTGTGGAACAAGCATAAAGCAAAGACCATAAGCACTAATTTTGTCTGACTTCCTTATTCTGGAGATCTGGAGCTACCAGTCCCTCCTATATAGGACTGTTCACTCTCCCTCTCCCTACAGCATGGAGCTATGAGTATCTGCCTCATTTGCTCTAAAAACCCCGAACTATGAGTATTTTCCTCATTCGCTTGGTAGTTATAATATGGCGAGTTTGAAATTCTTCACCTAAAATTATGGAGTTTTGAGTATCTATCTCCTTTGCTCTGAAAGCCCCGAACTATGAGTATCTTCCTCCTTCGCTCGGTGGTTCTAATATGGCGAGTTGGAAATCCTTCGCCTGAAATCCTAGAGCTTCGAATATCTGCCTCCTCTGCTCTAGAATCTTGGTGTGGCGAGTTTAAAATCCTTCACCTGAAATCCTCGAGCTTTGAGTATCTGCCTCCTTTGCTCTGAAATGTTGGTGTGGCGAGTTTGAAATCCTTCGCCTGAAATCCTCGAGCTTTGAGTATCTGCCCCCTTTGCACTAAAATCTTGGTGTGGCAAGTTTGAAATCCTTCGCCTGAAATCTTTTCCTGGTTCTTTACTTTATCGTTTAACTATCTGTGGAAAGAAATGAAATGCTATGATGGTATAGGTTAGCATGCCCCTATCTTGGGGATGTCTAGTCTACATATGATGCATGACTAGTGGGATCTAATCACCACTCAAAGCCTTTTCTTCCCCGATCGATCCTCCTTGACTTCTTCTTTACCTCCCTCTTCTTTTTCTTGACCTTTGCAACGAACGATGTTTTATCTCATGCTTGGGGTTCTACAATTCATGTTCCTTTCTTAATTTCGATCTTTCTGAGTTCTTTTTAGTTCTAAAGCACCTCTTTGGGTTTTCACTTTAGCTTCTTTCTTTTTTTTCTTTTTTTGGTGCCCTTTCGAGTTTTCACTTAGGGATGGTTTCATCTCTATAATCCTTTTTTCTTTCATGTGATATGCTTGAAATTTGATGTGGTCGGAACTTGTTTTCCCTTATCGATCGACTAAATGGAGTTTCCTTCTGGTTCTTATCATACCTCTTTGCACCGTCTGTATTTAAAAGGTTCGATCATAGTAATACCAAGAAATCTTTTGCTTTTCATATATCTATGTCAATCAACTTGTAGGATACTTGCAAAAAAATGATATGAGAAGGCACAGAATAATACTTTATTAATATTTCATAAACTTGGAACAATTTGGAAGTCATGGCAAACAGAAGAAAAGGAATACAAAGCAATGTTACATCCCAATCATTAATTGTATGAATGATGCGAGAGCCGATTGACCGAAATAGATATCTTGCTAGAAATTCTTCACTGAAACTTTTAACTCTCGAGAGGGTTCCTTTTTCTAGATTCCTAATCCGTAACGATCATCTGAGCAGCCCTTTTCGGGTTTTTGATTTAAATCCTCATTTGGTTCCAAGACGCCATTTTCTGGTTTTCATCGTGAATCCCCTTTTTTGTTTTTTCCCTTTTTCTTTTCTATTTTTCCTTTTCCTTTTTTTGTTTTGATTTTTGATTTTTTTGTTTTTGTTTTTCTGATACCTAAAGTGCATTTTTGGGGTTTTCTCTTTAGATGTGCTCATTTTGCAAAGTGCCGTTTCGGGTTTTCACTCTGCCATTTTTTACGCATAGTACCTCTTAACCGAATCTAAATTCATTGGCTTGTTCAACACCTTTCCGTCCATTTCCATTAGGATCAATGCTCCTCCAGAGAAGGTCTTCTTAACAACATAAGGTCCTTCCCAATTAGGCATCCATTTCCCGTGGGAATCTTTTTGTGTTGGTAAGATTTTCTTAAGCACCAAATCCCCCTCTCGGAATTCTCTTGGGCGAACCTTCTTATCGTAAGCTTGCATCATCCTTTTTTGGTACATTTGACCATGGCTAAGAGCATTCAATCTTTTCTCCTCGATAAGATTCAACTGGTCAAACTAAGCTTGCACCCATTCGGCTTCCTCCATCCTTACCTCATTTAGAATTTGAAGCGATGAAATCTCTACTTCAATAGGTAGTACTGCCTCCGTACTATAGAGCAATGAGTATGGGGTTGCCCCTGTGAAAGTACGTATAGATGTCTAGTAGGCAAATAGAGCGAATGTCAACTTTTCATGCCAGTCCTTGAAGATGTCTGTAGTCTTTGCTATGATCATTTTGATATTTTTGTTTGCCACCTCTATTGCTCCGTTCATCTTGGGACGATAGGTGGTGGAATTATGGTGTGTTATTTTGAATTTCCCGCACACCTCGTCCATCATCTTGTTGTTTAAGTTGGAAGCATTATCAGTGATAATCCTTTCTGGCAAGCTATAGTGACAAATAATCTCTTTCTTCAAAAACTTGCAAACTATCGCTCTTGTAATACTGGCATATGATGCTACTTCTATCCATTTAGTAAAGTAATCGATGACAACCAGAATGAAACGGTGCCCATTGGATTCCTTGGGATAAATTTGACCAATAGCGTCCATCCCCCATACAGTGAACGACCATGGCGAGTTCATAGTGTGTAGAGGTAATGGTGGAGAATGGATCTTGTCGGCATATATCTGACACTTATGACATTTGTTTGCATAGCCGATACAAACTCTCTTCCATGGTTGACCCGAAATACCCATATCTTATGATTTTTTGAGCCATCGAGAAACCATTGGCATGTGTCCCACAGAGCCCATCATGTACCTCAACCAATATGTTTTTGGCTTCTCGAGTATTGACACACCTTAACAGGATTTGGTCCTTATCTTTCTTGTATAAAACCTCCCCATCCAAAACATATCCCGCTGTCATTCTTCTAATAGTTCGTTTTTCATTCTCATTGGCCTCTTTAGGGTAGGCTTGGAACCTGATATACTGAAGGATATCGTAGTACCATGGGTTACCGTCTGTCTATTCTTCCAAACTATAGCAATGAGCTAGTACTTCAAAAATTTGCATTTCGATCGGCTTCATTTCGGCTTTAGTACTTGCTTCGAACATTGCAGCCAATGTTGCCAAAGCGTCCACCATTTGATTGTCTTCCCTTGGAAGGTAGGTGAAACTGATTTTTTTCGAAGCTCTTGACTATCTCTTGGATCAAGTTGTGATACTTGATCAATTTTGGGTCTCTTGTTTCCCATTCTTTTTGCAGCTGGTAGATTACCAAAGGTGAATCCCCAAAAACTTGAAGTACCTTGACTTTCCTTTCAATGGCTGCATTTAAACCCATAACGCAAGCCTCATACTCGGCTATGTTATTTGTACAAAAGAATTCCAATCTATTGGTGAAGGGATAATAAACATTTTTTGGAGATATTAGCACGACCCCAATCCCATGACCTAAGGCATTGGATGCCCATCGAAATAAAGCTTCCACAACTTGTCCTCCAAAGTAGTCTTTTCTTCAACTGTTATGCACATTAAGTCTTCAGCGGGGAAATTGAAGTTCAAAGATTCATAGTTGTCTGAAGTGCGGCTTGCCAGGAAGTCTGCTATAACACTCCCTTTTACTGCCTTTTGACTTATATATAATATGTCGAATTCAGACAACAACATTTGCTAACGGGCCAACATTCCATTTAGTGCTGGTGCTTCTATTAAGAACTTCAAAGGATCCAACTTGGATATCAACCACGTGGTGTGATACAGCATGTATTTCCTGACCTTTTTGGTGGCCCACACTAGAGCACAACGCAACTTTTGAATTGGTGGGTACCGTGTTTCACAATCGGTGAACTTTTTGCTCAAATAGTAGATTGCTTTCTCTTTCTTCTTGGACTTATCGTGTTGCCCCAAAATACAACCCATTGAATTCTCAAAGACTGTTAGGTACAAGATCAGTGGTCTACCTAGTACCGACGCTACCAGAATTGGAGCGTTAGTCAAATACTTCTCGATCTTGTCTAGAGCCTCTTGACACTTCTCATCCCACACTCCCGAATTATTCTTTTGAAGCAATCTAAAGACGGAATCACATTTGTCGGTTAACTGAGAAATAAACTGAGGTATATAATTTAATCTTCCCAAGAAACCTCGAACTTCTTTTTGGGTCTGAGGCGGTAGGAGATTTCGGATAGCTTTTACTTTATCAAGGTCAATCTTAATTCCCTTTCGGCTAACCACAAAGCCTAAAAGCTTACTGGACATAACGATAAAAGTGCATTTTGCTGGGTTGAGTTTTAACTGATATTTTCTTAACCTTTGGAAAAGCTTTCTCAAGTTCTGAACATGCCCTTCTTCGGTTTGAGATTTAGCGATCATGTCATCTACGTATACCTCGTTCTCCTTGTGCATCATGTCATGAAAAAGGGTTACTATGGCTCTTTGGTAGGTTGCTCCGGCATTCTTCAATCCAAAAGGCATCACCTTATAACAGAATGTTCCCCACATAGTCACAAACGTAGTTTTCTCCATGTCGTCATGATGCATCTTAATTTGGTTGTATTCCGAGAAACCATCCATGAAAGAGAACCACGAGTGTCCCGCGGTGTTATCGACTAAGGTGGCAATATGAGGTAGAGGAAAATTATCCTTGGGACTTGCCTTATTAAGGTCTCGATAATCTACACACATGCAGAACTTTCCATCCTTTTTGGGAATAGAGACTATGTTTGCTACCCACTCTGGGTATTTAGAGACTCCTAAGAAGACGGCCTTGTACTGATTCTTTACTTCTTCTCGGATCTTTAATAACATTTCAGGTCTTACTTTTCTAAGTTTTTGTTGGACCGATTTACATTCTGACTTGATCGGTAGCTTATGCACTACGATATCCATGTCTAACCCTGGCATGTCCTGATAGGTCCATGCAAAAACATCCTTGAATTCTAAAAGCAACTCAATCAATTCACACCGGGTCTTAGACGAAAGGGCAGTACCAATCTTCACTTCTTTTCTCTCGTCTTCTGTGCCCAAATTGAGAATCTCTAACTCTTCTTGATGAGGCAAGATTTGTTTTTCTTCACTTTCCATCAACCTGAGTAATTCGTCTGGGATCTCAACTTCTATATCATCATCCTTTTCCCGATTTTAGTCAAACATGAGGGTTGCTCAAAATCTATCTCGGGATTAGATTCAGAATCATTCATACAGTTAATAATAGGGTCCCTGAAACAATTTTGAAATGAATATGTATTGGAAAGAATATTATTATGAATGAATGAAATAATAAATATAAATGTAAAGAATGCAATAAATATGATGTTTGCCATTTGAGAAAAGGTGGGAAGCATCCTTTCATTGAAAAACAAACAAGTTGACATAGAAGCCCTTTACAAAAGATCCCTATTGCCCGCGAGCAAAAACGAATAGGTTTGGTTCTGGGCATTACTCTGATTTAAACCTAGAAACTACAGGCAAGTCCACGCTGGTCCAATTGTTGAGGGTTTCCCCCGAGAAGCAAGGACAAATTTTGGTCAATTCTTTCCATCTTAGGTTATCAATTGACATCCGTTCCCTCTAACGCCTCATTGAACCTTTTTCCTCGCTGAATTTAGCCCTTTCTAAACTGGTCTCGTGTATCTTTTGCCCCACATTGATTATCCCCCCAGACACAAACACATTTTTTAAGTGAGGGAAAGTCATTGGTTCTCACGGAATATCTTCTCCCTTGAATCTAGTATACTTTTATTCTTCTCTTTTTCTTCCATTCTAACTTCATTTGATGAAAATTGGGTTTATGACCGAGCCCAAATCGATCCTTCTTGTCGATGACACTCTTAGCGTGCAAGCATCCTTGTAAACTCTTTCCAAGTCCTTTTCCCTTCTTGGCTCCTCGCCCCAAAGTTTGCCAGGCTGTCATCTTGGTGCTGTTTGATAGTCTAGGGTGTGGAATCTTGCTTCCCTCTACTACAAAGGTAACATTCATGAATTCCAAGGCCCTGAAGGGTAATTTAAAAGCATCTTCGTTGGTTTGGATATAAAGAGCATCGGTGGTTACAGAAGCAATGATGTTTTGTTCAGCTCCCACACTTACCAACTTCCCGTCAATAACAAATTTCAACTTTTGGTGCAAAGATGAAGGCACGGCTCTGGTCGAGTGGATCCACAACCTCCCTAGTATACAATTATAAGTGGGTAGGATGTCCATTACTACAGACTCAACAACGTACTCAGTAGGCCTTATTAGCAAAGGTATCTCTATCTTCCCGATGATATCCCTTTTGGTCCCGTCAAATGCTCTAACAGAGTTCTACATGGCTTCATATGTGAACTGTCTATTGGCAACCTTTGTAGAGTCACCATTTGCAATACATTCAAAGTGGACCCATTATCGATAAGCACTCCCGGTAAGACATGCCCCTTACAGTGGGTAGTGATGTTCAAAGCTTTAGTTGATCCCATGCCTCCGTCTAGAATTTCATCGTCACTAAAAGTGATGTAGTTATCTGCAACAATATGACATACTATTCTATCTAACTTGCTTACCGAGATATTGTCCAGGACAAACGTCTGATTCAATACTTTCAATAATGCATCACGGTGCTTTTATGAGCTTAACAACAACTCAAGTACTGAAATTCGCGCTTGTTGCTTTCTGAGTTGTTCAATGATGCTATATTCACTGTGCTTTAGGAACCTCAAGAATTCTTGCGCCTAACTCTCCGTCACCGACTCATGAATCTTTGGGCAGGTTCTTCTCCAAAAATCTTTTTAGGTTCGGCAGTTACCATTTTGCCTTTGTCTTTCGACTCCTCCGCAGCCTTTGCCATTTCCGGTGAATAGCATCTGGCGCTTCGTGTAAGATGTCCCACTTTATTCCCCGTTTCGGCGTTTGATTCTACCGGGTCTTCTTTGTGGGTTCTTCACCAGATGGTTTTTCCTCTCCTTGTAGTTCCAACTTCTATGGTATAGAGACGTAGGCAGTGTAGCTCCATGGGACCTTCCGAGTATCCTTAAATGGAAATGGGTCAGAGCATAAATTCATATTTTTGGAGTTACTTTGGAGTTTTCATCTCGGGACGAGCTTTCTTGCTTTGGCTTGAGCAATATGAAAAAAAAGCCTATCTACCTCATACTTGACCTTGAGGGTATCTGATGTGCATACATCTGACTCATTTCTTTCTTCATCCTTCTCGAAGAATTCAATCTCCTTATTGTCCATCATTTTTTGAATAACTTGCTTAAACTCCTCGTAGCATTGGATGTCACGTCCTTCCTCTTGATGGAACTCACAATACGGTCCGCTTCTTGTTACACAATTTCCATGCCCCGATCGATTAAGCGCGCCATACATAACTGATGGAATACCCACCTTAGGGGGGATTTGACCTCAGACTCATTCGTCTTGGCTCTCCTAGTGTACTCCTCTTCGATTGCAATTATGCCACGACCTCCGTGATTTAGTAACGGGTTAGTGGCGACATTCGGTTCATCTAACTGCAACATCTTGGAATTTATCATGTTTTGCACACCTTCTTGAATGCAATACAGTTCTCAATTGAGTGTCCCGGGACACCACCATGATATTCACAGTTTGCTTTTTCATCGTACCACGCTGGGAATGGTGGATTGAATGGAGTGACATAATAAGGCCGAACCAAGTCAGCCTCATGCAGTTGTGATTATAGTTCGGCATACATACCAGGAGAGGAGTAAATGACATCTTCTTATTTTCCTTCTTTGAGACCCTAATCTCTTTCTTGTTCGAGCTTTGACCTAGTGTACACAAATGCTTTCCCTAATATGAGCTACTTTTAGTTTGGGTGATCTGGGGTAAATATTTCAGTACCTACATTTTCTCTTATAGTTTTTATTGGAAATTATGTATAATTTGTAATAATTTCTGTACCTACTTAAATTTCAATCGTTCGTATAAGAAAATTAGTTTTCTCGTAGGAAAATATGTATGTACACAAATTCTTACCCGAATATGAGCTCCTTTTGGTTTGGGTTATCTCAGGTAATGATTTCGGCACCTATTTTTTCTTACATTTTCTGTAAGAAATTATGCATAATTTGTAATAATTTCTATACCTACTTAAATTTCAATCGTTCTAGTAAGAAAATAGGTTTTCTTGTAGGAAAATATGTTGTAAACAAATGCTCACCCTTACATGAGCTTCTTTTGGTTTGGGTGTTCTCGGGTAAGGATTTCGGTTCCTACCTTTTTTCTTACGATTTTTGTAAGAAATTAAGTATAATTTGTAAAAATTTCTATACCAAATTAAATTTTAATAGTTGTTGTAAAAAATAGCTTTTCTATTAGGAAAATATGCATGTACACAAATGCTTACCCTAACTTGAGCTTCTTTTTGTTTGGGTGATCTCGGGTAAGGATTTCGGTACCCATTTTTTTTTACGGTTTCTGTAAGAAATTATGTATAATTTGCAATAATTTCTGTACCCACTTAAATTTCAATCGTTCTTGTAAGAAAAGAGGTTTTGTCGTAGGAAAATATGTATGTACACAAATGCTTACCCTAACATGAGCTTCATTTGTTTTGGGTGATCTCGGGTAAGGATTTCGGTACCTACCTTTTATCTTACGGTTTCTGTAAGAAATTATGTGTAATTTGTAATAATTTCTGTACCTACTTAAATTTCAATTGTTCTTGTAAGAAAATAGGTTATCTCGTAGGAAAATATGTATGTACACAAATGCTAACCCTAACATGAGCTTCTTTTGGTTTGGGTTATCTCGGGTAAGGATTTTGGTACCTACAATTTTTCTTATGGTTTTTGTAAGAAATTATGTATAATTTGAAATAATTTCCGTACCTACTTAAATTTCAATCGTTCTTGTAAGAAAATAGGTTTTCTCATAGGAAAATATGTATGTAAACAAATGCTTATCTAACATGAGCTTCTTTTGGTTTGGGTGATCTCGGGTAAGGATTTCGGTACCTACCTTTTTCTTACAGTTTCTGCATTAAATTATGTATAATTTGTAATAATTTCTGTACCTACTTAAATTTCAATTGTTGTTGTAAGAAAACAGGTTTTCTCATAGGAAAATATATATGTACAGAAATGCTTACCCTAAGTTGAGTTCATTTTTGTTTGGGTGATCTTGGGTAAGGATTTCGGAACCTACCTTTTTTCTTACAGTATTTGTAAGAAATTTTGTATAATTTGTAATAATTTCTGTACCTACTTAAATTTCATTAATTCTTGTAAGAAAATAGGTTTACTTAGGAAAATATGTAAATATACAAATTCGTACCCTAACATGAGCTCCTTTAGGTTTGGGTGATCTCACGTAAGGATTTGGTACCTACCTTTTTCTTACGGTTTCGACAAGAAAGTATGTATAATTTTCAGTAATTTCTGTACCTACTTACATTTCAATCGATCTTGTAAGAAAATAGTTTTTTCTCGTAGGAGAATATGTATGTACACAAATACTTACCCTAACATGAGCTCCTTTTGGTTTGGGTGATCTCGAGTAAGGATTTCGGTACCTAGCTTTTAACTTACAATTTCTGTAAGAAATTATGTACAATTTGTAATAATTTCTATACCGACTTAAATTTAAATCTTTCTTGTAAGAAAATTGATTTTATTGTAGGAAAATATGATTGTATACAAAAGCTTACCGTAACATGAAATCCTTTTGGTTTGGGTGATCTCGGGTAAGGATTTTGGTACCTACCTGTTTTCTTACGGTTTCTGTAAGAAATTATGTATAATTTGAAATAATTTCTCTACCTACTTAAATTTCAATCGTTCTTGTTAGAAAATTTTTTTTCTCGTAGGAAAATATGAATGTAAACAAATGCTTATCATAACATGAGCTTCTTTTGTTTGGGTGATCTCGGTTAAAGATTTCGGTACCTACCTTTTTCTTACAGTTTCTGCATGAAATTATGTATAATTTGTAATAATTTTTGTACCTACTTAAATTTCAATCGTTCTTGTAAGAAAATAGGTTTTCTTGTTGGAAAATATGTATGTACACAAATGCTTACCCTAACATGAGCTCCTTTCGGTTTGGGTGATCTCACATAAGGATTTCGGCACCTACCTTTTTACTTACGGTTTTTGTAAGAAATTATGTATAATTTGTAATAATTTCTGTACCTACTTAAATTTCAATCGTTCTTGTAAGAAAATAGATTTTATCATAGGAAAATATGTAAGTACACAAATGCTTACCCTAATATGAGCTCCTTTTGGTTTGGATGATCTCACGTAAGGATTTCAGTACCTACCTTTTTCTTACGGTTTCTATAAGAAATTATGTATAATTTGTAATAATTTATGTACCTACTTAAATTTAAATCGTTCTTGTAAGAAAATAGATTTTATCATAGGAAAATATGTATGTACAAAAATGCTTACCGTAACATGAGCTCCTTTTAGTTTGGGTGATCTCACGTAAGGATTTTGGTACCTACCTTTTTCTTATGGTTTCTATAAGGAATTATGTATAATTTGTAATAATTTCTGTACCTACTTAAATTCCAATCGTTTTTGTAGGAAAATAGTTTTTTCTCGTAGGAAAATATGTATGTACACAAATGCTTACTCTAACATGAGCTCCTTTTGGTTTGGATGATCTCGGGTAAGGATTTCGGTGCCTAACTTTTAACTTACAGTTTTTGTAAGAAATTACGTACAATTTGTAATAATTTCTATACCTACCTTTTTTCTTACGATTTTTGTAAGAAATTTAGTATAATTTGTAATAATTTCCATACCTACTTAAATTTTAATAGTCATTGTAAGAAAATAGCTTTTCTATTAGGAAAATATGTATGTACACAAATGCTTACCCTAACTTGAGCTTCTTTTTGTTTGGGTGATCTCGGGTAAGGATTTCGGTACCCACTTTTTTCTTACGGTTTCTGTAAGAAATTATGTATGATTTGCAATGATTTCTGTACCCACTTAAATTTCAATCGTTCTTGTGAGAAAATAGGTTTTCTCGTAGGAAAATATGTATGTACACAAATGCTTACCCTAACATGAGCTCCTTTTGTTTTAGGTGATCTCGGATAAGGATTTCGGCACCTACATTTTTTCTTACGGTTTCTGTAAGAAATTATGTGTAATTTGTAAATAATTTCTGTACCTACTTAAATTTCAATTGTTCTTGTAAGAAAATAGGTTTTCTCGTAGGAAAATATGTATGTACATAAATGCTAACCCTAACATGAGCTCCTTTTGGTTTGGGTTATCTCGGGTAAGGATTTTGGTTCCTACCATTTTTTTTACGGTTTCTGTAAGAAATTATGTATAATTTGCAATAATTTCCATACCTACTTAAATTTCAATCGTTCTTGTAAGAAAATAGGTTTTCTCGTAGGAAAATATGTATGTAAACAAATGCTTATCCTAACATGAGCTTCTTTTGGTTTGGGTGACCTCGCGTAAGGATTTCGTTACCTACCTTTTTCTAACAGTTTCGACAAGAAATTATGTATAATTTGTAATAATATCTGTACCAACTTAAATTTCAATCGTTCTTGTAAGAAAATAGATTTTATCGTAGGAAAATGTGTATGTACACAACTGCTTATCAGAACATGAGCTCCATTTGGTTTGGTTGATCTCGGGTAAGGATTTCGGGACCTACCTTTTTTTCTTACGATTTCTGTAAGAAATTATGTATAATTTGTAATAATTTCTTTACCTATTTAAATTTCAATCGTTCTTGTAATAATATATGTTTTCTTGTTGGAAAATATGTATGTACACAAATGCTTTCCCTAATATGAGCTACTTTTAGTTTGGGTGATCTGGGGTAAATATTTCAGTACCTACATTTTCTCTTACAGTTTTTATTGGAAATTATGTATAATTTGTAATAATTTCTGTACCTACTTAAATTTCAATCGTTCTTATAAGAAAATTAGTTTTCTCGTAGGAAAATATTTATGTACACAAATTCTTACCCGAACATGAGCTCCTTTTGGTTTGGGTTATCTCAGGAAATGATTTCGGCACCTATTTTTTCTTACATTTTCGGTAAGAAATTATGCATAATTTGTAATAATTTCTATACCTACTTAAATTTCAATCGTTCTAGTAAGAAAATAGGTTTTCTTGTAGGAAAATATGTATGAACACAAATTCTTACCCTAACATGGGCTCCTTTTGGTTTGGATGATGTCGGGTAAGGATTTCGAAACCTACATTTTTACTTACAGTTTTTGTAAGAAATTATGTATAATTTGTAATAATTTCCGTACCTACTTAAATTTCAATCGTTCTTGAAAGAAAATAGATTTTCTCGTAGGAAAATATGTTGTAAACAAATGCTCACCCTTACATGAGCTTCTTTTGGTTTGGGTGTTCTCGGGTAAGGATTTCGGTTCCTACCTTTTTTCTTACGATTTTTGTAAGAAATTAAGTATAATTTGTAATAATTTCTATACCAACTTAAATTTTAATAGTTGTTGTAAGAAAATAACTTTTCTATTAGGAAAATATGCATGTACACAAATGCTTACCCTAACTTGAGCTTCTTTTTGTTTGGGTGATCTCGGGTAAGGATTTTGGTACCCACTTTTTTCTTACGGTTTCTGTAAGAAATTATGTATAATATGCAATAATATCTGTACCCACTTAAATTTCAATCGTTCTTGTAAGAAAAGAGGTTTTGTCGTAGGAAAATATGTATGTACACAAATGCTTACCCTAACATGAGCTCCGTTTGTTTTGGGTGATCTCGGGTAAGGATTTCGGTACCTACCTTTTTTCTTACGGTTTCTGTAAGAAATTATGTATAATTTGTAACAATTTCTGTACCTACTTAAATTTCAATTGTTATTGTAAGAAAATAGATTATCTCGTAGGAAAATATGTATGTACACAAATGCTAACCCTAGCATGAGCTCCTTTTGGTTTGGGTTATCTCGGGTAAGGATTTTGGTACCTACAATTTTTCTTACGGTTTTTGTAAGAAATTATGTATAATTTGAAATAATTTTCGTACCTACATAAATTTCAATCGTTCTTGTAAGAAAATAGGTTTTCTAGTAGGAAAATATGTATGTAAACAAATGCTTATCCTAACATGAGCTTCTTTTGGTTTGGGTGATCTCGGGTAAGGATTTCGTTACCTACCTTTTTCTAACAATTTCTACAAGAAATTTTGTATAATTTGTATTAATTTATGTACCGACTTAAATTTCAATCGTTCTTGTAAGAAAATAGATTTTATCGTAGGAAAATGTGTATGTACACAAATGCTTTTCGTTACATGATCTTCATTTGGTTTGGTTGATCTCGGGTAAGGATTTCGGTACCTGCCTTTTTTCTTACGGTTTCTGTAAGAAATTATGTATAATTTGTACTAATTTCTTTACCTACTTAAATTTCAATCGTTCTTGTAATAATATAGGTTTTCTCGTAGGAAAATATGTATGTACACAAATGTTTTCCCTAATATGAGCTACTTTTAGTTTGGGTGATCTCGGGTAAATATTTCAGCACCTACTTTTTTGCTTACAGTTTCTATTGCAAAGTAATTATAATTTGTAATAATTTCTGTACCTACTTAAATTTCAATCGTTCTTGTATGAAAATAGGTTTTCTCGTAGGAAAATATGTATGTACACAAATTCTTACCCCAACATGAGCTTCTTTTGGTCTGGGTTATCTCAGGTAAGGATTTCGGTACCTACTTTTTTTTTCTTACATTTTCTGTAAGAAATTATGTATAATTTGTAATAATTTCTATACCTACTTAAATTTCAATCGTTCTAGTAAGAAAATAGGTTTTCTTGTAGGAAAATATGTATGTACAAAAATTCTTACCCTAACATGGGCTCCTTTTGGTTTGGGTGATCTCGGGTAACGATTTCGGAACCTACCTTTTTGCTTACGGTTTTTGTAAGAAATTATGTATAATTTGTAATAATTTTTGTACCTACTTAAATATCAATCGTTCTTGTAAGAAAATAGATTTTCTCGTAGGAAAATATTTTGTACACAAATGCTTATCCTAACATGTGCTTCTTTTGGTTTGGGTGTTCTCGGGTAATGATTTCGGTACCTTCCTTTTTTCTTACGATTTTTGTAAGAAATTAAGTATAATTTGTAATAATTTCTATACCTACTGAAATTTTAATAGTAGGTTTAAGAAAACAGCTTTTCTATTAGGAAAATAAGTATGTATACAAATGCTTACCCTAACTTGAGCTTCTTTTTGTTTGGGTGATCTCGGGTAAGAATTTCGTTACCTACCTTTTTCTAACAACCTCTACAAGAAATTATGTATAATTTGTAATAATTTCTGTACCAACTTAAATTTCAATCGTTCTTGTAAGAAAATAGATTTTATCGTAGGAAAATATGTATGTACAAATGCTTACCATAACATGAGCTCCTTTTGGTTTGGGTGGTCTTGGTAAGGATTTCGATACCTACCCTTTTTCTTACGGTTTCTGTAAGAATTTATGTATAATTTGTAATAATTTTTGTGCCTACTTAAATTTCAATTGTTCTTGTAGGAAAATAGGTTTTCTCCAAGGAAGATATGTATGTACACAAATGCATACCCTAACATGGGTTCCAATTAGTTTGGATGAACATGGGTAAGGATTTTGGTACCTACCTTTTTTCATACGGTTTCTGTAAGAAATTATGATAATTTGAAATAATTTCTGTACCTACTTAAATTTCAATCGTTCTTGAAAGAAAAAAGGTTTTCTAGTAGGAAAATATGTATGTAAACAAATGCATATTCTAACATGAGCTCCTTTTGGTTTGGGTGGTCTTGGGTAAGGATTTCGGTACCTACCTTTTCTCTTATGGTTTTCGTAAGAAATTATGTATAATTTGTAATAATTTCTGTACCTACTTAAATTTCAATAGTTCTTGTAAGAAAATAGGTTTTCTTATAGGAAAATATGTATGTACACAAATGCTTTCCCTAATATGAGCTACTTTTAGTTTGGGTTATCTCAGGTAAGGATTTCGGTACCTACATTTTTCTTACATTTTCTGTAAGAAATTATGTATAATTTTTAGTAATTTCTGTACCTACTTAAATTTTAATCGTTCTTGTAAGAAAATATGTTTTCTTGTAGGAAAATATATATGTACACAAATTCTTACCTAACATGAGCTCCTTTTGGTTTGGGTTATCTCAGGTAAGGATTTCGGTACCTACATTTTTTCTTACATTTTCTGTAAGAAATTATGTATAATTTGTAATAATTTCTGTACCTACTTAAATTTCAATCGTTCTAGTAAGATAATAGGTTTTCTTGTAGGAAAATATGTATGTACACAAATGCACACCCTAACATGGGCTCCTTTTGGTTTGGGTGATCTCTGGTAAAGATTTTGGTACCTACATTTTTACTTACGTTTTTGTAAGAAATTATGTATAATTTGTAATAATTTCTGTATCTACTTAAATTTCAATCGTTCTTGTAAGAAAATATATTTTATCGTAGTAAAATGTGTATGTACACAAATGCCTACCCTAACATGAGCTCCTTTTGGTTTGGATGATCTCACGTAAGGATTTCAGAACCTACCTTTTTCTCACGGTTTCTATAAGAAAATATGTATAATTTGTAATAATTTCTATACCTACTTAATTTTAAATCATTCTTGTAAGAAAATAGATTTTATCATAGGAAAATATGTATGTACAAAATGCTTTCCCTAACATGAGCTACTTTTGGTCTTGGGTAAATATTTTAGACCTACCTTTTTTTTTTCTACGAAAAAAATTAATTATAATTTGTAATAATTTCTGTACCTACTTAAATTTCAATCGTTCTTGTATGAAAATAGGTTTTCTTTATGTAAAAATTACCCCAACATGAGCTTCTTTGTAATATTTTCCTACTTTTTTTTTACATTTTTTGTAAAAATTATGTATAATTTGTAATAATTTCTAGTAATAAATTTCAATCGTTCTAGTAAGAAAATAGGTTTTCTTGTAGGAAAATATGTATGTACACAAAATGCTTACCCTAACATGAGCTTCTTTTGGTTTGGGTGTTCTCGGGTATGGATTTCTTACCTACCTTTTTCTTACGGTTTTTGTAAGAAATTATGTATAATTTGTAATAATTTTTATACCTACTTAAATTTTAATAGTTCTTGTAAGAAAATAGATTTTCTTGTAGGAAAATATGTATGTACACAAATGCTTATCCCTAACATGAGCTTCTATTGGTTTGGGTGTTCTCGGGTAAGGATTTCAGTACCTACCTTTTTCCTTACGGTTTTCATAAGAAATTAAGTATAATTTGTAATAATTTCTATACCTACATAAATTTTAATAGTTATTGTAAGAAAATAGTCTTTCTATTAGGAAAATATGTATGTACCCAAATGCTTACCCTAACTTAAGCTTCTTTTTGTTTGGGTGATGTCGAGTAAGGATTTCGGTACCCACATTTTTTCTTACGATTTCTGTAAGAAATTATGTATAATTTGCAATAATTTCTGTACCCACTTAAATTTCAATCATTCTTGTAAGAAATAGGTTTTCTCGTAGGAAAATATGTATGTGCACAAATGCTTACCCAAATTGAGCACCTTTTGTTTTGGGTGATCTCGGGTAAGGATTTCGGTACCTACCTTTTTTCTTACGGTTTCTTAAGAAATTATATGTAATTTTTAATAATTTTTGTACCTACTTAAATTTCAATTGTTCTTGTAAGAAAATAGAATTTCTCGTAGGAATATATGTATGTACACAAATGCTTACCCTAACATGAGCTCCTTTTGGTTTGGGTTATCTCGGGTAAGGATTTCGGTACCTACCATTTTTCTTACGGATTCTATAAAAAATTATGTAAAATTTAAATAATTTCTGTACCTACTTAAATTTCAATCGTTCTTGTAAGAAAATATGTTTTCTCATCGAAAAATATGTATGTAAACAAATTCTTATCCTAACATGAGCTTCTTTTGGTTTGGGTGATCTCGAGTAAAGATTTCGGTACCTACCTTTTTCTTACAGTTTCTGCAAGAAATTATGTATAATTTGTAATAATTTCTGTACCAACTTAAATTTCAATGGTTCTTGTAAGAAAATAGATTTTATCGTAGGAAAATATGTATGTACACAAATGCTTACCGTAACATGAACTCCTTTTGGTTTGGGTGATCTCTGGTAAAGATTTTGGTACCTACATTTTTACTTACGTTTTTGTAAGAAATTATGTATAATTTGTAATAATTTCTGTATCTACTTAAATTTCAATCGTTCTTGTAAGAAAATATATTTTGTCGTAGTAAAATGTGTATGTACACAAATGCCTACCCTAACATGAGCTCCTTTTGGTTTGGATGATCTCACGTAAGGATTTCAGAACCTACCTTTTTCTCACGGTTTCTATAAGAAAATATGTATAATTTGTAATAATTTCTATACCTACTTAATTTTAAATCATTCTTGTAAGAAAATAGATTTTATCATAGGAAAATACGTATGTACGCAAACGCTTACCGTAACATGAGCTACTTTTGGTTTGGGTAATCTCGGGAAAGAATTTCGGTACCTACCTTTTTTCTTACAGTTTCTGTATGAAATTATGTATAATTTGTAATATTTTCCTTACCTATGTAAATTTCAATCGTTCTTGTAGTAATATAGGTTTTCTCGTAGGAAAATATGTATGAACACAAATGCTTACCCTAACATGAGCTTCTTTTGGTTTGGGTGTTCTCGGGTATGGATTTCGGTACCAACCTTTTTTCTTACGATTTTTGTACTAAATTAAGTATAATTTGTAATAATTTCTATACCTACCTAAATTTTAATAGTTCTTGTAAGAAAATAGCTTTTCTATTAGGAAAATATGTATGTACACAAATGCTTACCCTAACATGAGCTTCTATTGGTTTGGGTGTTCTCGGGTAAGGATTTCAGTACCTACCTTTTTCCTTACGGTTTTCATAAGAAATTAAGTATAATTTGTAATAATTTCTATACCTACATAAATTTTAATAGTTATTGTAAGAAAATAGTCTTTCTATTAGGAAAATATGTATGTACCCAAATGCTTACCCTAACTTAAGCTTCTTTTTGTTTGGGTGATGTCGAGTAAGGATTTCGGTACCCACATTTTTTCTTACGATTTCTGTAAGAAATTATGTATAATTTGCAATAATTTCTGTACCCACTTAAATTTCAATCATTCTTGTAAGAAATAGGTTTTCTCGTAGGAAAATATGTATGTGCACAAATGTTTACCCAAATTGAGCACCTTTTGTTTTGGGTGATCTCGGGTAAGGATTTCGGTACCTACCTTTTTTCTTACGGTTTCTTAAGAAATTATATGTAATTTTTAATAATTTTTGTACCTACTTAAATTTCAATTGTTCTTGTAAGAAAATAGAATTTCTTGTAGGAATATATGTATGTACACAAATGCTTACCCTAACATGAGCTCCTTTTGGTTTGGGTTATCTCGGGTAAGGATTTCAAATGCCTACCATTTTTCTTACTTCAAAAAATTATGTAAAATTTAAATAATTTCTGTACCTACTTAAATTTCAATCGTTCTTGTAAGAATATGTTTTCTCAAAGGAAAATATGTATGTAAACAAATTCTTATCCTAACATGGGTTTTTGGTTTGGGTGATCTCGGTAAAGATTTTTATTAAAGTACCCTACCTTTTTACTTTTGGTTTGTTTTTGTAAGAAATTATGTATAATTTGTAATAATTTATGTATAATTTGTACTTAAATTTCAATGGTTCTTGTAAGAAAATAGATTTTATCGTAGGAAAATGTGTATGTACACAAATGCCTACCCTAACATGAGCTCCTTTTGGTTTGGATGATCTCACGTAAGGATTTCGGTACCTACCTTTTTCTTACGGTTTCTATAAGAAAATATGTATAATTTGTAATAATTTCTATACCTACTTAATTTTAAATCATTCTTGTAAGAAAATAGATTTTATCATAGGAAAATATGTATGTATGCAAACGCTTACCGTAACATGAGCTCCTTTTGGTTTGGATAATCTCGGGAAAGAATTTCGGTACCTACCTTTTTTTTACTTGTAGTTTTTATCTATGAAGAAATTATGTATAATTTGTAATATTTTCCTTACCTATGTAAATTTCAATCGTTCTTGTAGTAATATAGGTTTTCTCGTAGGAAAATATGTATGTACACAAATGCTTACCCTAACATGAGCTTCTTTTGGTTTGGGTGTTCTCGGGTATGGATTTCGGTACCAACCTTTTTTCTTACGATTTTTGTACTAAATTAAGTATAATTTGTAATAATTTCTATACCTACCTAAATTTTAATAGTTCTTGTAAGAAAATAGCTTTTCTATTAGGAAAATATGTATGTACACAAATGCTTACCCTAACATGAGCTTCTATTGGTTTGGGTGTTCTCAGGTAAGGATTTCAGTACCTACCTTTTTCCTTACGGTTTTCGTAAGAAATTAAGTATAATTTGTAATAATTTCTATACCTACATAAATTTTAATAGTTATTGTAAGAAAATAGTCTTTCTATTAGGAAAATATGTATGTACCCAAATGCTTACCCTAACTTAAGCTTCTTTTTGTTTGGGTGATCTCAAGTAAGGATTTCGGTACCCACATTTTTTCTTACGATTTCTGTAAGAAATTATGTATAATTTGTAATAATTTCTGTACCCACTTAAATTTCAATCGTTCTTGTAAGAAATAGGTTTTCTCGTAGGAAAATATGTAGTATGTGCACAAATGCTTACCCAAATTGAGCACCTTTTGTTTTGGGTGATCTCGGGTAAGGATTTCGGTACCTACCTTTTTTCTTACGGTTTCTTAAGAAATTATATGTAATTTTTAATAATTTTTGTACCTACTTAAATTTCAATTGTTCTTGTAAGAAAATAGAATTTCTCGTAGGAATATATGTATGTACACAAATGCTTACCCTAACATGAGCTCCTTTTGGTTTGGGTTATCTCGGGTAAGGATTTCGGTACCTACCATTTTTCTTACGGATTCTATAAAAAATTATGTATAATTTGAAATAATTTCTGTACCTACTTAAATTTCAATCGTTCTTGTAAGAAAATATGTTTTCTCGTCGAAAAATATGTATGTAAACAAATGCTTATCCTAACACGAGCTTCTTTTGGTTTGGGTGATCTCGGGTAAAGATTTCGGTACCTACCTTTTTCTTACAGTTTCTGCAAGAAATTATGTATAATTTGTAATAATTTCTGTACCAACTTAAATTTCAATGGTTCTTGTAAGAAAATAGATTTTATCGTTGGAAAATATGTATGTACACAAATGCTTACCGTAACATGAACTCCTTTTGGTTTGGGTGATCTCGGGTAAGGATTTCGGAACCTAACTTTTAACTTACAGTTTCTATAAGAAATTATGTGCAATTTGTAATAATTTCTATACCGACTTAAATTTAAATCATTCTTGTAATAAAATAGATTTTATCGTAGGAAAATATGATTGTACACAAAAGCTTACCCTAACATGAACTCCTTTTGGTTTGGGTGATCTCGGGTAAGGATTTTGGTACCTACCTGTTTTCTTACGGTTTCTATAAGAAATTATGTATAATTTGAAATAATTTCTTTACCTACTTAAATTTCAATCGTTCTTGTTAGAGAATAGTTTTTCTCGTAGGAAAATATGAATGTAAACAAATGCTTATCATAACATGAGCTTCTTTTGTTTGGGTGATCTCGGTTAAAGATTTCGGTACCTACCTTTTTCTTACAGTTTCTGCATGAAATTATGTATAATTTGTAATAATTTCTGTACCTACTTAAATTTCAATCGTTCTTGTAAGAAAATAGGTTTTCATGTTGGAAAATATGGATGTACACAAATGCTTACCCTAACATGAGCTCCTTTCGGTTTGGGTGATCTCACGTAAGGATTTCGGTACCTACCTTTTTACTTACGGTTTTTGTAAGAAATTATGTATAATTTGTAATAATTTCTATACCTACTTAAATTTCAATCGTTCTTGTAAGAAAATAGATTTTATCATAGGAAAATATGTAAGTACACAAATGCTTACCCTAATATGAGCTCCTTTTGGTTTGGATGATCTCACGTAAGGATTTCAGTACCTATCTTTTTCTTACGGTTTCTATAAGAAATTATGTATAATTTGTAATAATTTATGTACCTACTTAAATTTAAATCGTTCTTGTAAGAAAATAGATTTTATCGTAGGAATATATGTATGTACACAAATGTTTACCGTAACATGAGCTCCTTTTGGTTTGGGTGATCTCGGGTAAGGATTTTGGTACTTACCTTTTTTCTTACGGTTTATGTAAGAAATTATGTATAATTTGTAATAATTTCTTTACCTACTTAATTTTCAATCGTTCTTGTAATAATATAGGTTTTCTCGTAGGAAAATATGTATGTACATAAATGCTTGCCCTAACATGAGCTTCTTTTGGTTTGGGTGTTCTCGGGTGACGATTTTGGTGCCTACCTTTTTTCTTACGGTTTTTGTAATAAATTAAGTATAATTTGTAATTATTTTTGTACAAACTTAAATTTCAATAGTTCTTGTAAGAAAATAGGTTTTCTCGTAGGAAAATATGTATGTACACAAATGCTTACCCTAACATGAGCTTCTTTTGGTTTGGATGATGTCTTGTAAGGATTTCGGTATCTACCTTTTTTTTTACGGTTTTTGTAAGAAATTATGTACAATTTGCAATAATTTCTGTACCCACTTATATTTCAATCGATCTTGTAAGAAAATAGGTTTTCTCGAAGGAAAATATGTATGTACACAAATGCTTACCCTAACAAGAGCTCCTTTTGTTTTGGGTGATCTCGGGTAATGATTTCGTTACCTACCTTTTTTCTTACGGTTTCTGTAAGAAATTATGTGTAATTTGTAATAATTTCTGTACCTACTTAAATTTCAATTGTTCTTGTAAGAAAATAGGTTTTCTCGTAGGAAAATAAATATGTACACAAATGCTTACCCTAAGTTGAGTTCATTTTTGTTTGGGTGATCTTGGGTAAGGATTTCGGAACCTACCTTTTTTCTTACAGTATTTGTAGGAAATTTTGTATAATTTGTAATAATTTATGTACCTACTTAAATTTCATTCCTTCTTGTAAGAAAATAGGTTTACTTAGGAAAATATGTAAATACACAAATTCGTACCCTAACATGAGCTCCTTTAGGTTTGGGTGATCTCACATAAGGATTCGGTACCTACCTTTTTCTTACAGTTTCGACAAGAAAGTATGTATAATTTTCAATAATTTCTGTACCTACTTAAATTTCAATCGTTCTTGTAAGAAAATAGGTTTTCTCGTAGGGAAATATATGTGTACACAAATGCTTACCCTAACATGAGCTCCTTTTGGTTTGGGTGATCTCGGGTAAGGATTTCGGTGCCTAACTTTTAACTTACAGTTTTTGTAACAAATTACGTACAATTTGTAATAATTTCTATACCTACCTTTTTTCTTACGATTTTTGTAAGAAATTTAGTATAATTCGTAACAATTTCTATACCTACTTAAATTTTAATAGTCCTTGTAAGAAAATAGCTTTTCTATTAGGAAAATATGTATGTACACAAATGCTTACCCTAACTTGAGCTTCTTTTTGTTTGGGTGATCTCGGGTAAGGATTTCGGTACCCACTTTTTTCTTACGGTTTCTGTAAGAAATTATGTATAATTTGCAATAATTTCTGTACCACTTAAATTTCAATCTTTCTTGTGAGAAAATAGGTTTTCTTGTAGGAAAATATGTATGTACACAAATGCTTACCCTAACATGAGCTCCTTTTGTTTTAGGTGATCTCGGATAAGGATTTCGGTACCTACCTTTTATCTTACGGTTTCTGTAAGAAATTATGTGTAATTTGTTGGAAAATATGTATGTACATAAATGCTAACCCTAACATGAGCTCTTTTTGGTTTGGGTTATCTCGGGTAAGGATTTTGGTTCCTACCATTTTACGGTTTCTGTAAGAAATTATGTATAAGTTGAAATAATTTCCGTACCTACTTAAATTTCAATCATTCTTGTAAGCAAATAGGTTTTCTCGTAGGAAAATATGTATGTAACTAAATGCTTATCCTAACATGAGCTTCTTTTGGTTTGGGTGATCTCGCGTAAGGATTTCGTTACCTACCTTCTCTAACAGTTTCTACAAGAAATTATGTATAATTTGTAATATTATCTGTACCAACTTAAATTTCAATCGTTCTTGTAAGAAAATAGATTTTATGGTAGGAAAATGTGTATGTACACAAATGCTTATCGGAACATGAGCTCCATTTTGTTTGGTTGATCTCGGGTAAGGATTTCGGTACCTACCTTTTTTCTTATGATTTCTGTAAGAAATTATGTATAATTTGTACTAATTTCATTACCTACTTAAATTTCAATTGTTCTTGTAATAATATAGGTTTCTCGTAGGAAAATATGTATGTACCCAAATGCTTTCCCTAATATGAGCTATTTTTAGTTTGGGTGATCTCGGGTAAATATTTCAGCACCTACATTTTCTCTTATAGTTTCTATTGGAAATTATGTATAATTTGTAATAATTTCTATACCTACTTAAATTTCAATCGTTCTTGTAAGAAAATAAGTTTTCTCGCAAGAAAATATGTATGTACACAATTTCTTACCCCAACATCAGCTCGTTTTGGTTTGAGTTATCTCAGGTAATGATTTCGGCACCTATTTTTTTCTTACACTTTCTGTAAGAAATTATGCATAATTTGTAATAATTTCTATACCTACTTAAATTTCAATCGTTCTAGTAAGAAAATAGGTTTTCTTGTAGGAAAATATGTATGTACACAAATTCTTACCCTAACATGGGCTCATTTTGGTTTGGGTGATCTCGGGTAAGGATTTCACCTACCTTTTTACTTACGGTTTTTGTAAGAAAGTATGTATAATTTGTAATAATTTCTGTACCTACTTAAATTTCAATCGTTCTTGTAAGAAAATAGATTTTCTCGTAGGAAAATATGTTGTACACAAATGCTCACCCTTACATGAGCTTCTTTTGGTTTGGGTGTTCTCGGGTAAAGATTTCGGTTCCTACCTTTTTTCTTATGATTTTTGTAAGAAATTAAGTATAATTTGTAAAAATTTCTATACCTACTTAAATTTTAATAGTAGGTTTAAGAAAACAGCTTTTCTATTAGGAAAATAAGTATGTATACAAATGCTTACCCTAACTTGCGCTTCTTTTTGTTTGGGTGATCTCGGGTAAGAATTTCGGTACGCACTTTTTTCTTACGGTTTCTGTAAGAAATTATTTATACTTTGCAATAATTTCTGACCCACTTAAATTTCAATCGTAGGAAAATATGTACGTACACAAATGCTTACCCTAACAGGAGCTCCGTTTGTTTTGGGTGATATCGGGTAAGGATTTCGGTACCTACCTTTTTTCTTATGGTTTCTGTAAGAAATTATGTGTAATTTGTAATAATTTCTGTACCTACTTAAATTTCAATTGTTCTTCTAATAAAATAGGTTTTCTCGTAGGAAAATATGTATGTACACAAATGCTAACCTTAACATGAGCTCATTTTGGTTTGGGTTATCTCGGGTAAGGATTTTGGTACCTACCATTTTTCTAACGGTTTTTGTAAGAAATTATGTATAATTTGAAATAATTTACGCACCTACTTAAATTTCAATCGTTCTTGTAAGAAAATAGGTTTTCTCGTAGGAAAATATGTATGTAAACAAATGCTTATCCTAACATGAGCTTCTTTTGGTTTGGGTGATCTCGGGTAAGGATTTCGTTACCTACCTTTTTCTAACAACCTCTACAAGAAATTATGTATAATTTGTAATAATTTCTGTACCAACTTAAATTTCAATCGTTCTTGTAAGAAAATAGATTTTATCGTAGGAAAACATGTATGTACAAAAATGCTTACCGTAACATGAGCTCCTTTTGGTTTGGGTGGTCTTGGTAAGGATTTCGGTACCTACCCTGTTTCTTACGGTTTCTGTAAGAAATTATGTATAATTTGTAACAATTTTTGTGGCTACTTAAATTTCAATCATTCTTGTAAGAAAATAGGTTTTCTCCTAGGAAGATATGTATGTACACAAATGCATACCCTAACATGGGCTCCTTTTAGTTTGGGTGAACATGGGTAAGGATTTTGGTACCTACATTTTTTCATACGTTTCTGTAAGAAATTTTGTATAATTTGAAATAATTTCTGTACCTACTTAAATTTCAATCGTTCTTGAAAGAAAAAAGGTTTTCTAGTAGGAAAATATGTATGTAAACAAATGCATATTCTAACATGAGCTCCTTTTGGTTTGTGTGGTCTTGGGTAAGGATTTCGGTACCTACCTTTTCTCTTACGGTTTTCGTAAGAAATTATGTATAATTTGTAATAATTTCTGTACCTACTTAAATTTCAATAGTTATTGTAAGAAAATAGGTTTTCTTGTAGGAAAATATGTATGTACACAAATGCTTTCCCTAATATGAGCTACTTTTAGTTTGGGTTATCTCAGGTAAGGATTTCGGTACCTACATTTTTTCTTACATTTTCTGTAAGAAATTATGTATAATTTGTAATAATTTCTGTACCTACTTAAATTTCAATCGTTCTTGTAAGAAAATAGGTTTTCTTGTAGGAAAATATATATGTACACAAATTCTTACCTAACATGAGCTCCTTTAGGTTTGGGTTATCTCAGGTAAGGATTTCGGTACCTACATTTTTTCTTACATTTTCTGTAAGAAATTATGTATAATTTGTAATATTTTTTGTACCTACTTAAATTTCAATCGTTTTAGTAAGAAAATAGGTTTTCTTGTAGGAAAATATGTATGTACACAAATGCATACCCTAACATGGGCTCCTCTTGGTTTGGGTGATCTCGGGTAAGGATTTCGGTAGCTACATTTTTACTTACGGTTTTTGTAAGAAATTATGTATAATTTGTAATAATTTCTATATCTACTTAAATTTCAATCGTTCTTGTAAGAAAATAGATTTTATCGTAGTAAAATGTGTATGTACACAAATGCCTACCCTAACATGAGCTCCTTTTGGTTTGGATGATCTCATGTAAGGATTTCGGTACCTACCTTTATTCTTACGGTTTCTATATGAAATTATTTATAATTTGTAATAATTTCCTTACCTATTTAAATTTCAACCGTTCTTGTAGTAATATAGGTTTTCTTGTAGGAAAATATGTATGTACACAAATGCTTACCCTAACATGAGCTTCTTTTGGTTTGGGTGTTCTCGGGTATGGATTTCGGTACCAACCTTTTTTCTTACGATTTTTGTACTAAATTAAGTATAATTTGTAATAATTTCTATACCTACCTAAATTTTAATAGTTCTTGTAAGAAAATAGCTTTTCTATTAGGAAAATATTTATGTACATAAATGCTTACCCTAACATGAGCTTCTATTGGTTTGGGTGTTCTCGGGTAAGAATTTCGGTACCTACCTTTTTTCTTACGGTTTTTGTAAGAAATTAAGTATAATTTGTAATAATTTCTATACCTACATAAATTTTAATAGTTCTTGTAAGAAAACAACCTTTCTATTAGGAAAATATGTATGTACCCAAATGCTTACCCTAACTTAAGCTTCTTTTTGTTTGGATGATCTCGAGTAAGGATTTCGGTACCCACATTTTTTCTTACGATTTCTGTAAGAAATTATGTATAATTTGCAATAATTTCTGTACCCACTTAAGTTTCAATCGTTCTTGTATGAAAATAGTTTTTCTCGTAGGAAAATATGTATGTATAGAAATGCCTACCATAACTTCAGCTTCTTTTTGTTTGGGTGATCTCGGGTATGGATTTCGGTACCTACCTTATTTCTTACGGTTTATGTAAGAAATTATGTATAATTTGCAATTATTTCTGAACCCACTTAAATTTCAATCGTTATTGTAAGAAATAGGTTTTCTCGTAGGAAAATATGTATGTACACAAATGCTTACCCTAACTTGAGCACCTTTTGTTTTGGGTGATCTCGGGTAAGGATTTCGATACCTACCTTTTTTCTTACGATTTCTTAAGAAATTATGTGTAATTTTTAATAATTTATGTACCTACTTAAATTTCAATCGTTCTTGAAAGAAAAAAAGGTTTTCTAGTAGGAAAATATGTATGTAAACAAATGCATATTCTAACATGAACTCCTTTTGGTTTGGGTGGTCTTGGGTAAGGATTTCGGTACCTACCTTTTCTCTTACGGTTTCCGTAAGAAATTATGTATAATTTGTAATAATTTCTGTACCTAATTAAATTTCAAAAGTTCTTGTAAGAAAATAGGTTTTCTCGTAGGAAAATATGTATGTACACAAATACTTTTCCTAACATGAGCTACTTTTAGTTTGGGAGATCTCGGGTAAATATTTTAGTACCTACCTTTTTTCTTACAGTTTCTATTGGCAATTATGTACAATTTGTAATAATTTCTGTACCAACTTAAATTTCAATCATTCTTGTAAGAAAAATAGGTTTTCTCGTAGGAAAATATGTATGTACACAAATTTTACCCTAACATGAGCTCCTTTTGGTTTGGGTTATCTCAGGTAAGGATTTCGGTACGTACTCTTTTTCTTACAGTTTTTGTAAGAAATTATGTATAATTTGTAATAATTTCTATACCTACTTGAATTTCAATCGTTCTTGTAAGAAAATAGATTTTCTCGTAGGAAAATATGTATGTACACAAATGCTTACCCTAACATGAGCTCATTTTGGTTTGGGTGATCTCGGGTAAGGATTTCGGTACCTACCTTTTTTTTTTACGAATCCTGTAAGAAATTATATATATTTTGTAATAATTTCTGTACCTACTTAAATTTCAATCATTCTTGTAAGAAAATAGATTTTCTCGTAGGAAAATATGTATGTAAACAAATGTTTATTCTAACATGAGCTCCTTTTGGTTTGGGTGATCTCGAGTAAGGATTCCGTTACCTACCTTTTCTCTTACGGTTTCTGTAAGAAATTATGTATAATTTATAATAATTTCTGCACCTACTTAAATTTCAATCCTTCTTGTAAGAAAATAGGTTTTCTCGTTTGAAAATATGTATGTACCCATATTCTTACCCTAACATGAGCTACTTTTGGTTTGGGTGATCTCGGGTAAAGATTTTCGTACGTACCTTTTTTCTTACGGTCTCTATAGGAAATTATGTATAATTTTTAATAATTTATGTACTACTTAAATTTAAATCTTTGTTGTAGGAAAATAGTTTTTCTAGTAGAAAAATATGTATGTACACAAATGCATACCCAACATGAGCTCCTTTTGGTTTGAGTGATCTCGGGTAAGGATTTCGGTACCTCCATTTTTTCTTACGGTTTCTATAAGAAATTATGTATAATTTGTAGCAATTACCGTACCTACTTAAATTTAAATCTTTGTTGTAGGAAAATAGTTTTTCTAGTAGAAAAATATGTATGTACACAAATGCATACCCAACATGAGCTCCTTTTGGTTTGAGTGATCTCGGGTAAGGATTTCGGTACCTCCATTTTTTCTTACGGTTTCTATAAGAAATTATGTATAATTTGTAGCAATTCCCGTACCTACTTAAATTTCAATTAATCTTGTAGAAAATAGGTTTTCTCGCAGGAAAATATGTATGCATAAAAATGCTTACCCTAACACGAGCTCCTTTTGGTTTGAGTGATATCGGAAAAGGATTTTTGTACCTACATTTTTTCTTACGGTTTGTATAAGAAATTATGTATACTTTGTAATAATTTCTGTACCTACTTAAATTTCAATCGTTCTTGTAAGAAAATAGGTTTTCTCCATGGAAAATATGTATGTACACAAATGCTTACCCCTAACATGAGCTTCATTTTGTTTGGTGATCTCGGGTAAAGATTTCGGTACCTACCTTTTTTCTTACGTTTCTATTGGAAATTATGTATAATTTGTAATAATTTCATTACCTACTTAAATTTCAATCATTCTTGTATGAAAATAGGTTTCTCGTAGGAAAATATGTATGTACAGAAATGCTTACCCTAACATGAGTTCCGTTATTTTGGGTTATCTCGGGTAAGGATTTCCGTACCTACCATTTTTCTTACGGTTTCTGTGAGAAATAATGTAAAATTTGAAATAATTTCTGTACCTACTTAAATTTCAATCGTTCTTGTAAGAAAATAGGTTTTCTCGTAGGAAAATATGTATGTAAACAAATGCTTACCTTAACACGAGCTCATTTTGGTTTGGGTGATCTCGGCTAAAGATTTCGGTACCTACAATTTTTCTTACTATTTCTGTAAGAAATTATGTATAATTTGTAATAATTCCTGTACCTACTTAAATATCAATCGTTCTTATAATAATATAGGTTTTCTCGTAGAAAAATATGTATGTACACAAATATTTACCTTAACATGAACACCTTTTGGATTGGGTGATATAGGGTAAGGATTTCGGTACCTACCTTTTTTCTTACGGATTCTGTAAGAAATTATGTATAATTTGTAATGATTTCTGTACCTACTTAAATTTCAATCGTTTTTGTAAGAAAATAGATTTTCTCGTAGGAAAATATGTATGTACACAAATGCTTACCCAAACATGATCTACTTTGGGTTTAGGTGATCTCGAGTAAGGTTTTCGGTACCTACCTTTTTTCTTACGGATTCTGTAAGAAATTAAGTATAATTTGTAGTAATTTCATTAGCTACATAATTTCAATCGTTCTTGCAAGAAAATAGATTTTCTCGTTGGAAAATATGTATGTACACAAATGCTTACCCTAACATGATCTTCTTTTGGTTTAGGTTATCTCTGGTAAGGATTTCGGTACCTACCATTTTCTTACCGTTTCTGTAAGAAATTATGCATAATTTGTAATAATTTTTGTACTTAGTTATATTTCAATTGTTCTTGTAATAAAATAGGTTTTCTCGTAGGAAAATATGTATGTACACAAATGCTTACCCTAGGTTGAGCTCCTTTTGGTTTGGGCGATCTCTGGTAAGGAGTTTAGCACCTACCTTTTTTCTTACAGATTCTGTAAGGAATTATGTATAATTTGTAATAATTTCTATACCTACTTAAATTTCAATCGTTCTTGTATAGATTTTATCGTAGGAAAATTTGTTTGTACACAATTGCTTACCCTAGGTTGAGCTCCTTCTGGTTTGGGAGATGTCGGGTAAGGATTTCAGTACCTACCTTTTTTCTTACTGTATCTGTAAGAAATTATGTATAATTTGTAATAATTTATGAACCTACTTAAATTTCAATAGTTATTGTAAGAAAATAGGTTTTCTCCTAGGAAAATATGTATGTACACAAATGCTTACCCTAACATGAGCTCCTTTTGGTTTGGGTGATCTCGGATAAGGATTTCGGTACCTACATTTTTTATTGCCGTTTCTGTAAGAAATTATGTATAAATTGTAATAATTTCTGTACCTACTTAAATTTCAATCGTTCTTGTAAGAAAATAAAATTTCTTGTAAGAATATATATTTTTACACAAATGCTTACCCTAGGTTGAGCTCTTTTTGGTTTGGTGATCTCGGGTAAGGATTTCAATACCTACCTTCTTTCTTATTGTATTTATAAGAAATTATGTATAATTTGTAATAATTTATGTACCTACTTAAATTTCAATCGTTCTTGTAAGAAAATAGGTTTTCTCCTAGGAAAATATGTATGTACACAAATGCTTACCCTAACATGAGCTCCTTTTGGTTTGGGTGATCTCGAGTATGGATTTCGGTACCTACATTTTTTCTTACAGATTCTGTAAGAAATTATATATAATTTGTAATAATTTCTGTACCTACTTAAAGTTCAATCGTTCTTGTAAGAAAATAGATTTTCTCATAGGAAAATATATTTGTACAGAAATGCTTACCCTAGGTTGAGCTCCTTTTGGTTTGGGTGATCTCGGATAAGGATTTTAGTACCTACCTTTTTTCTTACTGTATCTGTAAGAAATCATGTATAATTTGTAATAATTTCTTTACCTACTTAAATTTCAATCGTTCTTGTAAGAAAATAGGGTTTCTCCTAGGAAAATATGTATGTATGTTGTGCGTATTGAGTGCCACGCAAACTGTGCAAGTATACACGTCGCAAGTAATAAAGTGATACGAGTATCGAGTATCGTCCCCACAACGATTGGTTTGGGCCACTTTGCTTAAGTCACTGCAAATGTTTCAAGAATTAAATAGTAATGATGATTTAACAATTAAAATAAAATAACAAAGAAATAAAGATAGGATAAGAGGTTAGGTTGGATTATCGTAAGTTGTGGAGTGATGATCGAATGGTTCGTCGTGGTGGTTAAGTAGCAGCCGGATTGCCAGAGCAATTCTGTTTCGATTGCCAGGGCAATTTGGTTGCAATTGCCTGGTTGATTGCCAAGGCAATTCTGCCGTGTTGCCTGGTCAGTTGCCAGGGCAATTCCCATGCGTTGTCTGATCAGATTGCTTGGGCAATGCTCCCGTGATTGCCTGGGAAATTAAGAATGGTTCGGTTGCCTGGGCAATTGAGCATTCACTTCCAAAGTCCGACGAAGCGTTATTCAATGATTCCTCGTTATCCCTAACGCGAAATACTATTAATTGCACACGCCTTGATAATACATACCTGCGAGAACCAAGGGTGAACAACAACCAATATTGCGCTCCTCTTAGCCGTTGAAATTCGTAACTTATCCCTAAGCCGAATTAGTCTTCACCAACTTCCGTTTGTATGAAAACCATGCTCATTCGTTTCTTAAATCTCTCTCTCTCGATATTAGATAAATAGATGATTGAATTCCGATATCCTCTCCCAATTCACTCGCAACCAATGTTATGAACCAAGAATGAACAAACTTTGAAAATTGAATTGCAACTCAAAAACCTAAACAAAATCCAAAAGTTTTCACAACCACAAAAACAAAATAACCCCAACCAATCAAGTTAGTTCATGGTTGGGTTCAAAAGATATACAAAGAATAATCCCCAAACCATGAATCTAATGGAAGCAAACAACAACAAGAAGAAATCGATCATCCCTCTTTGGAAACTCTCTCAATCGAACTCTCCCTCCAAACTTCTCCCAATCAAACTCTCTCCCCCTTTGCTCTCTCTTTAGTTTGACGGCTTGGTCTCCTTTAAATAAGAGATGGCTAGGTCAAAGTCTCTCTTAAGGAAGAATTTAAGTTGGAATTAAATACTTTAAAAGAATATAATTCTTTATTATTTTTAAATTCCTTCTAGATCTTCTCCTATATTCTTGGGATTTAATTTCTCTTTGACCTCTTCATGGAAATCAAACTCCTTTGGGATTTAACTTTGCTCCACGTCATCTTGGGCTTATCTAGTCATCAATTTTGACTGCCATATCATCTTATCCCTTATTGACAATTGCCCTGGCAACTAGCTCGACATCTCCTTCATGCATTGCCCTGGCAACTGCGTCTGCATCTCCTTCATGCACTGCCCTGGCAACTGGTTCAAGCCTTGTTTAGGCAAGTGATTCTGCACACACAAAAACACACCAAAGCAGTATCTTTTCCACAAAAATCACCAAGTTATGTAATCAAGCTCAACGGTGGAAAAAACATGAATTAATTCATGAATGACTAATTATGCAACTAATATGAGCCTAAGTCTAACAAAAATATGAGTAAAAAAGGTAATAAAAATAGTACTTTTGAACACTTAACACACCCCCAAACTTGAACTGTTGCTTGTCCTCAAGAAATGCAAAATAACAATTACCTGCCAAGACTTTAATCATCAAAGGCATGCTTCAAACTTGGATTCAAAACTCGGAACCGTGGCACAAAGTATGATCACCTTTTAATTTTTCGGATAGCACAAAAATTACCCGAAATCAAACTATAATGCTCGTGACAATGTGTGTGCGTAGTTGTGTACAAGTTGATTTTCAAGATTCTATGTGAACAATAGGCTTTTATCAATTTAATTATCGGGGCATTGATTTTTATTTTCACTAGAGCCAATTTCAGACACATGTAGCAAAGTAAGCAATTTCTCATTTTATTTTAGTCGACTAGAGCCAATTTCGGGCACCTCTAGCGATTCTTTAATGTGCATTAACTACTAGAGCCAATTTCGGACACCTCTAGGAAGAAAGTGCATTTACTACTAGAGCCAGTTTCAGGCACCTCTAGCAAGAAATTAACTTTTAATTTTCAATTTTAAATTTACCCAAATTTTAAGCAACCTAAGTTCACTAAGTTTCTTTCAATCAACAAGCCACAACCGTGTAAAAAAATTTAGCATCATAGTAAAATTCTAAGTTCTTTTCATGCAATCCTAAAATTAAAGGTTCTTTCAATTAAGTGCAGTGGCAAAAATTCATCATTGGATATTCAACAAGTCTTAAGCAATTAAATCCAATCAAAGGCATGACAAGTAACATATGCAACCTATATGTGATTGATAGAGATGAATGCAACTAAACATGAAACTAACTAGAAACCAACACCACCCAAACTCGAGAGAAGCATTGTCCTCAATGTACGTAAAAGTGAAACAAAATTTAAAAGAAACTAAATGAAATGAGTTAGTCGGAGAAGTCGTCACCTCGAGTGATAAGTTTCCTTTGTTCCATTTGCTTGATTCATTTTTCGGTCGGTGGTTGAATGCTTGTGGCTGGTACCGCGTGAATAGCATTGCTTTGAATTTGATCCATGTTTGCCGAGGCAGGTTCACTTGCCTGAGCATCAGTAGTTGTCGAAGCCATTGTTGTTGCCTGGGCATCGCCAGTTTCTGTTGCCGTGGCAATTGCTGAGGTAGTTGCTGGGGCAGTTGTCGGGGCATCCTCTGTTGCGGTTGCCGTGGCAAGTAGTCGGCAGTGAATTTCCTTAGCATGGTGGTTGTGAGTCTTAGAAACTAAAGATAATGAAGAAAAATAAAATAAAATATCTCCTAAAGATTCCAAAAAAAAAACAAAAATAAAATAAAGTTCCAAAAATAAAAAAATGAAAAATGAAAAATTCTTAGAAAGAGCATTTTTCATGCATCTTCTAATGTTACTGCATATCTGAGAAAACTTGATGAGGGTCATTTCTGATACTTCTTATAGTCCATCTGCACCCTCCATCGAGTGACAATATTGCCCAAAAAGAATTGGGCCAATGTGCTCGCAGCTACTCCCCTTTGTGTTACCAGGGTGGAGGTGTCTTTCTTTCGTGTTCCCTTGTAGTCCATGCATGCCCTCCACCTTGCTACTATTCTTGACGGCACAAATATATTAATAGGAAAAATTATATCCATTCCCAACCATTCAATTACCTCATTCTTGTCGACTTCTATCATGGTTGGATGTAGCCTTTGTTGTCGTGGCAATTGCTGCTTAAGCCAATTACCGTGGCAATCAGTCGCCAAAATTCGCTGTAAGTCAAGGCAAAAACCAATTTTCTGAAAAGCTTCACGAGTCCAAACACCGTTTTCTTTTGGCCTCTCAAACATCTCCATTAGTAGAGATTTCGATGGCTTTAAATCTACCAACATCGGTTCCTCAAGACATACCTGCAATGGACGAGGCGAGTTTTTAAAAAATTTGAAAGGTTCAACCATTACCTGCTCATATTCCATTGGCAAAGTATTATCATATCGTTGATCTTGCATGTGGTCATGTAATTGCCGTGACAACTGTAGATGAGAGCAATCTACAAATTCCTGCTTCAACATCAACGTTGTAACCTTCTGGGCATCAGGTTCCTCAGAATTTGTTGTAGTATTGTTGTTATCAGCTTCATTGAGTGTTGTCGCGACATTGCTTTGTCCAGGCTCCTCAATCATTGCCGAGGCAATTTGTTGCTCAGGCTTATCATGTGTTGGGCAGTCCCTCTCATTGGCATCCTCTTGACTTGGAGGTTCTAGTTGTTCCCCACACATCAGGGGCCTCTCTTCGCATTGCTCCTTATCCTCTTACCTTGGGACGTCAGTATCCCCAAGAATGGATTGTTGGTGCTTATTATCCAATGCATATATGGATCTCCTCAATTGATCTTCTGAATCCCCCAAGTTTGTATCCCATTGAGCTATCCTCGCATCCATTTTCTTTGATAGCTCTCAAATCTCTTCAATAGATCCTTCAAGTCTAGCCAAGGAAGCTAGCAACGTTTCTTCCAAGGAATTGGAATGTTCTTGAAAAGGACTACATTGCCATGGCATATCTTTTGTCATGACATTAGGCTGCTAATAAGGACTACATTGCCGAGGCATGTCTGTTGCTGCAGCAAAATTGTTATGG
The DNA here is from genome assembly GCA_019671005.1 of Hibiscus mutabilis. Classification (NCBI taxonomy): domain Eukaryota; kingdom Viridiplantae; phylum Streptophyta; class Magnoliopsida; order Malvales; family Malvaceae; genus Hibiscus; species Hibiscus mutabilis. The sequence goes on from CM033714.1 coordinate 51,608,779, forward strand.
TAAAAAATTTTTGAGCTTTTTGATCATACCATGAAGGATTTTGCTGCTGGTTCCATATATGATTCTCCATGTAGTCATATGTACTGAAAATGTGAGGGAAATTTTCAAACACATGATGTTCTCCACAACAGGTGCACGAGTTTTCCACGGTATATGCTTTTCTCGATTGGTATAGGTAATCATTGAAGGGTGCAAGAAACTCTTGATTGGATTGATTCCTATCTTCCCACATCAACTCTCGAATAGATCGACTTTTATTTCCCGACATGTTGATGTCCCTTAACTTGTAGCGCACCTTTTTTATAAAACAAACAAAAAGAAAAGTTAGTAAAACTAAGAGAAAAAATGCAATAACAAAAACAATTAACACCAATTGCCAATCCCCGGCAACGGCGCCAAAAACTTGTTGCGCGTATTGAGTGCTACGCAAACTGTGCAAGTATACACGTCCTAAGTAATAAAGTGATACGAGTATCGAGTATCGTCTCCACAGGGATTGGTTTGGGCCACTTTGCTTAAGTCACTGCAAATGTTTCAAGAATTAAATAGTAATGATGAATTAACAATTAAAATAAAATAACAAAGAAATAAAGATAGGATGAGAGGTTAGGTTGGATTATTGTGAGTTGTGGAGTGATGATCGAATGGTTCGTCGTGGTGATTGAGTAGCAGCCGGATTGCCAGGGCAATTATGTTACCATTGCCTAGTCGATTGCCAGGGCAATTTGGTTGCAATTGCCTGGTTGATTGCCAGGGCAATTCTGCCGTGTTGCCTGGTCGGTTGCCAGAGCAATTCCCCTGCGTTGTCTGATCAGATTGCCTGGGCAATGCTCCTGTGATTGTCTGGGCAATTAAGAATGGGTCGATTGCTTGGGCAATTGAGCATTCACTTCCGAAGTTCAGCGAAGCGTTCTTCAATGATTCCTCATTATCCCTAACGTGAAATACTGTTAATTGCACACATCTTGATAATACATCCCTGCGTGAACCAAAGGTGAACAACAACCAATCTTGCGCTCCTCTTAACCGTTGAAATTCGTAACTTATCCCTAAGCCAAATTAGTCTTCACCAACTTCCATTTGTATGAAAACCATTCTCATTCGTTTCATGAATCTAACTCTCCCGATATTAGATAAATAGATGATTGAATTTCGAGATCCTCTCCCAATTCACTCGCAACCAATGTTAAGAACCAAGAATGAACAAACTTTGAAAATTGAATTGCAACTCAAAAACCTAAACAAAATCTAAAAGATTTCACAACCACAAAAACACAATAACCCCAACCAATCAAGTTAGTTCATGGTTAGGTTCAAAAGATATACAAAGAATAATCCCTAAACCATGAATCTAATAGAAGCAAAGAAGAAGAAGAAATCGATCAGCCCTATTTGGAAACTCTCTCAATCGAACTCTCCCTCCAAACTTCTCCCAATCGAACTCTCTCCCCTTCTGCTCTCTCTTTAGTTTAACGGCTTGGTCTCCTTTAAATAAGAGATGGCTAGGTCAAAGTCTCTCTTGAGGAAGAAGTTAAGATGGAATTAAATACTTTAAAAGAATATAATTCTTTATTATATTTAAATTCCATCTAGATCTTCTCCAATATTCTTGGGATTTAATTTCTCTTTGACCTTTTCATTGAAATCAAACTCCTTTGGGATTTAACTTTGCTCCACGTCATCTTGGGCTTATCTAGTCATCAATTTCGACTGCCATATCATCTTATCCCTTATCGACAATTGCCCTGGCAACTAGCTTGGAATCTTCTTCATGCATTGCCCTGGCAACTGCGTCGGCATCTCCTTCATGCACTGCCTTGGCAACTGGTTCCAGCCTTGTTTAGGCAAGTGATTCTGCACACACAAAAACACACCAAAGCAATAACTTTTTCCACAAAAATCACCAAGTTATGTAATCAAGCTCAACGGTGGAAAGAAACATGAATTAATGCATGAATGACAAATTATGCAACTAATATGAGCCTAAGTCTAACAATAATATGAGTAAAAAGGGTAATAAAAATAGTACTTTTGAACACTTAACAATGTACACAAATGCTTACCCTAACACGAGCTCATTTTGGTTTGGGTGATCACGTGTAACGATTTCGGTACCTACCTCTTTTCTTATGGCTTCTGTAAGAAATTATGTATAATTTGTAATAATTCCTGTACCAACTTAAATTTCAATCATTCTTATAATAATATAGGTTTTCTCGTAGAAAAATATGTATGTACACAAATACTTACCCTAACATGAGCACCTTTTGGTTTGGGTGACCTCGGGTAAGGATTTCGGTACCTACCTTTTTTCTTACAGATTCTGTAAGAAATTATGTATAATTTGTAATAATTTATATACCTACTTAAATTTCAATCGTTCTTGTAAGAAAATAGATTTTCTCGTAGGAAAATATGTATGTACACACAAATGCTTACCCTAACATGATCTCTTTTTGGTTTGGGTGATCTCGGGTTAGGATCTTGGTTCCTACCTTTTTTCTTACGATTTCTATAAGAAATTATGTATAATTTTTAATAATTTCTGTACCTACTTAAATTTAAATCGTTATTGTAATAAAACAAGTTTTATCGTAGGAAAATATGTATGTACACAAATGCTTACCCTAAGTTGAGCTCCTTTTGGTTTGGGTGATCTCGGGTAAGGATTTCAATTCCTACCCTTTTTCTTACTGTATCTGTAAGAAATTATGTATAGTTTCTATTAATTTCTGTACCTACCTAAATTTCAATCGTTCTTATAAGAAAATAGGTTTTCTCCTAGGAAAATATGTATGTACACAAATGCTTACCCTGATATGAGCTTCTTTTTGTCTGGTGATATCGGGTAAGGATTTCGGTACCTACCATTTCTCTTACGGTTTCTGTATGAAATTATGTATAATTTATAATAATTTCTGTACCTACTTAAATTTCAACCGTTCTTGTAAGAAAACAGATTTTCTCATAAGAAAATATGTATGTAAAGAAATGCATATTCTAACTTGAGCTCCATTTGTTTTGGGTGATCTCGGGTAAAGATTTCGGTACCTACCTTTTCTCTCACGGTTGTTGTAAGAAATTATGTTTAATTTGGAATAATTTCGGTGCCTACATAAATTTCAATCGTTCTTGTAAGAAAATAGGTTTTCTCCTAGGAAAATATGTATGTACACAAATGCTTACCCTAACATGAGCTACTTTTGGTTTGGGTGATCTCGGGTAAAGATTTCGGTGCCTAGTTTTTTTCTTATAGTTTTTGTAAGAAATTATGTATAATTTGTAATAATTTATGTACCTACTTAAATTTCAATCGTTCTTGTAAGAAAATAGGTTTTATCGTAGGAAAATATGTATGTACACAAATTCTTACCCTAAAATGAGCCCTTTTTGGTTTGGGTTATCTCGGGTAAGGATTTCGGTATCTACTTTTTTTCTTACAGTTTCTGTAAGAAATTATGTATAATTTGTAATAATTTCTGTACCTACTTATATTTCATTCGTTCTTGTAAGAAAATAGGTTTTTTCGTAGGAAAATATGTACACAAATGCTTACCTAACATGAGCTCCTTTTGGTTTGGTTGATCTCGGATAAGGATTTCGGTACCTACCTTTTTTCTTACGGTTTCTGTAAGAAATTATGTATAATTTCTAATAATTTCTGCACCTACTTAAATTTCAATCGTTATTGTAAGAAAATAGATTTTCTCGTAGGAATATATGTATATAAACAAATGCTTATCCTAACATGAGCTCCTTTTGGTTTGGGTGATCTCGGGTAAGGATTTTGGTACCTACCTTTTTTCTTACGGTTTCTGTAAGAAATTATGTATAATTTGTAATAATTTTTGTACCTACTTAAATTTCAATCGTTCTTGTAAGAAAATAGTTTTTCTTGTAGGAAAATATGTATGTACACGAATGCTTACCCTAACATTATCTCCTTTTGGTTTGGGTGATCTCGGGTAAGGATTTCGGTACCTACCTTTTTTCTTACGGTTTCTATAAGAAATTATGTATAATTTGTAATAATTTCTGTACCCACTTAAATTTCAAGCGTTCTTGTAATAAAATAGGTTTATCATAGGAAAGTTTGTATGTACAGAAATGCTTACCCTAGGTTGAGCTCCTTTTGGTTTGGGTGATCTCGGGTAAGGATTTTTGTACCTACCTTTTTTCTTATTGTATTTGTAAGAAATTATGTATAATTTATAATAATTTCTGTACCTACTTAAATTTCATTCGTTCTTGTAATAAAATAGGTTTTCCCGTTGGAAAATATGTATGTATACAAATGCTTACCCTAACATGAGCTCTTTTTGGTTTGGGTGATCTCGGGTAAGGATTTTGGTATGTACTTTTTTTCTTACAATTTCTGTAAGAAATTATATATAATTTATAATAATTTATTTACCTACTTAAATTTCAATCGTTCTTGTAAGAAAATAGGTTTTCTCCTAGTAAAATATGTATGTACACAAATACTTACCCTAAGTTGAGTTCATTTTGGTTCGGGTGAGCTCAGGTAAAGATTTCGGTACGTACCTTTTTTCTTACGGTTTTTGTATAAAATTATGTATAATTTGTAATAATTTCTGTACCTACTTAAATTTCAACCGTTCTTGTAAGAAATTAGGTTTTCTCGTAGGAAAATATGTATTTACACAAATGCTTACCCTAAGTTGAGTTTCTTTTGGTTTGGGTGATCTCGTGTAAGGATTTCGGTACCTACCTTTTTTCTTACGGTTTCTGTCAGAAATTATGTATAATTTGTAATAATTTCTGTACTTACTTAAGTTTCAATCGTTCGTTTTCTCGTAGGAAAATATGTATGTACAGAAATGATTACCCTAGGTTGAGCTCCTTTTAGTTTTGGTGATCTCGGGTAAGGATTTCGGTACCTACCTTTTTCTTACGGTTTCTGTAAGAAATTATGTATAATTTATAAGAATTTTTGTACCTATTGAAATTCTCACCGTTCTTGTGATAAAAAATGTTTTCTTGTATGAAAATATGTATGTACACAAATGCTTACCCTAAGTTTAACTCTTTTTGATTTTAGTGATCTAAGGTAATGATTCAGTACCTACCCTTTTTCTTACTGTTTCTATAAGAAATTATGTATAATTTGTAAAATTTCTGTACCTACTTAAATTTCAATCATTCTTGTAAGAAAAATGGTTTTCTCGTAGGAAAATATGTATGTACAGGAATGCTTACGTCGTAAAATTTTTTGTATATATTATTTTTATTACACTTATTGTAAACATTTATGTATAAACCTTGTTAACCTTGCTAAAAGCATATATTTCATGCCTTTTTACTCTGTTATTTTCTTGCTTTTAAGCTCATTTCATCTGCATTTAGCTCATCTAGTTGCATTTGGTTGTATTAACTTGGTTGTCGAGGTTTAATTGCAAAATGGGTGCTGCGTGAGAAGGATTGGTCTGGTGTGGTGATGTGAAGGTACGCAGGGAAGAGTGGCTGAACAAAGGAAAATGCTACAACATTTTGGACGGCAAAAATCTGGGCGTAGAAAAGGACAAAAGCAACAAAGATATTTATTCAGCCCACATGTGAGAACCCCCATTTGTCTCTTATGCCAAGCATGTGCCAAGGAATATTCCTTAGGTCATACAAGGAATGTTTAGGGCTCAAAACCTTAGGAGCCTCCACTATATAAAGGACAAGATACCCTCATTAAAGGAGAGAGTTGAAAAAGTGACTTTAAGGCTAAGAGGGAGAAGAGCCAAGGCGGCTACATTTCCTCCCCCTTCTTCCTCAACTTGGTGTCCTCCATTGTTGAAGCTCCAAGGGGTGACCTTACTGGCCTTTGAGAGAAGCAGCAAGCCTAGGGCTGTTCGTGGCAGTCCAAGGCGGATTGGGAGATTTCTCTTCTTCTGCTTTTGCTTTAACATTTTCTTTATTTCTGGAAATGGGTTGTATGAGATGAATGATATTGGATGTTTATTACCCAGCCATGAACTGATTTTAGGTGGCTTGGGTTTGTTTGGATGCTTATGTTTTAGTTTCTTTTAATGGATGCTTTTGTGTTTTCCAGTTTTATCCTTGCTTTGTCTACTGTTTTATTCCCTAAGGCTGGTAGAGCCTTCGAGAGTTGGCCTTTCTTTAGGTGTTAGATTAGTCTAGTGGTTGAGAGAGCTAGACTTAGATCCACGTAGGCAATGGAGTTGGATGCTAAGAGGCACAACTCTAACCCACCTTAGAGATAAGTAGAGGGTTTCAACCGCTAAAAAGGGTTATACTTCATGGGTAGAAGTATACTAGGGTTCAAGCTGAGAGGTATTGCTATAGCATACCAGCTGACAGGCTTCTTACTAGAGATAGCTTAGAAGCACCCTCAGAAAATCTTGCTGAGCAGAGGATAAGCTGAAAATTGTGAAGCATCCATGAGAGCTAGACATAGGTCATCTTGACAAACCCAGCCAGTCATTCCCATAGTGAGTTTCGCACACGTGTGAGGACCATTGAAGTCTATTCAGTTTACTCCAATTTTATTTACAGTTGTTTGCTACAGCATTTCTGACCTTGCTTCCATTTGCCATCGCATTTGCTTTTTTAGTTTGTGTCTTGTGTGCTTAACTTGACTTGAAGTACCTCCAATCCCTGTGGAGATGATACTCATTCATCATTATTACTACTTGTTCGACGTGTATACTTGCACTATTTGCCTATATTTATAGTACACCATAACACGCAACAAGTTTTTGGCGCCATTGTCGGGGATTGGCAACTGGTCATTTTCGGTTTAGTTTTTGCATTCTTTATTTCTTTTCCTATTTTTATAGTTTTATTAGCTGTTTTTGTTTGCCTTTTCAGATGTTGCTCTAGTGCATGACCCGAAGAAGACCCAGCAGACACTTATGACCTATCATTCCTGAATTTGAACATCTCTTTCGACAAAGAAAGCGTATACAAGAAGCTTTGAGAATCATGAATAGGCATCGGAATCAAGGATTACCGGTTGATAATCAAGGAAATCCGGATGCTGCAGCAAATCCTGGAGCAATACTTCGACCTCGAGCTATTAGGGATCACTTGAATCCTATCTTGGATGATCTAAATCGTGGAATTGTTGCTCCCGAGATTCAATCAGCTCATTTTAAACTCAAGCCAGTCATGTTTAACATGTTGAATTCCATTGGGCAGTTTGGTGGATCACCTCGTGAAGATGCTAGACAACACATTCGACCATTCCTGGAGGTATGTGATTCTTTCCGACAACAAGGTGTGCATGAAGATATATTGAAGCTCAAGCTATTTCCATATTATTTGTGTGATCGAGCACGAGCTTGGTTGAGTGGAATGCCAACCGGTTGAATAGAGTCATGGACAGATTTATGCCACATTTTTTTCCTAAGGTATAATCCACCCAGCATGAACACACAATTGCAGAATGACATAGCATCCTTTCGTCAAGCTGATGAAGAGTCAATGTATGAGTGTTGGGATAGATATAAGGGACTGCTCCGCAAGTGTACAAATCATGGATTTCAAGACTGGACATAGGTTGTAATGTTCTACAATGGTGTCAATGCTCCCACAAGAATAATGTTGGATGCTTCAGCAAATGGCACTTTGCTAGACAAATCACTGCAAGAAGAATTTGATATCCTAGATAGGATAGTAAACAATGACTACCAATTCCCTACTTCGAGACTTGGCACGGGAAGAAGAGAACATGTGACACGAGAATTAAAAAACAATGATTCGGTTTTAGCCCAGCTGTCGGCTATTGCCACCATGTTGAAGAATCTCCAATGCCCAAGTGAAGTAAAGGAAGTAAAGGTAGCAACCACTTGTGTTCAATGTGATGGACACCACTATGTGAGCGAATGCCCTCAAAATCATGAATCTATCAACTATGTAGGGAACTTCAATAGGAACAACCACAACCCCTACTCAACCACTTATAATCTAGGATGGCGTCAGCATCCAAATCTCTCTTGGGGGAATCAAGGAACCCGCAATACTGGAAGCTCAAGTAGGCAACCTAATCAGTCTGAGTCCCAAACTTTTCAGCAGAATATGCCTTGGCAAAATGACAACAAAGGAGCAGCATCTTCATCAACTAGTACTTCTTTGGAAGCTACTTTGCGAGATTTCATGACAACTACTAAGGCTTTACTCCAAGACCATTCAATGACTATCAAGAGTCCAGGTGCATTGCTTCAAAGCCATAGCTCTTCCTTGAGATCCCTGGAGACTCAAGTAGGTCAAATCGCACAAGCTTTGCATGCCCGACCTCAAGGTACCTTACCTAGTGATATGAAGTCACTAAAAATCATGGCAAGGAGCAGTGTAGTGCACTTATTTTGAGGAGTGGCACCCAACTTAACAAAGAAGATAAGTTTGGGGGAAAGAAGTTCGATGATCCTATTCCCCCGGTTGTGAATGAAGAGCCATCTTTACAAAAAGAATCAACTCTAGAAGAAAATCAAAATGAAGGGTCGACAGGTGAACTTACTGATAGCATTAAGAGTAATGCTACAACAAAAGAAAGAGAAATGTCAGTAGGAAAAGATGTCAGATCCCCACCACCCTTCCTTCAAAGATTGAAGAAGCATAAAGACGATCTCCAGTTCAAGAAATTTATGGAAATCCTTGATCAGCTGTATAGCAATGTCCCATTTCTGGAGGCCATTGATCAAATGCCCACTTATGCCAAATTCATCAAGGATATTGTTACCAAGAAGAGGAAGGTTGAAAAATATGAGACTGTTGCCACAACAAAAGAGTGCTATTCTGTATGTAGCAAGTTGCCACCTAAATGACAAGATCCGGGCATTTTCATCATTCCATGCTCCATTGGTGACAACTATGTGGGAAAAACCTTATGCGACCTTGGGTCTAGTGTCAACCTAATGCCCAAGTCTGTTTTTATGAAGCTTGGTATAAGAGAAGAAAGACTACAACAATTATGTTGCAGCTAGCCGGTCGCTCTCATGTTCGACCAGAAGGAAGGATTGAAGATGTTGTGGTCAAATTTGATAGATTTGTCTTTCCAGTCGACTTTCTCATTCTCGACTGTGAGGCGGATGACAATGCACCCATAATCTTGGGGCGGCCATTCTTAGCCACTGGCCGTATCCTGATTGACTGTGAGAAGGGTGAGTTTACCATGCGGGTGGCTGATAAAAGGGAAACCATCAACGTCTTCAACACTCTTAAATATGTGGACGAATATGAGGAATGTCAATACATAGATGCTATGGAAGAAGAGCATGGTGCAAAGTTTTGCTATAACAATTTCTTGCAAATTGAAGACTATGTGGAGTTCAATGAGGATAATGATCAAGAGCTCGAGGACTTCTCGTTGGAGATGGAACAATCTACCTTGCTCAAAGTTAGATCATGTATGCACTTCGAACCCCTTGACTTTTTTGAATTTACTCCTCCTAAACCCTCCCTTAAGCATGCACCCACATTAGAACTAAAGCCTTTGCCATCACACCTTAAATATGCTTATTTGGGTAGTAATGAGACTTTTCTGGTGATAATTTCATCTACTCATACACCTAAGCAGGAATCTAGCTTGATAAATATGTTATCTCAACATAAAAAGGCTCTAGGTTGGACTATGGCTGACTTGAAGGGTATAAGCCCTACTATTTGTATGCACAAAATTTTTCTTGATGATTGTCACAGCAATTCTATTGAACCCCAAAGAAGGCTTAATCCGATCATGAAAAAGGTAGTGATGAAGGAGATAATCAAATGGCTCGATGCTAGTGTTATTTACCCGATATCCAACAGTTCGTGGGTTAGCCCGGTACAATGTGACCCAAGAAAGGAGGTATGACTATGGTGAGAAATGAGGACAATAAGTTGCTACCAATAAGGACCGTCACGGGTTGGAGGATACCTATGGACTATCGGAAGCTCAACAAGGCAACCAAGAAGGACCATTTCCCCCCATTCATCGATCAAATGCTAGATCGATTGGCGGGCAAGGCCTTTTATTGTTTCCTCGGTGGATATTCAGGGTACAACCGATTGCTATAGCACTTGAAGATCAAGAGAAGACAACCTTCACCTGTCCCTATGGTACTTATGCCTTCAGGAGGATGCCCTTCGGACTTTGTAATGCTCCGGCAACTTTTTAGAGATGCATGCTAGCCATTTTTTCGGATATGGTTGAAGAGTTCTTGGAAATTTTCATGAATGACTTTTTAGTCTTCGGAGATGAATTTGAAACATGCTTGGGCAATTTAGAAAGGGTACTCAAGAGATGTGAAGAAGCTAATTTGGTTCTCAATTGGGAGAAGTGCCACTTTATGGTAACCGAAGGGACTGTTTTGGGCCATAAGATTTCGAAGAAAGGCATTGACGTGGACAAGGCAAAAGTTGAGGTGATCGAGAAGTTACCTTCTCCGACCATTGTCAAGGGCATTCGAAGCTTCCTAGGACATGCAGGCTTTTATCAGAGGTTCATCAAGGACTTCTCCAAGATTTCCAAGCCGCTATGTAATTTGTTACAACAAAACCAGCCCTTCGTGTTTGATGAAGATTGCCACAGCGCATTCAAGGAGCTGAAGGAAAAGCTTAATCTCAACCTCCATTGTTGTTCCACCAGATTAGGACGAGCCACCCTTCGAGCTGATGTGCGACGCAAGTGACTACGCAGTAGGGGTAGCACTTGGGCAACACCGAGGTAAACTCTTTCATGTTATCTATTATGCTAGCCGCACTTTAAATGATGCACAAATCAACTACACCACCACTGAAAAAAGAGTTGGTTAGCTGTTGTGTTTACTTTCGATAAGTTTAGGGCATACTTAATAGGCACTAAGGTCATTGTTCACACTGACCACTCAGCTATTAAGTACTTAGTGACTAAGAAGGATGCTAAACCTAGACTTATTAGGTGGATACTTCTTTTGCAAGAATTTGACCTGGAAGTTAAAGATAGGAAGGGATGTGAAAACCAAGTGGCTGACCATCTCTCTAGGTTAGAAAATAAGGCTAAAGACAAAAATGAACAAGACATTAAGGAGGAATTCCCTGATGAGAAAATCTTATATGCTACGGCAATTCCATGGTATGCTGACATTGTGAACTGTCTTGTTAGTGGTATTTTGCCTCTTGATTTGAATAGCCAGGGCCGAAATAAGTTCAAGCATGATGTGAGATTTTATTTCTGGGATGAACCTTATTTGTTCAAGCAATGTGCTAACCAAATGATAAGAAGATGTGTCCCTGAAGAGGAGCAAAAGGATATCATATTCCATTTACACTCGTCTTCGTGTGGAGGCCATTTCGAAGAAACTAGGACTGCTGCAAAGGTTCTATGATCAGGCTTCTATTGGCCCACATTCTTCATGGACGCACATGAATTTTGCAAGACTTGCGGCCGATGTCAAAGAACGGGGAACATATCTCAGAGACATGAAATGCCATTGCAATCCATCTTGGAGGTAGAACTTTTTGATGTATGGGGAATAGATTTCATGGGACCATTCCCTTCATCATTTGGAGATCTCTACATTTTGTTGGCAGTAGATCATATGTCAAATGGGTTGAAGTTGTGGCCACACCAAAGAACGACTTCAAAATAGTTTTGAAGTTCCTTCACAAGAACATCTTCACAAGGTATGGAGAACCACGAGCCATCATCAGCGATGAAGGAACCCACTTTGACAATAAGCTGATTGCCAAGGCATTACAAAGATATGGGGTGAGACATAAAATTGCTACGACATACCACCCCCAGACTAATGGACAAGCTGAGATCTCCAATCGAGAGATAAAATAGATACTTAAAAAGATGGTCAACCCCAAGTGAAAGGATTGGTCTCCAAGGCTCGACGAGGCTTTATGGGCTTACCACACAGCTTTCAAGGCACCCTTAGGAATGTCTCCATTCAAGCTTGTCTATGGCAAGGCATGTCATCTCTCTATGGAGATTGAACACAAGGCTTATTGGGCCATTAAGAAGCTTAACATGGATGCCCAGCTAGTTGGAGAAAAAAGGCTAGTGGAGCTTAACGAGATGTAAGAGTTTCGAGCCCATGTTTATGAGAATGTAAGATTGTATAAAGAAAAGACAAAGAAGTGGCATGATAAGCATATTTTGCCACGACATTTTTCAGAAGGCCAACAAGTGCTTCTCTACAACTATAGGCTCAAGCTTTTCCCTGGGGAGTTGAAATCTCGATGGTCAGGCCCCTTCCAAGTGCACAAAGTTCACCCTCATGGTGCTGTGGAAATTAAGAACCTTGATGATGACACAATCTTCAAGGTCAATGGCCAGTGCTTGAAGGTCTACAATAGAGCTCCAATCCTAAGAGACAAGTCGTTTCTACTCATCCATGACCCTTGAGAGTTTGCACCTCCCTACTCTTTTTATTATGCTATAGAATTTTCCTGTTTATAAATAATTTAGTTGTTCTTTTCTTTTTAAATAATCTTTTAGTTGATTTTGGTGTTCCCTTGTTTTTATTCTATGTTTGTCTCTATCAACCTTATGTCTGAAATGTCCCCAGGTTGCAGGTGGCACGCTAGGGCTGAGTTTAATGTTGACAGGTTTTTCTTCCTAGGGTTAAGTCCTTGTCTCTATCCCAATAAGGGAAGTTAAAAAAAGATGGCCCAAAGATAATTTCGATATTTGAGGGGTTGCAGCATTAAAGAAAGGACAAAGGGGGTAATATTCCTTTTGTTTTTATTCTAAAAACCTACTCCATTATAAACCTACATTCTCTTTCCATATTTTCACCTTTTCATTAAATGCCCCTCTTCTCTCTCCTCTTACACACGTCGCACAACCATCAACAATCATCTTCTCTCACCAATTACTAGCGGCAATTTACAAACCCCTCAACTCCCTTCTCCACTACTTTGTCTCTTTCACTTCATCTTCTCTCCCCAACTTCATCTTCTTCATTCAACTGTTGTGTTCCTTTCACCTCTGTTACAACAAAACCCCATCCTCTCCAAAGCCCCCCAAAATATTTGCCCCAACCCTCAGTGACCATGGTTTGTTGTAAAAATGTAACTGGTGCCTCTAGGAGTGCATAACCCGTTATCGAGATTAAATAGTTCTCTGATCCATCAGCCAAGGAAAGATTTCAACAACTCAACGTTTGAAAGACCTCCACTGAACAAGGATTTAAGTTCCCTACTGAGGGGGAAACGAGTTTCGACAAAGAGGTGATGAACGTCATCACCACACATGGCTGGGAAAATTTTATGAGGCACCTTAAAGACATCTTTGTGCTTTTGGTACACGAATTCTATGCTCATCTGACGAGCACTACCCAGTCAAGTGTGTATGTTCGAGGAGAGCAGATTAAGTTCACTGTTGCTGCAATAAACAAATATTATGGCCTGAAGAATGTGGTGGACCACTATACGCCCTTTGCTGCCAATGCAGACGTCCAAACACATAAGGAAGTCCTTGAGGACTTGTGCTTTAGCGGAATGAAGTTAGACATAGCAAGTCGATCAGTGGAGCGAGGACGACTCAAGCCTGAGGCCAAAGTTTGGAACCACTATGTGAAGACGCGTCTCATGCCCACATCCCACTCGGCCACTGTCCACATCAAAAGGCTGCTCCTCATACATTCCATTCTCAGTGGCAGGTCTATTGATGTGGGAAAACTGATTGTTGACGAGGTTTACTCCTGTTTAAAGAGCAATTCTAGTCCGTTGATTTCCCCCAACCTAATCACAGCTCTTTGCCACAAGAAACAGGCTTTTGAGGACCCTCAAGAAGATGAGAAGGAAAGGGGCAAGAATCCGATAACTCCAGATCAAATCCCTGGTCTGCGAGGATTTGACTTCCTCTCCTTCCCCGATGAACTATTTGCTACCCCGAATGACCTGGTAGCCACTACCAAACACATGTGTACAAACATCGATGCGATAGGTGGCAACCTCACAACCTTATTTAGGTATGTAAAGGAAAGGGATGCGGTTTTCAATGCCTATTTTAAAGAAATGCTACCCCATATGGATGTTGACTTCCTCTCCTTCCCCGATGAACTATTTGCTACCCCGAATGACCCTCTCACCACCACAAAAGCTAGCATGTCCCACACCACTCCTGCTATTAAGAAGAACACAGCCCCACGTTCTCCATCTGTCCCAAAGAAGACACCTCTACAGGACTCTGCATCGTCTGAAACCACAACAAGCCAACGTAAGAAGCGAAAAAGAAAAGCAAGGACTCCAATTTCTGCTCCGTCCCCTGAAGAACCTGCCACTGATCCAGTCACTATTGAGAATGACGATGAGGAGTTGGTCGAGCCTAATCCTACTCCTAACCCAGAGACGACAGTGGAACACACACCAGATATTGTGGAAAGGGCGAAGCGTCGCCAGAAACGGACCGCCAGATGTGTGTGGACCACCCCTGCTGAGGAGAGTAACACTGATTCTGATGATAACCAGCCCAATCAGTCCACCTAGGATGAACCAGCCCCACCACCAAAACATGAAGAAGAAAACCCACCCATTTCTTCACTCAAAAAGACGAGCATCAAACACAAGGCAACCAAAATAGTAAAACCAAAGTAGGACCACGTGAGGTACCTCTCTTGCATTCATTTAGATTAGTTTCATTTAGTTAAATTTTTCTATGCATTGAGGACACTGCATTTCTCAAGTTTGGGGGTGTTAGTGTTCATAATTAGGCATTTGCATTTAGTAGTAGAAACAAAATTTTTGCTATGGCATTATGTTTAGTTTAAAGATAGTTTTATGAAGAAATTAAGGATGTCCGATGATGAACATTTAATTTAGATGGCTTGGGATTGTTAAATGTTTATGACTAGCTAAGATGGTAGAATTGATTTTAGGGCTTGATACTTTGTGAATTAATTGTTGCACGATTGCATGCTTTCTATGCTTAAGTTTGTTAGAAATTTTTTTAGGAAATGACTCTTGAATGATTTAGTATGAATAATTCTAATGAACGCGAATGATGAATGTAAGCATTAAAGGCTTTATTAAACTTTCCTGTGCTTAACAATGTGTTGATCTGTGAATAAATACTTCGGCATAGATGTAGAGGGACACTCCTCTATGTGTTGCATTGCCTGGAAAACCTCATCTCAATAAATGGCAACAACAACATATGAGTGAAATAAAGTAGTCACGGGATGACTCTACTCAATAGGCTAGGGAATGGGGTGTTTGCTCCACTTTATTTTCAAGTATAGGAAGGTAGTTGTGATGAGCTGACTCCCTTCGTAGCAGTTAAAGAAAGAGAAAAAGAAAAGAAAGAAGTTACAATTACGAGAGTAAAAATTGTGCTTAACTTGATTAGAAATACTAAGGTGCATTAGAGAGTGTTGCTAAAAAAATTTCTTAACTATGTTAAGCATAGGTTGGATGCAATCACGCACATACATGCAAAAGACCTTGCCCTAAAGAATAGATCTTAAAATCCTAGTTTAGTCTAACATCATAAAAGCCTTTAATTTCTAAGGACTGGAATTTTGCCATAGCTCTATCTAGAACTAAATTTTTGCCATAGCATTTCTTCTATTTTTCTTTACTCATTGCTTGAGAACAAGCAATAGCTTAAGTTTGGGGTGTGTTAACCTTGATAAATGCATATATTTCATGCTTTTTTCTCTATTATTTGCTTGCTTTTAAGCTCATTTCATCTGTATTTAGCTGCATTTAGTTCAACTAGTTGCATTTGGTTTTATTAACTTGGTTGTCGAGGTTTAATTGCAAAATGGGTGTTGCGTGAGAAGGCATGGTCTGGTGTGGTGATGTGCAGGTACTCAAGGAAGAGTGGCTAAACAAAGGAAAATGCTACAGCATTTTGGACGACAAAAATCTGGGCGCAGAAAAGGACAAAAGCAATGAAGATATTTACTCATCCCACATGTGAGAACCCTCATTTGTCTCTTATGCCAAGCATATACCAGGGAATATTCCTTAGGTCATATAAAGAATGTTTAGGGCACAAAACCCTAGGAGCCTCTACTATATAAAGGACAAGATAACCTCATTAAAGGAGAGAGTTGAAAAAGTGACTTTAAGGCTAAGAAAGAGAAGAACCAAGGCGGCTACATTTCATTCTCCTTCTTCCTCAACTTGGTGTCCTCCATTGTTGAATCTCTAAGGGGTGACCTTGCTGGCCTTTGAGCGAAGTAGCAAGCCTAGGGCGGTTCATGGCAGTCCAAGGCGGATTGGGAGATTTCTCTTCTTCTGCTTTTGCTTTAACATTTTCTTTATTTCTGGCAATGGGTTGTATGAGATGAATGATATTGGATGGTTATTACCCAGCTATGAACTGATTTTATGTGGCTTGGGTTTGTTTGGATGCTTATGTTTTAGTTTCTTTTAATGGATGGTTTTGTGTTTTTTCAGTTTTATCCTTGCTTTGTCTACTTTTTATTGCCCTAAGGTTGTAAGAGACTTCGAGAGTTGGCCTTTCTTTAGGTGTTAGTTTAGTCTAGTGGTTGAGAGAGCTAATCCTAGATCCACGTAGGCAATAGAGTTAGATGATGAGAGGTACAATTCTAACCCACCTTAGAGATAAGTGGAGGGTTTTAACGGCAAAAAAGGGTAGTACTTCATGGGTAGAAGTATGCAAGGGTTCACACTGAGAGGTATTGCTATAGCATACTAGCTGCCAGGCTTCCTACTAGAGATAGCTTGGAAGCACCCTCAGAAAATCCCGCCGAGCAGAGGATAAGCTAGAAATTGTGAAGCATCCATGAGAGCTAGACTTAGGTCATCTTGACAAACCCAGCCAGTCATTCCCATAGTGAGTTTCGCACACGTGTGAAGACCATTGAAGTTTATTCAATTTACTTCAGTTTTGTTTACTGTTATTTGCTACAGCATTTCTGACCTTGCTTCCATTTGCCATCGCATTTGATTTTCAGCTTGTGTCTTGCGTGCTTAAACTTGACTTGAAATACCTCCAATCTCTGTGGAGATGATACTCACTCATCACTATTACTACTTGTTCGACGTGTATACTTGCACTATTTGCGTATCATTTATAGTACACCACAACACGCAACAAACCTCGTAAAAATTTATGTACAATCTTACTAAGTCAATCTCATTTTAGCCTTTAATTAACGGTCTCACCCTAGAATCTCCTGTGAAACATATGGCATAAATAAACATCAAGAAGGCATAGTAACAAACCATCGAGAGAAGAAGTTAAGTCTCTAACCAGTGGCAGAACTTAGAGTAAAAGTTTGAGAAGGCCAAGTTAATTTTTTTTTTAAAAAATTAGAGGCTTAAACAATTTTTTTTAAAAAAATTGAGGGTTTAACTAAAACTTTTAATAATTTTAAGAGACTTAACAAAAATAATAATAATTAAATAAGGAATTTAATTTAAAATATTCAAAATTTTAAAACATAATATATATTTTTAAAAATCTTGAGGGACTAAATTAAAATTTTCAAAAAAATGTGGAGCAAAATTTAAATTTCTCAAAATTTTAAGGGGTCATAGACCCAATAATCCCTTAAAAGATATTCCCCTGTTCGTAACTGCTGCTTTGTTCATGCATGCCTATTTTGTAAACCAAAACAAAGATAACGGTGGATGTTGTGTTCACCAAGGCATAAACTTTGGGCAATAAACTATTTTTATACAACCATGAGTTGTAACATAACAAACTAACCAAAAAGGAAAATAATTTTTTTACAGTTTCAGATTCTTTCCATCCAAAGTAGCGATCTCTGCCTCGGTGGTAAAAGGGTCGTTCGAGTTTGGGTTTAGATCGGGTCAGTCAGGTTATTTCAAGTCTGACTATATTTGGCTTAAGTTGGGTTCGATTCTAATTCGGGTATTAGGTCGATTCGGTTTACTTTCGATTCGATTAATATCAGGTCGGTTGATTTCAGTTCGGGTCAATATCTGGTTAATAAGAGATCGATCGATTCCACTCGTGTTTTTAGGCCGAGTTAGGTTTTTACACCCTCTATATGACTTTGTACATCATGTATATTTGACTTTTTGGCGAGTTGTGCGACAATTCACATCCCATCTGTCTTTATTTATTTTAGGCTAAAGCGGTTATTTTGCCCCTGAGTTCGACCCAAATTAGCAACATTGTCCCTCGCGCGAAAATACGTTCAATTAGGTCCTTCAGTTTGTACATTGCAGCATATTATCCCCTTGACTGACGTTGACCGACGGAACCGTTAATCTGACTGTTAATTTTTAACGTGTCAGCCGTCTTCGCCACATGACATGCCATGTAAGCGTTGAAAAGTTAAATGCTGACGTGGTAAATAAAAAAAGTAAAATTTAATTTTTTATATTAAACTTTAACAATCAGATGATGTCATATGACATCATCCAAGATCATGTGCTAAAAATCAAACCTGAGTCTTAAGGGAGAACAACTCGGTGCTTTACCACCAGACAAACCTCTTAGCCTTGTCATTAATCACCAAATATAATATATAATCTCATCCAAATAGCATGGATGTCTTCTTCTTTACCTTTGTTAGCCAAATCGACAATAACAACTAAATATTTCAAATCAAACATGGAGTGCGTGTCTGCAACTTCAACCTCATTCCCATGCTGGTCTCAAAACTGCAGTTCCATGCAACTTTAACCCTATAAATATCCTAACTTTTTATCAGATATCCACACAAAATCATCTTCTCATTAATGGGATTTTTACATAGTTCATAAATATTTCCAGTCTTTCTAATTTTCGTCCTTTCATTTTCGTGGCCGATCACTTCTTCAGCCAATTCCCACCAAGTGTCGCAACCTTTTTTTTAGGAAAAGGTCTGGACGTTTTGGACAACTTTATAAAATCACGGAGTGCCACCAATCTTTTTGAAAAAGTGTGATTGGATCACTTTTTAAAACAAAGGTTGTTTTAATAAAATGTTTTATTTATTAAAACAACAATTTTGGTCTACGAAAATAAGAGAAAATAGGTTCGGGGATCGGTAACGTGCGGGGAAGGGTTAGCACCCCCACAACACCCAAAAATTGGAACCTAATTGGTTTCAAAGAGTATTTTCAAAATTGGAATTTGCAAAGTTCACATGATTTCACTTTATTTATCCGCAAAATGAATATAGATTTATTTTAACGGCCTTATCGCCCGGGAAATGAACTTTAATCACCGCCAACACTCTTGGCGCTAACCTGTCATTCCCGCTTGATAAGAAACCACATTACTTAAATTTTCACTTGTTAAAACAAACCAAAGAAAATAATAAGTGTGTTGTCATTTTTAGAATTAACCTACTTAGTGATTAAACCCTAAAGATATATCTACATTCATTTTAGCTATTATAGTTTAAATAAAATTAAGTGTGTTTTATTTAAATTATGAGGAAATGTTTCTGCACACACGTCACTAATCTAAGTTCTCAAGTACCTATTCCTAAGGTTTAAAACATAAACATATATATACAAAGAATCAAAGAAATAACTTAATTGCATGACTGAAATTAAAATAAAGAAAGGGATAATTTATCTTTTTTTTTTAAAAATATTTCGTCTATGGATTTAATTGAAAGAAAAAAATTGAGGGCTTATTTGAAAATAATTAAAAATTTAGTGTTATAGTTGTGACAGGAAGGACGGAATTGAAAGGAAGATGAAATGTAAGGGTTAATTTGAAAACGATTCAACAAATCAATGCCAATTTGAGAGAGAAAAGGACGAAATTGAATGTATTTAAAACTAAAGGGATGTGGTTTAACACCCATGAAAGTTGGGCACGGGTCATAGCCGGGTACAAGTCAGGTCAACGAGTTGGTATATAAGCCAATTATCAAACAAAAATCATTTCTCCCCCTTTTATAAAAACGGATCAAAACTCCATACTTTTAAATCTTTTGATATGTTCTTCATGAAATGAAGAACACGATGTACATCCGCCGTGCCGACCGCTATCCACGGATGCCGGCCGCCATTGCCGGCAGCAAAATTCCTAGAAACCACCCATTTTCCCAGATTCTGGCGATCCCAAATCAAGCTTTTCTTCGCCGGAGTTACATCGAAACATAAATCGCAGCGGCGCTACAATAAACTGAGGTAAAAAACTTCCCTTTCGTTTAGTTGAATTCGAAATATAAACAAATGAAGAAGAAGAAATTACCAGAAAGCTTGATTCTTTATTGCTTTGAAACTTTGATTACAATCCTTGTTTGCTAAATTTACAACTTTCGAGTGCTAAGTGTATAACTACAATTTTTGTATGAAATTGTGATCAGAATTCTTTCTATGTGTTTCGTATGAAATTGTTGTATGTCGTTACAAAGAATTACAGTCCTATTTATAGTACAAGAAAGGCTTGAATTTTAAGCATAGATCCCTAATTTTTCCTCTGAAATTGCTTAATCTTCGCCATGGCATTGATTTAGGGATTAGCCTTTCCCGTTTTATTCTGATTTTCTAGCTAGGACTTTGAATTAGGGGTTTAATTCCCTTCTGATTTTCTAGCTAGCGAGGAGCAATCGAAGCAAGTGGAGCATCGGAGAAGATGAAACACTCAGTGGTGACTGGAAAGTTGAGCACGTGGCTACCACGTGTGAGTGGTGATCCACGTACTCTGTTGCTGAGCACTCTGGGGCGTTGGATTGCTTCCTGATCTATGGTCGAGATGACGAATCGTTCGCCTTTCTCCAGCTGGATCCTGTGTCTATTCTGTGTACGACCCACACCGTTAGATTAGCTTCGATCCAACGGTCCTTTTCAGCTGCACACAAAACTTAGGGCTGATCAGGCCTTGTATATTTAGAAACAATGGATATGGGCTTTTTATTTTTGTCAATGGACTCTATGTATTATTTTTATAAAGGACTTTATTCTAAATTAAATCTAATGGACCTTTTATTCATTTTTTAATTACAATTGGGTTGTGTATTTTATATTTTGGGTTTTAATAACTAACCATTAACACTAACAATTATACTAACTATAATACACTAACTATATTATCAATACTATATGACACCTAATTACTGTATTAACAGTATAACACTAGTACAATAATACTAATGCTAAATTGATATAACCATATAAAATGAAGGTGAAAATTCAGTGACAACTGCTGCCCCTTCTTTGGTCATTCCAGTGAAACAGGAATAGAGCAAAGAACAAAAGACACTGATTTTCACCAATTACCAAACCTGTCAAAACTTAATGCCTGAATAGACTGGCGGGTTCTGTTCTCCTTATGCTTGAAAGGATAAGTGGGTTCTATTATCCTCATGCTCGAATAGATAAGCAGGTTCCATTCTCCAAATGCCCGAACGAATAGGCAGGTTCTACTGTCATTGTGCTCGAATAGATAAGCAGTTTCCATTCTCCAAATGCTCGAACGGATAGGCAAGTTCTATTCTCTTCATGCTCGAATAGATAAGTAGGTTCCATTCTCCAAATGCCCGAACAGATAGGCAGGTTCTATTCTCCTTATACTCGAATAGATAAGTAGGTTCAAAAAGGTTCCATCCTCCTTATGCTTGGATGGATAAGCGGGTTCTATTATCCTCATGCTCGAATAGATAAGCAGGTTAAAAAAGGTTTCATCCTCCTTATGCTTGGATGGATAAGCGGGTTCTATTCTCCTCATGCTCGAATATACAAGCATGTTCCATTCTCTTGATGCCCGAACGGATAGGTTGGTTCTTTTGCAGAAAAAGTTTTCACACATGTAAAAAAACTAACATTTGATGCAATTATGATGATCATGACCCTAAGGATGTCTAAAACATGAATACATGTATCTTTTTCTTTTTATAATCCTTTTTGTCTGAATTAGTTTTCTTGAATCATATCATCTCAAACATTTTCTCAACTCTGGCAACAAATGGTAAGTGTCTATTCTGATCCATCCCATCAGAAGAAGCAGTATGACTTCCTTTCATTTATCTATACTGAAAGGCTTTGCACCATGTCATTAGAACCACAATGAGCAAGTAAACTTGCACCAGCCCATCCTTTAACACTAGTTAACTTCACCATTTTCTTGTTGTTAAAATTCCATCGACCATTCCTTGGAAAGTAATCTTCACCATTGCCTACTCCTAACCTCGAGGCTGTAGGACGCGACCTTTGATTTGGAGTTCACCAAAAAACCATCGTGTTGTACCATAGGTTCAATACCCTATTCATCTTTTCCTGTGACTTCTGCCTTTTCATCTAGGGAAACTCTTTCCGAAGTGTATAGCGTTGCTAGGACACCTAAGAGCGAAACTCCGTGGGGATATATAGAGATACTTTTGCTTGCCATCATTAATGTGTGGGAAATCATCTGAATATTGTAACTGTATGCTACGATGATCATAGATAGTTCTCTTCATCGTCTCTGCTTCACCATTTTAGTACTTCTTTGCTTCATAGAGTACATATGATCCTTTGTACATTTGCTTGCTCAATCCAGTTATCTTGTACTCTTGGTTGGAAGGATTGACTTTATCCTCATATTCTTCAACACTCTTTTAGCCTTTGTCAAGTTATCATTGTAGTTGATACATCAATGTTCAGTGACAAGCTTCCTAGAATCCTGTTGTTCTCCCAATGTCTCATATCCTTATATATTTCCTCCAATGTCTGTAAAATTATTCTCATCGTTGTCGAAAACAAACTATCTCATGTAAGCATCTCTGCTTTGCAACATGCTGCCTTAGGGTAACATCTCTTGAGGGTTCTCTAACTCCTGCCTCCGCAGAGATCTTTGAATGGAAATGTTTGCAGCAAAACCTATTTCCATCTTGATCTCTTCATATGTTTGCTGCTCTTTATACCCTAACTCCAAATGTAACCATGAAATACCTCATAGTTCCAATACCCTTTTAGACAAATTCCAAAGTAATGCCCAAAAATCTTTTGTATGTTTTAAGTGATGTCAAATTTATTAATTCCCATTTCAATGCAAGATACTTATACGAAAAAGGGAAATGATGTAAGCAAAGAAATGAGGGCTAAGAAACAAAACTTTATCAATATTGTGGCAAAAAGAAAAGAAGTTACAAATATTCAAACATCAATGACCAAAACTCATCTTGTCAAAATGTCGTGGATGTATTGAATGTTACCCGTGCTGAGTAGATTTCGACAATGGTGACAACGCGAGAAAGTTCATAACTCAACTGTGTTGCGTTCCTGAGAGAAACTCCCTGGTTATTAACTACCTAAGTCACCCTTTGTGGGTTTTCAACTTAGGTCCTCTTTTGTTTCAAAATGCCCTTTGCGGGTTTTCATTTTGAACCCCATTTTCTTTTTTTCTTCTTTCATTTCTCTTTTTTCATTTTTTTCTTTTTTCTCTTTCTTCTTCAGACATAATACTTTTTGACTGAATCTGAGTTTATTGGGATTTGAAGTTCATCTCCATCCATTTCAGCCAAAATTAATGCCCCACCTAAGAAAACCTTTGTTACAATATAAGGTCTCTCCCAATTCGGTGCCCATTTTCCTCGGGAATCGCTTTGGATTGATAACTTCTTTTTTAGTACCAAATAACTTTCTTTAAATTCTCTCGGGCGAACTTTCTTCTCGTGAGCCCTTATCATCATTCTTTGATACATTTGCCCATGACACAGTGCTTTCAATATTTTCTCTTCAATTAAGTTCAGCTGGTCATATCTTGCTTGAACCCATTCTGTTTCTTCCAACTTTGCTTCCATTAAGACACGGAGCGATGGTATTTCAACTTCAATTGGTAATACAGCTTTCATTCCATATACCAATGAGAAAGGTGTTGCCCTAGTGGAAGTTCTTACTGCAGTTCGATAGGCGTATAAGGCAAACGACAGCTTCTCGTGCCAATCTTTATAGGTATCAGTCATTTTTGCAATTATCTTCTTGATATTCTTATTCGCAGCCTCCACTGCCCCATTCATCTTCGGGCGATATACCATAGAATTATGATGTTTGACATTGAACTGCTCACAGACTCCATTTATCATCGTGTTATTCAAATTAAAGGCATTGTCGGTGATGATACTTTCAGGCAAACCGTATTGACAAATGATTTCCTTTTTCAAAAACTTGCAAACCGTGGATCTGGTGACGTTTGCATAAGAAGCTACTTCTACACACTTTGTGAAGTAGTCTATGGCTACCAAGATAAATCGATGCCCGTTTGACGCCTTGGGGTGAATCTGACCAATAACATCGATGCCCCGTATGGAGAAAGGCCAGGGTGCTATCATAACATAGAGAGGTTGAGGTGGCGTACGAACCTGGTCAGCGTAGATCTGGCATTTATGGCATTTGCGAGAGTAATTGATGCAATCACCTTCCATGGTCGACCGATAATATCCAAAACGCATGATTCTTCTAGCCATGGTGAAGCCACTAGGATGGGTTCCACAAACTCCTTCATGAACTTCTTCCATAATTCATTGAGCCTCCTTTGCACCCAAACATCTCAGAAACAACTGATCACGACTTCTTTTGTATAAAATTTCTCCGTCAAGAATATACCCTGATGCCATCCTCCTGATCACTTTCTTTTCATTCTCTGTAGCTTGTGGTGGGTACTTCTGAGATTTTACATATTGCAAGATGTCATGGTACCATGGCAAACCATATATTTCTTCTTCCACATCAAAATAATGAGCTGGGGAGTCAAGCATATGTAACATGATGAGAATCATCTCAGAACCTTCATTTGCTTTAAACATGGCTGCTAAAGTGGCTAAAGCATCGACCATTTGATTATAATCTCTGGGGAGATATTTGAAAGTGATCTCATCAAATTCTTTGGTCAACTCAAGGACCAACTTGTGGTATTCCACCAACTTTGCATCTTTTGTCTCCCATATGCCATGTATCTGATAAATGACCAATGCAGAGTCCCCAAAAACTCTTAAAGTACGAATTTTCCTCTTTATTGCCTCTCTTAGACCCATTATACAAGCCTTATACTCCGCCATGTTATTAGTGCATAAGAATCTTAACTGGCTGGTAAAAGGGTAATAATCTCCTTCTAGCGAGGCCAAAACTGCCCCTATACCTAGTCCTAATGCATTTGTTGCACCATCGAAGTTCATAACCCAAGATTCTGTTAAACCCACATCATCTTCTGTGATACACATCAAATCTTCATCAGGGAAATTAAAATTCAATGCTTCATAGTCATCACAGGCACGATTTGCCAAAAAATCAGCTATGGCACTCCTTTTTATTGCTTTTTGGCTCACATACTGGATATCAAACTCTGATAGTAACATCTGCTAACATGCTAATCTTCCTGATAAGGCTGGAGCTTTCATCATGAACTTTAAAGGATCCAATTTCGAGATTAGCCATGTAGTGTGATATAACATATATTGCCTGAGCCTTTTAGCCGCCCATACCAAAGCACAACATAGCTTTTCAATTGAAGAATGTCTGGTTTCACAATCAGTAAACTTCTTGCTCAGGTAATATATTGTCTTTTCTTTTCTTCCAGTATCGTCGTGTTGCCCTAATATGCAGCCCATTGAATTTTCATGTACCGTCAAATAGAGGATTAAGGGTCTCCCTGAAATAGGTGGTACTAATATGAGAGGGTTGGTTAATTGCTCCTTGATTTTTTCTAAAGCTGTCTGGCATTCTTCATTCCATATCCCTTGGTTATTCTTTCTAAGTAATCTGAAAATTGGATCACATTTATCTGTTAACTGGGAAATAAAATGGGTGATGTAGTTTAACCTCCCTAGGAAACCCCGAACCTCCTTATGTGTTTGAGGTGGTGGGAGATTTTGTATGGCCTTAATTTTGTCTGGATCAATCTTGATTCCTCTCCTGCTCACACTAATAATTTTCCTGATGTGACCCCAAATGTGCACTTGTTTAGGTTAAGCTTTAGCTGGAACTTCCTCACCTTCGAAAGAGTTTCTTTAAATTCACCAGATGCTCTTCTTCAGATCTGGATTTGGCGATCATATCATCTATGTAGAGTTCTATTTCTTGATGCACCATGTCATGGAAAAGAGTGACCATGGATCTTTGGTAAGTTGCCCAGTATTCTTTAGACCAAAAGGCATTACTTTATAACAAAAGGTTCCTCAAAGTGTTATGAAGATGGTCTTTTCCATATCTTTTGGGCACATTTTAATCTGGTTATACCCGGAAAACCCATCCATGAAAGAGAAAAGGGCATGTCCAACTGTGTTATCCACTAATGTGTCTATATGTGGTAACGGGAAATTGTCTTTGGGGCTTGCTCTATTAAGATCCCTATAGTCAATGCACTTGCCTACTTTTCCATCCTTCTTGGGAACTAGGACAATGTTGGCCACCCATTTTGGATACTTAACTACCTCTAAAAACCCTGCGTCAAACTACTTTTTTACCTCATCCTTGATTTTTAGGAGCATATCTGCTTTCATCCTCCTAAGCTTCTACTTTACAAGCTCGCATCCTAATTTTATTGGAAGCCGATGTACAACGATGTCAGTGTTGAGACCCGGCATGTCTTGATATGACTAGGCGAAGATATCCTTGAATTCTTTTAGAAGCTCGATCAAGCTTTGCCGAGTATGGGCTGCAATGGTGGTGCTAATCTTCACTTCTCGTTTCTCTTCTTTAGTACCGAGATTCAGTATTTCTAACTCTTCCTTGTACGGGAAATCTGTTTTTCCTCTCCTTCTAGCATCTTAAGCAATTCTCTGGGCAAGTCACATTCTTTTTCATTATCAACATTATCAACTTCTTCTAAGCATAAATGTGATTGAAAGTCAACTTCGGCGTCGAACTGAGAGTCATTTAAGTTATTGATATCTGAAGACCAGCAAAGAAAAGGGACAGATATATATACAGAGAAAAAGGAATGAATGGAAAAATAATATTTTATTTTTATTTTTAAGTTTTATTTATGGGAAGAGTTTGCCACACAAGATTTGTTGAAAGAAAGAGAATGTATCGTTATTGGAATTCAAATTATAATGTTTGACATAGACCCTTTACATAAGATCCCAAATTGCCTTTGGGTTTAAAAGCAAAAATGTGGGTTTTGAGAATTATTCTGAAACTATCTTAAAGACTACATGAATTTCTTCAGCAGTCCAATTGTCAAGTTCATAGCAAGGGCTAATCTTGGACAGGTATTTGTTCTCTTCTTCCTCGTCTGTCACAGCGTTGATGCTCAGCTTTCCAAACGCTTCACATAAATCATTCTTTCCTTTCTCTTCCTCATTAGCTGGAGCACTTGGATCCAACAGCCCCCTGAATCTGAAGTTATGGCTCAGGGGTGGGAATGTCATTGGTTCCCACTCAATTTCTTTTCCTTTTAGCCTTGACTGTCTTCTTTCCTAACGTTTCCTTATTTTTGCCTTCCTTTCCCAATTTTTAGGCTTGAAGCCCAAGCCAAACTGATCATTCTTTGCTATGATTACCACGGGATACGACCTCCCTTGGTGTCTCTTTCCAAATACTTTTTCGACTTCAGCTCCCTTTCCTAGAGTTTGTTTAACTTGCATCTTCCCACAGCTGGATAATTCTGGTTCAGGCACCTTACTTCCTTCAGTGACAAATGTCACATTAGCTAGCTCTAGTGTCCTAAAGTGACTTTCGAGTGCACCCTCATCAATCTCGATAAAGGGTGCATCATTAGTTACTGATGCAATAATTTCTTCCTCTACACCTACAGTTATCAATTGGCCGGCCATCACAAATTTTATCTTCTGATGTAAGGTAGAAGGGACTGCTCCTGCTATATGAATCCATGGGCGCCCGAGCAAGCAGCTATAGTTGGGCCTTATATCCATGACCACAAAGTCAACATCGAAGGTCGATGGCCCAATTTGCAGAGGCACCTCAATTTTCCCTAACACATCCTTCTGAGTTCTATCAAACGCTCTTACCGTATTTTGATAAGTTCTCATATGAGAACTGTCTATGGGCAGCTTCTTTAGCGTTGCTAATGGCATAACATTCAAAGCCGATCCATTATCAATAAGGACACCTGGCAGCATGTATCTCTTACATCTGGTAGTGATATGTAGAGCATTGCACGAACCCCTCCCTTCTCTTGGTATTTCCTCGTCATTGAATGAAATGAAATTGTTGACAGCAATGTTACCGACTAACATGTCTATCTTATCGATTGTGATCTCCTTTGGTATGAATGTACGGTTCAGAATTTTTAACAAGGCCTCACGGTGGCCTTCAGAACTTAATAGCAGAGATAGCATAGAAATTTGAGCCGGAAGCTTGTGGAGTTGCTCCACCATACTATATTCACTGTGTTTTAAAATCTTCAAGAACTCTTGAGCCTCTAATTCCTTCACAGGCTCATGATATGCTGTCAATTTTTCTTTGAAGAAATCTCTGTTATCTTATTTCTCAGGCTCCTCAGCAACAACTTTCCTTTGTGTTGAATCTCTATCTTCTGCTATCGGTTGGAAATAGAGCCTTCCGCTCCTTGTGAAACGGCTCATTTCATTGACTGGTTCTTTTTTTGTTTTCTCTTCAACTGATGATCCTTCTGGGGCCGCCACTATGCAAGCATAATTCCATGGGCCCTGCTTGCTATCCTTGTATGGAAACGGGGTCGGTGCCTTAATTATAAGCTACAGGGTTACACCCCTTACTGGCTCACTAACTCTCGTTTTAGCCTTAATAACTAAAGGCTTCATTCTAGAGTAGTCTCTTCTAGAGGGTGACTCCTCTAATGCACAAATGTCCAGCATGCATTCATTGTCTTCTATTTCAATGAACTCAAGTTCTTTTTCATTCATCTTGTCTTGAACTAGTTGCCTAAATTCTAAGCAACAATCAATCTCATGTCCATTCTCCTTGTGGTACTCACAATACAATCCCTCTTCGATTTCCAGACTGTAGGTTTCTCCTTCTAGCATCCCCGTTGTCACCATTTGAGCCCATACCCATCTCATAGGCGCTCTGATCTCATCAATGTGTTTCTTAATTCTTTTGTTTCCCTCCTCCATGATAGCATTCACTCTTGTCTTTTGGTGATTTGGCAGAGGGTTTCCCTTATCTTCTGACGTATCAAATGACAACATTCTAAATTTTCTTAAATCATCTACCACTCTCTTGAATGTGATGCAATTCTCAATGGTGTGCCCCCTAACTCCTGCATGATACTTGCATTGTGTCTTCTTATCGTACCACGTTGGATATGGTGGTGAGAAATGAGGAACATGTCTTGGCAGCACCATTTATGATTTAACCAATTCAGCACATGTCATTGGAATTGGAGAGAAATAGGGTTTTGAGTTCCCTTGATATCTTTGTTCTTTCTTCGGTGGGTTTGTAATTGCTGGAGCTGCAGTCGAGATATTGGGCTTGTTAAAGACCAATCCCTTTGAAAAATTGGGATTATAAACATTTGTGGCATTAACTTCGCTTTCTCTCTTTTTATAAGGTTTATTTGTTTCTCCGTTATCGAGCTTTTCATTTTTCATGGCTGCTATAATCAACTTTCCATTCATTAACATATTTGCAAAGCTCTTAGTTGCATGATTAAGCATGCGGTCATAGAATGAACCTTTTAATGTCTCCATGAACGTTAGGGTAACTACATTTTCTAGTAATGGTGGCTGAACTTGAGCAGCTACATCCCTCTATCTCTGCGCACATTGGCGAAAACTCTCATGATGTTTTTGTTCCATCCTTTGCAGGACTAGTCAGGTTGGAACCATGTCTGAGACATGTTTGTGTTGCTCACTAAAAGCTTTGGATAAATCTTTCCACCATCTAATGT
Organism: Hibiscus mutabilis; assembly: GCA_019671005.1. Lineage (NCBI taxonomy): Eukaryota > Viridiplantae > Streptophyta > Magnoliopsida > Malvales > Malvaceae > Hibiscus > Hibiscus mutabilis. The sequence goes on from CM033714.1 coordinate 51,638,417, forward strand.
TAGCCCGGCTTAGCTGCGTGTACCAGCATGAAGCTGACCCCACTAAACTGTCTTGGAAGCAATGAATGAGCAGCTTCTCATTATCAAGATACATCGACATCTTTTTACAATACATGGTTAGACGTGTTGATGGGCATGTAGTTCTGTTGTACTTCTCAAAATCTAGAATTTTGAACTTTGGAGGTAGTACCAAGTCTATCACCAGGCTTAAGTCTTTAGCATCCACACCGTCGTGAATATTCCCTTCTTGGAAACACTTAATCATTCCTTCTAACTTCTTATAACGATCCTCCCATTTCTTCTTAGCTTTAGTCTTGTCGGTAATATCATCCAGGTCAGTTACTTCATAGTTGTGAGCTCCTTCTGTTTTAGCCTTGAACTCATTTCGGACGGAGGACTCAACAAAATGGGGAGTCAGCTTAGCCTTTGGTGTTGAAGCTTCTTTTTGTATTCCAGGATGGGTAAAAGTAATTCCCTGGAATCGGGGTAGAGCATTGGTTTCCCGTCTAACTTCTGCTGCATCTGGGTCTTTGAATCCCAACATTGCCGCAATCGAGCTAACTCTCTTCTGATGAACTAATTCCATTTGCTGCTTCAGGTTTGTTTCCAGCTTCTCTAGCCTGTCATGGGTACTTTTGTGACTAGTTTCCAAGGCCATCACTCTATCTTCCATTGCTCTGGCTTGAGACCGGGTACCGTACTTGTGAGTTGTTTTTGCTATTTTAAATTTCTGTCATGTTTTTTTTATTTAAGTTAGATTCTTATTATGTTATTAATGCATGCGCAGATGTAAACACACAAATGCAAAGTAAGGCATGAAAAAAAGGTTAGCACCCCTACAACGCCCAAAAATTGGTCTACGAAAACAAGAGAAAATAGGTTCGGGGTCGGTTACGTACGAGGAAGGGTTAGCACCCCTACAACGCCCAAATATTGGTTCTGAATTGGTTTCAAAGAGTATTTTCAAAATTGGAATTTGCAAAATTCACATGATTTCGCTTTATTTATTCGCAAAGTGAATATAGATCTATTTTAACGGCCTTATCGCCAGGGAAATGAACTTTAATCACTGCCAACACTCCTAGCGCTAACCCGTCATTCCCGCTTGATAAGACACCGCATTAATTAAGTTTTCACTTGTTAAAATAAACCAAAGAAACTAATAAGCGTGTTGTCATTTTTAGAATTAACCTACTTAGTGATTAAACCCTAAAGATATATCTACATTCATTTTAGCTATTATAGTTTAAATAAAATTAAGTATGTTTTATTTAAATTATGAGGAAATGTTTCTGCACACACGTCACTAATCTAAGTTCTCAAGTACCTATTCCTAAGGTTTAAAACATAAACATATATATACAAAGAATCAAAGAAATAACTTAATTGCATGACTGAAATTAAAATAAAGAAAGGGATAATTTATCTTTTTTTAAAAAAATATTTCGGCTATGGGTTAAATTGAAAGAAAAACAAAATTTGAGGGCTAATTTGAAAATAATTAAAAATTTAGTGTTATAGTTGTGAGGGGAAGGACGAAATTGAAAGAAAGATGAAATGTGAGGGCTAATTTGAAAATGATTCAAAAAATCAGTGCCAAATTGAGAGAGAAAAAGACAAAATTGAATGGATTTAAAACTAAAGGGCTGCGGTCTAAGTCCCATGAAAGTTGGGTGTGGGTCATAGTCGGGTACGGGTCCACGGGTTGCTATATAAGCCAATTATTAGAAACAAAAATCATTTCTCCCTTTTTATAAAAACGGATCAAAACTCCCCACTTTTAAATCCTCTGATTTGTTCTTGTGTTCTTCATTTTATGAAGAAAACGATGAACATCCGTCGTGCCAGCCGCTATCCACCGAAGCTGGACGCCGTTGCCGGCGGCGAAATTTCCAGAAACCACCCATTTCCCCAGATTCCAATGATCCCAAATCAAGCTTTTCTTCTCCGGAGATACATCGAAACAGAAATCGCGGCGGCGCTACAATAAACTGAGGTAAAAAAACTTCCCTTTTGTTTAGTTGAATTCGAAATATAAAGAAATGAAGAAGAAGAAATTACCAGAAAGCTTGCTTATTTATTGCTTTGAAACTTCGATTACAATCCTTACTTGCTGACTTTACAACTTTCGAATGCTAAGTGTATAACTACAATTTTTGTATGAAATTGTGATCTGAATTCTTTCTATGTGTTTCGCATGAAATTTTTGTATGTCGTTACAAAGAATTACAATCATATTTATAGTACAAGAAACGCTTGAATTTTAAGCACATATCCCTGATTTTTCCTCTGAAATTGCTTGATCTTCGCCATGACATCGATTTAGGGATTAGACTTTCCCATTTTGATTTTGATTTTCTAGCTAGGGCTTCGAATTAGGGATCAATTCCCTTCTGGTTTTATCTTGAATTTTACTGAATTGTTAAGCTCTAATTTCGGGATTTAACCCTCTTGTTTCTTTGTTTGCATATTTCTGATGACTCGAACGGCGCCAGCGATGATCAATCGAAGCGAGTGGAGCATCGGAGAAGATGAAACGCTCAGTGGTGACTGGAAAGTCGAGCACGTGGCTACCACGCGCGAGTGGTGATCCACTTACTCTGTTGTTGAGCACCCCGGGCCGTTGGATTGCTTCCTAATCTATGGTCCAGATGACGAACCATCCGCCTTCCTCTAGCTGGATCCCGTGTATATTCCGTGTACGATCCACACCATTGGATCAACTCTGATCCAACGGTCCTCTTCAGCTTCACACAAAACTTAGGGCCGATCAGGCCTTGTATATTTAGAAACAATGGATATGGGCTTTTTATTTTTGTCAATGGACTCTATGTATTATTTTTATAAAGGACTCTATTTTAAATTAAATCTAATGGACTTTTTATTCATTTTTAATTACAATTGGGATGTGTATTTTATATTTTGGGTTTTAATAACTAACCATTAACACTAACAATTATACTAACTATAATACACTAACTATATTATCAATACTATATGACACCTAATTACTATATTAACAGTATAATACTAATACAATAATAATAATACTAAATTAATATAATGATATAAAACGAAGGTGAAAATTCAGTGACAACACCAAGATTTCCTCCGTTGCCTTTCTTCATCACTCAGCTCCAACGATTCATCTTTCATTTCCAGGCTTGTTTACACACAAACCGGCTCAATTTATTCATTTGTTTTGGAGTCAACGATTCACAATTTTCGGTTCATTACTCCGACAAGCCCTAGACCTTTAGTGATCGTGACGCCGTTACATGTTTCCCATGTTCAGGCAACAATTCGTTGCTCTAAGAGACACGGTCTCCAGCTTAGATCTCGAAGCGGTTGCCATGATTTCGAGGGTGTTTCTTATGTATCTAAATCAGAAGCTCCCCTAAGAAGAAGCAGCAGTCATGCTACTTGGATGAGATTATATATTACATTTGGTGATTAATGACAAGGTTAAGAGGTCGGTCTGGTGATAAAGCATTGAGTTGTTTTCCCCTAAGACTTAGGTTTGATTTTTAGCTCCCGCATATAAGAGTTATTTTAATTCTCTATACTTTAAAACCAATCAAATGATACCACGTGTCATCATCTAATTGGTTAAAATTTAATATAAAACTAAATATGAAAAATAAGATAAAAAATTAAATTTTGTTTGTTTTTATTTATTTGCCACATCAATGTTTTGACTTTTTAACGCTGACATGGCATGCCATGTGGTGAAGACGACTGATGCATTAAAAATTAACGGTCAGATTAACGGTTTCGTCGATCAATGTTAGTCAATGAGCTAATTTGCTGCAATGTGCAAACTGAAGGACCTAATTGGACGCGTTTTTGTGCGAGGACAACATTGCTAATTTGGGCCGAACTCGGAGGGCAAAATAACCCATTTAGCCTTTATTTTAGTATCTTTTCTTTATTTCGGATTGCCTTCGGTTCGATTGAAAATCGGTTTAGGTCTATTTTTGATTCAACTAAAATTTAATTCGATTTATTTCAGATTTCGATTAAAATTCGGGTTGTCGTATTCAGATCAATTTCAGGCCTCAATTTAGGTCTCGGGTCAAATTTGCCGGGTCTACTACCTCTCCCTTATGGTTCGCATGAAACTATTTGCTGATGAATTTACTTATTGGGTGAAATGATGGTTTGAGGTAACATTTTATCGCATTATAGCAATAACATTTTATTAGGCAATAAACTATCTATCTAATGTTTTTGCATATTATTTGTATTTAATTTCTTTAATTACTATATTTTTTAATTGAGAGATTCATCTGAGATCCATTAATTGACTTAATCTATTAATTGGCCTAGTGGTCAATAATTTTTATATAGTTCTATCTCGTATAAATTTTAATTTTTTCATTTACCTTAAAAATGTAATACTTTATTGTTTAATAAAAAATTAGGAATTCATCCTATGAGAAGATTTTGATGTAATTGAGGTGATTGGACAGGAAAAACTATTTTTATTGTTAATTTTATTTTTAAAAATAAATTGTCGTCCTCATATACTTTTAAGATTTTTCTAAATTTTTTAAAACTTTCTTAGAAATAAAAATATCCCTTTCGATTGGGCTTTGTGCTTAGATTCAGACCGAGCTAGTGCCTTTCAAAATAAGTATTCTTATGGTTTATATTACAAAGTATTTAAAATATATCAACATTTTTTATTTAGGTATATAAAGTATTTTTTTTATCAAAATAAGTACCTAAAGTATACTTTTTGGTTAAATTAAGTACATAAAATATATTTTAGGTCTAAATAGGCACTTAAAGTATTTTTCGTCAAAGTAATTACCTAAAATATATTTTTTTGTCAAAATAGGTACCTAAAGTATTTTTTTGTCAAAATAGGTACTTATAGTATATATATATTTTTCATCTAGGTTCCTAAAAGTTGTCATGTGATGTTGATTAAAAATACATTAAGTACCTATTTTAACAAAAAATATAATTTAGATACCTACTTTAATGAAAAAAACTTTAGATACTTATTTTGACCAAAAAATAATTTAAATACCTATTTTAACTAAAAAAATACTTTATGTACTTATTTTAACCAAAAAGTATATTTTATATAATTTTACTAAAAAATATACTTTAAATATTTATTTTAATTAAAAAATACTTTAAGTGCTTAATGAAAAAGTTTGTACGCTTATTTGTGATGTAAGCCTATTTTTATATAAGTTGTTGATCTAACATGCTGAACTGATATGCCTAACCCATTTGTCTTTGATTTAAACCAAACCCAATTATTGACACCTGACCCAATCAACCAACTAACTGATCCCATTTGTCAGAAACTCCAAGCAGCTGCTGAACAATTATTTTCTTAGTGATGCGCCATGTGACTCTCATATTAGCTATAATGGGGCACATGTGAAGGCGAGGTTGTCTTTGTGGTGAGTTATTTTAAGGTCTTGCATATGAACATCTGTGCTATGGCTCTTATATAATAAAGACAATTCCTTTATTTTTTGTTTTTTCTGCACGCAGTAGTACACGAGTTAAATTTCTCTTTTGACAAAAATATGCCAAATACTGATAAAAAGGTATAAAATATAAAATTACCCAAAATGCATGTGAAAATTTACATAAAAGCAAAAATATATACAAGCAAGACAAAATCAAAAACAAAGATGATGCGAAAATATATGTGTATTCAACAATTATCAATAATATACCTAAATAAAACATTTAACATATAATATAAATATCCAACATTTTTTCACCTATGCCAACAATCTCCACTAACTTGTACTTAATTGCCATACAAAGTCACTCTTTTATTTACTATTCAATTTAGTATCATCTTTAGAATTCCGCATCCTATATTATCGATGAATTCTCAAAACAACTTTCGATCAATATAATGGATCATAATCAACACGATACGAATGTTTTCGTTCCGAAGAATAAAATTTAAAAAAATAGGGATTAGAGTTCAGGGATGTTACACTTTATCTTAAAGATTTTATGGTCATCAAATTTTAAAAAATAGGGATTAGAGTTCAGGAATGTTACACTTTATCTTAAAAATGTCAAGGATTTATTTCTTGAAACTAGTTGGATTTTGAGAACACTTTAAGTGGTTTGGAACTTACATATTCTTACTTAATCATAGCACCCTTGCCCCCTTTTTTATTGATTTCTTACTTATATTTACCTCTCTTTGGCTCTTGGACCGATGGATCTAGATATCTAATGATTATCTTGATCAACTCTAAATGATAAATATAAGTAGCTCGAACAATCCTCCTCAGAGATTGTAAAGACTTAAAAAATTAGAGGCAAATAAATAATTTATTTATCAATTTTGAAGGTTACAATCTTTGGAAGTTTCTTGCATGTAAAGAAGTATCTTACTTATTCTGTTTGATGAAACTTCAATATTAGGGTCTTTTGGACTTGATCGTAGGTCGAACAATCCTCCTCAAAGATCGTAAGGACTTGAAACTTGAAAACCTGTTTGAAGCTCCTCAAAGATTGGATAGTAACTTTTGTGGCAACTCTTCGAAATTGATAAATCATTCTTCAAAAAAAATTCATTTTCTTCGATTTTGTAACCCCTTATAAATTCAAAATACAATTCAATTAATTCTTGTATTATTTTCATAAAATTAAGATTATATTGCATCTAACCCACAAGAATAACTCACAATCCAATTAAAACATTTAGATTTCATTTATCAATAATGATTTACGCTTTACCATCCAAAAAACCAAATTAATCTATTAAAATTAATTTTAATATCAAAAGACAACATGATTGATAGAAAATCAACACAAAATAATTAGGAGATCATTAGAAAATCAAAACTTACCCAAATAAACTGATAATTGAAAATGAAGATTGTTCATCTAATTTTCCAACGTGAAATCCATGGAGCAAGATGAGAGATAGCAAAATATTTTATGTGGTTATTGATTAGAAATGATTTTGAAAGAAAATAAATAGAACTTGGATAAGAAAATCAAAGAAAATCAAAATGTGTTTGGGAGAATCTTGAGAGAAAATGAGAGAAAATTTTATCTTTGGTTTTCTTTCTTGAGAAAATAATATCCGTCGTCATATTTTAGCTAGATATATGTGAGAAAATCTTTATTTAATAAATGAATCAATAATCCTATAAAATAATTACTTTAATTCCTTTTACAATATAGTCATTTAAAATCATATTGTAAATCTTGCAAAATGGTCGCCTTTTAAATTAATACCAGCCCATTTAAAATTACCAAAAACTCAATTCCATCATTTAATCATTAAATTTATTTCAAAAATATTAACCATTACAAATTTATCAAAAATCGATTTAATCAAACCAAATTAATTTTTTTTTATTAATTAGTTAAATTCTAACAAAAATTCCAACCCAAATTCGATAATCCTACCAATCCTCCTAACCCGTTTTCTGAGGTGTTACAACTCCCCCCTCTAAAAAGAAATTTTGTCTTAAAAATTTACGTACAGGGAACAAATATAGATATAGACCTTCCTTATCTTCTCCCGTCATCTAAATGACTTCCTCAATTTCCCCACTTACGTCACAAAACTTTCACAAATTCAATCGTCTCAATGACTAGCACCAAGTTGCTAGAGACTTAATTAGAAACACCCCTCGCCAATTGTAAATCCAAACCATATCTCAATTCTCTCTTCATGGAAAAATATGTGAAAGGTCAAAATAGAACCTCGCAACATAAACATAGGCAATTCATCAAATACACATTTGAGCTCAATACCATCTTGTGACATCATGTCACAGAATTGGTATTTCCAATCTCTACATAACATCCATAAATCTTGATCCAACTTACCCCAACGTTCTATTCTTTAAAATCTTCATCCACGGAGAAACACTCAACCACCCATATGATATTCGTTTTCTCGTCATCTAAATCCGCACAAAACTTATCTAATTTCTAAACCTAAAACAACGCCAATTTACTGAAAACCATTTTTTAGCATACACCATTCTTTTCTAACTTCAAGTCAGCCCTCCCTATGCAATTTATGACTCAAAAATCATCATAATAATCATCAAAAACTCCCAATAACAACAACTACAATCAAATGCTCCATTTAACCATACATCAATCATAATCCATGAAGAATAACTACCTCGATTTAGCCAATTAGACTAATTCTAGGATCAAACTTATAAAACTGATTTTAGATTAATATTAACCAACAAGAAACCATTAGAACCCAACATAAATTATTATTAGGTTTTAATAACCTAACCATGATTTGTTCTTTAAACCATAACAAACTAATTAAACCCAATTAAATTCGATTTAATTATAAATGTTAATAGAAATGATAGATTATGGACACAAAGCATGTGAAATGTCAATAAGAAACCAAACCTCACCCTACATGATAAGAAATTACAACCAAATATGAGCTTCTTCTTGTATTGTAATATGAAAAATCATTTTTGAAGTGAAGAGAACCAAAATCCACCGATTTACTTAAGTTTAGAAAACATTTGGATGAAAAATGAATTTAGAAATGAGATTGGAAAATCAATTGATCATTGAAAATATTTAGGAAAATAGAAAATATGAAAGCAATGGTTTTAGTTGAAAGAAAATTTAGAAAACCTATGTTTTAGAGAAAATGTTAACAATCTGTAGTTTTTGTTAAAACGAAAAAAATGAGTTGTTAAAATACAAAGGGTAAAATTGCTCCCCTAAAGATTCTTAGATTGTGCCCATTTTTATTCAAGTCACTAAAATAACTTTGAAACCAAATTGATTTTTTTAAAAAGTCATCCAAAACTATAATTATTTTTATTTAATAAACCAATTAAATAACCTTCCAAAATATTAGTCGTGTCCAATTTGACAAATTCATTTTAAAACACATTCAATTATTAACCCAAAATTAATTAACAAACTAAATACATGCTACGATCCCAAATAAGATCCATCAAATTATCTGATTCAACGAACATTTCTCGCGACAACTTCGTTAACCAACAATCCCGGGAGATTCTTCGACAACGCACCAATAACAATCAACTGAACCCAAAAAATCACGTAGTTCTTAAACCAACCTCTGCTACTTCAACCCTAGTAAAATTTCAAATTTTGAGAATCATTCTATAATCTATGAGACCCAGAGAACTTCCTCCTTACACTAAATTACATTTCATACCTTGCTTATACCACTATTTCATCGGGTCTCCTAAAAGTAATACGTATGTGTGAATATATGTATGCATGATTACTTATATGCCCTCATAGATGTTTATGTGTATGCAAAACGTCTAATGTCATGCTCAAATGTATGCATGTAAGGACAAACACACACACACACACACACACATATATATATGTTTATGCATAGTACATGATCAATAGTTCACACTTACAAATAACATTCTCAGACCAAAATTCCACAACCTAATCACATCCTCTGAACCAATATCTCACTCAACTACGTCAAAACTCGCACCTGCTCCAATTAAGAAAAAATCACTTCGCTACAAAAGCCTACTACACAATTCGTGGTTGTCGATCAAGATCCTTCTCGGTGCAATTGTACACGAGTGCCACCACCTTACTACTCACCAACCCAAGTATTCATAGAATGCTCACCACATCACAACCTCGAATGCTACTAGTGCATTTGCCATCTTGCATAGCATAACCATAAACCCATACCAACCAAAAGGTCCTAAACAACATCCTTACTAACAACCACATCGGCGCTCCAGAAAATAGAACTTTCGATCAAACAAATCCACAAACCAACCATTTCCATAATTACATTCTCAACTCATTTATCTCCTTAATGCCAAGTAATACGGTACAAATAGATTCGAGAGTCGTACCTGAGTACGTCTCAATATCGAACTCAAATTCATGACCAAAAGACAATTCAAATAGCATCATCCAAAAACATTCTAGGAAAGAATTTCTAAATAGTACAAACATTTAGAACCCGAACATCTTTAATCCCAAAAATGGAAATCTGGTCACTAGTATCCAATACATAACCACCTTCAATTAATATGCATAATCGCGTGGAACCAAAATCCACCATATGATACAAATGGGAATGAAGAAACAGATTACCCATCTTTCGCATAATCAAAATACAAATTCCATGATTCCTCTGCGCAGTCTGAGTTTCGGAGATGAAAGCCAATATAATGCCTTATGCCTATTCATACCTTAATTGTGTTTAAGGAAATGATGTTATGGATATTACCAAATTCTCCTTAATAATTAACATCACTGGCCAGGTTTCCATTTTGAACATCAACCTTCTTGCCTGAAGTGTACATCCTAAATTTATCAACATAATTACTCCAAAATTCTCATTTGAATCTTGGTCGAAGTTCCCTCGAGCATACCTTACAAACCTTGATATTACTATCAAGCATACGACACCTTACGGTGGACACACTTCCATAACATCAATGATAATAACAACTTCCCATGGTATGGCATAGAGGACCAACGTCCTTATACATTCATTAACGTCACTCAAGTTCGGAGACCACTATTAACTATTCTCGATCGAGGACCGAGTTAACTCAAGATAAAAATAACTTATCTTATAATATCAATAACCCAAGACAACGCTTACTAAGCTCAGAAGCAATTGCAGAATAAATCATTCCACATTTAAAATCAAATTTATTACTAATGCTTAAACCTAATAGCTAGGGCGTAAGCTCGATAAGTGATCCAAGACAAACCTGCAAAAACCCTTTTCAAAAACATTTGTAATAGGCAATGTGTTCCGAATTACCCCAAACTAGTAATTCATAATCAATTCACATATAGTTATATCAAACAACTATATAGATGCATTATTAAGATCTAGGGTTTATTTACAAAGCGGCGAGGTTTTTCATAGAACATGACTTTAATACCACTAAATGTAACACCTACCATTCTATCCGGGAGAAAAATGTAATAATGAAGTCATTGATTCACTTATACAATTTTCAGGTTACCAAATATATGAAAATATAGGTATTTTTCAAATTTTTTCTTCAACTAATACAAATAAGCATCCAATTTTATTTAGTTAGGTTATGGTTCAAGTTTCATGCCAAACGGATTACAATTACCCAATCAAATAAGCATATCTTAAACTTAGAGATTAAAATGTAAATCTATAAAATCTCAGTTCAAACAAAACACATTTACCTTTTCAATTGATGCAACAACATACGGTTGCAATTAGAAACAAACTTAAAATCCATAACTTGCATCAATTATCCACGGAGAAACTTCGAGAAACACTCAACCACCCATATGATATCGGGCATCTCGTCGCCTCAATCCATTTAAAACCTATCTAATTCTCATGTCGAAACAATGCCAAAATACCAAAAACTGCTTTTATCTTGCACCAATCTTTTCTGATATCCAATCATCCCTTCACAAGCAATTCTCAATTCAAAAACCATTGCAAAAATCATCCATAACTCCCAACAAAAGCGGCTAACCACAAAAGCTCCTCTAACCATACATCCACCATAATCCATGGAGAACAACTATCTCAATTTAGGCACTTCAACTAACTTCTGGATCAAACTTGTAAAACCAATTTTTAGATCATTATCAACCAATAAGAAATCATTAGTACCCATTAATTAATTTTTTAGGTTTGAACAGCATAACTATAATTTGTTCCTGAACCATTATAAACTAATTAAATTCAATCAATTTCACTTTAATCACAAACGTTAATAGAAAATAATAGATTAAGGACACAAAGCGTGTGGAATGTCAATACGAAACCATAGCTCACTTTTCTTGATAGGAGTACAATCAAAATAAGCTTCCCCTTGTATTCTAACATGAAAAGCTTTGTTAACAAAAAATCCACCGTTTTGCTCAAGTTTAAAAATCATTTGGATGAAAAATAGATTAAAAATAAGATCGAAATATCAATTGATCATTGAAAAACATTTTAGGAAAGTTTAAAATATGAAAACAATGGTCTTTAGTTGTAATAAATATTTAGAAAACCTCTATTTTAGAGAAAATATTAACAATCGTAGTAGTTCTTTTAAAAAACAAAAGAAAATTGAGTTTGTTAAAATAAAAAGGGTGCAATTGCTCCCTAAATATTCATAGCATGTGTACTCTCTCTATTTAATTCACAAAAACTACTTTTAAAAATCAAATTGTTTTTCTCATTTTTTAAAGTTATCAAAAACATAATTCTTATTATTTGATAAACCAATTAAATAACCTTCCAAAACATTAGCCATGTCCAATTTGACATATTTATTTTAAAACACATCCGATTATTCACCTGGTACTAATTAACTAATTAAACTCAAGCTATGATCCCAAATGGATCCTAGCAAATCATCCAATTCAATAAAAACATATCTTCCTGCAACTTCGCTAACGGTACAATAATCTCAGAATATTCCTCAACAAACTTTGATAACAACCAACTGGATCTAAAAAAAACATATACTTCTAACACCAACCTCGATTGCTTCAAGTCTAGCACAACTCAAACTTCCAAGAACCAATCTTTAACACCTTCTATAAACCTTGAGAACTCCAAAGAACCTCATCACTAAAGCTACTTACATCATATCCTCATCGGCCTCCGAAAGGTCATCTGTAAATGTGAACATATGTATGCATGATTACTTATATGCTCTCATAGATGTCTATGTATATGTCTGCAAAACCTCTAATGTCATGCCCAAATGTATGCATGTACTGATATATATAAATATATGCATGTAAGTGTTTATGCACTCTGGATGTTTAACTGTTCACACTTACTAATAACATTCTCAGAATCAATATTCCTTCCAACATGCCAAAACTAATATTTATAACCTTTTGCAAAATAGTCACCATTTAATTAATATTAAAACAACCCATTTAAAATTACCCAAACTCAATTTCATCCCTTATTAAACTCATTAAATATATTTTTCACAAATACTTGCCACAACAAATTTATCAGAAATCAATTTAATTACCCAAATTATTTTCCAGAATTAATTAATTAGGTAAAGCCTAATCCAAAATTCCAACCTAATTCTGAGAATTCACCCGAATCTTCTAGCCTATTATTCGGGGCGTTACAACTTTCCCTCACTAAAAGAAATTTCATCCTCAAAATTTAAGGAAAGAGAACAAAACAAACACAACCTTCCTTCATCCAACAACTTCATCAATTACACTTACGCTGCATAACTTCACAAAATCAATCGTCTCGATGTGCAACACCTAGTAGCCAAAGAATTAGTCAGAAATATCATTTATCAATGGTAAAACCAACAATTCTCAACTTTCTCTTTACGAAAACAACACCTAATGTGGTGGGCCCATAACCCACAGGTCCCAAGATCGTAACCTGGCTCTGATACCACCAAATGTAACCCCTTTGACCGGTCTAGTCATTAGACTGAACCAAGAAGATCACATTAGGTTTGCTGATGCAAACCCAAATTACCTTATTCGAATTATGGTCCATTTTTTTTCCTTTTAACTTGTCTAGACGCATAATTAAAACTTAAGGTGTGCATACAAGCAGCAGTTCAATTTTCATTCGATTTGAACATCGACAAGGCACTCAATTGCAAAATGAGTACATTAGAGACCAAAATGTAAATCTAAATAATTACTAGGAATTACACAAGTTTTAGGTTACCAACTATTATTAATTATATTTCATGCCAGCATGTCAAATTCTAGCCTCAATGGATAACAAATAAGCATCCAATTTAGTAAAATACGAAATTAAGGACTAAATTGTTAAAACAACCAAAACACAAGGGCTATGTAATACCCCTTTCCCGTATTCATATCTGAATACGAGTCCGAGATATCACAAAACATTTGTAAAACCCTCTACATTTGTAACTCGGTAAAAATTTGGATTCTTCTAAAAATATTACAATATATTTAGTTTCTATTTACAAATGTAGTTAATAGCGTATAGTTTAAACATAATATTTTAATCTTCAAATCGAGTTTAATTTCATACAACAACTTATTAATTTAATTTGGCTTTATATAATTAATGAAACTGCCTAACTTAAAATTCATCCAGATACCACATAAAATACAAATTCTATCAGAGCAGGCATATCATTTTAATATACATGCCAACTAGTAAATATCAATCAGTGTCAAAAGATATCTTACTGATACTGATGTACCTGTTATTGATTGATGATGTCCGTTTATGCTTCTTACTCCAACCATTTCTTCTTTCCTACGTGTAAAACAGTTACACGCTAAGTATTTACTTAGTGAGGCAATAATTCGAATTCAAGTGCAATTGTCATAATATCAATATTAATGATTAACAATGCATATGATCACCTTACCATTTTATGCTCGTTAACATAAATATGTATATCAAAGTGATAAGATTAGATCTTACCAATACTGTTGCCATTCCATGTGTAAGCTTTCAATTCGTACCAATACCTTTTTCCCATTTCTATCTGCAAGCCTTCAAGCTTATTTTCCCGTTTCTTTTTTATTCTTTTTAATTTATTTAGCCCAAGGTATCAAATTAAGAGATTCTATGTACACGAGTCATCCCCCATACCCAACCTTTCTTGAGTATGTGTATTATTTGCACTCTACTGGGAGTTCTTAGCACCGAAGTGCTTCTGTATACTTATCGGAGTATACAATATATCCCTCATTGAGTTTTTATGAAATTACACCGAAGTGTTTAGCACCCGTAGTAAGTCCATATACTCAAACCATGCATGAGTATACTCCTTAATGAGTATTTATAATATTTGCACTTTACCTGAAGTGCTTAGAATATTTATACAGCTGTTTATGACCCTATGGATATCCAACTATACCATCGAACCTCTATATCATACATTGGGCTTTATTTCATCATTTAAGTCATCAATGGCAACATATATCAATACATATCAACATTTAACAGTTCATAGCCGAAATAACATTCATATTATACCATCATCAATAACTAGTGATCAATGCATTTATTTTCAACCTTTGACATATTTAAAATATGTCAAATATATGATCAATGACATAAATATCATGACAATATATAAAATCAGGTTGACTCATCGCAAGTCCTACCGGTGATGTATGAAACATCCATGTATAATGTTATGTATGCATTGCACTCACCTGGGCCATTTATTAGTATGCCTCACTAAGTCCTCTTTGATCCTTTCCTTCATTGTACCTCGAACCTCCATTGATTCGAACTTAACTTCATAATTCAAATAAGTAAAATATTTGTTAGATCCCAATCTAACAATATCTTAGACATATTGTCCAAAATAATCATTCGAATACAAAATCTCCAAATGTTTTCCTTTCTTCCTTGTATTGTTCAAAAATTCATTATGGTCCTTAGTGACCACTTTGAACTTCCATTAACCTCTTTCAAGCTTACTAATCAACCTTAGATACAAAGTGTATCAATTCTCATTTTCTGGCAGTTTGCAGTACCTTCGAAGAAATATTTCTATAAAATAATCTATAACTCGAAATTCGACTTCGTTTGTTCTAAAAGAAACTAGATTCGATAAGCTTTTCAACCATATAAATTAATAGCCCAAATTCAACTTGTACGATTTATGGCGAATTTTCAAAGTTACTGCCATAAACTAGTTTTTCTACACAGCTTCCATAAACAACTTCAACTTTTATACTAACTTCTCCTTACTTCTCTACTTTTCAATTTAGTCCAATTACTTGCTTTAACCCACCATCTTATGGCCTTCTTCATCAAATAATTATTCACAATAATTCTCCTTAATTTTCCTTCTTTACTGAAATAGTCACTAAAATGCAAAGATAAGGATTCAAGCTTCTTAACTTTGCAAATTAGTCCTCAATTCAACATTACTACCTTAATTCCATCATTACAACTAAAAATCAGATTTAGCCCCATACAAAACATCTATTTCGATTTGGTAACTTAACTTTGACAAATTGTCAAAATGGTCACTAATTCAATTCAACATGAATTTAGCATTCTAACTTTATTTTCTTGTCTCTAACATCATTAATAACATAAATACACTCCAAATTCTAAAAATTCAGATTTGGTCCTTCGACTTTTCAATTTTTCAAAAATAGTCCCTACATAATTTAACTTAGGGATTTGCTTCCAAACAACAATTCAAGCATACTAGATCATTATTTCAACATCACAAACCCTAAATTAAACTTGAATCCATAAACCCTAATCATCTTTATAAAAATCAAAACATGTAAAACTCAAATCCTAGCTCAATATCATGATTTTAACATCATACTAGCTTAATTCTAACTTGAATTCAATCATGGAATCATAAAATCTCAAAAGCCCCAATTTGATCCATAACCCTAATTTATTTGTCATGAAAATTCTCATCAACCAAGCATGTATTCCATGAATTATTGATATCAAAAGATAGAACTTGAAGAATAGAACAACTTTGTAGTTGAAGAGATTACCTGAAAATCGAGTCTCGGGGCTTAAATCGAGCTTGGAAAATTTTCTTCTTCTTTCCCCTCTTTCTCCACGTTTCAAGGCTGGAAAAGATGAACATTTTATTCATCTTTTCACCGTTATTTTAAACATATATCTATTAAATGAATATTAAATTCATTTAATAGTGAAATTACAATTTTGCCCTTTTTATCCAATGGTTGAGATTGATTTTATCATTAATCAAGGGCCAAGATTTAATCTTCCATTTCCTCTTTCCAAAACTGCCCTTATAACTTTTTAAATATTTCAAAATTTCCATTGGGGCTAAATGACCAATTTGCCCTCCAACTAGTCTTTATTTACTAGTTTGTTTCCAAATTGCCATTCCATTAAAATCTAACTAAATCTAGTTAGAATTCAACCAACCATAATAAAATATTCATAAAATAACATTTTATGACTTTTCCATAGCTTTTTGATCAGTCTCCAAAATTTCCATTTGATCCAATATACCGATAAATAATCCTTTACTCAGAAATAAACTGTAGGATTCATCTTGAATCAAACTAAAAATATTTCCAACACCTGGAAATGACTTTTATAACCTTTATCTATCATATGAAAAAATTTCAAAATTTTCCAGTTCGATCCGAGTATTCGAATTCCACTTAAACTTTAACTACAATTTTCCAATAATCGAAATATTAGATCGAACCAAAATCTTCACATTCGATCCACACCCTTAGGTGATCTATTTATTTATGAAATAAAATACCCTTAACTTTTAGGAAATTACAACTTTAGTCCTCAAACTTTTCCAAAGTTTATACTTTAGCCATAAAATTTTCAGAAATTGCATTTTGGTCAATAACAATTTAAACTTCAATTCCTATTCCAATTTTCCTTGAAATTCAACCAAACTTTAAGAATATCTTATTCAATTCACTATCTACCACATGATACCATTAAACCTTAGAAATTTCTTTTCCAAAACCCATAATTAAAGAAATCCTAACTTTTGCATTTTTTGTCATTTTAGTCACTAAGTTAGCTTTTAAGTTATTATCTTAGTACTAAATGACCCTTAATCAACTTAGTAAATTTTAGGGTATTACAGACTAACATGTATATAAAAGCTTCTTACAGCAAGTAGATACATAAAAAACATGTTTGCAAAATCTCAGATCAAACGGACACCATTTACTCATTCAATTGACGCTGCAACTTATGGTGACTGAAATGCAAAGAATCTAAACTCGGTAAAATCTATTAACCGAGTTAATCACCAGCCATACCGATACACGAGCTGCACTAAAATGTATTTTGGGGATTTGAATCCCAACTCGAACTTATCCAATTACTTTCAAACAACATTGACATGCTTCTAATATTATACCACCAACTACCCCATTCAAGAATCTAAATCTAAATTCAACCAATTAAATTAATTCCGGGAATTAATTTCTTAAAATTGAGATTAGATTATATCTAACCCCCAAGAATAACTCATAATCCAATTAAAACATTTAGATTTCATCTATCAAATTCACTCTTTAACATCTAGAAATTAAATTAATCCATTAAAATTCATTTTAACATCAAAAGACATAGAATTGATAGAAAATCAACACAAAATAATTAGGTGATCATTAGAAAATCAAAGCTTACCCCAAATAAATTGAAAATTGAAAATGGAGATTACTCCTCCAATCTTCCAACGTGAAATCCATTGAACATGATGAGAGAAATCAAAATCTGTTGTGTGGCTATTGATTAGAAATGATTTAGAAAGAAAATGAATAGAAATTGGATAAGAAAATCAAAGAAGATCAAAATGGTATTTGGGAGAATCTTGGGAGAAAAAGAGAGATAAGTTTAAACATAGCTTTCTTTCTTGAGAAAAATAATAACCGTCGTCATATTCTAGCTAGAAATAGATGATAAAGGCTTCATTTAATAAATGGGTCAAATAATTTCATAAAACTACCACTTTAGTTCTTTTTACAACATTGCCATTACTAATATTTTACAAATGTTTGTAAAATAGTCACCATTTAATTAGTATTAAAACAACCCATTTAAAATTACCCAAACTCAATTTAATCTTTTATCAAATTCATTAAATATATTTTTTACAAATACTTGTCACAATAAATTTATTTGAAATTAATTTAGTTACTCAAATTATTTTTCGGAGTTAATTAATTAGCTAAAACCTAACCTAAAACTTGCAACCCGATTCCGGTAGTTCACCCGAATCTTCTAGCCCATTTTTCGGGGTGTTACAACTCTCCCCCACTAAAAGAAATTTCATCCTCGAAATTTACGTAAGGGGACAAAGAAAATAAAAACCTTCCTTCATCCAACAACTTCCTCAATTACACTTATGCCGCATATCTTTCACAAATTCAATCGTCTCGATGTGCAACACCTAGTAGCCAAAGTCTTAATCAAGAACATCCTTTACCAATGGTAGAATAAAAATCTCTCAACTTTCTCTTTACAGAAACAATACGCAAAGGGTCAAATGAACCTCGCCACAAAAATGTAGGCAACTCATCAATTTACACCTTCGAGCTCATACCATCTCGACAAAACATGTCACAAAACCGGTCTTTCCATTTATCTACATACCGTCTATTAAGACTTGATTCAACACACCATTAAAAACTATTCTCTACAACCTTCATCCCTAGAGAAACGTCGAGAAACACTCAACCACCCATATGATATCGAGCATCTCGTCGCCTCAATCCCTTTAAAACTTATCTAATTCTCATGCCGAAACAATGCCAAAATACCAAAAACCACTTTTTGCTTCCACCAACCTTTTCTAATATCCAATCATCCCTTCACAAACAATTCTCAATCCACAAACCTTCGTAAAACACCAGTAACTCTTCAAAACTACAGTCAACATCAAAGGCTTCACTTAACCAATTATCAATCTCAATTCATGAAGAACAACTATCTCATCTAGACATTTAAACTAATTCCAGGTCCAAACTTGTAAAACCAGTTTTTAGATTCTACCAACAAATAAGAAATGATTGATACCCATTATATATCATTAGGTTTGAACAATCTAACAATAATTTTGTTCTTAAAACCATTTCAAACCAATTAAACGTAATTAAGTTCATTTTAATTACAAACGTTAATAGAAATAATAGATGAAGGACATAAAGCGTGTGGAATGTCAATAAGAAACCATAGCTCACCTTGCTTGATAGAAGTACAACCAAAATGAGCTTCTCTTTGTATGCTAACGTGAAAACATTGTTAACAAAAAATTTACCGATTCGCTCAAGTATAAAAATCATTTGGATGAAAAATAAATTAGAAATGAGACCAAAAAATCATTTGATCATTGAACACATTTTAGGAAAGTTGTAGTGTAATACCCAAACTTTATCTGGATATACGTATATATATTATATTTCTATAAATAAAGCCCAAATAATAAGTAAATAATAAAATCAGTCCAACATCCTTCATAAGGTCCATTTACAAGTTTTAAGGCCCAAATATAATACATAAGCCCATTTCTCAACCAAAATAATCTTTCCCGCCTAGTTTTAAACCCAACAAACACAAATATATTTGAAAATTCATCTTTCCCGCCTAAACTAGTCCACTTGGTGGTCTCCCATTCATCTAGAAGGATATCAGTCGAATCTGTGTTTGTTTGAACACAACTGGAGTTGACCTCAGGACAACAACGTCGTCCAATTTTGACCCTAATAAATAGAGGAAAGAGAAATGTCAGATGTAATAATTAGCCATTAATGATACTTATTAAATAATAATAATAATAATTATAATAATAATAATTGATAAAGAGGAGAGAGAGAGAACCTCGTTAGCTGAACTGTTCTTGGAAGCTGGGGAGTCGTAGAAGCAGACGAAGCATCGTTGGAGAAATCAACAGACTTTGCCAAAGCTACAACAACATAGTCAAAATTGTCATTTTGCCACCTAGAAGGTAAACAAATCTTCCTTCATCTCATTTAATTCCTGCAAAAAGAGTAAAACAAATATTAGTTCTTTTCTTTAAAAAATCAAAATAAGGGAGAAAATTGATTGGAGATTGGTTTTCGGTCGCCGGTGAGTTTAGAGTGAAGTTGAAGAGGGTCTGGAATGATATTAGATTAGACTTAGGTCGGCGGAGTTGGGTGGCTCTATCGAGCTGGGACTAGATCTAGTGATTTAGGATTCAAAAAAGGGATTTTTCTAAAGTTTTAGGGTTTTTGGACGGTGACCGAAAATCATCCTATGGTGGTTGGACTTCGCACCATGGTGGCTGAGGTAATGTGGGGGATGATTGGATCTACAGACAGCGGCTGGATGGTGGTCGATGAACATTCGAAAGTGTCCAGAGCTTGGTCGGTAAGGATCTGGTGATGGTTCATGCAGCAGATGGTGGCCGAGTTTTTAGGGACTCATCGTGTTCATCCTTATGGATGATGAACACCAACCCAAAGTAATGGATTTCAATCCATTTTACTTTGCTATTATGGGCACAAAGTGTTTGTTTCAAAGAGAATTGGGAGAGGTGAGAGAGAAGAGAGAGTGGGGGATGGGTTATTATCAATCCAACATGGTTTTGGAGCTTTTATAGGGGGCTCAAAACGATGTTGCTTTGGCACCGAGTTAGCGGGTTTGACCCGCGCGCTTTAAATGGGTCGGGTCTGACCCGCATATTTTTGATGGTTTAGGCCAATTCGGGCTTCAGTCACTAATGTTTTGTAATGTCTCACAATTTAGCCCCTTATTTCAATAAACCAGAATTCAATTTTTAATTCTTTCAATTTAGTCCCTTATTTTAATTGTTTAACTTAATTTAATTGTTGTAAGTTATATGTTTGATGCATGATTTTAAAATTAGCATGTAGTATATTTGTTAGACAATAAACATGCTTAGTTTTAATTAATTGTTAGAGCCTTAGACTTTAGGTTCTCTAATTAGGATTTAATAATTAAGTGAGATAATTGTAGCAAGTTAATGTGTGGGAAGCTTTGGAGTTCAAATTTGGGTAGTGTCCTATTGCAATGAGGTAATATTCTAACATTGGCTTTGAAGTAGAATACTTAGTATTCATTATAACCAAGAATTAGATAATTGATTAAGTTAATTAATTAGAGCTTTAATTAGGATTATCACTTTAAATAATTAGAGTAACAATTAGAATAGTGAATATTATCAAAAAATTTGGGGTTTTAATATGTATGGTACTCAAACTATTGGGTGTTATCTCATGGAAGCATTTTAATTTAATAATATTCATAGCCTTAAATAATTTTATTAATTAGAGCCATTTATATGTTAGAACTTAAAATAAACAAGACAACAATTGATCACGCATTAAAAAACTTATATGTTAGAAATATATTTTTGATTATGAATATGGGTGTCCTAAAATAATGGGATGCTTTTAATCTCATATTCAGATAAAATATATTTCCTTATTAATGGAATATCTCCATTTGGAAATCTTGTTAATAATTAAGGGTTAAATTAAATTCGAATTAGTATTCTAAAAATGCCAAAATACCACGCAAAATTAAAGGTACCGATAACGGGTGTTTCTGGTGGTGCTAATCCTTTCCCACATGTAATCGACTCCCGAACCTAATTTTAAAAAGAATGAATCTCTGGTTGTTTTTATGGTGTTCGAAATGATTGGTGACGACTCCAAAATGTTTTTCAAAATTGATTTAAACAACAAAACCCCCTAATTTCCAAAAATCAATCGTCAAGCTATTTTTCTCGCGTAAAAAATGGTTTCAGCAGCTTGGCAACTCTGCTGGGGACATTTGAGAGTCAGGCCTCTAATTAATTTTACTTGGCATTTTGGCATTTAAGAATGGTAATTTGAATTTAATTTTTCTAATAATTATTGGATGGATTTTTAGAAAGAATGGAGATATGTTTTTTATTTGTGTGATATAAATTGTCATTCATGCATAAGCCTTCTTGATACATGAATGGGAGGGCAAAAGCAATGCATATTGGACAAGAAGCTGGATCTGTTTGTGAGGTCTGGAATGTCAGCCAACTTGCGACAACTTTTTAGGTGAGATTCGGGCATTTCTGGGCAGAGTTTTCTTCTAAAAAATTGACCTTCATTCAGTTAACTTTCTAACACATCTTGAAACGCATCAATTTGATGTTGGGAACTCAAGATACGTCCATTTTACTAAAGATTGCGCAAGCAGAAAACTGGATGCGGGTTTAACTACGAGATTTTGTAAAAGCCGAAAAGCTATTATATAAAGCTTTCGGATGAATTAGACTTAGCCTAACTTAATTATTAACATTTAAATTATGTTTTTAGGGTTTTATATACTTTAGGAGTAACCACCCTTCTCCCAAGCCATGAAGGAGTTCTAAATGTTGGTTTTCTTTATTATTTTAATTAAATTAGGTTTTCCTTGTTTTAGTAGAAGTTAAATTACTTTGGCTATCCTTCACCTATAAAACGATGAAGCCTCTATTATTGTAATACATACTTCTTTTGATATATGAAATATTTAGTGAGTTTGTTTTTGCAAGTGTTGATAACTTGTGCCTTAGAAGTCTTCTTCAACATAAGCTCGACGAGTTCTTGTGAGGGAGATCATCTTCACATTCCTGCTTGCCTAGGTAATCACGTCTATGAGGGTGGGTTAGAAGCACTTGAGGTTGCTTACTTAGGTAATTGTGTCTAAGAGAGTGTTGAGGACAAAACCATCACTATTTAGTCAAGCCAACTCCATCTTCTACCTTCACACCATCATCCACACGCCATAAGCAAAGATGGAAATTTCAGATCTGTTTAATCTATCTTCTTCATTTTCTTTCTTTAACTTTTGATTCTTAATTCCAAATTTTTCAAGAAAATCCTAAATAGTTTCTCTTAAAATTCAAGAAAGTTGCACATACCTTGTTTTATCGAGTCTAGCGCATAGGATTGTTTTCGGGCAACTTGAGTCATGCTTCCACATCCACTCCAAGCACTCTATCGTTTGGTATCAAATTGGACCGATTCTTGGGCAAAATTTAACTTTTTGGGTGAAAATTTGAAAAAATAGAAAAATTGGAAAAATCAAACGAAGAAATTTTGACCCCAAAATTTCCAGATCAGATCCACACCATTAAAGGAGTCTCCACACAAAATTTCATAATTTTTGGAGATCGGGAATACCTCGAACGAAGTGGAACAAGTTGCTGCAAATTTTAGGGTTTTTTCGGGTTTTCTGAATATCTTTCATTCTTAACTATTAATTTTCCTTTGTTTTAGCTTTTTTTATTCTTATAAATTATCTAAAACTTTCTTGCTTCTTGTGTTAGTAGGAACTTAAGTTGAATACCTTTCTTTCTCCTTACAACTAGAATTCATTTGGTGTCTTACCTTTTCATTGGCCTCCTAGTACAAATAAGACTCATTGTTAGGATTAAACTTCGATTATAACTTGTTGACTTGTGGCAGGAAGCTTTTTAAAGAGCACAAGATCGACTTACTTGCCTCGCTAAGTATTTCTTTCTTAGAGTCTTAGTGAGATCTCTAATTTTCTTTCTTTTTCTTTTCACCTTTTTAAAATTGAGTGTTTCAGGATGTTTCACAGAGACAAACCGCGTACAAAACAACATGATAGTTCAGGTTCTACTTCTCAATGAAAGCCTCCATTGACTAAACCAGACTTCCAAATACCTTCTTTTCAAGGAAGATATGATCCTGATGGTTATTGTGATTGGGAATATCGCGTTGATCGGCTTTTTGATTTCTTCGGATATCCCGAAGAAGATCATGTTCCATTAGTGGCCCTAAATTTCACGAATTATGCATCACTATGTTGACGTTCATTACAATGAGATAGGCATCTCAATGGTGATGCCAAAATAAAAACATGGGCTGAACTTAAAAAGGTCATGAGAGAGAGATTTTCTCTCAAACGTTACCAACGACAAGAGTCCAAGACTTGTAAGAAGGAATACTCATCTTTTGATAAAGGTACATCTCCACCTTCATCTTTTCACAGCCCCGCTAATGCACTATTCGACTTTAGTGGTATGACGCTAAAGGAAGAAGAATCCTCGCTAGTCCAACAGGGTCATGAACAACAATCGGTGAGTCATGTCGAAGAAGTGAGCACAACACCATAAACTATGATATTCCAACAGGCTGAACCATCCATTGTAACCAAGAATCCATCATGTTTCCCATGCAAGGACCAAGCAAAACAATATGATAAAGAAATTTGTTATCCTCTAGAACATGGGGAAGATGTCACTATTGAGAGTTTAACCTTACCCAATAATGAACAAATACTTTCAAAATATGACGTTTCGGAAGAGGAAACACTTGAATCCATCAATCAAGACAATCTTTCATACTTAGTAGTGAGTTCTCTTGATTCATAAACACCATCCCAAGAAAGTAAGTGTAATTCTAACCATTCACTTGATTCTTGTTCTATCATTCTATTAGAAACACTTTCTCCTTTACAAAAATTGTACTTTGATGCTATTTTTTGTGAGAGGGATAGGGGAAGTGGGTTATCTCATTTGAAAAAGACTGATAGTTAAGAGGCCGAGAGCAATAAAAGTCATCTTATGGCCCAAATTTGGTGAGTGAAAAGAAGCAAAAGGTAAAAGTCGAACAATGTCCAAATGAAAAAGAAGAGAAAAATATAAAGAGACTTTTGTCGAATTAACCATAACAATATTGTTTCGAGTGGTTTTGAGTTCTTTTTCAGGATTTTGTTGAGCCATTGAGATGAGCTCAATTGGATCACACCACCTATGACAAAGATTCCTTTTCGATTACCGTTACTCAATTTCATTGTTTTGTTGGTTCTAATTCGAGGATGAATCCTTTTGAGGAGAGGGGGAATGAGACATGCATGGGAGGGCTAAAGCAATGCATATTGGAGAAGAAGTTGAATCTATTTGTGAAGTCTGGAAAGTCAGCCAACTTGCGATGACTTTTCGAATGAGATCCGGGCATTTCTGGGCAGAGTTGTCTTCTAACAAATTGACCTTCATTCAGTTACCTTTCTAACGCATCTTGAAACGCATCAATCTGATGTTGGAAACTCAAGATACGTCCATTTTACTGAAGACTGTGCAAGTAGAAAACTGAATATTGGTTTAACTATGAGATTTTGTAAATTCAGCCCAAAAGCTATTATATAAAGCTTTTGGACGAATTAGACTTAGCCCAACTTAATTAGTAACATTTAAATTACGTTTTTAAGGTTTTATATACTTTAGGAACCAGCCAACCTTCTTCCAAGCCGTCAAGGAGTTCTAAATGTTGTTTTTCTTTATTATTTTAATTAAATAACGTTTTCCTTGTTTTAGTAGAAGTTAAAATTACTTTGCTATCCTTCACCTATAAAAGGATGAAGCCTCCATCATTGTAATACATAATTCTTTTTATATATTAAATATTTAGTGAGTTTATTTTGCAAGTGTTGATAACTTGTGCCTTAGAAGTCTTCTTCAACATAAGTTTGACGAGTTCTTGTGAGGGAGATCATCTTCACACTCCTGCTTGCCTAGGTAAACGCGTCTAGGAGGGTGGGTTAGAGCCGCTTGAGGTTGCTTGCTTAGATAATTGCATCTAAGTGGGTGTCGAGAACAAAACCATCACTATTTCGTCAAGCCAACTCCATCTTCTACCTTCACACCATCATCCACACGCCATAAACAAAGCTGGAAATTTCAGATTTGTTTTATCTATCCTTCTCATTATCTTTTTTAATATTTTTGTTTTTATTCTTATTATTCATCTTCTAATCTTCCACCCTGTCCTTGTTTCTTTAAAATTCCAACCTTGGATCTGGAAATTTCAAGAAATGCCCAACCAATCTCTCTTGAAATTTAAGATTTGTGCCATCTTCTTTGATTGAGTCTAGAATCCCTAGTTCTTGCAACAACTTGATTGAAGGCTTCCAAATCCACAATTGCATTACTCTATCACTTCTACATGGTATTTATCCTTTAAGTGGCAGCGAGACATGATCCTACGTGACTTATCCAACTATGTGATTGGAATTGTGTCTTTCTTCCTATATACCAACCTTATACACCGTGAGGTTACGCCTCCGCTATAAGGGGATGTATACTCCTGAATTAATGTCTTGCTAATGCAGTAGGTAGTAACGACAGTTTAGTTACCCACAATCTAGAACAAAAAAACCATATGATGTAATCTAGAAGCCTACCCCACTAGAGCCAGATAGGAACCTGGGACAGGTGATGCCGATTGAAATACATTTCTCCTGTTATTCTTTCTGCTCAATATAGCCTGCTTTATTGTATCAATTTAATTTACGTTTGTTGCCTTCAATATTATTTCACAAATACTGACACATTTTTTGTTTGTTTTTTTTTGTTTTCTTTTGTGTTGCATTTTTGCATTCATGCATTGTATCATTTAAACATATTATTTTTCTTCAATTGACATCATTTTTTAAAATAACATTACATTTAGCTTACAAATAACATTGCGTTTTTTAAAATACCATTTCATTTTTTTTGTGCAAAAGCTGAAAACAAATGTCTTGAGAAACATGGGCAATAGGCTTGTTAGGGTCAGACAATCTCAAAAGGTTGTTGAAGACCGCTTGGGTAGCATGGAGAAAAAGATTGATCAATCCCAGAATGAGATGATAACTCAAGCTACCACATTTCCTGGAATCAAGGAGGCCGAGAAAGAAAATGTTTTAGATGGAAATACCAACATTAGTGGTCAAAGTGAAAACTTATCTTACACAAAGATTCAACCTGAATGATCAGTCTCAAAGAAGGTTCAGACTAGTGCAATCAAAGTATTGGCCAACAATTAAAGAATTTGGAAACAAGCTTAGGAGATGATGTTCCTTACCTTAGTGCACTGATAGGATTTGACAGAGCTAAATTGGTTGTCATCATGCACACAAATACATGAGGACTGAGTAAAAGCCAAATTTTTTATGTTTATTCCAAAATTATATTGTTCAAAGGTTATGAGTCTATTAAAGAAAAAGATGATTCCAAAAGAGTTACAGAATCACATATGTTTCTAGAATGTTTCTCCGAAGTGATAAAAGCCAAGGATTCAGTTGATGCCAAAAATTTTCCCATAATGGAATTGTCTCTGTTAAAGAAAAGAGAAGCAACGAGCACATAAACAAAAGACAGAGAGGTCGAATGGTTTAGAAAGAAAATGGAGACGATTATTCCTATTCTAATGCGATATTGAAATTTGTTTCCCTACCTTTTGCATAATCACTTGTTGATGATGGTTTCACCAAAGTTTTACAAGTCTTTTTATGGCATCAAAAATGCTTGCAGTTATTACTGTGGAGATTTCAGTCACTCTGTGGAAGATTGTATGTTTTTGAAATCATAGTCAGCGGTCTCATCAGGAAAGGAAATTTGTGTTTTGAGAACGAAGAGCCCTGATTCTATAAAAGACCGTCATTTGCTGAAGAATTGAGATACAAGAGAAAGGAAAGAATCTATAACAAGATTTTGTGGGCAATCCGCTACAGTTTGGGGTCTACCATAATTAGAGTAATGTTTGGACATCTACCTCTTCAACGTTTTCTCTACTGAAGAATACTCCAAATTCAGATGCCCAAGAAGCTCATGTCAATGGGAAATCAAAGACTAAATGGGATCTCACTTATGTTTCCTATCGTGAGCTGTATTTTAAATTACTCGAAGCTTCATTGTATCATTTGAAACCTTCAAAGCTTCATCATCTAAGTTGTTACAACATTAGGAATCATTGTGAGTATCATAATGTAGTTCATTATCATGACATTGAAGACTGTTAAACATTCAAGGAACAAGTTCAAAACCTTTTGAATCAAGGGATTTTGGAAGTCGACACTGAAGGTTAATCCATTAAGATTTGTAAACCAAAAGGTAATCACCGATTGGAGCCAACGCAATTGGATTACCCGAAAATCAAGTGTTGAAAGATGCCAAGAAAAGAAAGAGAATGAAGAGTAAGGCAAAACCGATCGAGAATCATCTGCCATCAAGGAAGAAACCTCGAATAGACATGCCCATTAAAAGCTCTAACACATCCAGCCAAGATCTTGAAAAGAAGAGTTCATCTAGACGCCGGTCAGAAGATGTTGTTAATTTCCACATACAAATGATTGAACATTCTATGAAAAAGTGCAAGCAATTAATTGAAGAAACAAGAAGACTCATAGACAGGATGATTTTAATTCAAGACTCGATGAGAACATCAGAACATAAGCAAGAATGGGCATGTCTTTGTGTTGCTAAAGGAAGTAAATGAAGAATTGTTGATAGAGTTGGAGTGGTTGAAATTCGCTCAAGTTTTCCTTAAATAATGATCGACAGTTGGACCACAGGAGATATGTCTTTAGTTTTAGGAACGTTATAGAATAATACCCTGAACCATCCCAATCAGTTTTGCCCGTAAGCTTTAAGGGTCTTTTGTAAGGGAGGCTATTTCGGTTTATTTGTTTTTGATGCTTGTTTCTTACATACTTTTTGTCAAATGGAAAACATTTTATATTATTTGATTGTTTTAATATTTCAATTACTCTTTTTCATGGGTTAGTTTTTTTCTCCCATACATATATGTATATATTTTCACTATTATTTTCTATCAGGTACTTGAATATTAACTATAAGAGTGTCTAAAAATCAAATTTAGAGATCAACTTCGAAAATGTGACTCTCTTCTACTTTATTTAGGACAATAGGAAGACATTAATGAGCATTCAAGAATCACTGGAAAATCCCAAATACAAACTCTAAGTGAATTTTCCTCTCGGGTATTGTTGACTAAGGTCCTTCAATGAAGTGATAACCCTAAAACATCTACCACATGAAGATTCCCTTTCTTCAAAGATATTTGTATATGGGAGGACATTTGGCATTCCTTCATCTCCCTTCACAAAGAAAAAAAATAAGAAAAAATATCATTTGTTGTTCCCCTTTGAGCTTGACAATCTTCTCTCGATTTAACCCAAACCAAGGATCACCCCCACACTAGGGGCAAAAAGGATGAAAGTTTGTTTGTAAGTGAAAGATGTGTGGTTTTTATCATGCTATGAGAGAAATACCTTGTGAATTAGGGGCAAGAAACAAAATTAGACATCTCAAGCACAAGAGCAAGGAAGACATGTTGAATGAAGGCGAATATTCCAAAACAAGTCAAAAAAGAAAAAGGAAAAAGGAAAAAGGAAAAAGGAAAAAGGAAAAAGGAAAAAGGAAAAAGGAAAAAAGAAAAAAAGAGAAAAGAAAAAGAAAAAGAAAAATGGAAAAAGGGGAAAGTTCATGTTCAAAGAGTCAACTGAATCAAGTTTGAAAATTGTTGGCAAGAAAGTTGAAGCAATTGAAAGAAAAAGCACTAAGTTGAAAAGGTGCAAAGGAAAAGTAAGCGATACATGTAAGATCTTTCGTTCAAATGAACCTCTATCTAAAAGAGCAATGGAGGATTGATTACCTTTGAATTCGAGGAAGGGAAATGAACTCTAGGGTGAAAACCCATAAATGGGCAGTCTAGACTGATTCCAAGAAAAAGAGGAAAAAAAGAAGAAAGAAAAAAAAGAAGAGTATTTTGGTTGAGCATGGGGAGAAGAAATAAGATTTCACTTGGCAGAAATGATCATTGGTTTCATCACCCTTAAATACTTATTTGAGCCTATATATCCTTTCTTTCATAGCCGCGAGCCATAGCCCACAATACAAGCCTCAAAAGACCAGTTTGATCATATACGGGTATTGGAGTAAGATAAGTTAGTCTTCAGAATACGCCTATCAGGTTTAACCTTGAGATAAAAAAAGAGGGAAGGATTGGGCGTGGTGAGTTAGTGAGGTAAAGAGTGACACTCAAATGGGATAAAATTAGGTAATGAGAAATGTTTTTCTTGGAAGTCTAATAATTTGGAAGGGGTCACATTTGAGTTTATCTTTACCAATTTGGTTCAAAGGTGCTATTGCACTTGATATTTGGGAGCCTGATTTTGATTTATTCATGTTTTCGATGACTTATCAAATTGTTCCATTTTCTCAAATTTAGTAAATAATATTTTGAGCCTTTCACTTATCGTTTCAACAAGCATCATGCAGATAAATCGGTTGGATACAAGAAAAGCAAAAGGTTTCATGGGTATTATTATGATGTACTAATCCTTTAAGTGCAGGTAGAACAGGAGGTGACCTCGGTACTTGGTTAATGATGAAAGTATATCGAGGAAAAGACACAAATATGAGTGTTATAAACATTTAAACAAAGATGCAAGAAAGTGACACAAACAACCCTGGGGCAAGGAGAGAATGTGGACCATTTTGGGGCAAAAACAACAACCATATTAGTTTACTAAAGTTTCATACTATTCAAAAGCAAAGATCATTACTCCTGAAGCATTGCAAAACAAGAAAGCCTTGTGAAAGTGACCAAAGATGATAGTTGAATTCAAGAGTGGAGCAAAGCTACAAAAAGGAACATTACAGAAGAATACGTTTATGTCAGTGAATAAAGTCCACTAGCTAGAACAACAGAAATAATGATCTTTTTTGGAACCATGAGAAAGAATGCTAACAGAGAAGCTAAATGAAAACATAGAAAGAGTGGTTTTCCAAGAAATGAGCTATCACCAAAGCTCGAGTTCTGAGAAATACATAGTGAGATGCAACAAGAAAATGGTTTATGTGTTGAATCCATGGAAAGTCAAGCAAGTGTTCCATCAGAATTGAAATTAGCTTTATTTTGAACATTATTTGCAAAGAATGAAAAAGAAGGAAACAAGGTGAAAACCCGTAAGGGCACTTCAAAAAAGAGAAAAGAGAAAAAAAGAAAAAGAAAAAGAAAAAAACGAGGTGAAAACCTAAAAGGGCTCCTTAAAAATTGACAACATTCATTAATTGTAGTTAAACATTCATAAGTAGGAGCATGCTAACTCATACATTCAAAGCATTTTTGTATATTTCGGCAGGAATATACAAATAAGCAAGGAACGAGAAAAGATCGCAACTTACAGCTTCACAATTGGAGGAATAAACCCAGTCACATGTGTTCCGAGCATAAAGGGAGATCGATCAATAGAGGAAGAGAAACAATTTGCGAGCTTCAGACTGAAAAATCAAAATACTTTAGCTAGAAAAGTAGTGACTCTGAAGATCTTAGTGCTTCAAGCTAGAAATTGAGTATATTTCATATCATTTTAGGTTGAATTTTCACTAATTGATGACATTTTTGTAGGTTCAATTTTTTCCCTATAGGATGAGTTGAATCATCTTTCCTAGCAAAGATTGCAGAGTTCCTAATGAGAAAAGTTCACCCATCAAAGATAGAGCTCCTAATGAGAAGAATTAACTTGTTCAACATCTTTATAGAGAGACGATTCAAGGAATTGAAGAGTGAACTTGAAGAAAATTTAAGGACCTGAGGCATTTGCTCATCCTAGATGATGAAAGAGGGGCAAATTCTACGTGTCGGAGCCAGAAACAAAGAGATTAGTAGGGCATCATTGTGCATAAGAGTGCATATCAAAATAGAAAAAAAAAGAATGTAGAGCCTAAAAAGAATTTGATTACTGAAGAAGTCAATATTTGCTTAAGTAGAATAAGAGCTCAACAACAAGAATTTGGGGCAAATTTTGCCGGGGCATGAAGACAACAAGAGTTTCAGACCAAACTCAAGAAGATCAAGCAAAGCAAGATTTGATAAGAACAATCTCAAGAGATGAGGTACCTTTGCAATAGAAGTAGAAAACTTAACAGAGAAGCAAAGAAGATCAAAGCTTATCCAAGTGGAATTTACAAGAATCAACAAGGAACAAGCAAGATTTCAATCTACAACTTCGATATTGGAGAGGTAGATCCAGCAAAGATTTGAATCACAGTTTCATGAAGCAAAGATATCAATCCGTTTGAAGAGGCAAATATCAGCAAAGATTTCCTGATTGTTTGCACAAGACAGAAAGTGCAATGCAATTCTAAAGCCTTCGGGTCTTTAGTAAGTCCTTCAGGCCATCACCTTCGGGAGTGATGTGAACATTTGATTGTTTGCACAAGACATAAAGTGCATTACAATCCTAAAGCCTTCAGGTTATTAGTGAGTCCTTCGGGGGTGATGTGATTATTTACATAAGATAGAGAATGCATTACAATCCTAAAGCCTTCGGGTCATTAGTAAGTCTTTCGGGCATGATGTAAGTCTTTTGGGCCATCACCTTTAGGAGTGATGCAATTTTTTGTATAAGACAAAATGTATTACAATCCTAAAGCTTTCAGGTTATTAGTAAGTCCTTTGGGCTGACACCTTCAGAAATGATGAGAACTTTTCGAATGTCGTTGCGGTAAGACAGTGAATGCATGGTATCGTCAAAGATTTACACCTTTTGAACCATCAGTTTCAAGAAAAGAAGAGAGTTCAAGTTACCAGATTGGAAATCAAGATAGATAGACTTTAGGCTCAAATGAGGAAGATTCACAATTGAATTGGTCAAAAGTTTCAGCGTCTCTCGTTGAGGCTCTAGAAGTTTCTTAATGATTTACCCAAATTGTACATTTACTTTACAATCAATATTGAAAGATTAATGGTAGATTCAACTTTTGCAGGTCACATATGTTTCAAACATAGAAAAAGTTTGATCAACAGATGAAGAAGAGCGAAGAGCTTATGCGAACTTTTGATTGAAAGATCGAGACATTTTAGTTAGAAAATTTTAGTTTTTCCCCAGAAGAAGAGGTAAATTAGCGTTCCTAGCAAAGAACGAAAAGCTCCTAATAAGAAAAGTTTGCCCAGCAAAGACAGAGTTCATAATAGGAAGAGTTCGTTCAACAATGACAGAACTCCTAATGAGAAGAGTTCACCAAGCAAAGAATACAGAGTTCCTAATGATAAGAACTTGCCCAACAAAGAATATAAGTTCCTATTGATAAGAACTCGCCCAAAAAAGAATGAAGAACTCCTAATGAGAAGAGTTTACCCTTCGAAGAATGAGAAGTTCCTAATGAGAAGAGCTTACTTGATCGACACCTTTACAGAGAGACATTTTACTTGCTTGTTTGACGCCTTTGCAGAGAGGTGGCCCAACATTTCCAAGAATGAATGAGTTCATAATAAAAACTGGTTCAAACTTTTCAGTTAGCTAGTACAGAAAGATTGAGAAGTTCATAATAATAAGAACTTGTTCGAGATTTCTAAGAAGGAAAAAAGTTTCACCGTCGCTTGTTAGATGAACATTTGAAGTTTTATTAGTATATTTTCCTTATGATTAATATCGAAAGATTAATGTTAGTTCTGAATTTTGCAGGTCATATATGAAAACATATCAACATTTTCCTGAAGAACGAAGAGTTCCTAATGAGAAGAGCTCGCTTGTTTAACACCTTTACAGAGAGGTGGATCAACATTTCCAGCAGTGGATGAGGGGTTCCTAATGAGAAGAACTCGCTTGTTCGATACCTTTACAGAGAGGTGGATCAACATTTCCAATATTAGATGAAGGGTTCCTAATGAAAAGAGCTCACTTGTTCGACACCTTCACAGAGAGGTGGATCAACATTTCCAACAATGAAAGATGGTCAATTTTTTTGCAGAGAAAAGTGGATAAGCATTTTCAACAAAGAATGAAGAGTTCTTAATAAGAAGAGCTTGCTTGTTCAACATCTTTACAGAGAGGTGGATCAATATTTCAAAAGAATGAAGAACTCATAATTAGAAGTTCCTAATGAAAAGAGCTTGCTTATTCAACGCCTTTATAGAGAGGCATATCAGTGTTTGCAAGAGGAACAATGAGTTTCTAATGAGAAGAGCTTGCTTATTCGACGCCTTTGTAAATAGGTGGATTAGTGTTTCCAAGATGAATGAATGGGTTCCTAATGAGAAGAACTAGTTCAGACTTTGAGGTTAGCCTTGGTAGAAGGATTACGGAGTTCCTAATGAGAAGAACTTGTTCAAGCTTTCTAAAAAGGAAGAAGGAGTAGAAGTTCATAATGGGAAGAACTTGCATCATAGATGAAAGTTGGCTACCTCAGACAAAATTCATGTTTTTTCAGTATTTGCCCAATTCCCGTTTCACATCAATGAGCAAAGAGGGCCAGCTGTAATACCTGAATTTTATCCAGGTATATGTATATATATTATATTTCTATAAATAAAGCTCAAATAATAAGTAAATGATGAAATTAGTCCAACATCCTTCATAATGTCCATTTACAAGTTTTAAGGCCCACATATAATACATAAGCTCATTTCTCAACCAAAATAATCTTTCCCGCCTAGTTTTAAACCCAACAAACACAAATATATATGAAAATTCATCTTTCCCGCCTAAACTAGTCCATTTGACGGTCTCCCATTCGTCCAGACAAATATCACGAGGATCTGTGTTTGTTTGAGCACAGATGGAGTTGACCTCAGCACAACGACGTCATCCAAGTTTGAACCTATAAATAGAGGAAAGAGAAATATAATATGCAAATTTAGCCATTAATGATAGTTATTAAATAATAATAATAATAATAATTGGTAAAAAGGAGAGAGAAACTCCGTAGTCGAATTGTCTTTGGAAGCTGGGGATTCGACGGGGCAGTCGAAACATCACTAGAGAAATCAGCGGACATTGTCAGAGCTACAACAACATTGCCAAAATCGCCATTTCGCCACCGAGAAGGTAACTAAATCTTCCTTCATCCCCTTTAATTCCTACAAAAAGAGTAAAACAAATATTAGTTCTTTTCTTAAAAAAAATCAAAATAAGGGAGAAAAGTGATGGAGATTGGTTTTCGGTCGCCGATGAGTTTAGAGTGAATCGGTGAAGTTGAAGAGGACCGAGAACGGGATTAGATTAGACTTAGGTTGGCAGAGTTGGGTGGCTCTATCGAGTTGGTACTAGATCTAAGGATTTAGGATTCGAAAAAGGGATTCTTTTTTGAAGTTTTAGGGTTTTTGGACGGCAGTGGACGGTGGCCGATAATCGCCCCATGGTGGCTGGAGTTTGCACCACGATGTCCGAGGTAAGGTAGGGGATGATCGGATCTACATATAGTGGCCGGACGGTGGCCGGTGTTCGCCTGCAAAGGCCGGAGAACATTAGAAAGTGATCGGAGCTTGGTCGGTGAGGATGCGGCGATGGTGCATGCGGTGGATGGTGGCCGGGTTTTTAGGGACTCATTGTGTTCATCCTTATGGATGACGAACACCAACCCGAAGTAATGGATTTCAATCCATTTTACTTTGCTATTCTGGGCACAAAGTGTTTGTTTCAGAGAGAATTGGGAGAGGTGAGAGAGAAGAGACAGTGGGGGATAGGTTATGACCAATCCAACTCAGTTTTGGAGCTTTTATAGGGGCTCAAAATGGTGCCGTTTTGGCACCGAGTTAGCGGGTTTGAGCTGCGCGCTTTTAAATGGGTCGGGTCTGACCTGCATGTTTTTGATGGTTTGGGCCAATTCGGGCTTTAGTCACTAATGTTTTTTAATGTCTCTCAATTTAGCCCCTTATCTTAATAAATTAAAAACCAGTTTTTAATTTTTTCAATTTAGTCCCTTATTTTAATTGTTTAACTTATTTTAATTGTTGTAAGTTATATGTTTGATGCATAATTTTAAAATTAGCATGTAGTATATTTGTTAGACAATAAACACACTTAGTTTTAATTAATAGTTAGAGTCTTAGACTTTAAGTTCTCAAATTAGAATTTAATAATTAATTAAGTGAGATAATTGTAGCAAGTTAATGTGTACTAAGTGGGAAGCTTTGGAGTTCAAATTTGGGTAGAGTCCCATTGCAATGGGTGTTATTCCAGCATTGGCTTTGAAGTAGAATACTTAGTATTCATTATAACCAAGAATTGGATAATTGATTTAGTTAATTAATTAGAGCTTAAATTAGGATTATCACTTTAAATAATTAGAGTAACAATTTGAATAGTGAATATTATCTAAAATTTTGGGGTTTTAATATGGATGATACTCAAACTGTTGAGTGTTATCTCATGGAAGCCTTTAAATTTAATAATATTCATAGCCTTAAACAATTTAATTAATTAGAGCATTTTATATGTTATAACTTAAAATAAGCAAGACAATAATTGATCCTGCATTAAAAACCTTTTATGTTGGAAATATATTTTTGAATATGAATAGGGGTGTCCTAACGTAATTGGATGTTTTTAATCTCATGTTCGGATAAAATACATTTCCTTATAAAAGGAGTATCTTCATTTGGAAATCCAGTTAATAATTAAGGGTTAAATTAAATTCAAATTATTATTCTAAAAATGTCAAATGCCACGTAAAGTTAAAGGTACCGAAAACGGGCGTTTGTGGGGGGTGCTAATCCTTCCTCACACGTAACCGACTCCCGAACCCAATTTTAAAAAGAATGAAACTCTGGTTGTTTTTCTGGTGTTCGGTCTACCTCGAAGTGATCAGTAGTGACTCCAAATTTTTTTTCAAAATTGAATTAAACGACGAAACCCCTTAATTTTCAAAAATCAATCTTCAAGCTATTTCCCGCGTAAAAAATAGTTTCAACAGGTAGGATCAAGAAGCTGAAAATTTTCTTTATTTTTCTCTAGTTGTGACATGAGAATTTTAGGAATGTCACCTTCCATTGTCTCTTCACTTAAGAAATATAATTCCCCTAGCACTCCAGTATCCTTGTTGGTCATTTGTTGTCCTCTATGAAAAATTATCTCATGGTTTCCCATCTTAAACACGACTTCCACCTTAAGATCTTTGAGAAGAAAACTCACTAAATTGTTTCCAACTTAACATTGAATTTTATAACTGAGTTCCAACAATTTGGTGCAACATAACATCCGTCATCTCAAAAGTGCACCATAAACATAATAGTAGTTTCATTTTTGCAGTCAATTCTGATCTCAACTAAGTTAAGATCCAAGAACCTCCCCCATGCTATGATTTGTCACTCTAAAGCTACACCTTTCATGTGAGCAATTAGTTGCACTTGTACAAAATAATTTGACTTCTCTGAGTTCCTTTACCCGTTCCCCATCTTTATTATCTTCATTGTTGGCTTCCATCCTGTAGCAACTAAAAATTACCAAGTATCCCACCTTTTGAAAAAAAAATAATTGAAGGGGGGATTTTGGAAAAGCTCGTACTTTTTAAAATGAAACTTGCAGTTGCCACTGACCACTTTAAAAAGGGTAAACCGAATACCGGAAAATAAAACCAAAAATTTAAAAAGGGTTCATGAGTCGGTTACGTGTGGGGAAGGATTAACACCCCACAAATGCCCAAAATTGGTACCTAAGGGTTCATATCGTAAATGCAAAGAAAAATTAAAATTCGGTTTAATTTAAAATCTAATCCCTAAAAAGCATGAGCATGTGATTCGAACAACCTAACCCGCAACCCACGATACCAAAAGAGATGACGCCCGAAGACTCGGGACAACACTCCCACTAGGATATCGAGACCTCGAGTACTAAACTATATTAACGCAATTAATTAAACATGGCATTTTAATATGTATGAACAAAACATATGCTAGCGTAAATAATAAAAAGGGCCTGGATAAATAAACACAACATACATAAACAAATAAAGAAACTATATTAAGAAACAACAACATGATATGAAGTGTAATCTAAACTAACATAAACACATATATGTGGTAAAATACTATACAAAGCATGATATGTATACTTATCTAAATAGGAGTATGACATATATATATTCTGAACATATAAACATATATTACACATATATAAGGTATGACAAATATAATCTATAGCATATATTAAAATATGCAAAATAACGTATATAAAAAACAATGTAGTGTACAAGAAGTATACATATATATATATATATATATATATATATCCTAAAATATACATCGAATCAAAATAATAAGATATTTATATTATCAGAAACATAATAAGTGAAATAAATCATATGTTAGGTAAAAAATATTATATATGAGTCAAAAAGGAGTACTGAATAATCGATGCAAACATGTATGGTATAAACTTATATAAGAGCAATCAATTAAATCTAATCATGCAATAAATGTAATCATGTCATACAAATTCAACCACTTAAGCAATTAAAATACATACCCATTTTAAAACGAAACAACTGACTAAAGCATGAATCAAGGAATACATTAAAATAAACATGGAATTAAAAAGCACAAAATAACCTGCATAATTCAAATAAATAAAGAAAAACAATAATGAAATTAATGAACATAAAAGAAACGGGACATAAATACTACACATAGATCCAGAAATATAAAATATAAACATATTTACATAACTACAAAAAAGGAAATAAAAAAAGAAATTAAAGGAAATATATGGGAATAATGACCAAATATATATAAACTAGAACATATATACCAATAAATACATACATATACGTATCACACACACATATATATATATATATATATATATATATATATATATATATATATATATATAACATATAAGATATTAGCATAAAATATATATAATATACATAACTATCATAACTAGGATATATATGTATTTTGTACGTAATATATATACACACATGTATGTATATAATATAATATATTATGATATAATAACATATACATATATAACAAGATTTAAAGGCATAAATCTAAAATAGTAGAGACTGGAAGGGTAATTAGCCCACAAATTTCAAACCCAAAATGAAATAAAGGATGAAATTGAAACGATTATAAACGATTTAGGGAATACGGGACGAATTATCATGGGACGGAGGGATTTAATGAAGCAATTAAACTTTTTTCCTTTTAAAATCGAAGCACTATATAAGTAAAAGTTTTTTTTTATTTTGCCATTTTTACCTGTATTCCCCAAAAAAACAGAGCTCAAAATATTCGAAGGCTCTCCCTTAGTTCATGCATGAACCCAGAAACTGGTAGGTTCCACTGTCGGCCGCCACTCACCGACGCCGACAACCTCTAAAACTGACCATTCTTCTCCCCTTAAATCGAAACTAGCCTCCAATTTTAAAAAGTTTGAGAAAACTTGGTTTTGAAACTGAGATTTTGAAAGTTTTCTCTAGGAAAATGAAAGGAGAAGACGAAGGGGTATTGTTCATTGGCGACACCAACCTCATCCATCATGCATGATGACGGCTCAAAATCGAGAAAGGTATACCCTAAATCCTTATCTTTTTTCTCTTTATTTTTATGTATTTGAGATGAAAAAAATGCTAAGAGCAAAAAACGCAATACCTTCTCTGAAATCTTCTTTTTTTGTATTGCTTCGAAATGTTTCTGATTACATAGGAATTCTTTTTATCCACTTTTCTTAGTTTATAATTTTAAGCAACAACAAAAAAATCACTGTGGCTGATCTAATATGATGATTCTCTTTTTTTTATGATTTCTTTGCCTGCTCGGTGGTTGAGAGAAAGACGGTTACCATACGGTGGCGGCACGATCTCCGACGGTGGCGCCATGTGGACAGAGAAGATGGAGCGGCTCAGGCGCGTGGAGGCGTGAGAGATGAAGCGGTGGCTTTCATGCGCGCGTGAGGAGCTGGGTAGTCATATCTCATGGCATCTGGACCGTCAGATCAGATCTTGATCTGATGATGGAGATTGGGCGACTGCAAGAGAAAAAGATGGAGGGTTAGATTAGGTTTAGGGTTTTTTAATATTTGGGTCAAATGGGCCTTGTAAATTAAATAGGTTTGTAATGGACTTGGACTAATAAATTGGGTTTTTATTTAATTAACATATGTTTTTATGTTTTTTATTTAAAGTCTATTTATGTAATAATAAATAATAATAATAATAATAATAATAATAATAATGATTGAACCTTAATAATAATAACAATTAAAATAAAATTAAACTAGTATTAATATATATATATAATTTCGGATAAAAATTAGTGATTATAGTTGCCCCTCTTTGCTCATTCTTGTAAAACGAGAATAAAGAGAATATCATAAGCACTAATTTTTATCCTACTTCCTAGTCTGTAGCCTCAGAATCACAAGTTCTTCTGGAACTTTCTGCTTTTCCTCGGCTGATTCTTCAAGCTACGAGCTCTTTGATGCCCCGATATCCATTGTGTTTGCACGAAAAGAAGTCTTAACATCATGCCTGAAGGTCTTACTAGTGGCTCGAAGGACTTAGGAAATGGATTCACGCCAAAAAGGCTCCCAAAATCCCTTAAAATGATGCCCTAGTTTGTACATGTCCTGACATCAAAAGAAGGCTTAACATTATGCCTGAAAGACTTACTGATGGCCCGAAGGACTTAAGAAATGGGTTCATGCCAAAAAGGCTATCAAAATCCCTTAAAATGATGTCTCAGTTTCTACCTATATTGACATCAAAAGAAGGCTTACACATCATACCCGAAAGACTTACTGATGGCCCGAAGGACTTAAGAAATAGATTCACGCCAAAAAGGCTACCAAAATCCCTTAAAATGATGCCTCAGTTTCTACCTATCTTGACATCAAAAGAAGGCTTAACATCATGCCCGAAAGACTTACTGATGGCCCTAAGGACTTAAGAAATGGATTCATGCCAAAAAGGCTACCAAATGGAAATCTTTAATAGGATCTACCTCTTCAACATAAAGCCATAGATCAAAATCTTTGATACCTATTTAAAATAAGCAAAATGCTTTTAAGTTAGCATGCTCCTAACATAGAGATGTCTAACTACATGTAATGCATGCGAGGATTAGGAGATCTTCATATAAGCTTCAGTCCCCTAAAAGGTCATCCCCAGATTTCTTTTCTTTGCTTCTTTGTTGTATGCTCTTAAATCTCCATCTTGTCTATTGGACATTCGTCTCAAATCTGATTTACCAACATGTTTTCAAATCTTTCATGTGAGTAGCTTTTTTGTCTTCAAGGTTACTACCCATATTCGTAATCGATCTACCTTTGGTCCCTATACTATTCTCATATAGTGATACATACATATGCATAGGATGGGATTCAGTTACCTTTCACATGCTCGATCTTTATCCCTTTGATACTTTGAATTTGAGGATGAATCCTTTTGAGGAAGGAGAGGATGATACGAGCATGAGCGGGGCCAAATTACTCATATTGGACAAGAAGCTGAAATTGTTTGTGAAGTCGGGAAAGTCAACCAACTTGTGATGACTTTTTGGATGGGATCCAAGCATTTTTGGGCCAAGTTGTCTTCTAAAAAATTAATTTTCATTAACTTACCTTTCCAACGCCTCTTGAAATGCATCAATCGGACATTGAGAACTAAAGATACGTTCGTTTTACTGAAGACTGGGCAAGCAGAAAACTTGATACGAGCTTAACTACGGGATTTTGTAAAATTCAGCCCAAAAGCTAATATATAAAGCTTTTGGACGAATTATACTTACCCAAAATTAATTATTAACATTTAATTTATGTATTAGGGTTTTATATACTTTAGGAACCAACCACCATTCTCTTAAGCCATTAGATAAAGTCCAATTTAATGAACCAGATTTCTTTATTATTTTTATTCATTAGGAGAGAATGTGTTTCTTTAGGAATACTCCATTTGTAAGCTATCCTTCCCCTATAAAAGGATGAGCACACCTTCATTATTTTACAACACATATTTT
Organism: Hibiscus mutabilis; assembly: GCA_019671005.1. Lineage (NCBI taxonomy): Eukaryota > Viridiplantae > Streptophyta > Magnoliopsida > Malvales > Malvaceae > Hibiscus > Hibiscus mutabilis. The sequence continues at coordinate 51,680,429 of CM033714.1, forward strand.
GAGTTTTTAAATAAAAGGGTATTCTTTGGAGTACATGTTTGCAAGTGTCGGTAAACTTGTGTCTTCGAAGCTTTCTTCAACATGTTCGACCGGGTTGAGCAAGGGAGAATCTTTACACTCTGGGTTGCCTATCTAATCGCGGGTAGGAGGGTCAGTTTTAAGCCGTATCATAGAAGCTGCCTAGTTAATCGCGACTAAGGAGGTTCTGCGGGCAAATCCTTCAATTCCACAAACAATCCCCATCTCTTCTTCACGTCCAAACACCATCTCCATCAAATTCCAAATCTAGAATTTTCCAGATTCTCTTCTTTGATTCTTTTTTAATCATTTTTTCTTATTATTCTCTATTGACTATCGATTCTTAACCCTCTTTCTTCGAATTTGGTTCTTGATTTGCAGAATTTTCAAGAAACACCATTGCATATCCTCTTAAAAATTCAAGAACTTCAGATTCCATCTCCTTTGATTGAGTTTAACACCCTAGGCTTGTTTATGAGTAATCAAGTGAGTTTCCAACGTGGTAGGGCAACCTTACGTCATATAGGAACTCTCATCATTTATTATGTTCAGCATTGCCACAATCAATCTCGAGCTCGACTACTTTATCGTCTTTGATCCAACATTTAGAGTCTTCATCTATTTCAATATTAGGGCGAGCAAAATGCCTCCACTCCATGAACTCATTAATAACTTCAATCTTCTTTATCGAACTCAACGAAGTATCTCGGCGAAAACCAATTCTAGGTCCCTATGCTTTAATTCTCATTTTTAAAGTAATGCAAAAATGCAATTTTTTGAAAAGATGACAGCCATTTTGAAAATAAAACTTAGAGAGAATGACAAACATTTTGAAAACTAATTTTGGAAGAAAAACTATAGATATCTTAAAAATCAAAATTTGGAGAAAAATGCCAAACATTTTTGAAAACTAATGCACGACCCCGAAATATCAAATGCAATAACACATTTGCTTCAAATTGACAAGGACCAACCCGAATAAAGTGTATGTTTAGAATATCTTGACTATTTGTGGAGATATGTGCATATGTGTAGTCTCTTTCAGTCCATTAGGCTTTTGAGAGGAACAATTCCCATAACTAAATTCCAACCCATTTAAGGTGGCTCTCTTAATCTCACTAACTCACAATGCCCCATCCTTCCCTCATTTTGGTGTCGATCAGGCACTTGAAGTTTGGTGTTCATTGAAGAAAGGTTAACCCTTATAGGCAGAATGTAATCTGAAGATAGACTCATCGAACTTAGATATCCACGTATAATCAGAATGGTCTTTGTAGGCTTGCAATGTAGGGCATGGTCACGGTTAAGTGAAACTGCATTTCTGTACTTGTGTGACCTGGATATGCTCATATGAAATATTCTCTTCTCTTTCATTCTTTGGATCGCTCTAGACTGCCCATTTTTGGGTTTTCACCCTAGAGTTCATTTCCTTCTTCTGTAACTTCGGATCGGCTTGCATCATGGCTGGATATTGATGCTCGTTTTTTATTCAAAGGTGATCGATCCTTCAAGTCTCTTCAAAATTGAGATTCCTTTGAATGGATTAAATCTCTAGGGTCACTTCTTCTAATCACAAACTTATTCATGTGATATATGGTATGCTATGATGAAAATCATTTTCTCTCTTTTTTGGATCACTCTAGACTGCCCATTTTTGGGTTTTCACCCTATAGTTCATTTCCTTCTCTATAACGTGTATATGTGGATTGCACTATATTGTGACTAGTATTGATGTTCTGCTCAAAATTTATCATTTCTCCGTGACTTTTTGGTTAAATGGTAGATTCCTCATATATCTTTTGTTTTCTTTTTATTGCACTGTTCAATTTAGTGCTCTCATTCTTGAATGTTTCGGCCTTCTAGTTGGAATTTTCTGCTTCTTTGGGTTGGCTCTTTGAGCATAATTTTTCCTCCAATAGTTTATTTCTGATGATTCTCTGGTCTTTGTATCCAATACATGTGGGTACATTTCTTCATCTTTCAAAAGTGAAAGAATACCATTCTTCATCCCATTTATAGACATCTAGAGAAAGTCTTTAGGGGATAGAAGTTTAGGGTCAACACTCGACTCAAGGATCTTAAACAACAAATGACTGAGAGGGGAATTCGTTAAATGGGATTCGCCCATAACTTGAACACTCGTTTTGCCCCCCGTTGGCCTAAATAGATCATCAAAGGCTCACATTTGCAATATCCTCACAACATTTAATTCCTTCTAAACATAAGCAACTTATAATTGTTCTCTAGATTTGAATCAAAGATACTCTAGCAATTGAAATTCAAGGTCTTGATAAAAATGATATATACATATGCATGTCTTTTTCAAAAAAAACATGTGTATGTGTGTATGGGAGAACAAAAACTACCTCATAATAATGAATGAAATATTTAAAGAATCAAAGAATGCAAAAATATTTTCTAAATAAGAATGTGATTTTCATTCTAACAAAAATAAATAGCCATGTGTCTTTACAAAACATTCCTACTACTTTAGGGCTTAAGCCGTAGGGTTTGTTCTGGAAAACAAAAATGAAGAGGAGTTTAAACTAACATCTTTATGAAAAGATGAGAAACCCAAGCATAAGAACTCTTTAATCGTCCTCAAAGTGCCAAATCATTCTAGCCTTATGGTGCAATGTAAGCTTGCCCCGTCTTCTTTGTTTTCCATTGTTGCATTAATTCTTGCGTTAGGACTTCTCCACTGGCTAGCTTCTCGATCACTTCCATACTTCCTGGTGAATGCCCAAGTGCCTCCATGTGGAAATCGCAAGCACTATCTGGGTCAAAATTATGGGTTGATAAGTCCTAAGACAGCTAGTTTCATTATACTTCTCAAAGCTGGAGACCATGAAATTATGCGAGATGACCAAATTAGGGACCATACAAAGTTTCTTTGCCTTGAAGACGTCAACTCTTTCTCTTTTCCTGACCTCTTTCTCGAGTTTATCTTCTAGCTGTTCGAGTCTTGATCTCTGAGTTTGTTCAATTCTTTCATCCATGACAAAGCTTCAATTGATTCCCAAATTACCCCATCGAACCCAAAAATCTTATCATTTAATTGATCAATGCATGAAATGTGTCATAAATGAATAAAAGACTAGAAGGGTAAACAATATGTATAAAATGCAATGAATGCAAATAAGGTATTGATTTGCAAACAATCCTTAGAAAGACACCCATTTAACGGAGAAGATCTGCCTCTGTATCCAAGGTATGTCGTCTCTGCCTCTGACACATGTCTCCTTGCAATTTGTCTCTCTCCTCAATTGCTCTTCACTCGGCCCAACTCGATACTGTAGCATTATCGCTCTTGGCATCACAAACTTCTCTTCTATCTCAAATGCCCTCTAAATTGGACCGTTCTTGAATCAACAATATGTTATGATGTGATGCAAAAATAAATATGAGAAAAAAATGAAAGAAAAATGAACAAACACCTACAAAAACCAAGTTAGTATGAAGATATAGTTAAATAAATAAATTAAATGACAAAAATAAACCACGTAATAAATTAAAGCAATTTAAAGCACATACATGGCATATATAGAAAAAGGCATAAATAAACCAAGTAAGGTCTAATCGGGTTACCGCTAAACGGGCAGAGTTCCAACATGGCTCTAAAAGGTGGGCTTTTACGGGCCACTATATGCGGTTTGGTTCTAGAGTAACAGGTACCGAACTATCACTAGGACATCGATTCGGGGAGGATATAATCCATATACCATATGGGGGTGTGAACCCCATGAAATATAAGGACCGAATTTCAAAAGTGAATACCAACACCATATGGAGGTGAACACCCCATGAGGAAAATTAATCACTCCCACTTAATAAGGATAGAGTTTAGGGATTAAAAATTAAATTAAATCAAATTTAAAATTTTCTCACTAAATACGATACGAACCCAACTAAGGCTTGACTCTCTATTTTGTTTCTGAAAACAAAATTTTTCTCCAGCGGAGTCGCCATGCTGTAGCGACTAAAAATTACTAAGTATCCCACTTTTTATAAAAATGATTGAAGGAGGAATTTTGGAAAAGCTCGTACTTTTGAAAATGAAGCTTGGAGTCGCCACCGATCATTTTAAAAGGGGTGGACCAGACACTGGAAAATAAAATAGAGATTTAAAAAAGGTCCGTGAGTCGGTTACGTGTGGGGAAGGATTAGCACCCCCACAACGCCTAAAATTGGTACCTAAAGGTTCCTATCGTAATTGCAAAGAAAATTTAAAATTCGGTTTAATTTAAAATCTAATCCCTAGAATGCATGAATGCATGAGCATGTAATTTAAACAACATAACCCGCAACCCACGATACCAAAAGGGATGACGCTCGAAGACTCAGGACGACACTTCCAATAGGATATCGAGACCTCAAGTACTAAACTAGATTAAAGTAATTAATTAAACATGACATTTTAATATGTATGAACGAAACATATGCTAGCGTAAATAATAAAAAGGGCATGGATAAATAAACACAACATACATTGATATAACTCATATAGCATGATACTATAATATGCATAAATAAAAAAACTATATTAATAAACAACAACATGATATGAAGTGTAATCTAAACTAACATAAACATATATATATGGTAAAATACTATACAATGCATGATATGTATAAAAATATAAATAGGAGTATGAAAACAGAAGATATGATAAAACATACATATATATATTATGAACAGTTGTAACACCCTGAAAGCCAGTCTAGTCGAAATTGGGTGCTGACGATCGGAAACCGTACACCAGAATTGTCTAAATATTGTATTGACTTTAACCGCAAGGTCAAATGTATCAATGTTGGACTCCAATCAAGTCAAATTATTGCCTAAGGACCTTATTGAAAGTATTTAAAATCTTTTAATGGCTAAATTATAAAAATTAGAAGTTTGGGGGTAGAACTATAAATCGTTGAGAAATAAGGGACTAATCTTGCGATTAGCCCCTCCTCAATTAAAATTTCCCTACGTGGGATAATCAGAAACAATTCCTTCATGTGAAGGAAAGCTATCCTAATTAAAAAGGAAAGAATTATAGGATTAGAGAACTTACCCAGTTACCTTACCAAGAAAGTACCTCAATCTTCATCACATCTCAAACACACACCTCCATTGGAGGATAGCTCAAGCTAAGTTTTTCTTTGAATCATTGTTATCGAAGTGATCCTAGCAATCAGGTAAGCTTATTCCCGCAAGCTATTATTGAAATCTATGGATAAATCAAGCTTAATGACAAAGTTCGGGTTTTAACTATCTATGGAAATTTTGTAGCTAATGGCTTTTAGTGTTTAGATATTAATTTTGATATCGTTATATTATTTATGATATCGTATTAATGATTCTAATACAATCCTATTGATGAATTGGTGAACATGGCCATTTTATTCGTGATTGTCCTCTTCGTGCAACCAAGTCTATGGCTACACCGGTAAGTACTACAACCCCTACCCAGTCCTTTTGAGGTAAAGGGCCAAGCAAGGTTCGTCAGGAGCTACAGGGAGACCCAGTGGCTCTGGCAAGGCACCGAGTAAGCAAGAATCCAAGACTTCTGTTCAGATATATCATGTGAGGAGCAGGGAGGAGGAAGATGAGCCTGATCTCATTGCAGGTATCATTGAACTGTAATATCATCCTTTATATGCAATGATTGACCCTGGCTCTATTCATTCCTTTATAAGCACTGAACTAGTTAAGAAGCATGAAATGACTAGTGAGCCTATAGCATCAATAATCTTTGTAACTAATCCACTTGGTGATTGTGTCACCATAAGCCTTTTGTGTAAGAATTGCCCTTTAGTGATTCAAGGGATTCCTCTTGTGGCCAACCTATTGGCCCTACCAGTCCATGAGTTTGATGTGATACTGGGTCTAGATTGGCTTAGCGAGCATCAAGTATGGTTGGATTGTAGCAAAAGAAAATTGTATCTCTAAGGCCTTGGCAAGGAGAGCATTATGTTGATGAGTTCAAGAAGTACCTCCTTGTGTGGTTTGACAGTAGAAGCTAAGGACAGGCCACAACTATCGAATGTTGACGCGGTGTGTGAATTTTCTGATGTCTTCCTTGATGAACTCTCAGGTTTACCCGTAACCCGTGAGGTTGAATTTCGCATCTATGTGCAACTTAGAACTGTTCGAGTATCCATTACACCTTATCGAATGGCAGCCGTTGAGTTGAAGGAATTAAAAGCCCAGATTCAAGATTTGCTTCATAAAGGCTTCATTCAACTGAGTTCCTCGCCCTGGAGAGCTCTAATTCTCTTTGTGAAGAAGAAATATGGTACCATGAGACTATATATTGATTACCGGCAGTTGAACAAGGTGACTATCAAGAACAAATACACATTTCCAAGGATTGATGACTTGTTCGATCAACTTAAGGATGCCACTGTGTTTTGCAAGATCAACTTAAGGTCTGGCTATTATCAAATGAGAGTTAAAGAATGTGATGTGCCTAAAACTACATTTCGTACGAGATATGGTCACTACGAATTATTGGTGATGCCATTTGGGCAAACCAATACACTGGCTGCTTTTATGGACTTGATGAATCAGGTTTTTAGACCCTATCTTGATAAATTTGTAGTGGTATTCATTGATGATATTCAAATCTATTCCAAGAATGTAGGGAAACATCGTGATCATCTTCATATTGTGCTTCAAACCCTCTGTGAGAAGCAGTTATTTGCCAAGTTCTCAAAGTGTGAATTTTGGCTTGCAGAAGTTGCCTTCCTGGGGCATATTGTGTCGGCTTCGCGTATCCAAGTAGACCCGAAAAAGATTCAAGCCATTCTTGACTAGCATCCACCGAAGAACATTGGTGAGCTGAGGAGTTTTCTTGGTCTTGCTGGCTATTATAGGAGATTCGTCAAGGGATTCTCTATGATAGCAGCTTCTTTGACTAAGTTATTGAGAAAGGAAGCTTTGTTCGTTTGGACTGCGGATTAACAAAAGAGCTTCGATCAATTAAAACAAGTTTTGAATTATGCACCAGTTCTAACTCAACCCGAGTCAAGAAGGGACTACACAGTTTACAGTAATGCATCGCATCTCGGGTTAGGATGTGTATTGATGCAAGAAGGCAAGGTCATTACATATGCATCGAGACAGCTCAAGCCACACAGAATGAATTATCCCACTCATGATATGGAGTTGGTTGTAGTTGTCTTTGCATTGAGAATTTAGAGACATTATCTGTATGGAGAGAGATGTTACCTCTTTACCGATCACAAAACTCTCAAATATCTTTTGACCCAAAAGGAGTTGAATCTTCGACAACAGAGATGGATGGAACTCCTCAAGGATTATGATCTTGTTATTGACTACCATTTGGGCAAGGCCAATGTTGTAGCGGATGCACTCAACCGCAAACCTCTGCCTAATAAGTATTGTTATTGATCATTGAGTTTAATGTGTTGATTCGTACATCGACTCATTGCAAGTCCTTGTGTTGTATCTCCTCAAGCTATCAATGCTCACTTCGCCTTAGAAAGCATCGCTGCTTCGTAGCTAAACTTGAAGTTCAGTCTACCATTATATCAAGAACTCAAGCATTGCAAAAACAAGATTCTGAGCTTCAAACTATCATTTCCAAGTTGCAAGATAACCTTGATTTCAGAATAAATTCTGAAGGGCTCTTATGTTTTCGTGATCAGGTGTGTGTACCTAACGATCAATCTCTTCGCATAGATATCCTCAAGGAAGCTCATTCAAGCTCTTTCTTTATTCACTTGGGGTCGGTAAAGATGTACAGGGACCTACGGGAGCTTTATTGGTGGTCGGGCATAAAACATGCCATAGTTGAGTTTGTATCCAAGTGCCTTATGTGTCAGCGTGTTAAAGTTGAACATCGTGTTCCAACTGGATTATTGCAACCTATTGACCTACCACAATAGAAGTGGGAGAAGATCACCATAGACTTTGTCAGTGGTCTGCCTTTGACTCCTACTAAACACGATTCCATTTGGGTCATCGTGGATCATTTAACCAAGACAGTACATTTCTTACCGGTTCGAATGGACTACGGTCTTCCCAAGCTGGCAGACTTGTATATCAAAGAAGTTGTCTGACTCTATGGAGTGCCTCAGTCTATCATTTCTCATCGAGATACACAATTTGCTTCTCGATTTTGGAAGTCATTGCAGGGAGCTCTGGGCACCAGAGTTAATCTTAGTACCGCTTTCCACCCTTAGTCTGATGGCCAATCAGAAAGGGTAATACAGGTAATCATCGAAAAAACCTTTCTTCAAGCCATCGATTAAGTGTATCATTATTGAATCATCCTTTACAAATCTTGGAAGACATGCTACGAGCATGTATTATTGATTTTGGCTGATCATGGGAGAAATCCCTACCCTTCATCGAATTTGCCTACAACAATAGCTAACAAGCTTCTATCAAGATGGTACCGTATGAAGCATTGTATGGAATGCGTTGTCGAACTCCCTTATGCTGGTCTGAGCTCAGTGAAGGCAAGATGTTGGGCCCTGGTTTACTTCGGGAAACCGAAGAGAAGGTTACCATCATCCACGACCGTTTGAAAGCACCATTTGACCGACAGAAAGCCTATGCTGATCTTAAGCGTAGGGATATTCAATATGAAGTTGGTAAGAAAGCTTTCCTCAAAGTATCACCATGGAAGAAAGTTCTAAGATTTGGCAAAAGGGGGAAATTGAGTCCCCGATTCATTAGGCCCTTCGAGGTTATTAAAAGAATAGGCCCAGTGGCCTATTGATTGTTGTTGCCATTGGAGTTGGGTAAAATCCATGATGTGTTTCATGTGTCCATGCTTTGGAAGTATCGTGCAGATCCTTCGCACATCATTGAGCCTAAATCTGTGGAGATTCAACCCAACTTATCTTATGAAGAAGAATCAGTTCAGATTCTTGCAAGGGAAGTTAAAAGACTTCGCAACAAGACTATTCCATTGGTTAAAGTGATCTGGAAGAGCTATACTGCTAAAGAAGCAACATGGGAGCTGGAAGAGACAATGCGAAAGCAACATCCTCATCTCTTCAATTTAGGTAAAATTTGATGACGAATTTTCCTTAAGGGGGAGAGTTGTAACACCCCGAAAGCCGGCCTAGTCGGAATTGGGTACTGGTGTTTAGAAACCCTACATCAAAATGTCTAAATATTGTATTGACTTCGACCGCAAGGTCAAATGTATCTATGTTGGACTCCAATCGAGTCAAATTATTGCCTAAGGCCTTATTGGAAGTATTGAAAATATTTTAGGGGCTAAATTATAAAAACTGAAAGTTTGGGGGTAAAATATAGATCATTGAGAGTTGAGGGCCTAATCTTACGATTAGCCCCTCCTCAATTAAAATTTCCCTACGTGGGATAACCAGAAACAATTCCTTTATGTGAAAGAAAGCTATCTTAATTAAAAAGGAAAGAATTAAAGGATTAAAGAACTTACCCAGTTACCTTACCAAGCAAGCACCTCAATCTTCATCTCCTCTCAAGCACACACCTCCATTGGAGGATAGCTCAAGCTTAGTTTTTCATTGAATCATTGTTAACAGAATGATCCTAGAAATTGGGTAAGCTTATTCCCTCAAGCTACTATTGAAATCTATGGATAAATCAAGCTTAATCACAAAGTTAGTGTTTTGACTATCCATGGAAATTTTGTAGCTAATGGCTTTTAGTGTTTAGATATTGATTTTGATATCGTTATATTGTTTACGATATCGTATTGATGATTCTAATACGATTCTATTGATTTCCTAGTTCAAGAAATCGACAAGGAACATACATTGACCTCACCAAGGACTAGGAACAAAGGGGTAGTCATCCGAGAGCCATAAAAGCATCGAATTATCGAGGTGAGTGTAGTCGGAGTCTCAGGATTAGGCTAGGTGCCTTCCCTGATTTTATTGTTATCAAAATTGCTATTTCTAACCTCGTTGTTAAAGATTATTACATCGAACCACTTATCGGATATTGTGGTAAGTATTGGTAAGTTATCACATCGAACATTGTCAATGTCATCAGCATTGTTATTGAACATCGGATATAAATATCGTTGTTGTCGTTAAGTATTGCAATTGCCATTATCTTTGCCATCACCGTTAAGTCATGGAAGTATAGGATATAGATATAGAGTATTGATATAGCCATTGATATAGCTATTGTCATCGATCATTAATGTCAACATCGTCATTGTCATCGAAACATTTTACATAAAGCATCGACCTTTGTTTTGTTATTGAGGTCGTTGGACATTGTCATTGTTATTGATATTGTCATTGAACATGGACACCGGAACATTGTTTATTGATAAGAACATTGAACATGGCTATTGACATTGAACATGAACTATTGATATTGTCACCGGACCTTGGATTTGAAAGGACTTTGGATACAATTGGCATGCCATAGAATTCATGAGCTTAGTGTACAGGGGCCTACGGTCCTTGGGCTAGGTCTATATTGATTTTGTGATGCTGATGGATGTATTGTGATATTGCTCATATTGGCAAGACGGAGGGACTAGACCATTTATTGATTGGCGAGGCGTAGGAATTATAAATATCCACTATCCCTAATCGATCCAAGGGTTATTGGTGCATTATGGATTTATTGCTATTGAACATGTTCATTGCATTGCTTCTATTGAACTAGTGCATTATCATTGTCAAGATAAGAATTGGAATGCATTTCATTGATATAGTGTTTATTTGTGACTACCTCGCTAGGCAAAGTATGTGTAATGCATTTCATTTCATTCATTCCAAGTTAAGGATTTTGTCCTTGAAGATCAGAAGTTTTGACGTTGTTGACAAGTCACCTCAAGTGTCAAGTAATGTGTTTTGTCCCTATGAACTCCTAGAATGGTGGCAAAGTAGTCGAACTAGTCTTATGTGACCTTTTTGGTATGTATGTATTAAGCATGGTTTGTGGAAGTGTCTAGGACCCTAAAAGACCTTTTGGCATAGTGAAAATGTGGCTTCAAATACATACTTGGCACAAAAAGGTAAAAACCTAGTAAATGGATTCAAATGACCCTAAAATTTGGCACACAAGTAGGCTATACTATTGTTATGTTGCTAACAAAGTTTCATTGCATTTGGACATCGATTGCTAGGTCAAATGGATTAAAAACCAGATAAAAATTGATATTACAGTGCATGGCGTACTGATACATGTTAAGCTGTATCGATACGGCCTTGCATATTTGGCCTGGGGAACGTTCAAGTTCATCATAGGGTATCGATACGGGTCTAGGCGTATCGATACGAACCTTGGCACTAAGGTCTATGAAATTAATTGCATCGATACGACCTCAGGGCGTATCGAAAACAGGTCATGGTAAAAGTCAATGTTGGTCAACCCGTATCGATACAGGTCAAGTTGTACTGATACGTGTTCTTGAACTACTGGAATTGGTTTGTTACCCTTGAATGCAGTACCGATACGACCCCAACCGCATCGATACATGTTTGGGCATTTCTACTTCGAGCTCAAACCCATGTACACCCGTATTGATACGACCCAAGGCGTATCTATACGGTGGTAGTTATTTTTGTTAAAAGTCACCGGACACAGTTTTAAAATGATTCCAAAGTAGTCACTAAATATCGCATGGCCTAATCAATTAGGTAAATGTTATCGGTATGACATGAAAATCTATAAGATCACTGTTATAGTATTGAATATCATTATTTCTTAGTTGATTACATCAAGGGACCCCTAAATTATCAAATTTACAATTTAGTCCCTAAAACTTGTTAAAGTTACAAATTTGCCCTAATTGATGAATTGCTGGTTCAACATGGATAAGTTGAGCTAAGCTTATACCTAGTAATGTTGGAAAAGTATATTATCGATTGAATGACAAATCTGTATATTGAAATTTTATCGCACTAATCACCGTTTTGTTCACCGGTAACATTCTCTGACCTGGTTCCCGACCAGGCCGGGTGGGGATGTTACACATATAAACATATATTACACATATATAATGTATGAAAAATATAATCTATCGCATATATTAAAATATTCAAAAGTAACGTATATAAAAAAAGTGTAGTGCAGAAGAAGTATATATATATATATATATATATATATATATATATATATATATATATATATATATCCTAAAATATACATTGAATCAAAATAATAAGATATTTATATTATTGGAAACATAATAAGTGAAATAAATCATATGTTAGGTAAAAAAAATATTATATATGCGAAAAAAAAGGTAATGAATAATGGATGCAATCATGTATGGTATAAACTTATATAAGAGCAATCAATTAAATCTAATCATGCAATAAATATAAACATGACATACAAATTAAACCACTTAAGCAATTAAAATACATACCAATTTTAAAACGAAACAACTGACTACAACATAAATCAATGAATACATTAAAATAAACATAGAATTAAAAAACATAAAATAACCTGCATAATTCAAATAAATAAAGAAAAATAATAATGAAATTAATGAACATAAAAGAAAAGGGACATAAATATTACGCATAGACTAAGAAATATAAAATATAAACATATATACATAACCACAAAAAGAAAATCAAAAAAAGAAAATAAAGGAAATATATGAGAATAATGACCATATATATATATAGGGATGAGATCCAGTTACATAGTGTAAAACTCATTTAGTTTTACACTAATCTATGGTCATTGGATTAGCAAAATAGAAGGATGAGTTTAACAGTAAAAAATGTGAAGATTATAACAGTAAAAAATGTGAAGATTATCACTTGCAAAAAAAAGATAAGGAAACAATCTTAGCCATTAATTACCATTATCCAACGGTCCAAAAAAGTGTAAAAATAATTGAGTTTTACACCATGTAAGTGGACACTAACCCATATATATATATATATATATATATATTACGTATCTCTCTCTCTCACACACATATATATATATATTGTACGTAATATATATATACATGTATGTATATAATATAGTATATTATGATATAATAACATATGTATATATAACAAGATTTAAAGGCATAAATCAAAAATAGTAGGGATTGGAAGGGTAATTAGCCCACAAATCTCAGACCCAAAATAAAATGTTTTAGGGACCATGGAAAGCATTATCATGGGATGGAGGGATTTAATGAAGTAATTAAACCTTTTTTTTTCCTTTTAAAACCGAAACACCATGTAAGTCAATTTTTTTTTATTTTGCCATTTTTACCCTATCTCCCTCCCCCAAAAAAAGATCTCAAAAGCTTTGAAGGCTCTCCCTTGGTTCATGCATGAACCCAAAAATTGGTAGGTTTTCGCCGTCCGCCGCTCATTGACGTCGACAGCCTCCAAAATCGACCTTAAGCCGACCGCTTTGCCCCTCTTAAATCGAAACCAGCCTCTGATTTAAAAAAGTGAGAAAACTTGATTTTGAAACTGAAATTTTGAAAGCTTTCTCTGAGAAAACGAAAGGAGAAGACGAATGGGTGCCGTTCATCGGCGACACCAACCTCAGCCACCACACACGATGACAGCTCGAAACTGAGAAAGATATACCCTAAATCCTTACTTTTTCTCCTTGTTTTTATGTATTTGAGATAAAAAAAAATATGTAAGAGAAAAAAGGCAATACTTTCTTTGAAATCTTTTTTTTTTTGTATTGCTTCGTAATGTTTCTGATTATACAGTGATTCCTTTAATCCTCTTTTCTTTGTTTACAATTTTAAGCAACAATTATAGAAATCATTATGGTTGTTTTAATATGATATTTTCTCCTTTTATTATTATTTTTTTGCTTTTTCGGTGGTTGGGAGAAAGACGGTTGCCGTACAGTGATGGCGCGATCTCCGGTGGTAGTGCCACATGGATAGAGAAGATGGAGCGGCCCAGACGCATAAGAGATGAAGCAGTGGCTTTCACATGCACGTAGGGAACAAGGCAATAATCTCTCATGGCATCTGGACCGTTAGATCAGATCTTGATCTGACGGTGGAGATTGGGCGGCTGTAAGAGAAAAAGATGAAGGGTTAGATTAGGTTTAGTTTTTTTTAATATCTCGGTCAAATGAGCCTTGTAAATTAAATAAGTTTATAATGGACTTGGACTAATACATTGTGGTTTTATTTAATTAAGATCTGTTTTTCTATTTTTTATTTAAAGCCTATTTATGTAGGGTAAAACTTTCATACACGGTCTGTGTAAAATTTATTTTACACATGCCTGTATTTTTGCCTTACAAAATACAAATTCTAAATTCTTAACCCTAACACCCTAAACTCTAACCCTAAATTTTAAACACTAACCTTAAATTCTAAACCTTAAACCCCTAACAATTAAACCCTAAACTACAATCTTAACCCCTAAAATTAAAAGGACCGTGTAAACTAAAGTTTACATAGTCTGTGTATTAAAGTTTTTCCTATTTATATAATAATAATAATAATAATTAAACCTTAATAATAATAACAAATAAAATAAAATTAAACTAATATTAATATATATAAATATAAAGCCGAATAAAAATTAGTGATTACACATCCTTGGATATTTCTCTCAAATTTAGACGATCCTTGTCCTCAAAAATCAAACAATGAAGACATTAAGAGTACACTTAAAAAATGTGTGTTGCTCGTGATATAGTAAGACCTCTAATGCCAACATAAAACAACATAGTAAAATTATTGTTAAGCATTGTGTTGGTCATGTCATTCTCTCTCGTAAGAAAAGCATGGAGCTTACTATTTATACCTAAGACACTGTAGTCATTGATAACTTCTCCCGCAACTCTTGTTCAAACAATCATCAATATACTCAGCAAGCAGGTTTAGCTTCTCAACAAGCTTTAAAAATACCGAGTCAAATGGAATAACAATGCAATCAACAATACCAAAAGCCCAGATAATATCTCTAAAATACTTTGAAACCAACCCCTCCTAAGAGCAAAATTTCCCATAATGTTATGTCTCTAACATTGAAACCATGTAGAAGTAAAGTCTGTTGAACATGATGCAAACACGTTCTCATTGAAAATGAACCATGATTCAAAATTCTTACAACACCCTTTGCTAGATCGTCGTCAACTGCTTTTTCTCCAATGGTACCATTTTCATCTACTATACTACTCATTACTACAATATCATCAACTACTTCGCTATCTTTAGCTTCATTATTTGTTCTTCTAGGCAATTTATTAAACATCTGAGCGTCACCTGAATTCACCTCTTTAGCCTTTATATAATCGATTCCCGCTCCATGGACTATTGGTAATAAACCTTGAGTTGATGGTGGTTCAGGAAAAGTCTGCTTCTGTTCAACTATCTTCTCAACCTTTGGAGATCCGATGAAACTTCTATTTTGATTTCGTTGCTGTTGGTTAAGTTCATCTTCTCTTTTTTTAACCAACAGCTTCAATTCATGTTTCTTACCTTTTGTAACCAGCAACCTCAAAATCCTTTTCATGTAGCATGGATTTTTACTACACTTGGCTTTCAGACGATCTAACATCTCCTGCACAATAGGTAAATTGGTGTTGTCAGTCATTTGTTGAACTCACAATGGATCTTAACAATCGAGCTTTTGATACCAATTATAATGAATCAAAATATAATATAGGACAAGAAAAGACAAAAAAAAAAAAAGGATTTTAGAAGATTTGAAGAAGAAAAGACTTACAAGATGGAAGAAGATGAGGTTGGGAGAAAAAGAATATCTGATATTTTCATTCATAAGATAATATATAGAAACAATTACAATCCATAGATATATAGGATAATATCCATAATACTAAAATTATTAAAATACAGCTGTGAGTTGCATGACAATCCAACTGTCCCCCCTAAGCCTTTCCTTACTGAACCATTTAATTGACTCATGTCTGGTCCATAACATTCAAATCGGCCCAATCACCCTCTCATACTTTCACTTTGACTTCGGCCCTTTTTCCATAATAGCTACGACGTCGTTTCCCTTTTCACCTTTGAAGATCGAGACTTAGTTTTCTCAGCCAATTTCCTCTTTTCAAGTTGAATCCCTAAATCACTCAAATCCAGCCCTAATTCCATCCCTTTCTTCTGCAGTCATGACAATCTTCTCTTCAAACTTCGATCGCAGAACTTCAAGATTTTTGTGCTTGAGAATTGTGTTATATAACCCAGACATAATCCATTTTATAGTGTCAATTGGTCAAGTAAAAGGAAGTTACTGTAGAATACAACTTGTTCATAAGAATGATTTACTAGGATTAAACTCTTTTTTTATTGTTCATCTCATATTAATTTAAAATAACTATAGATAAAATTAACATTTAATATTTCCACTTAATTAATGATAATAATATTATTTTTTATTTCTTCCTTGATTAATTTAAATCAATTATGTCATGTCATTTTTTTACACATGGTAATTTTTACTTGACACATGAGATAATATAATTGATCCAAAATTTCTTCATCCGTAGACTAATTACTTAATTTAGACCTAAAGTTTTAAGTTAAAATTTACAATTGAAGGTTAATAGTCGTATGATCTCTTGGTAGCGTAGGAAAAATATATCAAGTAATTACATAAAAAATTATATTCAATATACTGGCAGTGAAAATAAAAATTTCTATAACTAGTTTAGTTTTAGGGTTTAGAAATTTAGTTTGAGTTTATGTTATGGGTTTGTGGTTAAAATTTAGGTTTTGGGTTTAGAATTTAGTTTTAAGGATCATGTGGTTAGAGACGCTAAATCCTAAACCCTAAACTCTAAATTCTAACAACCCTAAATTCTAAACCTTTAGATAGGAGTGTAAATAAACCAAACTTGAACAAACAAGACTCTCTTCGCGTTCGTTTGTTTATTTTTGGAGATGCTCATTTTTGGTTTATGTTCGTTTAAGTTTTTAATATCGTGATTGTGTTCGTTTATTTATTTTTGAAAGCGTTCATGTTCGTTGGTTTATCGTTCACAAACTTGTTCATTTAACGTTCTCGAATATATTCATTTATATTTTCGGTGACATGTTCGTTTATATGTTTTTCAAAATGGTGAGATCACAATAGTAATCCTTAAGCTCCTTAGCCTTTATAGTTTGAACTCCAAAGTTCACTTTGTATTCAATTTAGTCACTAAATTCACCAATGTTTAAAATGTATAGAAATAAAAGGAAAATGAGAATCAAGTAAACGAGCTAATAAACGAACTGAACACACTTCTGTTTGTGTTCGTTTGCTTATTAAACAAACATAAAAATTTTGTTCATACCTGTTTATTTAGCTTAATAAACGAACATAAACGAAAGTTATACGAATGGTTCGACGCTCTGTTCATTTACATCCCTACCCCTAGACCTAAACTATAAATTAAATACCTAGTCTTAAAACTAAAACGCTTGTGAAAACATTTTGTTTCCACCAGTGTACAGAATAATTACCTAAAAAACACTACTTTATCGAATGTTTCTAAGCAGTAAAACCTCTAATTACTGATGCATCATATTATTATCATTTGAATACGATCACTACTTATTCTAGTACATGCAAATTTTATTTGTTAAATTTATATAACACATTTATATTATTCATATGTCAGAATGTTTTAAGGTTATAAACCAAGTAACAAATATCATAAAACTCGAATATAATAGTATTAACTTGATTCGGAAGTGTTTAGTCAAAAAAAAAAAAGTTGAATCGGAAGTGAAACTGGTATTATTATTGGTTTTTAGTTCAATTGGTTCAAATAGTTAAATCAATACTCTCGTTTTTATCAATCGATTTAATCATAAAAAATTCTTAAATAATTATCTTTAGCTAAATTGTTTTTAATTAATTCATGATACCCAATCATAGTTCTCTCAACAAATTCGAGGATAAAGAATTTGTTATGGTAACAAGTTCATTATTAGATAATTTGGCATCCTGATATTGAAAACGATACTCAAAAATGGTTTACAAATAAAATGACAATAACAGAATTACACTAAAACATATTATTTCAAAGTCAAAACACTAATTTTATTACATAAACAAGAGATAAAGTAGGTTATCATTGTTTCACTAACTGCAGGTCCAGGAACATTGACAAGAGTAACGGTTGATGTAAGTCTGAACGCAACTGCCCAGGCTGCCTGGGAAGGATTGGCCACATTGGCTGCTGCAAATTCCAGCATCGCAAGAACCATTACCAGGGATTTGGCCATGGCACGTCTCTTGCCCTTGGACATGGTGCATCCCCAAACAAACTACTGCAAAAATTAGCGACATTGGAAATTAATTATTATTAGTAAAAAACCATGAGACTTTTCACAATGAAATTTGAGTTATGAAAATAAAAACCTGAGAAAATGAGAGAGAGAAAGAGAAACTTGGAGGAGAGGTTGAACATTTTGAAGAGAAGATGTCTGAATAAAATCAAAGACTTAGGGTATATGGAAGAATGAGAATGGGGATTGGTAATTTATAGGGCAGATTGAAATCAAGGAAAAGGTGTCTTGATTGAAAGTTTTGAGATGATTCCTTGATTTGAGGCTAAGTTAATTCCTTCCCTTGCTATTCGACTTCCAATTTAATAATACTAACATATAAATACGGATTTGAACAACTTTTAAGGCAGATGATACGATTCATGTAATTAGTGAGCGTTTCATTGTATTCTTTTTCTCTTCCACTGACCTTTTAGGGAAATATCGATTTATGTTTTCTTGAAGTATTGTTAGCATGTTTGACAATTAACGGATAACTAATAGCATATTATAATAACTGATCACTGATAGCTGATTTTACTAACGGATTGTATTAGCTGATTGTATAAAAGTTTTTGGTAAAATTAATTGATAGCTGATAGTTATTTAATTATTTAAACAAACAAAAGACATATAAGGACATGATATATTTGATACTTGTTTGAATAGTTTATTAGTTATCAATATTTTGTATCTATTAAATATTAATTAGATTATAAAAATAATATTTTTAATATAACATTACTAAATATTATGAAAAATAGTTTATATTTGATACTTGTTTGTGGTTTTTCTCGGTTGTTATTTCTTTATGTAGTATCATGTGTACCATTTTCCTCCATTTAGATTTAAGAAGGTTTTTAATGAGACACGTAATAAGACTTCCTATGTATGATTTTCCTGAAATCATACTTTTTGACCAAAAAATATATTAATTTATTATTTATATAATTATTTTAATACATAAATGTGAGAATAAAAAGGAAAACAAATAAAAAGTATTAATTAAAAAATGTCACAATGTAAATTTGTGAGGGTGAATAATTAAAATAGAAAATGTTAAATTTAGGTTATTTAGAGATTTTTTATAATTGTTAAAGGTAAAAGGATCTTTATAACTCTTATGTCAACATTTAATTTTAAAAAGATCATATTAGCAGCTTTTTCAAAATTAGAGGTTTCACATCAATATGCTATTTTAATCCGTTATTCACTAAACATCCAAATTAGCGGATTTGACCGCTCAAACATCTAATTTTAGCTCAAACTGTTATTTACCAAACAATGTCAGTAATTTTCTTTTAAACAATGACATCTGAAATTCATTTAAAAAATAATGTAAAATGTAACAAATACAATGCATAAAAGAGAGGAAATCGGAGAATATGATTTTTTGAATTTTTAAAATTCATACCAAATTTTCAATTTTTATATCACATATTCAAATTGTCTATTAACCAACTACTTGGGTCTTTTTTAATTTTCTCAATTGTGTTGAACAGTTGAAGTTTTATTAAGGACACGAAATATATATTTTTGGGTTAATGTTATTATTAAGGGAAAATTATATATTTAGTACCCAACTATGCTCGTATTACTGTTTTGGTATTCCTAACCATTATTTTTGGAAAAATTGTACCTAACGTTGCGCTTTTGTTCTGTTTTAGTACCCCATCCGTTAAAAACTAACGGAGATGATGGCGTGACTTGATATAATCACAGTTTTAGTCTAAAACACACACACACATATATATCATCAATTTAGTCCAAAATTCATCAATTTAAAATATCATCTTAATTTGGGGGGGGGTAAAATATCATCTTAATTTTGATAGAATTTTGTCTCATCCCTTTTTCACCCCTCGTATTCTCATTGTATCCCAATCGTAGAGTTTGGGTCCTCTAATGGACCCCGCATTAGCCCCTATTGATCCACAAATCCTAAAGTTTTGATTGTCCCCATCATGTCTTTAAACTCCAAAATCCAAAAGAAGTGTTCGATTGGAAGAAGAAAAAATGAGAAATTTACAATTTTAATCCAAAAATTAAAATAATTTTTAAATTGATAAAATTTTAGACTAAATTGATAAATTGTATAAGTTTTTGGACTAAAACTATTATTAACCCAAACCACATCACCATTTCCGTTAATTTTAAACGGCGAAGGTACTAAAACAGAACAAAAATGTAACGTGGGTACTATTTTGCTAAAAATAATAGCTGGAGTACCAAAACAATAATACATGCATAGTTAGGGTGCTAAATATGTACTTTTCCCTATTATTAAGTATAGACTTCAGCAGAAGAAATCCTCCGACAATTTTAAATCAATATTCCCTTTTTATTATTTAATTAGAAGAATGACCCCATCCAACATTATTTGAAAAAATAACCTCAAATCGGTCACGTAAGAATATCTCGTGTTTTGTAAAGAGCGTGTTTAGATTTCTCTTTCTATAGGAAGCGAGATCCATCCAACGTGGATGAACTTTTCAGATAACCCATTAAAAATTTAGAAAAATGACCTCGCGTTTTGCACATAGCGAGATCCTGAAAAATTGAAGGGGCTGACTAATTTATCGTCGGACTTTATTGTAAGGAACTCGTTTTTTACAAAAAGCGAGTTCGGTATGACATGGCAGTAGTTATGACCGATAAGACGTAACTTATTAAAATAAAAAAACATCATAATTAAAAATATGGTAAACATTAAATATAAAAGATCATAATTTTAAAATATTGTAAAAAGGTACTTTCAAATTTTAAATGATTTTAATTATTAGGATATTCATTCATATTTTAATCAAATATTTTAATTGAATATAAAAAAATAAAAAAATATTATAATCGAGTAAATAAAAAAAACAGAAAAAGATCATAATTAAAAACATTGGAATTCTAATTAAAAAATATTTTAAAATGTAAAATTTGAAAATCCTAAAAGCGAGTTCCATCTGACATGGCAGAGCTTAACCAATAAGACATTACTTTTTAAAATAAATAAAAATATATAAATTCTATCTAAATAATGTGGATTCGATTCAAATGATTTAAAATCTTTCTAATGAATTTTTATTTCTATATTTTAATTAAAAAAGATCGTAATTATTAATTTAGAAGGATCTGAAATGATCCTAACTATTAAAAGATTAATTCATATTTAATTGAATATAAAATAAAAAAGGAAAAAATATTTTAATTGAATAAAAACAAAACAATAAAATATCAAAATAAAAAATATTAAAATTTTATTTAAATTGAAAAAAACTGAATATTATTATAAAAAATTAATTATGAAGAAGAACTATTATAAAAAATAATAATTTGTAACACCCAAAACTCGGTTTACGAATAAACCAAGTGGAGTGTTAAAAACTTGACAAACATCCAACCTGAACGTACTTTCGAAAAATTCAGAGGAATTTAAATTTTTTTAAGTCATTCAAGGGACCAGCTTCAAACTCATATCATAAACCATTAGCTAGCAAATCAAAAAGCCATAGGTTTCATCCACTAGATTAAATCATGACAAGAAACCCAACACATACGATTACTTAACTATTGTACGCATAAATAATTTCCAGTTCAGTATGAACTTGTACATTATTACTAAATCAAGCATACAATCAATTTGGATCACAAATTTAATTTTGATCAAGCAAGGGTTCAGATAAGGGCACTTATAAATCTCTTCGTAAATTCAAGATATCATAGATTTATCTCAAGATAGGTGATCAAACTTTAACAACCACCTTCATCAAGAAAACGAAATGAGATATTTTAAATTACAAATAAGCAATCATCTCGGTTCTCCAATTATTACTAGGTTAGAATTTATACATCCATGCTTAGAAATTTAAACTCCTTTCAAAACATTCCAAGAAGGAAATCATATATTGTATCTTTTTGTTCAAACCATTTAACACATCTAGTGTTACAATCTTATAATTGAACATGAATGGAGCATAATAAAGCCCTAAACATTCACACAACAAAGTAACATCTTTACTTAAACCTTTTAGCCCCTATTCGGGTAATCCTTTAGTCAAATAACAAGTCTCCTATGTTATCAAATATCACAATCCTATTCAAATTAAAGGCATTAGGGGGGGGGGGTTTAAAATCCTTATAGACTGATTTACGAAACATCCATCAAAATAAGTTTGACAAAATATGTCCAAGTTCAAAACACTAGGGGCATAAGCTAAACTATGGCATGACTAAATCATCATTCAAAATTTATCATATACGTTATGGATCAAACCACTCATCTTCAAGTATGATCATCATGTTAATCATATCAATCATGATTTAGTTATCAAACCCACATTCAATCACCCTTATTAGAAATGCATATTGGAAAGCAACCAATCAAAATAGATAAAGCCACAACAAACATAACTCATCACATACAAATGACCATAAAGGCATAAAAGGGCGCTTTACAGAACTTTGAACTTATAGAACTTAATTATACAAATACCACACACAAAGGATTCTAAATGCACAATGCATCCTATTACTATGTGCCACCATCTAGGAGTCTCAACAAAATAAATCGAACATACATCTCACCACCAGTGACCTCGTCAAAGCTCCAAGAATATCTATGGGTCAAACCTTCCTGAAATTTCAAACGAGAAGAGGGAGAATAAGCTTAAGCTTAGTGAGGTAGATAAAAAAATAATTACAAACATATAATCAAAGGACTTCTCTCAAATTCCTCTTTCTTTAAGGCATGTCTAAGCTTGATTAAACAAAACATGGCTTATACTTAACCACATAGTACTTACATGGAACCAAATTTGTATATATATATATATATTACCCTTTTTGTATTCGAATGATACAAATCAGTCTCCCTTTAAAAACAAACTCAATGTTCGATATAGACATTACTTGTTGAGCAAGACATTACTCAATTTCATTTACTTATCGTACATGTAATCGAAACCTACAAGCAAATTTTAAAACATTCCATCTTAACATCTATTCATATACACATGATAGTTTGACCATACCTATGATTAAAAATTTGTACTCTAACCATGTAATTATACAAACCTCTTAAACAAGCAAAGCAAGTGACCTCAATTCACATTCAAATCAACAATTAGATAAACTTCACTAACTATGATAATTATTCCTTTAGTTCTTTTATTTCATCATAATTTTGCATAATATCTTCTAGCATAGTCTTACTTGACCCTTAAGTTACCAAGCACATATATGTCTTGTTACAAGCTCTTTGTCTTACAAAATACATTTGAAACACCCATGGTTACCTTTTTCTTCTATATTACTTATGACATGATCATTATCTGACTTATAAACTTTCTTGGATTCTATAAGTATAATCTAATAGCACGCAATTACCTATAATTAGTTATCAAACAGCTTCTCAGTCATGGCATTACAAGCTTATTTATGTTAATAGTCATTTAACAAAATAAACAATTCGTAAAACAAGCATACATCTTTACTTTTCACAAATCTAAGATTTGTCCCTTGGCTTTAATGTATATTTCCATTATGAACTTTTAACTAAGTCCTTAGAGGGTATACTATACTTATCAAACACATATTTCACTTGGTATACAATTAGTCAAATTATCAAGTCAAAATCATAATTTTCTTGTTACAAAAGATATTGATCAAGGCTTATTTTGATTTACTTTCTTAGTATGGAATAATAAGATAAGTTTTCCATTTAATTTGTAATTTACATCATTTGTCTTTTATTATACCCTTGAGAGTCGATATACAACCTAGGTACACGAATCCCCAACCAATTGTCGCCAAACAAATTGGTACTCGTAGTACCGGTCAATCCCTCATACTGTCGCCAAGTGACCACACAACTTCCCTCTTACTATCGCCAAATAAGGACCGTAGTCCACCCCAAACACGAGCTCTATGGACACTATGGCATGCCAACTATACCTACGACTGACTCGAAACCAAGGCTTTCATCTTAATATTATCATATTAGAAGCATATTGTTCTTAACTTTATATCAAATATCATATCATAAATATTATGCCACTTTCATATTAGGAAAAAATTCACTTCATGTGAATTCTCATTATCGATGAGCAAAGCTCCATATTCTCATTAACATTGCCATCAAGGCTCATTTCATAACTTATCATAATTTCCACCACTTGTATAATTCGATCCAATTGTATAATACTAAGTCTTTTATTGTTTCCCAATGTTAACTCTCGTTAAAGTCTAGATCGATACAATGTAGGTTCTGTTAAAGCGAGGTACTTGTATCTATCTTGGCCAAACGCGAAGAATAAGCAAGTGATATTCGTTGGTTGTAATATTGGTTAAAGACTTAACTTGGTTACTCTAATATGCTTAGAAAACCTAAAAGTTAGTTATTTGGATAATCATAAGATGGTTATGAACAAGAGTTGTTCACCAAATGAAGGAGTTACATGAGATGTAATTAGCAAGTGTTCCTTACCTAGATAGACCACAATCTTAAGAGAAAAGCCAAAGCTGACTTAAGAGAATGTGAAATTTGGATCCTTGCCCACTAGAAAAACTTTACAAAGGGTGTTTGAGGGTTATTAATTTTAATAAAAGTAGTGGGAATATAAAGTCCTTTAATAAACAAACATGGTAAGCGTATTCAAAGTTCATATTTTATTGTTTTAGACTTATTATGGCAAATGCAAATTTTGTTATCATTGCGATCGATCTTGAGAAAGACAAGTTGAATGGCATAAACTACCTTGACTGGTCACTATAAGGAAAATATTTTCATTGTAATAAGACATGTCATTGTAAAAGGAACTACCCCATTTATCTTGGAAAACTCAAGAAGGCAAATGAAAGCAGAGAGTCCGCCTCAGATATTTATGTTATTGATATTAATTTATCAACACATACTTCTTGGGTATAGGATACCGGTTGTGGTTCTCATATTTTTACATTTGTATAAGGACTACAAAAGAGTAGAAATCTAAAAAAAATGAGAGGTGGACCTATGAGTTGGTAATGGAGCAAGAGTTGTTGCATTAGCTATAGGAACATATACTTTATCGTTGCCTAGTGGACTTAATTTATGTTTAGAGGATTGCTGTTTTGTGTCTAGTTTGACTAAAAACATCATTTTGATTTCTTGTTTAGACAAGATTGATTTTGAGATAATTATTAAGAATAATTGTTGTTCTTTTATCTCGATAATGTTTTCCATGGTGTGACACAATTAATAAACGACCTCTATATTTTGGATCAAGAGAATTCATTTTACAACATAAATACGAAAAGATCAAAAACAAATGACTCTAATCAAACTTATCTTTGGCATTGTCACTTGGGTCACATAAGTGAAAAAATGCATTTCAAAACTCCATAAAGATGGATTTTTGGATTCATTTGTTTTCGAACATATTGATTATATGAGCCTTGCTTATTAGGAAAGATGGCCAAAGCTCCTTTTAATGGTAAAAGTAAGCGAGCAAGTGATTTATTGAGATTAATACATGGTGATGTATGTAGACCAATGAATACACAAGCCAGAGGATGGTTTCAATACTTCATTACTTTCACAGATGACTTCAGTAGATATTGGTACATTTACCTAATGCATCATAAATCTGAAGCCCTTGAAAAGTTCAAGGAATTTTAAAATGAAGTGCAAAGCCAACTAGGAAAAGGCATTAAGGCTCTTTGACCAGATCGAAGAGGAGAATGCTTAAGCTTAAAGTTTGGTGAGCTTCTTAAGGAATGTGGGATTGTCTCACACCTCCTGGTACTCCACAAAGGAATGGAGTTTTCGAAAAGAAGAAATCGAACACCGTTAGACATGGTTTGATCAATGATGAGTCACGCTAATCTTCCAGTTTCTTTTTTGGGGACATGCGCAAAAATAGCTACTTTCACACTAAATTGTGTTCCATCTAAATCAGTTCAAAAGACATCATATGAGATATGGACCGAGAAACATCCTAGTATGTCTTTTATGAAAATTTGGGGATGCGAAGCTCATGTTAAACATAAGATGTCTACAAAGCTCGAACCCAAATATCATAAATGTAATTTTGTGGGTTATCCTAAAGAAAATAAAGTATATTATTTCTTCAATCCTACCGAGAACAAAGTGTTTGTTGCTCGAACATGAATATTTCTAGAAAGAGAATTTGTTTTCCGAAAAGGAAGTGAGAGAAATATTGAACTCAATGAAATTCGAGATCTACCACATATCATTGAACAAGAGATTGAACAACAACAAGTTCCACAAGTTGTTGAGGAACATTCAACATTTTGGAAACACAACCACTGTGAAGATCTTTGAGAGAATGCAAAGCGCCTGAGAAATATGAATTTCTTGTAACATTGCTTGGTGATGTTCTTCTCTTCATGGATCAAGATGAGCCTAGGACTTATCAAGAAGCAGTGATGGGCCTAGACTCTGAGAAATGGCTAGAGGCCATGAAATTTGAGATGAATTCCATGTCAGAAAATCAAGTTTGGACCTTGATTGATCCACTTGAAGGGGCTAAGCCAATATGGTGCAAGTGGTTTTCAAAAGGAAAACCGACATGGAGGGTAATGTGCAGACATACAAAGGGTGATTAGTCGCTAAGAGTTTTCATCAAATTCATGGTATAGACTATGATGAAATATTTTCACCTGTTGCTATGTTTAAATCCATCCGGATCTTACTTGCGATAGCTGAATTTTTTTGATTATGAGATATTGCAAATGGAAGATAAAACCGTTTTTCTTAATGGAAAACCAGATGAGGTTGTGTACATGACACAACCTGAAGGTTTTGTCAATCCAAAAGATGCCGGAAAATATGCAAACTACAATGGTCCATTTATGGATTGAAGCAAGCTTCTCGAATTTGGAATCTTCATTTTAACGATGCAATCAAAGAGTTTGGTTTTTATCAAAAATAAAGATGAGCCACGTGTTTTCAAGAAAATTAGTGGGAGCACTGTCATATTCTTGGTAATGCATGTAGATGACATACTAATAATAGGAAATGACATACCTAACTTACAGTCTGTGAAGACTTGGTTAGGAAAATGTTTTTTTTATGAAAGACTTGGGGTGAAGCAACCTACATATTAGGGGCCAAGATCTATAGAGATAGATCAAGATAACTCTTAGGACTAAGTCAAAATACATACATAGATAAAGTATTGAAAAGATTCAGTATAGAAGAATCTAAAAGAGGATTCTTACCTATGAGACATGGTATTTCACTCTCGAAAGAAATGTGTCCTTCAATGCCTCAAGAAAGAGAGAGAATGAGTAAGATTCCATATGCTTCACCAATTGGATCTATCATGTATGCCATGCTATGTACTCGTCCAAATATATTATACACTTTAAGTATGATAAGTCGATACTAGGTAGATCCCGGTGAAGGTCACTGGGTCGCAGTTAAAAACATCCTTAAGTACTTAAGAAGAACTAAGGATTCATTCCTTATATATGGAGGTGAAGAAGATCTAAGTATAAAACGTTATACTGATGTCAACTTTCAAATCGATAAGGATGATTCATGATCATAATCAGGTTTTGTGTTCTGCCTTAATAGAAGTGTTGTGAGCTAGAAATGTTCAAAGTAAAATACAATAGCTAATTTTACAACACAAGCCAAGTATATTGTAGCATGCGATGCTGCAAAAGAGGGTGTTAGGATCAAGAAGTTCATATATGAACTAGGGGCTGTGCCAAGCATTTTGAATGCTATAGATCTACGATGTGATAACAACGGGGCCATCACACAAGCAAAAGAAACCAGATCTCACCACTGATCCAAACACATACTTAGGCATTACCATATCATTCGAGAAATATTAGATTAAGGAGATGTGAAAATATGTAGAGTACCAACAGACTATAACATTTTCGATTCACTGACAAAGCCTCTGACGCAACGAAGCATGATCGTCACACTAAGTCACTTGGTATTAGATACATGAGTGATTGGTCTTAGTGCTAGTGGGAGATTGTTAGAATATGCCCAAAGACCAATCATAAGATGATTGTAAATAACATTTGTTTTACCTTGTATAAAGAGGCATTGCCATTATTATTTTTAGTTACAATTCTGCGTGCATAAATAACCTGAATTATAATAAAGTCCTTAGAATAATATGGTTATTCTTAAATGTCCTTAGTCGAGTATTATTGTGGGAATGGACAAGAATAATGCATTAAGACTAATATGTAGTTGATTGATGACAAAGTGTTGTCATTGACATGGAGATGTCAAAATCAATACATAAGTATGTGTTAGAGAATGACATATTGGACTAACCCGCTATGAGCATGTTTCTTGGATTATTATGTGACAGTCACAACATTGCTCATAGTAATAACTACATGTGTGATCCTTAGACTTGAGATCATCATTATTTCAACATCGTGAGTGGCATATTTTGATACAATCAATTGTGCGTTGTAACTGACTACACTATAAAGACTGATATTGGATATGTCACAATCTATGTAGTGAGATATGGTTGATCAAGATTGAATTTGTCCCTCCTACATAATAGGAGTAATATCGTAGGCCACTTGATTGAGTGAGACAAGAAATGCATGGACATGAATAAGTTGATGCGAGATATTATAGTTATTCGTTTATAATAGTCTACTTAAGATATCAAGAAATATTAGATGGACTATACAAGTGTGACTGCTCCATGACTTGTTTCCAATCTAGATATAAAGGACAAAAGGATGTAATACATGAAAAAAAGTTAATCACGAAGAAGGTTATGTTGAATCATGATTTCTTGTAAATTAAGTGACAATGACATATTTGTAACACCCTAAACCAGGCCTAGGAAGGTTACCACTATCTAAGCTATTGACTAATTGAATTATGTGCTAATCAAATTGAAAGAATTTGGAGTTAATTGAGGAAATTAAAAGAATGACCCTTATTATATGATATTGAATCAAGTAACTAGTTAGAATATGTGACCTCATGGATGACCGAATTAAAAAGATTTAACACTAGAGTACTAAATTGAAGTGACTAGCTTGAGCAAATAGAAAATGTTGAACATTGCATGCTAAACTTATTAAACAAAGAAACCTTAACATGTGGCATGAGGTTATGCATCACACGTTGGATTAATCATCCATAATGGAATTTGTCAACAAACAAATCTCCATGATTCTCTTCATTCTATTCCCTTCATCGAACATCACTTTGAGAGAGAAAGAAAAACTCATAGGAATTCTTGGGGAGAATTGGTTGGCTCAAGCTTTACATTAGAAGAAAATTTTTGCTTGTGTGATTTGTTAATTACCAAACAAGGTAATATTAATTCTTGATTCTTGTCAAATGAAATTATGGTTGCCTGATTGACTATTGAATTAGTTCAAATGAATTGAGAATATGGATCATGTTGAAACTAGTTTCGATTAGGGACTGTCTTGCTAGATAAAAATGTGTAAACATGCTTAATTGTATATGCTGCCCTGTTTTGATCACATTGCTAGGTGAATTGAACTGATCTAAGCTTGTAGAAACAAGTATATAAGTTGAATTATAATGTTAGAATCATTGCTTGAATGAATATGAGGCAAAAGCTTAACCTAGTGTAATTTGCCCAGAATACGCTGTTTTGGACAGTAACTTTGAAAAATAACCATAAATTGTATAAATGGAATTTAAGGCTGAAAATTTTATGGACAGTGCCTTAACATGTCTATCTCCTCCAAATTCAAAATTCCAGATTTTAAACAGGTAATTCTTCACCCTTATTCACCTCGATTCATTCCTCATACATGGATCTCTGGTGGTAATCATCAGATAATTTTTCTGCTGCGCCATGGGGTGTACCAGCGTTTCCCAACAATGCCATATAGGGAAACAATGCCAAGACATTTGATTTATGAAAAACTAAACATAAAACCAGCGTTAAACGCAAGCATCCTCCACCAATTGTAAAATTTTAGTTCATGGTGGGGGTATCCATCCAAAAACCTTCATCGTTTCTCAACATCATCATTATTAAAAATAAAAATAACTAAAACAAAGAGAATGAGCTAGAAAGGGGTCCGTCGATACAACCCTTCAATGGCTCCAAGCTCTTGGTCAAGCTAGTCAAACCACGTCGCTCCTCGGTGTAGCCTTCTTTTCAATCCGATCGTCACTCATTCTCCTCAAATCAACGATCGATCCTTTTTATATAGGCAAGCATGGGAAGCATAGGATAAGCCTTGAAATTTGAATTTTGAATGCGCAAGGGATAAGGGATGTGATCATCTTATCCAAAATTTGAATCCTAAGACTGACGTGTATAAGGTCCAACAGCTACCTGGCCGAGTATACACCTCTTCTATGCCAGTCGAGCTTTAACAATTTTTGGTCCATCACTGCCAACAACAACTCGACATTCTCTCTGACATTCCTTCCTTCTGCGCTGCTCTGCTTTGCTAAGCCTGTCATGCTCTGTCAAACCTGTAATAATGCCAACAAAGCAATCCGTCACACTAGCATACACACCACTCTCAAACTCCTTATGCAAATGCATGAATTTATCATCTAAATGCAACTAAATATACTCAAAGGCAAGCAAAGACATTGTAAAATAAGCATAAAAATCACTACTTGTGAGGAGTTAACATTCCCCGAAACCTATCTCATTGCTTGTCCTCAAGTAATGCAAGTAAAAAGAAATATGAAAATAGTACCTCGACAAAATTTTGGTTGGAATGCCAACAAGTGCTAGCAAGCAGAATCTGGCTCTAGTTCTATCCTTAGATATCCCAGTGCAGTAATGCCAAGCAGATAAGAAAATTCAAGTGCAACAATATAACTCTAGTCTAAGGTCATGAAGAGTGCATGAAGTGTAGGCAATATGCATCAAGATTTCCTTTTACTCCCTTAGTCAAATTTACTATCTAAACTCAAAATTTTTATCTTTCTTTTATTCCTTCCAAGGGTTTCTACTGGTAATGTTTTAAGCTTGCTTCGTAACACTGTGTGGCGTGAGAAATAAGAGGGAGCATACCACGAACCCCTACGTTAATCTAGACATTACTAGGCTTTTACTCTTCAACTCATACCTTAAAGTTTTCAACTTGAGAACTAAGAGGGATCAAACCACAAAGCCACAACTTACTTAACATCCCTAAGGTAGAGGAGAGTTCTACACTTTTTCATTGCCTTGGCAAATCATTGTTGCCTTATGCTTTCTTTTTACCCTGGCATCAATTTTTCTTATTATGAGCTTAGTTTCAAAAGTTCTAAGTTTGATTGGGAACTAGATGCATACTACGTGTTAAGTGAGAGTTCAATTCCCTAAACTAGAGATCAATTGCCAAGCAGACATGGCATTACTATATTCTGCTGGCATAGGCAAACTAAGGATTTAAAATTTCGTCATTGGACAGAATACTCTAGAACAAATAATACTAGCATAGCAAAATGTTAGCATTCTTCAAAATTTGACCGAGGTAACATTTTCTTTTTTTAGTGGTTCGGTATGCATGGCATTAATCAAATTTACATGGCATGGAAACATAATGCAAATAGTAATATAAACATGCATGCATGGCATGGTAATAGATGTGAGGATGCACACCCCCAAACCAAAGGCGTGCATTGTCCCCAATGCATGAAAACAATACATATATACAAATGAAAATAGTAAAATGCATGAACATGTAAATGTAATGATATGAAATTTAAAGGAGTTTAGGAAGAGGGCTCCTCTTCGGAGGGTTTTTCTCATGTAATGCAGGTCTTTCTTTTGACAAAGCTCCCACGATCGGGGCCATGTGTTTTCTTCATTTCATTCTTGGATTTGAGGGTGTAGTGGAAGCTTTAAGGTCACAGAGGACTTCCTTAACAATTTGCACCGGCTCTGAAGTGGCAAGAGTGGCAACAGACGATGCAAGGGTAGCAGGGGTTGTGGCAGGTTTCTCTTGAATTTCTTCCTTAGATTTTGGTGGTGTTTTTGTCTTGGCAGACTCAACTTGAGCTGGCAAAATTGGGACTGTGGCATCATAGTGTGTCAGAGTATGAACTGAACGAGGACTGGCCAACATGTCATCACTGAACGCCCGGGGACATTCCTTCAAGAGTCTTCATGATGGCATTTTCCCTGGCATGAGCATAGTGCTAGAGCTTGAGATTTTTCTCCTCAGTTTTCTCTAATTTTTGGAGAATGATCTCATGGCACTGGTAGACCTGGGAAAGTGTTGCCACTAAACTAGCTGGCATGAGAGCATCAGGCAGCCTTCGGCACCTTGGGCGTTGGTTCTTTTGCCTTTCCCTTGCCTTTATCTTTTAAATCGGTGGCCGTGAGTTACCTCCACAAGGCAGCCGTGTTTGTTGTTCCCTTGGTTTCTAGGACCTTTTCCGAGTCGATCTTTGGCACACCATGTTTCATGCAAATGTTAGAAATTAGCAAGGGAAAAACAAACTGCCAATACCTCTTTTAGCACACTTCAAAGTCTCCTTGATAACGAGACGACCAACATTGATCTCGTGGCCCATAAGGATAGAATGCAGCAGTGCCAATCTCTCTTCTGAGATAGTTTCATTGTGGGTTGTTGGCATCAAATTTTCCTTGAGAAAATGATTCCACCCCTTCGGCTATGATTTTAAAGCTAGCCGCTTGACTGCTCGATGTCCCTTCGACGACACATTCCATGTGGTCCCAGGCTCACACAAATCTGTCAACAGCTTTTTCCTCTTGGCAACATTTATGAAGTCAACAAACTCATGGTGTTCATCCTCGACACCATCCAACTCAAACATGACATTAATGTACCCTTCATCAAAATATACGCACGTACCTCGAATCATCAAAAAGGGTGAATCTTTGCTGGTGAGATGGGCGTAAAATTCTCAGACAATGTTGGAGTAAACTTCTCCATTTTGTTGGCATAAAAGCTCCCACTTGTGCTTGGTTACCACCTCCATGAACTCCGAGGTGAATCTCAAATTTGGTTTGTTCTTTGATCTCAAAGTTTTTCTCATTCCATAAGGCAAAATTTTCTTCATGTTTCTTGTGGATCTCCTTATTGAAAAAGATCTTGAATTGAATCGATGATGAAGCCATGAAAACAAGTTGTGGGCTTAAACGATTATGAAAAGGACGAGGAAGAAAGTGAATCTTTGGCTTTCTTGCTTGATAAAGAAAATAAATAGAAAAGTGAAAGGGTTTTAGTCCTTGAAACTACTAAGGTTTAAAGTGGATGAAGGGTAAAAGGTTGAGTGTTTTAAGTGGAGTAATTAATATGGCCAGATTAAGAGGGGATAATAATGGTTCTTTGCGTTTTTGGGGAAAATAAAAAGGGACGATATGATAAGGGTTTAAGTGATAAGATAGGGCGGCAAAGTGGAGTGATAAGGTGATGTGATTAGGTTGAAATTTAAATTTCAACTTATCACTTGGGTGGCTAGGGTAAATTTTAAAGAGAAAATTTTCCACTTTCTTGGGCCGAGCTCTATCAAACCTTGGGCGGCTAGGGTAAT
This sequence comes from Hibiscus mutabilis, assembly GCA_019671005.1. Classification (NCBI taxonomy): domain Eukaryota; kingdom Viridiplantae; phylum Streptophyta; class Magnoliopsida; order Malvales; family Malvaceae; genus Hibiscus; species Hibiscus mutabilis. The sequence goes on from CM033714.1 coordinate 51,714,130, forward strand.
TTATTTCTTCACATCTCCAATTGCCCTATGCCAAGCCTCTGCCTTGGCATTCTGCCTGGCACAAAAACCTGCACTTACTTAACAAAAAACCTTTCAATGCAGCAAAGGAAAAATCAAAGTTTAAAAGAAAATAACTAAATGAAAATTGCTGAAAAAGTAAAATATATAACCTACTATTTACAAAAATTACACAATGATGATGATCATGAAATCTCTGCCAAGAGGATAACATCTTTGGTATTCCTCTGGGTGCCTTCCAAATAGTGCTTCAATCGTTGGCCGTTTACTTTGAAAATTGCTCCCGACTTCAAATCTTTAATATCCACTGCTCTATGGGCGTATGGCTTCACAACTCCAAAGGGTCTCGACCATCTAGAATTGAGCTTTCTTGGAAACAATTTCAATCTTGAGTTAAATAATAAAACATGTTGGCCTACCTCAAATTGCCTTGGGAATATCCTTCTGTCATGCCAAAGAGTCATCTAGTCTCAAGGACCAGTCATTCCTTGTTGGATTTATAGTCTTCTCTAAAATATTCTTAATCTCCTTATTTGAAATCTCTACTTGGCCATTTGTTTGGGGATGGTATACTGTGGCAATCCTCTGCTGAATTCCATATCTGCACAAAGCTTTGGAGATTAAATTGTATTTAAAATGGGTACCCTCATCATGAATAATCACTCTAGGGGTACCAAATCGAGTAAAAATGTGTTTGTGCAAGAACTTGGCAACATCCTTGGCATCGTTCATTGGCAAAGCAACAACTTCAACCCATTTTGAAACATAGTCAACAACCATAAGGAAATATATATTGCCAAATGATGGGGGAAAAGGACCCATGAAGTCTATTCCCCATGCATCAAACAAATCTACTGACATTATGTTCTGTAGTGGCAATAGGTGTCTGCAGAGATATTTCCTGTCCGCTGGCATCGATCACATGCCTTAGCAAAGTTATGGGCATCTTTGTATAGTGTGGGCCAAAAGAATCCTGACTGCAGCACCTTGGTAGTAGTTTTCATCCCTGAAAAGTAACCTCCATATGGTGCTGCATGGCATAATTACAATATATTGTGCTGCTCATCCTTTGGCACACACCATCTTATCATTTGGTCGGCACACTATTTGAACAATATTGGCTCGTCCCAATAATATTGCCTAACTTCTCGTAGGAATTTTTTCTTGGCATTATATGCTAGATCTTGTGGCAGAATATTGCTTACCAGGTAGTTGACTATGTCAGCGTACCATGGCATGGCAATCACTGCAAGCAAATACTCATATGGAAATTCATCTTTTATGGCAGCGGTCTTACCATTTTCAAGGTGATGTTCTAGACGTGATAGGTGGTCAGCTACTAAGTTTTCACTACACTTCTTGTCTTAGATCTCGAGATCAAATTCCTGTAGCAAAAGCATCCATCGAATCAATCTGGGCTTGACATCCTTCTTTACCAAGAGGTATTTCAACGCCGAATGATCCTTATACACCACAACTTTGTTACCAACTAAATAAGATCTGAATTTATCAAATGCAAATAGAACCACAAGAAATTCTTTCTCAATAGTGGTGTAATTCAGTTGTGCTTCATTCAATGTCAGCTTGGCATAGTAAATGGTATGAAAAACTTTGCCACACTACTGTCCTAGCACTGCTCCGACGACATAGTCCCTGGCATCGCACATGAGCTCAAATGTCTCATTCCAATAAGGTGCCACAACTATAGGAGCATTATTCAACTTCTCTTTAAGTTCTTAAAACGCTCTTAAACTAGAATCATCAAATGCAAAAGCAACATTTTGTTCTAAAAGCAAGCATAAAGGTTTAGAAATTTTAGAAAAATCATTAATGAGACATCGGTAAAAACCTGCATGTCCCAAAAAACTTCTGATACCTTTTACACTTTTAGGAGGTGGCAATTTCTTGATTACCTCCACTTTTGCTTTATCAACCTCTAGTCCTCTCTTGGTCACCTTGTGCTCGAGAACAATATGCCCCCATTCACCATGAAGTGGCATTTTTCCCAGTTCAAGACTAGGTTTGTCTCAATGCATCTCCTTAAAACTTGCTCCAAACTCTGAAGACATTCTTCAAATGTTTTACCAAACACTAAGAAATCGTCAATGAATACTTCCAAGTTATGTTCAATCATGTCGAAAAAAATGGACATCATGCAATGTTGAAATGTTACCAGGGCATTACACAATCCGAATGGCATTCTTCTGAAGGCAAATGTCTCATATGGACATATGAATATGGTCTTCTCCTGATGTTCCGGAGCTAAGGCAATATGATTATATCTTGAATAACCATCTAGGAAGCAATCGAATGCCTTAGCTGTCAGTCTGTCCAACATTTGATCAATGAAGGGCAATGGAAAATGATCTTTCTTGGTGGCATTATTCAGCTTCCTATAATCCACGCACACTCTCCATCCAGTAACAATTATAGAAGGAATTAGCTCATTGTTGCTATTTTGAACCAAGCTCATGCCACCTTTCTTTGGCACGCATTGCACCAGGGTGACCCATGAGCTATCAGAGATGGGATAGATTATCCTAGCATCCAACCACTTGATAATTTCTTTTTTAACAACTTCTTTCATGCTCAGGTTCAATCTTCTTTGGCCCTCAATTGTTTTGCCATGATATTCTTCCATAATTATTTTGTGCATGCAAATGGTTGGGCTTATTCCTCGAATATTAGCCAAGGTCTATCCCAACACTTGTTTATAATTGCTTAAAATTTCTAGCAATCTTTCATCCTGATCATTAGTTAGATCAACAGCAATGATCCAATGGTAAGGTTGTGTTTACCTAAGTAGGCATACTTGAGATGGTCAGGCAATGATTTCAGTTCCAACTCGGGTGGCTCCTCAATGGATGGTTTAGGTGCCACGATCTCTCTGCCAGCCAACTCCAATGGCTCTTTCTGTCCGAAATAGCTTACCTCTTTCTAAAGTTATTCCTTCAGTGTCCTTACTTGTCTCTTCTTCATTTTCACGTCCACTGGCATCATCATCTAAGTCTTGGCACAACTGTGCCATGTCCACCTTAAAAATGGACTCCATCATTTCATCAGCTTGACATTCCTCAGATTCATCTGCATATTTAAGAGCTTGAAACACATTAAATGTAACATGTTGATCATTCATGCACATAGCTAATTCACCATTATGAACATCAATCAAAGCTCTACTTATGGGAAGGAATGGTCTGCCCAATATAATTGGGACATTAACATCTACCTCATAATCTAAAATCATAAAAATCAGCTGGGAATATAAATTTCTCTACCTTTACTAACACATCCTCAATCTTACCCTTAGGATGTGCAAAAGATCGGTCTGCCAGCTGGAGTGTTATGGTGGTAGGCCTTGCTTCAATGCCAAGATTTCTAAAAATAGACTTTGGCATCAAGTTGATTCTGACTCCCAAGTCACACAATGCCTTACCCATGAATCTATTGCCAATGGTATAGGGAGTAGTAAAACTCCCTGGATCTTTCAGCTTTGGTGCCAATCGATTGAGTATCCTTGCACTGCATCCCTCAGTGAGAGCTACAGTCTCGAAATCACCAAGCTTCCTCCTTTTGGACAAGATGTCCTTCATGACTTTAACATAATTGAGCATTTTCTCGAGAGCTTCCACAAATGGTAGATTGATTTGTAATTGTTTAAGTACTTACAAGAAGCACTTAAATTGTTGATCCTGCTTCTGCTTTTGCAGTCTTTATGGAAACAGTGGAGGTGGATAAACATATGCTAGCTCTTCCAACTTTGTCGAGACTTTGCTAGCATCAAACTGAGGTTTGGCATCAGACTGCTGTCTGGCATCACTTATGTCAGCTTCTTTCTTCTCTGCTTCTTTTGGTTCGTCTACTGGTCATTTCTTCTTCTCATGAAAACTATTTGGCTGCTTGACAGATGTCTCATCCTCACATTGTTTGCAACTCCAAAGAGTTACAACTTTGCATTGTTCATTGTGGTTTTGCATGCCTCTATATCACTTGGCAAAGTTCCCTAGGGTCTATTGCTAAGTGCACTAACAATCTGTCCAATCTGTACCTCCAAGTTTCGCATAGATGCTGCCAAACTCTGGACAGTTGCATCATTCTTTTCCAAGTATTCTGTCAAAGTCCCCTGGTTGTTACTTTGCCCTATATAAATTTTTTTTATGCCCGTTGTGGCATGGCATTTTGGTTGACCCCTGGCATGTCATTGTTGTTCTGCCTCTGAATGTTGTTGTTCTAACGTTGGGCATTGTATTGGTTACCTCATTAATTTCCCCAAGCTAAATTTGGGTGTTTTCTTCATCTTGCATTATAAGTATTGGAATTTAGATTATAATTACGATTAAAATTACCAACAAAATTTACCGACTCAGGGTTGGTAGAGCAATCTTCCTTGTGATTATCCTCTCCACATATTGTAAAGAATGGGTCTAATGCCTTAACTTCTTGGACCTCATTACTCTTTTGCAAAGTTCTCACCATGCTAGTAAGATTGGAAATCTCAGTGTGGATGGATGTGATTTCATCTATCTGTAATTTCCCACCAGTTTTAGTTTCGGTCCCAAGTCTGGCAGTAGGATATTCAAAATCATTGATTGAAATCCTCTCAAGGATGCCAACTGCCTTTGTATAGTTTTTGTCAAGCAGTGAGCTATTTGCCGAAGCATCAACAACTATTCTGGCTTGTGCATTAAGTCTATTGTAGAAGGTCCTCCATCTAGGTTCATTTTGGGAAACCTCCTCAACAGGTCTTTATATCTCTCCCATGCATCATATAGGGTCTCATCATCGGCCTGCCTAAATGTGATAATCTCACTCCTCAACTTCGTAGTGAGTTCAGGTGACTAGAATCTAGACAAAATTTCTAGCAAGATCTCCCCATGAGGTGACAGAACCAGGTGGCAAAGAACTTAGCCACGTTTTTGCTCTATCTCTCAGGGAAAATGTAAACAACTTCAGCTTCATTGTATCGTCTGATACTCCAGGCTACTGAAATAGCTGGCAAACCTCCGTGAATTGCTTCAAATGTTGCCTTGAATATCTAGTAGGTGCTCCATAAATTTTTTCTACATTCAAAAGAGTTTGTATCATTGCCGGTTTGAGTTCAAAATTAGGTGTATTTACCTTAGGACCAATCACTCCTAGCATTAAATTGTCAATGTTTGGTGCCGAGTGCTCTCTAATAGGTCTCTCTTCCTCCACATCAATGGCTAGGGCAACAGGAGCCAGTGGTATCGCATTGTTAATTGGTGGATTTTCCTCATTGTTTAACACACCATTTCCTTCATTGCCTTGTTGAGCCATCTCTCAAACTTTTTTCTTTAACCTTCGCAGGGTTCTTTCTATTTATGGATCGTATGGCCAATCTTCCACCACAGGGCAGTTTCTGGTCATACACTAGTCAAAACAAGAAATAAAATAAAAAATAAAAAGAAGACAAGTAAAAATTTAAAAACAATAAATTCCATCACAATCCTTTACAACGACGCCAAAAACTTGTCGACTTTGCTAACGCAAAACTTGTCGACTGTGCTAACGCTTGGCAGAAAGGTAGAAAATGTAAGGAAATATGTAAAAAAAAATGCCAAGTATGAGTATTTTGTGTTCAAGTATACACGGTTAGCAAGTAATACAATAGTATGATGAGTATCGAATCCACATGGATTGACCAAAATTTGACTGCTTCAATTATTACTTGTCAGGGAAAAATGTTGGATTGATTTTGAAGTGTTTTTAGAAAGTGATTTAAAAATGGAAAGAAAGTAAAACAACGTTGGCAATAGGAGTTTTCAAATGATTGACGAGCGTTGGCAAGGGATACCTGGTTTTCACGCTTTTCATGCTAGCCTTAAATAGTGTTCTGCCTTGGAATTACTACCAAGAAAATTCAAAGATAGGATTGCCTTTGTCGATGGCAATGCCAAAAATTAACCATTTTAAACACCTATATGTAGATTCCAATCTATACTTCTAAAAGGTAGATTCACTTCAGAAGTAAGCTCATCTACTTGAGCATATTTTTTTGAAGCTTCTCTCCTTAGTACCTGGTAATGATCGTTGCCCCTTAAGTCTGTTAAGATATTAAGGTGCAATAAGCAAACAATGCCAGCGGTCGCTTGGCAAAGAATTTAATAAAAATTGAAAAACATGCCAGATAGGGAAATAATGCCAAGACATTTGATTTATTAAAAACTAAACATAAAACCAGCGTTAAACGCAAACATCCCCCACCAACTGTAAAAGTTTAGTTCATGGTAGGGGTATCCATGCAAAAACCTTCATCGTTTCTCAACATCATCATCATTAAAAATAAAAATAACTAAAACAAAGAGAATGAGCTAGAAGGGGGTCTGTCGATGCAACCCTTCAATGGCTCCAAGCTCTCGGTCAAGCTGGTCAAACCACGTTATTCCTTGGTGCAACCTTTTTTTCAATCCGATCATCAATCATTTTCCTGGATCATTGATCGATCCTCTTTATATAGGTAAGCACGAGATGTCTAGGATAGCCTTAAAATTTGAATTTTTAATGCGCAAGGGATAAGGGATGTGATCGTCTTATCCAAAATTTGAATCCTAGTCTTGATGTATACAAGGTCCAACGGCTACCTGGCTGGGCATTAGACACCTCTTCTATGCCAGCCGAGCTTTGGCAATTTTTGGTCTATCGCTGGCAACAGGAACTCGCCATTCTCTCTGGAATTCTTTCCTTTTGTGCTGCTCTGTTCTACCAACCCTGTCCTGCTCTACCAAGCCTGTAATAATGCCAATAAAGCAATCCTTCACACTGGCATACACACCACTCTCAAACTCCTTATGCAAATGCATGAATTTAACATCTAAGTGTAACTAAATGTACTCAAAGGCAAGCAAAGACATTGTAAAATAAGCATAAAAATCAGTACTTTTGAGGAGTTAACAGTAGCCTTGACATATCTGTTTAGGGAGCTATGTAAAGCCGTCGATTCAGAGAAACATGTCATTGGAGGGTGTCTTATGTTGATGTAGTCATGGGCTTGGATTCAAATGTCATTTATACGCCCAACTCTTAGACAACCGGGTCTGACCCCATTTGAATTTCCACTACTTCAGAGGTAATAAAGAATAAACTAAGTTTATATTATACATTTTATAATACGACAATAATAATATTTTGTTGTATGAATTATAGGTAGAGTGGTCGATTATCTCACGTGGGACTACCAACAACTCAGCGAGATTTTAGACTGTTGCTCAATAAAAGAAATAATGTAATTTTTTAATCAATTTCATTATTTTAATTTAAAAATCATTTGTTTTTAAATCAAGTTTATCTAACTTAGTTTACAAAAATTTTGTGTAGTTCGTGTAGATGTCGTACGATGATGCTGATGTTATCGATTGCATTCCACCAGAAATATTTCAGAGTTCGAACGTTTGGGCGTTGAGGGTCTCTCTGATACATTATGAAATAGTCAAGTGGCATCCTACCGATCGTGTGCTGTGAAAATTCTACTTTGTCCAACCAATTATGTAAAAACCTATCAATTTGGCCGAATTGCATCTCTTAACACGACAAGGGAAGGCGAATGTTAATTGGGGAAATCATCATGCGGTGTGGATGATGTAGTGAAGGGAAAGATTCGCTAGGTGACCCATTTGTGAACCCATCATCGACTATAGTGTTACATATGATTACATGCAGTGGTTCGAATAAAATGGGAAGCTACATATACTCACCCACTAGAGCGAGAATGAGAAATAGATGTGCCTCCCCCAAACCACCCGTCGACGCAATGTGGTAGCAGAGGAGGGGATCAAAGCTAGAGAAGAAGAACACATGCTCCAACTGTAACATCCCTTATCTGGTTTAGAGTAAATCGAACTAAGAAATGTTACTTAACTAGTAAGGAACTAACTTACATACATGTAAGTCTTTAATTCGAGTACAAGGACCAAAAAGAACTAACACAAGCATTATGTCTAACATTTTTCTCTTTGATAATTAAAGGACATGCTTGAGTGAGAAAACAAAATTCAATCGAGGGTGATCAATATTTGCACAGTTAGATTCCACAAGACTTCAAAGGATGACTAATATGGTATAGTCCTTTAGCATAAATAACATCATTCATTTTAGGTAGTTTTTTAATAAGATTTAAAATCCTAAACTTGAAATTTTTCTTGAAAGCCATTCAATCACAATCTTTACTTGTCAAGCACTTACAAACACAAGCACAACATAAACCATATTCAACCGTTATTCTATCATTGAACCTATTATAGCTTAATCATACTTAAGCATTCGAATACCAAAATTTACATAACTTATTCCACAAGCAATCATTTGAAAGCATATTTGTAACACTCCTAAAACTGGTCTGGTATTTATTATTGAGTTTTATCGATCCAAAATATTTTCGTGAGCCTTAAGAAATTATTTAGATTCATTTTATTTTTTTAATCAAGTTAGAAATAATTTAGATTGAAATGTTAAGAAAAGAACTAAACTTTTTTGTTTAAGGGCTAAATTGTAGAAGTTTGAAATATGAGGAATGACTAATTTGAATAGAAAGCAATTTACCAAGTTTTGATTGTTAATTAAACCGCTAAGCTATAGTGGATTTCCATCTAAGCTATAATATGCTAGGTGTCTTCTTCAAACACAATGTAGTGATGAAAATTAGCAATTTTTCTATTAAAAATTAAAACAAAATTTGGGTGAAAGAAGGGGGTTGTCGTGAGTTTTGCAAGGGAGGAAAAAAAGAGTGAACATTTTGCCTTCATCATCATCTCCTTCACTCTTCACTCAACCGAAATGACTCCATGGTTAAAGGCTTGGGAAATAGCTATGGTGAGCTTGGAAATTCCATGTATTTGGTCTTTAAAATTTATCTTTATTCCTTATCTTGGTAAGCCCATTATTCTAGTGGTAATTCCATGTTAAAATCTCCTAGAAATAATTGGAAGTTTTGTATGAATTAACTTGTTTACGAGCTTGATTGAAGGTCAAATCTTGAATATGTTGAATCATGCATGTAGAGAGTTTAGATTGATTCATCATTTTTTGGATTGTTGAATATTTTGAATTATTAACAACAACCCCAAGAGTTAGTTCACAAGTATCTATTGAGATAACAATCTTGAGTTTAAAATCAAACAAGGGTTACATATGAATTTTTGGGACTGTTTTGAATGTAAATTTATGTTTTGGACTGTTTGAAATATATATATAAGTGTGTGTGTGTGTGTGTGTTTATATGAAAGCATGGTAAAAATATATGGGACTGTTTGAGAATGAATTAGGAAAATTGAGAGTGTGATATATGTATTCGAATGATATATATGTTTAGTGGTTGACTTGCTATTTGTTGTTCGAATGAGTTAGATAGTTGGTGATCATGTTAATACTCTGTTTGAATATATATATATAAGACATTGGCTAGATTGTTTAAACATGTATACATAAATATATATATATATATGTGGTATAAGGCTGTTTTGTGCATATAGAAATTGTATGGGCAGTTTTGAACATGAACATTTGAGTAAACATGAAAGTTCGGACTGTTTTATGTATACAGGAGATTATAGGGACTGTTTTGGATTGATAAAAATTAGGGGAGGGGCTGGCTATAAGTATAAAGAGTTGTTAAAGCTTTATATGGATTGTCTTAGTTGGTATACATATGAATATGGGTAAAATTGGGGTAGTTTTGATAAAATGAAAGATCTGGAGACTGTTTTGCATTAGTAAAGAGAGTGGTGGACTGTTTTGATGTATAAAATATGCAAACATGTATTTTGGATTGTTTTATATGTATATGAAAGTATGTTGGACAGTTTTGATGTGAACATATATGTATATGAGTATAATTTGCCCTGTTTTATATGTATATGTGGACAGTTAAAGCTCGACACTTTAACTATGCAACAATTTCACCAAACATGAGAGTTTAACATACATGCTTTCGATTGATCTATAATAATTCATGGCATCAAAATTACTTCTAACAACCTAATCAATCAAAGATCATAAGAACAAAATACTTAAATTTTCAAGTCATAACATCCTTCTAAAGGTTTGAAATGTAAGTTCTTACCACCTACAATTTGCTATTTGAAAGATTTCACCAAATTTTTCTTAAAACAAAGTTCACAATAAGATTTGCTAACACTCTCAAGCTCTCTCTCTCTCATTCAAGCATGGTTTGGCTCTTTTAGGGAGAAAAAAGAAGATGATGCATCCATTCACCACTTAGTTGATTCTCTTCTTCCTTCCCTAGATGTTTAATTTCTTAATTGATATGTTTAAGAACCATGAAACAAAGTCTCTTTAGCATGCAACTCTTAAGATTTTCATATGGTGTAAAATAGTACATCACACAATTGCCACCCCATGTAATCCTTCTTTCAAATTGGTCTTATTCCTCTTGATTAAATCTAGATTTAAAAGATCAAAACCATTTTATTTAGATATAAATGACATCATTCTTCTTGGCCATATTTAAAAGTATTACACCTACTGTAACAACCCGAATGTTCAAGTCAACATTTAGGTGTTGATCTGGGTTATAGACCTTTGTGTTAGTTGGAGTAATGGACCAATTGGGCCAAGTTTAGGCCTTTTTGGATGAGAAATTGGCTTCATCAGCTTGGGTGGTGACCAAATGGTAGCAAGGATGGAAGTTGGGGGTTTATAGGGTGAATATACCACTTTTAAATAAAATAGGCTCATCTCCCATTTATTTCCTTGTTCTCCACATGGGATTAAGGGAAAACGCAAGACCATCCTTTTTCTTTTCATCTTTCTTCTCCCACTCATCCCACCATTTTTGAAGCTTGGTTTTAAATCTAGAAATCACACCTTTATGCATCATATCTCCCAATCAAGGTCCAATATTTTAGTATGTTAATCTCCTCTCCATAAGCTTCATGAAAAACATAGTATTATGGTGGGAAGGTAAGGATTTCATTTATGGGTTTTTGAAAGTTTAAGGCTTTATGGTTGTTCCTTTGGATTTAAAGGTGTAAATTCGTAGTTAGGCCTTCCTTTAAATGTTTATTAAAGTCTTGATTCGTTTTCCATGGTGGAAAGGTGGAAAGGATGTGTCTTGGGGTTCTTCCAAGCTTAAGTTAAGAGAGAAGTTGAAGAGTCCTTGCTTGAAGAGATTAAATTCGAGATTTGTTGCTTAAGTTTAGTGCATTTCTGACTCCTTGATTCTTGAATATCCTAAAGTAATTGCTTTGCTTTATATTGTGGTTAAGGTTGCTAGTTTTGGTGTTAAAGTAGCTTAGAGCCTTTAATGGTGAAATTCAGATTAGTGGTTAATAATGTGTAAAAAGTGGTAGCAAACCATCCTAATTAACTCCCATAAGATGTAGAAATGTGTTAAATGGCCTAAGGTTACATTTTGGGGGCTTGGGAAGTGACTTCCCGAGTCTTGGAAGCCATTTCTAGGCTTTGGTATTAGTATACGGGGAGCCAGTATCGATACCTATGTTATATACGTTGAACACATGTGAGTTTTAAAGCGGGTATCGGTATGCCTAATGAGGGTATCGATACTCATTGTTTCATTGAAATTCTAGTAGCATAAGTCGGTATTGGTACGCTTAGAGCCGTATCGATGCTATTTGGTGTATCAATAGATGTAGTTTCTGTACCGGTACGAGGTGTTAGTTTAGCCCCTATTTCGCATAAGCTGGGTATCAGTACTCGGGGTTTGTGTACCAGTACGGTGGCAACAGTCAACCCATCATGTGAAGCTTTATATCAGTACGCATAGTTTAGGTATCGGTACCTAGAGGTGCGTATTGATACCCTCAAGTGGGTATCAGTTCTGTCTAGGTAATTTACTTGAAAATATGAATTTGAGTTTGTAGGGTTGATAATTCGAGGACTATGGTCCCATGGGCTTCTAATGTATTAACTTGATAATGATGACTCGTGATAATCGTAATGGTTAGTGTTATGCCTTGGGGCATTTGTTGAATGGCTTGGCTTGGTGCTACTTACCTCTTGGTGAGGTGTATGAATGTTTGAGGAGCATGTATTATCTTATGGTTGATGAAAAGGAATTCAGATATCCTAGAGTCAGTACTATGATACTTATATAAGGGGATGTGTATTTCGGGCTGAGTGATCAAGTACATCTGACGTACCCACGGGCTGAGTGATCTGGGTGAGGTTAGAAACCTATATGCGGCTATGGTGATCTGGATAAGGTAATTAACTCGATAGGCTGAGTGAGCTCGAGTAACCTAATTGGCTGAGTAACCTCAGGTAAAGACTAATTGTGGCTAATGTGATCCAAGTATGTCTAGGACGTATCCATGGCTATGGCGATTCGGATACGGTCCATTAACCCAACGGTTGTGTGAGCACGGGTAAAGTAGGACTTCGTTATCTATTATGTAGATAATGTATGAATGTATTTATGTATGTTGTGTGTTTGCTATATATTGATAGATAGCTTATGCACCCTATGGCTGGGTGATTAGGGTATTACATGTATTAACTCGATGGTTTGTGTGAGCTTGAGTATCTCAATGGGCTATGTGACCTCGAGTATAAGCTTGTGGATCTTGTATGAATTCTTGTAGATTTGTTGATGCCTTGAGATAGGTGATCTAAGAATTCTAGCTAGTGTAGGCTAGACGATATCTCATAGATAATTGAAGCCTTATCTATGATCTCTTGACTATATTTATCTTGCATGCTTATTATATGATAATTACAAATTATGGTAGAGTAGAAATGTACCATTGAGATTTGTTAGCTCAGTATGTGGATGTGTGGTTTTTTCGTGCGTAGGTTGACATGTCATCTCTTGGAGGAGCACATCGAGGACGATTTCCAAGCACCGTGTTCGCTTCAGAGTATAGTACTTGTTATTTTAGTTGGGCTAATGTATTCATAGGACCTTGCCACTGTTGAGTCTGTAACTCTATTTGAAATATTATTTTGTAATATGGTGCTTTAAACTTGGAGCTCCTTTTTGTAAACTTATTTAAATGCTTATTTAAGTACATGGATTTTATGGATCGTTTGATGATTTGGAAATGGCTAAACTTGTGATTTTAAATATAAATTTTGATGGGTCAATTTTGGGTGACCCGAATATAGTACTTCAGATTTGGGCCGGGATTGGGGTGTTACAGTAATGGTATCAGAGCTTAGGTTTAGCTGGTTCTAGGAAACCCCAGGGTGGTATAGAGGTCGTGGTAAGGTGTCTAGTGAATACAAGCCCCTAAAATTAAGTTGTACTCTTCCAAGACTGGGAATCCTGATGATGGTGCCTTCTTTCCTTGTGTTTTCAAAAAAAGCTCGATGGTGAGTGATGCCAAATGCGACCATGAAAGTCGTGAAGAGAGATATGTCTCTCAAGAGGAAGATTCTGGTAAGGAGTTTGTCCCAAATGTTGGGGACGCAAGCCTTTCGGGTGGTCTCGGAAGTGGAGGGGCGAGCCACCTCCATGATCTTACCTCTGCTCTCTTGAAAGTGTTGCAAGCTATCCCGAGGAAATATGGGATGCCTCCTAAGAATCCTATTAAGAGGCTTCACTGTTTTGGGCCAAATGTTTTTGAAGGTTTGGGTGAGGATGACCCGATCGAGGCTGATCAATTGTTAAGGGACACTTAGAGGATTTTGAGACAGATGCGAGGGAGTCCGAATGATGACCTCGATTGCATTATCTCCCTTCTTAAGGGTAATGTACATTAGAGGTGGGAGACTATTGTGTTGGGACTACAACCTACACTTTCAACATGGGATTTCTTCATGGATGATTCAATAAAAAGTACATCAGTGAGGTTCACATGGATGAGAGATCAGATTCTGCATCTAGTTCAAGGGGACAGTACAATATTTGAGTATGAACAGGATTTCCTACGATTGAGCCGTTATGCCCTGGAGTTGGTTGCCACTAAAGAGTTGAGGTGTAAGAGGTTTAGACATAGATTAAAGGTTGAGCTTTAGATGTACGTGATATCGAGTCAACTTGGGACATTCTCTAAGCTAGCTAACAGTGCAAAGGCACTTGAACGACTTTAGGATTCAACAATGAGTCAAGTTGAGGACTCTAGAGGCTTTGTAGCGGGGACACAAGATGTCATAAGTCCTTTATCTGCTCTGTCTAGGTGGTTTCGTGCTCCAAGTGGTTCGAAGATAGTTGTTTCAGATCAGTTATCGAGGGTTAGTCTAGGATTTAGATCGAGAGTTCGTAGGGGTTCTTTGATGTCTGCTCTTGCATGGAGTACTGATGGTTTAGCCGGAGCGTCGCTTCCACCAACTTGTGAGAATTTTGGTCGACATCACCTTAGGTGTGCTTCTTACTCCGGTGGGTTTGCTATAGATGCTGGCACCAGCTCATATAGCGAAGGACTGTCCAATTATGGATGATGGTACACATGTTTATTCTTAAAGGTTGACTTCTTCTCGGTATGGTCAGAGCTTTGCTAGAGGCGGTGCTAGAGCATCATCAGGGTGGAGGTCCTTTGGGATCCACCTTCAAAGTTGATGATTGAGCTGTTCCTAGAATGTCTACCTTTCAGGCCAAAGATGACATCTTTTCCACCGGTGATATGTCAGGTACCGATGTTCCGTTTTGGTTTTTAGTTGTTGCTTTGATGAAATATCTATCTCTCGTTCACATAATAGTTTCACTTCTTGTTGGATAAGTGTTGTGGTAAGCTTTAGAGGTTGATGTTATATTTATTAGTTTGTCAGTTTTGCAAATTCTTGTGGGTGATGTTCTTATTGTGGGTTGTAAGTAGGGATTGAGAGTAACAGTCCTCATAGACTTGTTCGATTTACTCTCTCCCTAGTTAGTATATGTTACCCTTCGTATAGGCTGGTCGTGTGAGTTTGATACATGCCTTGGTTTTCGAGTGAGAGTCTTGAAGTTTTGGCTTTCGAGATGAACCAAGTTGTTGGTAATGAATGCGATGAACCATTGCCTCTCTAGTGCGAAGACTGTGTTCTTGTTATGGTTGTTCAATGAGTGTAACACCCCATCCCGTCCGGGTAGGAAACCGGGTCGAAAAGTGTTACCGGAAACTTATTCGGAGATCGGAAGCTTAATCGGAGTTCAAAATCTTATTCATAATGTCTTATTAATCTCTTTTACAACTTATCAAACTAACTTATTAATAGCTTACTCAATTTGGGGTAAATTTAAAACTTTTTCAAAATTAGGGACTAAATCATAAATTTTACAAATTAAGGGTCTTTATCAGAATTTTTTTTACTAAACTTCAATTGAACTTACCAATTATTAGCCTGTAAAATTTCGTTATTAACGGAGGTCATTTACCTATCTAATTAGAACATTTAAAGTTAGTGACCAATTTGTAAAGTATTTAAAATTGTGGTTTAAGTCTTTTTAACAGAATTAACTACCCCCCGTATTAATACACTTGGAGCCGTATCGATACGAAAACACATGAGTTACATCTTCATTCAACATTACACAAATCTTGTACCGAGACACCATCACTCGTATCGGTACAGGTTGACCAAGGTTGACCCGTTTGGATATACCCTAAGGCCGTGTCAATGCAATTTATTTCCCAGACCTTACTGCCAAGATCCGTATCGATACACTCCCTTTTGAGTATCGATACGCTCTGTTTTACCAAGTCCAAATATGCAAGGCCGTATCGATACAGCTTGACCCGTATCGATACGCCTGTCCTGTAATGACAGATTTTATCTGATTTTTAGCCGATTTAACATGTTGAACGATGTCCAAATGCGATGAAATTTTACCAGCAAGTTAATAATCCATAAACCTATTAGCATACAAAATTTTAGAGTGATTCGAATCCGTTTACTAAGTTTTTATCGTTTAGTGTCCTTGGGCTCAATTTAACTAGTTTTACTATTTTGCAAACACACCATATTCTGCATTTAATACCTAGACACTTTAGGGCCTTTATACACATATCAAAATAGACCATTGTAACTTGTCTAAGCCCTATGCCACCTTACTAGGAGTTCAAACAAAATATAAGCATACATGGAGATTGGTGGGAGTGACTTGCAACTTCAACCACATGATCGATGCTCGGAATTCTTCAAGATCCTGAAATGCATGAGACACACGGTCATTAGGCTTACATAGCCTAGTGAGGTAGTTATAACAAATGCAAACGAGTTCTTTAGTGATATGTAAACATGTAAACATGCTTGAATGACATGTACACAATGTTATCGTATACAATTCATGCTTGACATCAACATATAGCAATTTCATATATCAAATGCAAAACACATATTCTTCATTTTCCCCTTGGACCTAGCAACCAATGGATACACGGATTCCCCTGTATGCCACACATATCAGAAATAGGTCTTAACCTTGAGTCGTAGCTCTAGAGTCCCTTACACAATCCAACCTTTTCTACCCACATATAGGTCGTAGCCCGGACCGTAGTCTAATCCTTACTTAGTGAGCTCAAATAGCCATATGGCATGTCAATTGTATCCAAAGCCACAGGTGTCCAAGGTTACATATTTCATCATAAAACTTACCTTTGTGCCCGTAGGCCATATCATGCCGGATTGCGAATTGAGCCTTAGCTCCAACTAACATATCATATCATTTACGTATCATATTAATTTCCATGTATATCAATATTGAAATTAAGCCATTTTCAAATGTAACATACAACGATTGAATCATATGGGATGGAAATGTATCAAAGCAATTGGATGACCTTACTATACTTACCACATGAAGTTCATACTTGTAAGATGCAACACCTTACTATACGAATCTAGGATTTCAACCGGTTCCTCATCATATGTTAAATCCCGATTCAACTCAATCTCCTCAACAGGCATAACATGCGAAGGATCCAATCTATACCTCTGTAACATGGATCCATGGAAAACATCATGTATCTTCTCCAACTCAGGTGGCAACTTCAACCTATAAGAAATAGGACCAACACGTTCTAGCACCTCATATGGTCCAATAAACCTCGGACTCAACTTGCCCTTCCGGCCAAATGTCATCACCTTTTTCCAAGGCAAAACCTTAAGGAACACTTTCTCACCAACCGCATACTCGATCTCCCTACGCTTCAAATTTGCGTAGGATTTGTAGCTGCCTTAAGCCAATCTGTAATAAGCTTTACCTTCTCGATAGTGCCCTTAAGCGCATTTGGCAAAGAAACAAGCTTCTCTCCTGCTTTCGCCCAAAAAAGAGGCTTTCTACACTTTCGACCATATAAAGCCTCATATAGATCCATCTGGATACTCACCTGATAACTGTTATTATAAGCAAACTCCACCAACGGAACTTGTTTCTCCCAAGAACCCTGGAACTCAATAACACAACAACGCAACATATCCTCCAACACTTGGATAACTCGCTCAGACTTTCCATCCGTCTGTGGGTGATAAGATGTACTAAAACTAAACCGCAATCCCAAAGCTCGATGCAACGGCTCCCAAAACCTCGAGGTAAAATGCGAATCCCTATCTAAAACAATGGACTTGGGACCATGCAAACGCACAATCTTAGCGATATACAAATTCTCCAACCTATCCAAGGTATACATCGTATGCACCGGCACAAAATGTGCACACTTTGTCAAGCGATCTACAATAACCCAAATAGAGTTCTTCTTTGACGGGGTCAAAGGCAAATCGGACACAATCCATGGTGATTCTCTCCCATTTCCACTCTGGTATCCTCACCGGTTGTAACAACCCGGATGCAAACTAATGCTCAACTTTTACCCTTTGACAAACCATACACTTACTCACAAACTCCGCAACATCCCTTTTTAGCCCGACCCAATAGTACTCATCTTTCAACCCACGATACATCTTGGTACTACCGGGATGCATAGCAAAAGGACTACTATGCACTTTCGTCAAAATAGTGCACCTCAACTCAGCGTCTTTTGGCACAACTATCCGACCCTTAAAGCATAAAACACCATCATCACTAAAACAAAACTCTGTTGGATTACCTCCCGCAATGTCTGTAACATGCGGTACCAACGAATCATCTAGCAACTGCTTCTCCTTGATCAACTGAACAAATAAAGGTTTCACTTGTAACTCCACTTTCAAACCACCATCTTGAGACAAACTCAACTGAGCAAACATCGCCCACAACTCCACAACTACTTTTCTGCTCAAAACGTCGGCTACCACATTAGCCTTCCTCGGATGATACGCTATCGTTAAATCACAATCCTTAAGCAACTCCAACCATATCCGCTGCCTAAGATTCAACTCTTTCTGCGACATCAAATACTTCAGACTCTTATGATCAGTAAAAACTACATATTTCTCACTATAAAGGTAATGCCTCCAAATCTTCAAAGCAAACACAACTGCAGCCAACTCGATATCATGCGTTGCATAGTTTCGCTCGTGCACCTTTAACTGCCTAGATACATAAGCCACAACCTTACCTTCCTACATCAACACACACCCCAAACCAACATAAGATGAATCACTATAGATCACTAACTCTTTTCCCGATTCAGGTTGAATCAAGATCGAAACTCGCGTCAAAGCTTCCTTCAACTTCTCAAAAGCTTGCTGCCTTTCCTCAGTCCACTCAAAACGAACATCCTTCTGCAACAATTTCGTCAAATGAGTGGCAATCTTAGAGAAACCATCCACAAGACAACAATAATACCCAGCTAATCCCAAGAAACTACGAACCTCCGTTACCGATTTAGGTTGTTTCCAATTCACAACCACTTCCACCTTTTGTGGATCCACACGGATGCCTTCTGGTAATACAACATGGCCAAGAAACACCCCTCTCTAATCCAAAAATCACATTTGCTTAACTTAGCATATAACTGGTTATCCAACAAGGTCTACAAAACAATCTGTAAATGTCTATCGTGATCCTCCTTGGTACGCGAATACATAAGAATATCATCGATAAACACAACCACAAACTGATCTAAGAACTCATGGAACACCTGATTCATCATATCCATAAAAACAACTGGAGCATTTGTCAATCCGAACGATATCACCAAGAACTCATAATTCCAGTATCGAGTGCAAAAAGTTGTCTTTGGCACATTCTTGTCCTTCACCTTCAACTGATAATATCCTGATCTCAAGTCAATCTTAGAAAACACTGTCACACCATGAAATTGATCAAAAAGGTCATCAATTTGCGGCAAGGGATACTTATTCTTTATCGTCAACTTATTCAGTTGCCGGTAATCAAAGAACATGCTAATCGTGCCATATTTCTTCTTAACAGACAACACCGAAGCTCCCTAAGGCAAAACACTAGGACGAATGAACCCTAGATCAAGCAACTCCTGCAACTGCACCTTCAACTCCTTCAACTCCTTAGGTGCCATCTGATACGGTGCAATGGACACCGGTGCCATATCCGCATATGTCTCTATGTGAAACTCAACATCTCTATCTGGTGGCAAGCCAGGCAACTCCTCCGAAAATACTCCAAGATAATCACAAACAGTCCGAATATCCTACGGACGTGCCTCCTTCATATTCGGATTCATGACATACACTAAGTATGCCTGACATCCACACCCCAACAACTTCTACGCTTCCATCGCTGAAACAACATTGGATAAGAACTTAACATTCTCGCCCACCACCACAACCTCTAAGCCATCGGGGCATCGCAACATAACCCACTTCTTCTCAAAATCTACCATAGCCTTATGCTCAGCCAACCAATCCATACCCAAGATAACATCAAAACCATAGAAAGGCAACTCCATCATATCCACAGCAAAAACATGACCTTGAACCATCAAAGGACACCTCATATACATCTTTCTAACAACGACGGTCTCTCCAGAAGAACTTTTCACATGCATACCCACATCCAACATCTCAATGGGTATATCAAGCAAAATGGCATGCTCACGCAAAATATATGAATGTGTAGATCCAGAATCAATCAAGGAAAGTAATGACAAAGATTGCAAAGTAAAGGTACCTGCAACCACATCGGTGTTATTCCTCCCCTATCGGTGCGCATACACCCTAGCTTGACCTCCTCCCTCAGGTCAAACAAGCACAACATGAGCAACATTCCACTGCCCTTATCTCTACGCTAAAAATTACCACGGCCGCGCCGACGACCTCTCTGTGGCTCAATAGCTCTAACAGGGTATTGTTTACCTACAGAAAACTGTAGAAAATCTCTTTTCGTGTGTCCCTGCACACCATAATGCCAACACGTGCCCGCAGCTCCCCAACACTCACCATTATGTCGCCTCCCACAATGGTTACACTCCGCTATTCGAACATGAGCGTTTTGGACCTGCTATCCTCGGTTAGCATATCCATTACCTCCATGCCTCTGATCTCTAGAGTACGTCCCATCACGCTGCCTCTTATGATGATCCTTCTCAGCATTAAACTCACTAGCTCTCTTCTCAGAGCTAGAATTCCCTACGCGAGAGGACAAACCCAAATTCTGCTCAATGTCCTTTGCACGCGTAACCAGGACATCAAAATCTACATAATCAGAAGCTAACATATACGTATTTACTTCCTTTACCAAGCCATACCAAAAACGGTCACATCTAGCTCTCTCATTAGGAACCAACTCAGGAGCATAAACTCCCTTTTCTTCTCATCCTGATACCTTGTACCAAGATACTTACGCCTAAAGGCAATCCTAAAGAAATTCCAGGTCACCTCTGTAGGTTCTATCCCTGCAATAGTGATCGTCCACCGCATATAAGCATCACCATGTAACAGAGAAACAATGCAACCACGTTAATGCACATCTGTGCACCCCAACTATCCCAAAATCCTTTAGGTACTCTCAAACCATGCCTCAGATTCCTCCAGAGATAACCCTCAAAACTCGGTACCACCCAGACTGCGTAAACGTTCCAAAGGTAAACCAGGATTAACAGCTGGCGGTGGTGCAGCCGCATGCATACCCGCTACTGCAACCTGAAAGGCTCCCGTGATAGCCTGAACCAAAGGCATCATATCACCCAAAGCCTGTGTAATACCCTAAACACCGATCTAGAACTATGTTGAATCTTGAGTGTTAATTAAATTGTTCAAACCGTTTTAAATTGAATCACGACTTGATAGTATTATGTAAACCAAGGACTAAAATATGAAAGTCTAATAGTTTAATAACCAAATTAGAATGGACCAAATAGAAGGCTTGAAATAATAGGTGGATTGCATGTAACATATATAGAAATCTAAGGACACATACAAGTGTCATGGTGAAAAGGCCTAGGTGGAGGATAACCACAATTTTGGTTATCATCTTTCTTCTTGGCTCCTCAATTGCAGTGTCATGGTGAAAAGGCCTAGGTGGAGGATAACCACAATTTTGGTTATCATCTTTCTTCTTGGCTCCTCAATTGCCGAATCAATGGAGAAGAGTGAGAGAGTGTAAAACACATCATAAGAATTGAAAGTTTAAATTGTTTTTGGATGCTCCATGGATCTTTCTTTCGAATAACTTCAAGAGAAGTAAGCATCCTTTCCATCTCATAAATTTAGCTATTTCTAGAAACATGACTATTTGTTAAAATTATCCATGGATTATGTTTTGGTTGTTAGAATGAATTCTCCTATTCGATTGGTGTATGTAAGAGGATGAATGTGTGTTTAGTTCTTATACTATGTCTAGTTGTAAAAATAACTTAAAATGGATTGTTGAGTGGTTTACCTTTAGAATGATTATAAGCTGATTTTTCCTATGTATAAAAAGTTAAAACAGATTGGTTAGACAGAGGTATAAGTATTGTAACCTGTTTGAGTAAGCAGCATGATTATAGTAAAATTTGCCTACAAGTTATGCACTGGCAGTAAGTTTTAAAATTCATAGAAAATCACATAGGTTAAAATAGAGAATGAATCTTATATGTACAGAATCGTGTGTATGTCTAGTTTCATTTAAAGAAAATGGTGATCGATTTTGAGTCCTGGATTAAAAGATATGAATTTTTAATCGAATGTTGGACAGAAAAACTGGAAGCAGTTCTCTGCTCTGAACAATCTTTGTTTCGGGATTTTAGGAATTTTCATAATTTTTGTATATTTTATTAAATTATGTGGCTTATACCGTTAGAACCGTATTCAAATCTAGTTTTTTAACGGTGTAAAGCAAGTTAAAATACAATGAGTATTCTGTTCTGTAGAAGCAAATCTTTGAAGGTAGTGCATGCTGCCAAAATTCTGGAAATAATTGCCTAGTTTAAAAGCAAGAACAGTTTGATATTGTATGAATCTTAAGAATGAGACCTGATTAATGTGGTAGATTAAAGCATATGGATTGTCTTGAATTTGATGCATACATATATATGAATAGTGGACAAACTTGAGTGAACAAAAATAAGTTTGTGTATGCTGCCCTGTTCTATTATGTGAACATGAATCTTGTGATTTATTTTGTACACATATTTGTCAGTATGTGTAAGTAGGAATGGTCTTGGCAGTTGAGTTGGTTATGAATTGTTACGTGTTTACATGTTTGAGTGCTTCAATTTGTGTGACCTTGTAAAATAAATTGTTGACAAATGGGTTCTAGTATATTAATTACTTCTCTTGTAAATTGTTAGACCAAGGAAAAGCTAGGGGGAATTTGGATAAGTAGCAAAATATGGTTGTGGATTTAGGTATCATGTAACGTCAGGATAAGAGGTGGGTGTAGTTTAAAGTATCGGGATAGATTGAATTATCCCGAGCACCTTTATTTGTTACTATTTCACATTGTTGTTTGATAAATAAGTACGGTGATGCTTCTAAGCTTGGATCAAGGTGAGTACTTATCAAGTACTTAATGATAAATATGGTGGATGAAAGCCTAGAAAAGAATTTGGATGCTATTCGAATGGATGCTCCTATATGTATATAATTTCGGATATTGAAAGTAGTGTTTGATAAATGTATGTGTTTCATTGAAAAATGCTTGGTAATGTGAAGTTTGATGGAGAAAGCATGTTTTTAGACTAAATGATTGTTTGATGTTGTATGCTGGTTGTTTCGAATTGCTTGCCAATGTGTTTAAATGGGAAAGTTGATATATTAATTGATGATCAGCCTCTTATGAGCTTGTGATACAAGATTGATAGCTTAAATTTCTCATGAAATTTATGAACTAATGATAAAGGTGATATTGGCTTTTGAGCCCTTGATTAAAAGAGAAAGAATTGTTTAGTTCACATGTGGTGAACAAGATTGTTATCCCTAATTGAGGAAGGGAAAAATGATACAAGTTATGACAAATGAAATGGAGCAATGCTCATTTGATAAGTTAAGGGATGATTAATGAAAAGCCTTAGTTTCGAGTCAGTCTTAGGTATAGTTGGCATGCCATAGAGTCTGCCGAGCTCGCTAGTTTAGACTACAGTCCTGGACTACGGTCCCTTGTTGTTAAAGATCGGATGATCTATTGGTACCACTGGTACCCTTGTTAAACGATGATATGGTACTTAGTGTACCCTTGTATTGGTACTTAATATACCCTTGTTGTTACAGAATGTTTTGGATTCGTGTACCTAGGCTGAGGCCGATTCACAAGGCTGTGTTAAAAAGAAAAGCACGTAATTGTAATCATAAGAAATGAAGAACTATAATATTTTACTTATCAAGAAAGAAGCCTCTAATGAAACTTGGTTACTAATTTAATGTAAAGAAATGCTTCGAAGAAAAGCCTGTTTGTTAACATGATATGGAGAATTATTATATCTTAAATTGTCTAGAAATACTTGTGTGATAATAGTTTAATCGAATGGTTTACTTGTAACTATTGATCCATGATTATCCTTTCATGGCTTGCTATCTTACATAACAAGTAATTAATGATATGATTTAACCATACTATGTTATTACTTTGAGAATGCCTAGTTTACGGGTTGTCTTGCCAAATATAAATGTTTTTATATGTCTAATGGACTGCTTGTGACTTGATTGGAGTGTGTGTGGATTATTTTGTCATTCTTAAATTGATATAAAAGAAAAAGAAAAGACTATTTTGAGTAATTTCTTGAATGTGTGGACTGTTTTGACATGTCTAATTGTATAGACAAGAATAGTGGACTGTTTTGAATGAATTTAAGCACATCATGGACTGTTTTAGAGTCTAATTTTATAGACAAGAATAGTGAACTGTTTTGAATGAATTTAAGCACATTGTGGACTGTTTTAGAGTCTAATTGTATAGACAATAATAGTAGACTGTTTTGAATGAATTTAAGAACGTTGTGGACTGTTTTAGAGTCTAATTGTATAGACAATCTAATTGTATAGACAAGAATAGTGGACTATTTTGAATGAATTTAAGCACATTGTGTACTGTTTTAGAGTCTATTTGTATAAACAAGAATAGTGGACTGTTTTGAATGAATTTAAGCATATTGTGGACTGATTTAATCTTGTAGTTGTGTGTGCGACTAAAAGAAACTGTGTTGCTGGAAATATAGTCTTAATGGGCTGGTTAAATTTTTTAATTATGTGTTCTTGTAAATGAAATTATTTTGCTGGAATTAATGATTTAATGAACCGATTTGACCTTGTGAATATGTGTACATGAATATGAGTGTGTCTTGCTATATACCAGGGTATATACAGGTTTAAGTATTGTTAAAATTAAACTGATTATATGACTTGAACCTAGAAAATATGTAAATAGAAGTATTGAGCCTGATGGAGAATATAAAGATAATGTCAGGAAAATGATTCTAAATGTTCTATGTTTATGGTATATTTAAGGTTTCAAGAGTCGTGTAAGATAGAATTAAAGTAACTTATGCATCAAGTATCTTTAACTAAAAGATGCCTTGAGTGGATAGGGTAATGAATCCATGAATTGATTTAATAAGACACAATGAAGTCTTGTATGATAAGAAACCAACTTTTAAATAAAATTTGAGCATTTTTTGAATAAGTATTGGGGTTGTATTAGGAAGCTTGTGGCTATAATAGCATGTTGTCAGTCAATTTTGTTACGACACTTGAAACCATTACACTGTAAGAATGAATTGTACGAAATCTATGGCTTATAAAAAGAGTTATGTCTAGAAAGTTTATACTCACCCTAACCCATTGTCTTTAAGAGAGAATCGAGATTTAACTCATGTTCTATTTATTCAAAATACCTCACTTAGCAATTCAATTGCTTACTCTATTCTCTCATTACATTTCAGGGTAAATGTGTTTACGGATTTCTCATGAGCTTGGGCGCGACTGCAAGGGTCCGAGTAGGATACTAATTAGTACCTTTAGAACTCCTAGATGGTGGCACATAGTTATCAAATTGCATAGTACTTATTGATTTCCTTTTTGGTTATGTTTAAGTGTATAAGCTTATTTATTTAATAAGTTTGTAATGGGCCTCTAACTAACTCATGGTTATTGTTTTCTTCCTACGTTGTGTTAAATATGTATTTGTGCAGTTGCTTTAATAAAACCTAAATATGTCCTAAATTGATAATTATTTGGATGTTGAAGAATATAAGGGTTAATAAGTAGTTACCTCTCATTAAGTGTGAATTCATGATATGGTAGATTTTCGTATAACTAAAATAGAGGAAAGGAAAGTAAGAAAATGATAATGTTTAAGATTAAGGTCGTGCTTGGTAAGTTATGCGCAACCTTTGGTAAATGGCTTATGTTTTGAGACGACTTTTTTTAATACTAGTTTGTTATATAGTATCATTGAAAATGACCGAATGTACCATCTTGGTTCCTATTCAATTTAACCGTGAATAGAATGGACCTTGATTAGATTAGTGATACTCAAGTGTAGTCTACTTTGTCTATTAAGTCATGAGGTTAAAATAAATTGCTTGGTTGTGTTATATGTTGAATGATGATCTTGGATAATAAGTTTTAATTAGTTCAATTATCTACTTGCGTGTTAAGTCATGTAGGCATAAACTTATATTCTTGATGCTATGTATGCATGCTAGTGATAGTATGCATGGTTTAGTTAGAAACATTGAATATGAGCCTTGTTATAAAAAGATAACATGAATCTTATAAGATCCTTAAAAGATGGGTTTCTGTTAGTATATGTGTTCTCATACTTGATTAATTAAGAATTCAATTGATGGGAAACATACGCTTAGACCTAAGTTATGCTTAAAAAGGTTTGTGAAAAAAATTATCAATTAGCATAAAATGTGTAGCTTGTGAAACACTTGCTTTAATGCAAAGCATAATTAAAGAAATGTTTTAATTTACCCTGAATTTAGACAAGTCTGTTCCGAGTCTGGATTAAATTTTGTAATTTAGACTTATAGTTTTCGGATTTTCATTTCGGTAATATCTTCAATTCTGATTTTCTTCCAAATCTGGTTGAGGGTGTTACGACCTTCCCCCTGAACTACCCGAGGTCCATTACCTCCTGTCCCAGTACCACCACCCAGTGGAGGCGGAGGGGGGGGTAAGAAATCCTTATTACGCACAACACGTTCCTCCTCAACTCCACGAGTATCAATTCTCAGCTCTCGTCTCAGTCCAATAATGCAAATAGTATGTATCTATCATTAAAAATAGTATATCAAAATAGTCAGGCCAGCACGAAGCAAGATTCCAAGTTGCTCAAGTTTTAAAACATTATCTTTTTTCCAGAGTAATATCGCAATGGGTTACCCAATTCTCTACCCCAACAACAAGTATTAACCACACAACATGCTATCAATCACCGTGCATAGCAATCAATCATTAAACAATCACAACATGCTCGAAACATAACCTCATCACCTTTCGGACAATAGATATTCAAACACCCACTAAACTTACCTCCCAATTTTTCGTAAACCTAGCTCTGATACCAACAAATGTAACCCCTTAACCCGGTCTATTCGCAAGACCGAGTTGAGCGGGTCACACGGGGAAAACCAAAGCGAATCCGCAAAGACTCACTTCGATTAACGACCCATTTTTTCTTTATATCTTTCTAGATGTAGCATTATTAACCTAAGTGTACATGCTGACAGCGGATAAAATTACAACTAGATCGGACATCGATTTGACATCTAATCATCTCGTTTAGCATTTAGGGACCATTGTGTAAAACTAATTAAATTCATGGACCAATTGTGAAATTAAAGTTACCGATAGCCAATTAGTCAAGTTTTATGCTTTCGTATAAAATTTCAGCTCATTTCGATCACCCAAACTCATTTAATTGAACGTTCATATAACCAATGACTTAAACGTAAGAAAACAGAACTTCAGAAAACTTCAATTAACTAACTTAATGGTCAAGTGTATCGATACACTTGTGCTCGTACTGATACGCCAATATCTCATCACAATCTCAGATTTCTAGTAGCACAAAAGGGTATCGATACGGTCTCATGTACCGATAGGTTCTCCAATTTTCCCTCTAACTGTATCAATACGATCTACCCTGTACTAATACGGTAAGCTTGGTTTGACTTTACTGTACTGATGCGGTAGCTCGCATATCGATACGCCTGGGCCTGTAATGTCACAAATTACTGATTTTTCAAGCTTAAACTCATCCGAAAACACTCCAACATGTTACTAAGACATAAACATCCACTTAGAGCATAAGACCATAGGCATTTAAACACCAAAGCATGCTTTCAACATCAACACATTATGATTATCAATCTATAGGCATGCTTCCTATGCAAATTAACCATTCAAGCACCAAAACGCAAACCAAACCAAATACCAGCAATTAAAGTCCATTTACAAATCCAAAAGGGGAATTAAAACTTGCCACCAACCAGGGAGTTCCAAAACACAACCTCCCAAAACTCTTGGCTAACCCAATTGCCATTATTAGCTATGTTTTAAACTATCAAACCATACTTAAGCTTACAATTGCAACTTGGATCGAATCTTTGCTTCATTGCTGCCACCAACACTCTAATGATCTGCATTGTTGTAAAAGATAGTGTAAGCATAAAATACCTAGTGAGGGTCCCTCAAAACAAAACTCAACAACAATGCATTTGAAACCATTTTAGTCCATGAATCTTCAATATCATGCTCAAATCAAATCTCATGCTTGAAACCACTTTTCAAAGCAAAACACATTTCATTTCTCAACATGTATCATTAGTCTCATGCATCTCAATGCAAAATCTCAAGTCTTACATGCTTAGCCAACAAAGAATGCTTCCATTTAAAATCTCATGCATAATCTCGCCTTATGCAAAGTCTCATGTATAAACACATTATACAAATCATCATTTAAAAACATGTTACATGTTTAGCACATACATTGGCAATACAACTACCCCTATCCTTTGGATGGAACTACCCCCATCCTTTCATGTTCGGATATGCGGGCACCTTGATGGCACTACCCCCATCAAGTCACACGGTGAAACTACCCTCACCATAATCTCACTTTGGTCGGGTTGCCACTACCCGCATTGCCCATTGGTGATAGCACTACCCTTATCACTCGCACCACAATAGCACTACCCCTATTATGGAACCGAAGAATTTAGCACACACGCGAATTTTGTATATATTATAGTGCACTCACATCCTATTGGTCGACCAATTATATCCGACATAGTTTAATAATCATCATCACTTGCCAATATACAATTTAAAACCATGTTAACCTATTGTTTTTACCAATGCATCAACAAAACCATTTCCATATCCCAAATCTCATGTATTAAACCATGCAAAGCTTTTCAAAAGCATAATATATCTCATTGCCATAACAATTCTATCTCATGGGATAAATCTCATCAAATTTCACATATGAAAACATACATTAAACAGTAGGTAACAAAACCATATTCAAAACATGAGCATGATATCATTAAAACCATGGACAACCGAAATCCGAGAGCAAATGTCACCATACTTACTTCCGAGCCTAGATTGGCATTTCAAACTCAATCAGAACTCCCATAAATCATTTTTAAAACTTTTTAAGGCTGTAAACTATGTTTCCACTCACCAACTTCGCTTCGCTTGCAAGTCGAAGCGTCAATCAAGCATCCGATGCAAACATAGCACCTCCAAACAACTCTGGATTGATCTCCCCTATTTTTACCCAACCCAAATAGAGAATTAAAGCTCAATTCAACATCTAAACTCGTAGCCCACAACCTGCTCAACACTCTAGCACAATTAACAACACAACACCAACCGAAAACTATCGAAAACAAAGGCGAAATCATCCTAAATGATCTCAAGCCCTTACCCAACGAAATCAACACTTAATCAACATCAATATAAATCAATTAAACACTTCCCAACATCGTTTAACTTCCAGCAACCATTAAACTAATTTATCAAGCCACAAACCAAAGATAACAACCTAGATCCATAGCAATCTAACTAGTTTCGGGTTTACGTTGATTAAAAACACTTATCCACATTCTTTAACACCAACTTAATGATTAAAATCATCATAATACTCAGCACTTTCAGATCCATACGAATTGAAACCAATCTCTCCATTTATTAACTCAAAGACCTCAATTAAACCAATTTTCCTTAATCATCATTACAAAACTCATTAGAAAAAATTGATAAAGAATTAAAAACTTGTGAATTTCAGTAAAGAACCTTTCATTAGAGGATAAGAATGAAATCTTACCTCTAATGGTTGCTTTCCCCTTAATTGGTTGATTTACGTGAGAAAACAAAGTTTAAACAATAAGATTTTGGTAGGAAATCATTTAGATATCAAAAGTCAATTAAGATAAGAGTTTACCTTAAGATTTTGAATAGAATAATGGTGTTTGGCTGGAGAGAAAGTTGAGAGAATTTTTGAGAGAAGAAAAGTTATGTCAAATTTGTTTTAGAGGAAATAACTCCCAATTAACTCTCCAAACCAATTTTAGTTAATTAAAACACTTTAAAAATAAGCCAATTAAGGGATAAAGTCTGATATTAGGCTTTAGAGTTATTATCTCCTTAAAGATTCTAAGTTCCCATCCTTTTACAAAACGGTCACTAAAACAATTTTGATTTCTTTACAAAACAATCACCATTTTCAAAATGTCACCCTTACTCAATCTATTTTGCCAAATTGAGTTCACCATTATTTTCAAAACATATTTAAATATTTTAGATAATTTTTCCATATTTTATTTTGGCCAAAATCTATTTCTTTTTAATTAAATCCCGAAACTAGTCTAGACTGCTACACCGGTTCACCAGAACCGTCTGAACTAATCGGATAACTTCTAAGCCCAAAAATGGGGTATTATAGTCTATCTTAGAGAATATATAATCACCCTTCACTTGATCAAAAAGGTCATCGATCCTCTATAACGGATACCTATTCAGTTGATGATAGTCAATGCATAGTCCCATCGATCCATCTTTCTTCTTGACAAACAAAACCGGTGCTCCCCAAGGTGAGGAACTCGGTTGGATAAATCCCTTGTCCAAAAGATCTTGGATTTTTTTCCTTCAGCTCTTTCAATTCGACCAGAGCCATCATGTACGGAGTAATAGAGACTAGTGTAGTCCCCGGTTGCACTTCGATTCTGAATTCCACTACTCGGGTGAGAAGGAGTCCTAGAAGTTCATCGAGAAACACATCAGGGAATTCCTTTACCACTGGTACATCTTCGAGCTTTGCATCTTCTTTAGATTTCATAGCACACACAATGGATTCATTAGACTCGAGTTTAGTTTTCATTAGAGTTATGCTCTCCTTGCTGAGTCCACAGAGGTATAGCTTCTTCTTCGAACAATCTACCCAGGCTTGATGTTCAGCTAACCAATCAAGGCCTAGGATAAGATCAAACTCATGGAAGGGAAAGACCATTAAATTGGCCTAAAATGGGATCCCTTAGATCCTTAGAGGACAAGCTTTATAGATCAACCGTATAACCACACTATCTCCTAGTGGGTTAGAGACAATTATTTCATAAGTAACTGCTTAGGTTCTAGGGCATACTACTCAATAAATGGTTCACTAGTAAAGGAATGCGTAGAACATAATTCCACCATACCTACAATCACATTAGGATCGTCTTCTTGCTCTCGACCTTGAACATGGTACATCTGTGCTGAGATCTGAGGGTCATGTCCGACTAAAGGAGGATTTGAGTTGTGAGGTTTCCCTGTTGATCCAGACTACATTTGTTTCGCTCCTCTTCCCTTATTAGGATTGTTCTGAGAAGCCACAGAGGTAGGAGCATTCGAATTCTACGGGCATTGTCTGATAAAGTGACCAGCTTCACCACAGAGGTAACAAGATTCGATCTGTCTGTCACACTGCCCAGGATGCCTCTTCTGACAAAAATTACATAGAGGAATCTAAGAACCTCTCCCAGAACCACTCGTACTATCAACCGAAGCTATATGAGCAACAGATGTTCCTAGAGATTGGGATTGTGGCACATATCACGTCTTTGACAACTACTGAAAGGTGGTAGATTTCTGGTCTCACTATCTATTATTCTTCTAAGGCATGAAAGGTCTAGAATCATCTCAAAATCTCTTGTCAGATCTGGCTTGGTTACCTTTCCTTCTTTCATAAACCTTATGGGAGGCTTCAGTAGCAATTGCCCGGTTGACCAGAATTTGGAAGTCCTCTAACTCCAAAATAGTGAAGAGATGACGTAACTCATCACAAAGGCCATCGATAATCATTCTAAACTTCTCTTTCTTTGTGCGTATAATCTCAGCACCATACCTTGAATACTTGCAGAAGTCATGGATATATTACTCCATGGGTCTTCTTCCTTGTCTCAGATGGAGAAACTTCTTGCGCCTTTCAGCAATATAGTGTTCACTGATGTACTTCTTGCGAAACTTCTGAAGGAAGAAGTCTCATATAACTCTATGCTCAGGTACGGTGAGTGTCACGGTGTCCTACCAGCTCTAAGCCTCTTTAGAGATCAA
The DNA here is from genome assembly GCA_019671005.1 of Hibiscus mutabilis. Lineage (NCBI taxonomy): Eukaryota > Viridiplantae > Streptophyta > Magnoliopsida > Malvales > Malvaceae > Hibiscus > Hibiscus mutabilis. The sequence continues at coordinate 51,745,945 of CM033714.1, forward strand.
CGCTAGAGTTCACTCCAGCTTATGTTCAGCAGGACACTTTATTTTCTTATTCAATACTTTTAGAGTGTTCTCTAGCCAATACTATGCTATTTTAAGGTTTTCCTACTATTGGTCAGTGAAGGTGTAAACCGGATACTGTCTAAGCTTATTAATAGGGGCTCTCGATACAGATGGAGGTACTTTAGCAGGCTAAGGCGATTGCTTCTGCCTGAGTGACACGACCATCTGTTTGATCATCTCAGCCATGGACATTAGATATTCCTACTGAGTGGAAGGCATCGGAGGGGGATTAGGCGGGTCATTCTATCCCACCTATTCATGTCAAACTTTTACTTCGAGATTGTCCCCCTGTGTTGAGGAGGAGCCGGGATGCAGTCCTATTTTGACACAACTGTCATTAGGTGCAGACATTCTTAAATCTAGTTAAGCATAAAAGGTTAGATCGTGTTAGTTGCAAGTCACAAATAACATATACAAATAAAATCCTAGGTGGCATATGCACATGCAGACTCATGACAAGCCTCGATTTAGTCATAGAATCGACTAAATTTTAGCTCTGATACCACAAATGTAACACCTCTTCCTGGCCTGGTAGGAAACCAGGTCAGAAAGTGTTACTGGAAACTTATTCAGAGACTGAAAGCTTAGCCGGAGTTCAGAATCTTATTCAGAATTTCTTATTAATCTCTTTTATAGCTTATCGAACTAACTTATTAATAGCTTACTCAATTTGGGGTAAATTTCAAACTTTTTCAAAATTAGGGACTAAATCATAAATTCTACAAATTAAGGGTCTTTATCAGAATTTATTTTTACTAACCTTCAACTGAACTTACCAATTACTAGCCTACGAAATTTCGTTATTAACGGAGGTCATTTACCCATCTGATTAGATCATTTAAAGTTTAGTGACCAATCTGTAAACTATTTAAAACTGTGGTTTAAGTCTTTTAATAGAAATAACTACCCTCGTACCGGTACAATTGGAGCCGTATCGATATGGAAACATATGATTTACATCTTTATTCGACTTTACCCAAATCCTGTATCGATACGCCAAAACCCGTATGGTACAGGTTGACCCGTTTCGACACTCCATAAGGTCGTATCGATGTAATTTATTTCCTAGACCTTACTGCCAAGATCCATATCGATACACTCCCTTTTTAGTATCAATACGACCTATTTTACCAAGTCTAAATATACAAGGCCATATCGATACGTCTTGACCCGTATCGATACACTTGTCTTGTAATGACTGAGTTTATCTGGTATTTAGCCAATTTAACCTATTTAATGATGTCTAAATACGATGAAATTTTACCAGCAAGTTAATAGTCCATAAACCTTTTAGCATACAAAATTTTAGAGCGATTCGAATCCGTTTACTAAGTTTTTACCGTTTAGTGTCCCAAGGCTCAATTTAACTAGTTTTACTATTTTGCAAACACACCATATTCCACATTTAACACTTAGACACTTTAGGGCCTTTATACACATATCAAAATAGACCATTGTAACTTGTCTAAGCCCTATGCCACCTTACTAGGATTTCAAACAAAATGTAAGCATACATGGAGATTGGTGGGAGTGACTTGCAACTTCAACCACACGATCGATGCTCAGAATTCTTCAAGATCCTGAAATGCATGAGACACACGGATGTTAAGCTTACATAGCCTAGTGAGGTAGTTATAACAAATGCAACCGAGTTCTTTAATTATATGTAAACATGTATGCATGCTTGAATGACATATACATAACATTAACATATACAATTCATGCTTGACATCAACATATAGTAATTTCATATATCAAATGCAAAACACATATTCTTCATTTTCCCCTTGGACCTAGCAACCAATGGATACACTGATTCCCTTGTACGCCACACATATCAGAAATAGGCCTTAGCCTTGAGATGTAGCTCCAGAGTCCCTTACACATCCAACCTTTTCTTCCCACATATAAGCCGTAGCCCGGACCATATTCCAATCCCTTACTTAGTGAGCTCAAATAACCCTATGGCAAGCCAATTGTATCCAAAGTCCACATGTATCCAAGGTTACATATTTCATCACAAAACTTACCTTTGTGCCCGTAGGCCATATTATGTCGGATTGCGAATTGAGCCTTGGCTCCTACTAACATATCATATCATTTATGCATCATATTAATTTGCATGTATATCAATATTGACATTAAGCCTTTTTCACATGTAACATACAATGATTGAATCATATGGCATGGAAATGTATCAAAGCAATTAGATGACCTTACCATACTTACCACATGAGGTTCGTACTTGTAAGATCTACTTGAGCTATCCAAACGAAGACATAACATAGAAACAAATAAAATGCAACCGGGATGGCACCTAGCTAATCCCATGACACAACTACACTCATCTAGTACTCAGAGACTTCAAGGTTCTCAGATAGCGATCCCCTTGTCGTTGGAAGAGTTCGGAATAGCCAATGGTGAAGATAGCTTATCTTCCACCACTTGAGCTAATTCAAAAATTAGGTAATTCCATTAGCATCAAAACTAATGATTCACAAACGTTTTTCAAGCTTACCAAAGCTTGTAGTTAACATTGAAATAAGGAAATTGGCTTCCTAACACATGGGCTTGGCTTGAACATTCAAGGCTTAAATCATGAAATTAAACTCTAAGGTTTGATGGAATCATTAAATTGACATAGGGGTTTTACTACCCAAGTACAAACTTTCAATTGGTGTATTGAAATCACACAAAGGCCAAGGATTGGATCGAGCTGCTTGCATAAGCTTAAGCTTGAAGATGACAAGGGAGGTGTGTGCTTAACCTTCTTCAAACAAAGGATGAATTTGGTTACGATGAATTAAAAACAAGAGAGAGAGCTTTTCCTTAGTTCCTTATTAAGGAAACTATCATCCTAATCATTCCTCACCTTACAAAGGGCCAATAGGAAGTTTTCCCTTGGAAAAGGGTAAGCTTATTTTATTAATTCCATCAATTCATCCCTTTTCTCACATTTTAGGCAATTGATGGCTATTCATCATCCTTTCCGAGCCATCTCACGTGAAGGGGTGGCAAGCAAGTAGGTGAGTCATCCCCTACTTCTAATCTTTTCAATTTGGTCACTATATCGATCTGGACAGGGAACCGTATCGATACACCTTATGGCCATATCGGTACAACTAGACTGAATTACGTAAGTTAGTTAGAAATAGTTAGGCCTTACCGATACAGGCCCTACCGTATCGATATGCCTTGCCCAAATTCAGCATTTTCAATGAAACCCCTAACTTCCATTTCTTACAAAAAGGCCTAACAACTTCAATTAAGCCCAAATAACTTGCATTACTTCAAAATTGGGTACAAGATTTAGAAATTACATCATTCGAGCATAACTAATACAAAATTTCTGATCACTGAAACCTAATTCTGATTAGACTGGTTTTTAGGGTATGACAATGAAGGCCTTGTGAGATGCAAGACATTGATAGCCCACGTTGGATACATGGGTTGAGAGTCCAAGCTTTAGAGTTGCAGACGTTTTTTAGAGTGTTGGAGTATTCTTCGAAGAAGGAACAGGCTTAGCTTTTGATCATGGATTAGAACCCACAATAGAGGTAATATCAAGTTTGATGTTGGTGTTCATCAACTTGTTGTATGGCATCGAGCAAACTTCTTGAGTGGGAACTCGTTTGTGCAAATGATTATATACGGGTGTTGTCGCCAAGTGGTTCATCTTGGGGCATGCCTATGTTGGTATAGCAAAGAGTGGTGGCAATGGATGTTATGAACCGAGGCGTGACAGTGATAGACCATTACTTGTTTCTTGGGTTTGATGATCTTGTGAGTGGTTGAGGAGTTTTGAGTTCTCCGTGTGATCATTCAAAATTTGAGTATCGTAAATTGAAAGTTAAAAGGATGTTGTGGTAAATATTGTAGTTGATGTAATGATTGGACTTTAAGGGCAAGTCGTGAAGTGGTTTGGACTCACGAGCGCGTCATTTTAATCTTGAGTTTGATGGTTCGAGTGTTTGTTCTATCGAGATTTTTTAGACAGATTGTGTACATGTATGGCAAAATAGTGAGAATATTATCAGAGTAGCGCAGAGAAACTGTGGTTTAACGACCATTGCTATGTGGAATCGAGATTCTTGTGTTGCAACAGATCTTGATTGAAGAACCATTAGAAATTCTTGATGGGTTGTTAGAGTTTCATTACAGCTGTTTGTTGGGATTAAGTGGTTGGGTAGGAGTAGCATGTTCGAACCTTCGAGGATGGTTGGATGAGTTTTGATCTCTAGTAGAGTTTGTAAGCAGCAACAATTTTCTTTTGGAATCAAGTGGCTTAAGTGACGAAATTACATGGTCACGAGTTAGCTTTCGTTCGATTTAGGGCGAGTTCTAGTAAAGTAAGGTGCTAAGTTCTGTCTTAGTTGGCCGAGTCGAAAGAGAAATGTTGTTAATTCAAGATAGATCGATAGCAAAGTTCGATTTGCAGAGTTCTCTTGTTCTTGGGAATGTTTGGTCATGATGTATATATTAGAAAAAAGAAGTGTTCCTAGTAGTATACCTTTGAAGAGGTGTCACGTTTCAGATATAGATGAGGTTTGAGTTCAAGAGTTTTGAATCGCTAAGGACGGTAGAAAGAAGTGTTAACCGAGATGAACTCATTCGAAGTGAGATCCTTGGGTTGATGTTTGGAAAGTATCGTTTGAGTCCATCCTATGTTGTTTGGTTTTAGGGTTCATTGTGATTGTGGCATGATCGTTGGATAATGAATCGTTGGGGATTCATGAGAGGGGTGTTGAAGAGTTTAGTGTTGTGAGCTTTGGCTAAAGAAGTGTGGTGAAGAAATTTTAGAATCAAGGTGAACGTATGCGGGTTTGGAAATGGATGGATCTTAGATTATTGCACCTCTTCCCTCCGTTTAAATTTCGAGGATGATTTTTTTAGGAGGAGAGAGTTGTAACGACCCGAATTTCTAAGTCAACATTTGGGTGTTGACTCGGGTTATGGACCTTTGTGTTGGTTGGAGTAATGAACCCATTGAGCAAGTTTGAGCCTTTTTGGATGAGAATTTGGCTTCATGAGTTTTGGTGGCGACCAAATGGTAGCAAGGATGGAAGTTGGGGATTTATAGGGTGAATATACCACTTTTAAATAAAGTGGGCAGATCTCCCCTTTATTTCCTTGTTCTCCACATGGGATTAAGGGAAAAAGAAAGACTACATTTTTTATCTTCATCTTTCTTCTCCCACTCATCCCACCATTTTTCAAGATTTGTTTTAAATCTAAAAATCCCACCTTTATGCATCATTTCTATAACATTCTCATCCCGTTTAGTATTTAAATTGGTTCAAGGGGGTTTTCAGAGAGCATAACAGAGAAACTAGGTTTTTGAATACAGAAAAAATCATACGGCGGATTCACATAATTAATAGTAATTTAAGGCATGTTACAAAAATTACTACTTTATCAAAACTTTCATAACACATTTAAAACACATCTTGTTCATTCTCACAAACATTACAAAGCATACTTAACATATTCTAATTATATTATATAAAGACAATCATATCAAGAATCATACAAATCACGTACACAATTTTGATTTATTATTCTATAGGAGTAATTCCATAATTAATGATCATAAATTGAAACATACATAGTTTAAGGACCAATTTATAAAATTAGAGTCTATAAATCCTTTGATCAATCATTTAGGGGTTGTTTATCTCGAACAAAGCATTCAAAGTCTTATTGTAAGCATATAACAAATTATACAAGGCACTCATCATCTTGTCGTACACTTAAGATCAAGTTAACAAGATTTATTCAAGACATTAAAACATATCTTTTATCAATAGTATCCATAGGGTCATTCGTAATTCACCATTTGGTTCCTTACCTATAATTATAAGATCATTTTTTATTCTCTGATAACATAGTTTATTCTTTAAAGACCCAAATCTAACCAATTACCGATTAATAGACAAAGCATCACAAGATATTAACTATCCATAAAGTATGGACATATTCACAAATCGACTATGTTTATAAGATATTACTTCCTTTCAAAGTATTTAGCTCAATTCCATGATATCTATTACTTAAAGATTCCTCTACTCAAAATATTAATAAACTAACCAAAGATCAAGATTTAATCGAGAAAAGATAAAATACTTATAAGTCAAAATACGAATTACTCATCCATATATTAAAATACATATGAAACTTGCATATCGTTAAAGATCTATATGGCATATTTTATAACCTTATAAACCATATTCAATTTCATTAGCATTATTATGTCTGCCTAAACCGGTTCTTCAAACCCAAAATCACACAAACATAGAATCGACCACTTTGGAATAAACTCTCAACACGCATATCGTCCCATAACTAAACATCAACTAAAGCAACATCATGTAACCAACATAACATAAGAATTATACCAAAAGTGGTTACTTAAGATCAATTACAACCAAAGATATACAAACAAACATCAACTACACAAAGGCAATTAGATATATGTACAAATGTCATATGCCACCATTCTACAAAGTTTAATTAAAGATATAAAGTGATATTCATAAGCTTTAGGAAGTAACTTGCAACTTTTGCCACGATCGAACCACATCAATTTTATCAATCTTGAAAATGCATGCAATGAATGGATTAGGCTTACTTAGCCTAGTGAGGTAGCGACTATGTAATAGCATTAGTACTTTAATGACAATGTATATGATAAACAATGTAAATAAGGTATGTATGATATGAATACATATACATCAATACTATGTAGATCAATGACATTTTCAAAGTCTTATCTTAGAAATAACTTTGTCTTATCGGAGGCTTATTCATATTTCGTATGTTTCGTAGCTTGCACAATACATATATTGCATTTATCGTATCTTGTTTTTATTGACTTATAGAAGTCTTACTGAGATTTTGTTAGAGTTCTTATCAAAGTTCTCATTATCATTCATAACTGAGTTCATACATTTTAACAATATTTGCCTTGGATCAAATTTGACATAGGTAGTATTGGTTCGTGTTACATGTAGCTCAAAGCACAAAGCAATGGCTAGTGTTAAAGCATATCAATCAATCTCCTCTTCTCCTCCATCACCTCCCCCGTTACCTCCTACTATTGCCAATATATCACAATATGGGGTTGTCACCCCTGAGTCGTAGCCCATGGATCATAGTCCCAATATACCAAGTACTGTGCCAAAGTTCCAAGGCCTTCCGTTGTATAGGCAACTTATACATTTTATGCTTTGACATTGGGAGAGCAATCGTATGACAATATTGAGCTTTTAGCTCCAAAGGATTTAGGAGTTCATATGCTTATAATATTTTAGGCTTGTATTTCATTCTTAAAGTCTTATGGCATCAGAGCATTAAGCTCCAAAGATAGTATTTTTTATAACTTATGACATTAAGAAATTCTTACTTTTGTTTCATAGAATTTTATAGCATTTAAAGCCAGAGATCAATCTTATAACAAGGTTATTACAATTTAAGAGTATAAATCATAGCATAGCAAAGTAAGTATGCATATAAAATTGCAAGTAATACCAAAGGACTTAACAAGAATGTCATGCCATGAATGTAACCATCCCAAAGAGCTCTATGTGAGCCTTATGCAAAATTATATTGTGCATCAAGAACTTAAACGTTTTATACATTAAACATATAGAAACAAAGGTCGGAATGACTCCGTGTCATCGGAAACAAATGCAACTACATTCACCTGATATCCTAAAGTTACGGGATATCTCAAACCTCAATTTAAACTTGATTCTTAATTGATCTCCCTTCCAAGCCTTCACTTACTAACATCCTCCTTACCAATGTATGCACCTCAAAATAGAAAATCATTAGAACTAATTCAATTATCAATGATTCAATCTAACAATTCATCATTAATTAGCTTACTAAACAACACACCAACACATCATTTAATCTTAGAAAGCTACATCAATTTAGCTTTCAAGACAGCTTCTATTTAACTCATAAGACAACATTAATTTAACCTTTCAAAACTGCATTTTCCTAGCTTATTTTAAACTGCATTATAGCATGCATTTCATCATTCAAAACCGCACATATTGGATTGTACTTCCAAGTTTAAACATATATAAACTATTACTTAAAACATTACCATTTAGTCATCACAAAATAGTTTCATTAATCCACCTCTTTACTTATATCACAAATCAAAGAAAACTTTTCATACAAGCTTTTCAAACCTCAAAATACAACATATCATACTTTAAGTACATATAAAGAAACACATAATATTCATCAAATACACAAGGCAGTTTGTACTATTCTTAAAGAATCATTTCTATAAAATATTCTATAACTCGGAATTTGATTGCATTTGTTTAAACAAAACTAGACATAAAAATCTTTCTAATCATATAAATTATATCTTCCAATTCAACCTGTACAATATATAGTGAATTTTCAAATTTACTGCTAATGCAGATTTTAAAGTAGTTTACTAAACAGTTTTGAACTTCCCTTACTTAAAAATTCATATCTTTTAATATATAACTCGAAATCGATTGTCGTCTATTGTAAACGAAACTAGATTCACACACGGTTGTATACATATAAGGATCACTCTCTATTTTAATCTATAGAAATTTTTAGTGAATTCTCAAACCTACTGCTAATGTACAAAATCTGGGTAAATTTTACGAAGCTAAATTTTCCTGTTTCATAACTATTAATCAAAAGCTTCTAATCATTTGAATAATTTACAAGAATTTCAGCCATAATTTAAGGTTCATGTTGCCTCCTTTTTCATGCTTCAAAAACATATAAATTCACTAGACTCTCATACAATTTTGGGCATGGAAGCATTAATACAACAATTAATTTATAACACTTTAACCTTTAAACATGAATTCCTAACATTTATCTATCATAAAGCCTTCACCAACAAGATAATCCTAGAATCATTCATGTATCATGGAAATAGATTTCAATCAATCAAATTGGTATATATTCTAGTTTGAATAAAGCAAATCATGTCCCCATTTAAATTAGAAGGATTAAACTACATTTTCAAGGTTCAATTCTACTATAACACAACTTGATCAAACAATTTCCAGCAACATTTAAAACAATTTCCAGTCCAGATTTTTAATTGGTAGCCTTAATTAACATGAATTCATGCCCAACAACAAAGCATTTCAATTCTAAATAGCATTCATAATAGGAGTTATCAAAGCATATCCAATCGGTTTCTTCCTAAACATGCATGAAAACCATTCACTAAATTATAATCTCAAAAATAATTACCTTCACTTTCTTTCCTAGCTATGAAATGGAAGGATTTCTTTTAATTAAATAATCCTAATCCAGCAAAAACAAGACTCCCACATGCCCTCTTCATTTCGGCAATTAGAAATGATAAGGAGATGAAGGCACCATGAAGAGAAGCTTCCCTTCAAGCTTCCAATTCTCGGTTGTAATTTTAGAAGAAGAAAGCTCAAGTCTTTCCTTTTTAACCTGCTCCCTCGCTCCCTTTCTTTCTCATATTTGTCTCTACTTTTTATTCCTAATTAATGGTGAATAATCACCATGAAAAGGCCTTAGCCAACCAAGTGTAAAGGTGACATGTATAATGAAATAAATACACATGCAAGATTGAACTTTCCTCTCCTTTCATTTTATTCATTTAATTAATCTCCCTTATTCTTTATTCTTTTTATTATGACCACTAACGTAATTTCATATTCTTCATACATTGATACAATTTAATGGTCCTCCTTTAATTAAATATTTAATCTATCATGAATAGCATGTAATAAACTTATATCATAAATCTTAGGTCATTGCCCTTAACAAGTGTGTCCTTGATTAGCAAACCAATTGTTTTATTATAACGTTGAATCATATATTATAAACTAGGTCTTGAATCTAAAATTGAGTGTAATTTCACAATCTTATCTATGAGAACTTTCTTTCAAATAGTTTCAAAACTATTAGACCAGTTTTAGGGGTGTTACAATTTCTCCTAATCAAGGTCCAAGATTTTAGTATGTTAATTTCCTCTCCATAAGCTTCAAGAAAAGCATAGTATTTTGGTGGAAAGGTAAAGATTTCATTTATAGGTTTTTGAAAGTGTAAGGCTTTATGGTTGTTCCTTTGGATTTAAAGGTGTAAATTCGTAGTTATTCCTTCTTTTAAATGTTTATTGAAGTCTTGATTCGTTTTCCATGGTGGGAAGGTGGAAAGGATGTGTCTTGGGGTTCTTCCAAGCTTGAGTTGAGAGAGAAGTTGAAGATTCCTTGCTTGAAGAGCTTAAATTCGAGATTTGTTGCTTAGGGTGAGTACATTTTTTACTCCTTGATTCTTGAATATCCTAAAGTAATTGCCTTCCTTGATATTGTGGTTAAGGTTGCTAGTTTTGGTGTCAAAGTGGCTTAGAGCCTTTAATGGTGAAATTTGGATTAGTGGTTAATAATCTGTAAAAATGGTAGCAAACCATCCTAATTAACTCCCATAAGATGTAGGAGTGAGTTAAAGGGCCTAAGGTTATGTTTCGGGGGCTTGGGAAGTGATTTCCCGAGTCTTGGAAGCTATTTCTAGGCTTCGATATTTGTACGCGGGGAGCTCTTACCAATACCTTGTGTTATATACGATGAACACAGTCGAGTTTTAAAGGGAGTATTAATACGCCTAATGAGGGTTTTGATACTCACCATTTCATTGAAATTCAGTAGCATAAATTGGTATCGGTACGCTTGGAGCCACATCGATATCGTTTGGCCTATCGGTACGCGAAGTTTGGGTACTGGTACAGGGTGTTGGTTTAGCCCCTATTTTGCATAAGCTAAGTATCGGTATGCGGGGTTTGTGTATCAATATGGGGTCAGCAATCAACCCCTTCATGTGAAGCGTTGTATCGGTACGCATAGTCTAGGTATCAGTACCTAGAAAGGCTTATTGATACCCTCAAGTGGGAATCGATACTGCTTGGGCAATTTGCCCAAAAAATATGAAGTTGAGTTTAAGGGATTGATAATTCGAGGACTATGGCCCCATGGGCTTCTAAGGTACTAAAATGAATTGTAAAACTGAGAAACTGAGGTTTAACCCTTATAGATGAGAATGATGTGTATTAACTTGATAATGATGACTCTTGATAACCGTGATTGTTCGTGTCATACCATGAGGCATTTGTTGAATGGCTTGGCTTAGTGCCACTTACCTCTTGATGAGGTGTATGAATGCTCGGGGAGCATGTATTATCTTATGGTTAATGAAAAGAAATTCGGATGTCCTAGAGCCAATACTACGATACTTATATAAGGGGATGTGTACTTCAGGATGAGTGATCAAGTACATCCGAAGTACCCGCGGGTTGCGTGATTTGGGTGTGGTTAGAAATCTATCTCTGGCTATGGTGATCTGGATAAGGTAATTAACTCGATAAGCCAAGTGAGTTCGAGTAACTTGATTGGCTGTGTGGCCTCAGGTAAAGACTACTTATGGCTAATGTGATCCAAGTTTGTCTAGGACATATTCGTGGCTATGGTGATTCAAATATGGTCCATTAACTTGACGGCTGTGTGAGAACGGGTAAAGTAAGGCTTCGTTTTCCATTATGTGGATGATGTATGAATGTATTTATATATGTTGTGTGGTTGCTATAGATTGATAGCTTATGTACCCTATGGCTGGGTGATCAGGGTATGACATGTATTAACTCAATGGGTTGTGTAAGCTCGAGTATCTCAATGGGCTATGTGACCTCTAGTATGGCAAAGCTTGTGGATCTTGTATAACTTCTTGTAGACTTGTTGATGCCTTGAGATAGGTGATCTAAGAACTCTAGCTAGTGTAGGCTAGATGATATCTCGTAGATAGTGGAAGCATTATCTATGCTCTCTTGACTATATTTATCTTGCATGTTTATTTTATGATATCATGAATTGTAGTAGAAGAAATGTACCATTGAACCTTGTTAGCTCAGCGTGCAGATGTGTGGTTTTAGTTGGGCTAATGTATTTATAGGACCTTGCCACTATTGAGTCTGTAACTCTATTTGAAATATTATTTTGTAATATGGTGTTTTAAGCTTGGAGCTCCTTTTTGTAAACTTATTTAAATGCTTATTTAAGTATATGGATTTTATGGATGATTTGCAAATGGCTAAACTTGTGGTTTTAAATAGAAATTTTGATGGGTCAGTTTTGGGTGACCCGAATGTAGTACTTCGGATCTTGGTCGAGATTAGGGTGTTACACCAGCCTCTTCATCAAGAACAGAACTGACACTTGCACAATTAGCAGCACCGCCTAAGACACCGGTGCCACCACATGTATTCACCCATTCGACTTATTATCATTTCACCATATAAGGAGTCTGTCGAAAGGTATTTTCACGAACGTGTTTCGTCCCTATACAACGCTTGTGAGCACGCCGACTCTTCCTATACTTGGACAGTCATAATATCCTTCATTTACTTTTGCATCTGTTCCACCATTATAACAATTTCCACCATTTGCAACACACTTTAGATATGATATTGGTGACTAAACGCCGCCGTAGAGCCTATTCTACACCGGTCCCAATGCCAACGATGGTACTACAGAGGTAGATGGAAATGATGATGATGACGAGGAGGAAGCTAGACTGGTTCACAGAAATCCACGTCGGGCTCGTCGTCTACCACAATGCGGTATGGATGGACATATGCGTCATTATGTGTTTTTATGTATTAATCATCACTATGTAATGTTTAAAAAATTATATTAATGAAAAAAAGGTAATAATTGTTTGTTTGGAATAATAAATACTTTTTATTTCACACCCCATTAGTTTATTTCAATACTAATTTGTAAACTTAATAAAAAAGATACACGAAGCTACGCCTAGTTGAAATGAATAGAAGATGAGTCTGATTCTGCGTCGTCGTAGTCTATAGACATTCCTGATGTTAAGTTTAGTTCCTCAAATTTTTGCTCTTTCTCCCGTCGTTTACTGTAATTATGTAGCAGAATTGCCTCTTTGTCTTCTGACAACAGAGTTGCTTCTGCGTTTCTTGATGAAAATGTTTTTTTGTCAAATTTTACAGTCAACTCGGTGTTCGTACCCCCAACACGGGTGTAACTTCTAAACATCTTACGAATGACGCTTGATAAGGTCAGCATGTAATGCATTTTAAGGTCAGGCTCATCAACAAGTATTTTCGCTTGCAACGAAGACATTTTTCATGTTGTAGATTTTTTGAGCTGCTTTGAAATCAAATCATATAAATCATCTTTCTTGAACCTGTTGTTGAAGGAAGTGTAGAAATAAGTTTCGAAATGGAACATCGATGCAGAAAATCTTGTCATATTTTGGTAAGGGTCAATTTTTTAAAGTTTTTGTTGAATGTCAAATACGATGAACATTTTTAAGTATTCCAAACATTCAAATACACGTGTGCGTACTCGATTGTCGCTTGTTCTTCTGTACGGATTCACTACATGACATTCGTTGATCTAATATACTTACTTGAAACTGTATTCAAGGTTTATCAATAAGATTTCCCTCCCATTGCAAATGAATGTGATCCGGATGTAGTTGATGATGAACCTACAATATGGCCAGATCATGCACTACGACGCGAAAAAAAGGTCGTCCAAGATCAACACAGATTTACTGTGCTGAGGATTTGGTTGAACATCGAGAAAGAATTGGATAGCTGAAACTATGCACTAGCTATAGGAATCTAGGACACACCAAGAACAAATGTCCTAATCGGTCAGGCCCTCGTATCAATTAATTGTACTACTATTTTTCTAAGTAACAATTTGTTAGGTTTCAATTTCTTTTTGGTTTGGAACCATTTTCAATGCAATTTTAACCCCATTTATAATGCTTCGTATGTGCCAATATCAGTCTCAATTGAAAGATAAGTTCCAATACTATGCCTTTAAGCTTAAAAATTACGTAATTTTACGATTAACTTCCCGAAAAACCCATCGAACATGCCTATCAAGCCATTTTAGCTTGTTATTCATGCACAAAACCAAGTTTTGGAACCATTTTCAACGCGATTTTTACACCATTTACAATGTCTTGTATGTGCCAATATCAGTCTCAACTGAAAGATAAGTTCCAATACTACGCCTCTAAGCTTAAAAATTACGCAAATTTTGCGATTAAGTTCCCGGAGAACCCCTCGAACATGCCTATCAAGCCATTTTAGCTAGTTATTCATGCTCAAAATCAAGCTTTGGAACCATTTCCTACGCAATTTTTCCCCGTTTGTAATGTCTCGTATGTGTCAATATTAGTCTCAACTGAAAGATAAGTTCGAATACTACGCCTCTAAGCTTAAAAATTACGAAAATTTTCTGATTAGCAACTCGGAAAACACCTCGAACATGCCTATCAACCCTTGTATTCCAGTCTCGAATTGCACTGAACTCGCTTTCCACAAGAAGCGAGTTCAGTTTAATATAGTCCGGCGATATTTTCGATTTCTCGCATAACTCGTTATGTGCAAAACGCTTTCTACAGAACGAGATATATTCCTACGTGGGCGATTTGGTGCGTCTTTTTTTCAAATAATACTGGATGGTGATCATTTCTCTAATTAAAAAAATAAAAAAGGAATATTCATTTAAAAAAGCCAAATCCTCCGTTGATACAAATAATTTCGAAGTGTTGCTGTTAGCAATATTCATTCTGTAATAAATGTGGGTCATTTTAAAAACACCGCACATAGTATGTTAATTTACTAAAATGTGCTTAATTGTTTTTTGTAATATGTATGTCCGGCTTATGGTTCATGTTTGAAGTGCAAGGTTGCCTTTCCTAATAATGTCGCCTCCAAGATTTGAACTCGTGTTCTCTCCTTGAGAATGCAATGTGTCTTACCATATACTGAACACTTGTTGATAACATATATTTAATTTTAATGTTAATTATTGACCTAAAAGTTATAAAAATGTAAGATATCTTTTTAATGTTTATGTTTATAATTTTTATAATTTTATTTTAAATTATATTGTTCAATTAATGACATATTATTATTAAAATTAATGGTCAGATTATTAAAATTATAATTTAAAAATATTTTATATTTTCTATACTTATCAAAAGGTAAAAATAGACCCATGTTGCAGGATAAATCAATATTTAAATAGAAAAATAAGACAATGACTCAGTTTTTCAAAAATTAAAGTATAAGAAATAAATTTTGATTTTTGAAATAATACATAGATCCCTAACGTATTGTAACCTACTATTTATAATATCAAAATAATAAATAATTAAAAACCACTCCTTAAAGATAAACACAAGGCTAATAAATTCAGATCTAAATCCTTTTCACTTTATCTATATTCATTTTGTTGATTAAATTTTCACAATATTTTTCATTAAATGATTTTGTCTATTCACACTATAGGTATGCCTAGGGATGGACATTTTACCCGACCTGGTTGAATTCTGACCTGATCTGGTTCGACCGGGTCGAATTTTTTTAATAAAAAAATTAGGTTCAGGTCGAATTTTTATTAAGGGTGAGATCGGGTGGAAAATTTCCACCCGGCCCGGGACTAATTATGTAATTTTCTCTAAATTTTTTAGTTATAGTAATAATAATACCCCTCTTGATATATATTTTTATAATTATGTCCCTCAAATTGAAATTTTTTTATTTACAATTTAGTCCTTAAAATTATATTTTTTTACAATTAAGACCTTAAAAATTATTTTTTACAATTAAATCCTTAAAATTATTTTTTTTCTATAAGTCAAGACGGGTTCAAATTTGAGTTTAAGATATTTATTTTCAGGTCAAGTTCGAGTAAACCAAAAACTAACCTGACCCGGCCCGTACCCATCCTTCGGTATGACAAAATATAGTATATTTAAAGTGAAATTAATTTATACAAATGTACAATCAACTTTTAACACTCATACAATTTAATTTCTCAAAATTATATTTGTCACAATAACATTTCGAAATCAATATGATATTTCAATCACATCAATCAACTAAATTTCGATAAAAAGTGATTGAATCTTATTGAAAACCCTATTCCTGAAGCTTTTCTTCCATCCTTGCGTGGCTGCGCCGCTTTCATCCTCTTTTCAGTTTATTTGGCCGGGGGCGGCAGCACAATTTTAGTGTTGATCGTCGACTGTTGATATTATTTTTCTTATTTTCTTATGTTATGCTTTTTTATATTTTTGTTTTTTTTTTAAATTTTATATTAAAATCTTGTTATTTTGGATTCTTACTTCTCACACACATTGTTGCGCTTGTTTCTTCTTCCTTTGTGGCACATTTTTTCTCTGTCTTGTGGTACGTTATTCGCCTACCTTTTTGGTATATTTGCGTTCGTGCAGAGTTTCTCACGATGCTTAATTCTAATGTGCGATTGTTGGTGGTCGTTTAGTAGTTTGATCTCCTTTTGTGGTTGTTTGCCGGTGCATTTAAATCTATTCAGCGAAGTAGCTAGTAAGACTGTTGGTTTCGCTCTCCACTCCGTCATTTATTAAGCGTATACGGGATTCACTTTATCTCTTGTGTGTTGACGACTCCCCTGACCTTTTACCGTTCAATAGAATCTATGTTTATCCATCCGAGCAACGGTGAGAGCATTATTTACTGGCGTGACTGAGTTTTCCCTCTTTTGAGAAGGATGAAAGTTATTTTATCTTTTTTCTCTTTTCAGTTTTTTAATTTCTTTGTTACTCGTTATGAATATTTTCAAGTTTAAATCTCTTTGTTTGACTCTCTTTCTAAGTAATAGAAGTTACCTGGTATTATATTAAAAAATTCAATAATTTTTTTTTACTTAAAACAAACAGTTTGATATTTTTAATTTACTCAAAATATAACATACATGACTAGGAGATAGAGCGAGTCGATCGCGAGTTGAGTAGTGCTCGACTCGTGCTCGATAAAAAATCTTGTTGCTTGACTCGACTCGTTCCTCGTTAAGCTTGATAAAAATTTTCTCGAGTCGTGCTAATTAAAATTTTCATTGTTCAACTCACTCGTTGCTTATTAAGCTCGCCTAAATTTTTACATTGTTTTATTAAATATAGGTAAAATCTAGTTATGCTATTCGATCTTAATGTAAACATAGAAATTCAGAAGAAAAAACGTGAGATTTGAGGAGATAAATAAACGAACTTGTCATGACCGAGTTAGAAATAAAGTCGATATTCAAGTGTGAGACTCTTTTTAGTTTCTCAACAATCTTCGATAAACAACAAATGAGATAATGCCTTAGGAATTTCGAGGTTTTAATTTTTAATTGTATTTTTTATATGGGAAGTATAAACTGAAGACTTTTCTCCTTTTATAATTTTATAAAAAAGTAATAATAAAAGAAAAAGAAAAGACTCACTATTATAATTTAATTTATTGTTAATACAAATACACCTTTTTAATTCTTGTAAGATACAAAACGTTTTGGAAATTTGAAACTAAAATTTTATGGGTAAATTACCTAAAAATTCACTTAACTTTTCTAGAGTTTTCAACTATTATCTAAATTTCTTAGAACATAATATTTTTAAGGTAACCACCAAAAAATTGTAAAAGAATTTATAAAAATAACGAGCTGCTCACGAATGAATTGAGTCGGATTGGGCTTTGCTCGACTTGACTCGTTAAGATCTCGAGTCAAATCAATTTGAGTCGAGCGTTAACCGAGCTGCTCAACCCAATAAGTACCCCTATACTTGATCCACATAAATAAAAACTAGAGTTTAACAATCAAAATATTAAAATACTGATCATATAATAAATTATGTAGCGTATAAAAGTAGTTTAATATAACAGTAACATAAGCAAATCTCTCAACTATATCAAAATGTTTAAAATTTTTGATCATATAATAAATTATGTATTGTTTATCTCAACGAACTTGTAATTGCTTTAATTATAGTATTGATATTTAATTTTCACTTCAATTATATCACTTAATTGTTAACTTAATTGTGAACTCGTTAATGACACGATGAAAATTAATGAAAATAAATGTGTTTCAAAAGGTCTCAAGTTTAACCACTAGAAGAACTTGTAATTTTGTTATGATTCTTAGGGGTGAGCATTCGATCGAGTTGAGTAAAAAAAATTTCGAGTTACTCGAGTTTATGAGTTCTAGTTTTACGACTCAAACTTTATTTTAATTTTTTTCGATTCCATTCGAATTTATGAAATTCGATTCAAATCGAGTCGAATTTTCAAGTTTATATACAAATTTAATTGTAATTATTTACAATGTTATAATACAGATTGATTCCATTTTACAAATCAAACTTTATTTGAAATTTTTTCGAGTCTAGTTTTTGAGATTTCGAGTCGAGTCAAAACGAGTAAAAAAATTTGGCGTCGAGTAAAAATTTAAAATTTTTCACATTGAGTTTTGCTCACTCCTAATGATTCTAACAAAAATATACATACATATATATATATATTACACTACATTATTGATTTTATGAATTAATTTTATAAATATTATTTATAGTTTCAGTTATAAATCTAAAATTTCATTTATTTAACAATATAAATAATACATTTATAAAATGACATATATAATATAATATATAATATTTATGTAATAATATATCTATAAAATAATGTGTTTATAAAATAGTATAAATATAAATCTGATAGAAGAACATAATGCATATACAAATATCACATTTTTCATTTAAATACATCCATTTGTGTCTAAAAAGATTGTCGGTAGAGGTCCACTCAATGTTCTGGTGGTTAAAGATGCTCATATTGTCCTATTTTTTATGTGCTCGAATCTCGGTATAAAAATATAATACTTAGTTATTTAATAAAAAATATTGCTAGTATTAAAATCTTTGCAGAAGCAATATAAATCTTCAAAATAAGCTACAGAATGGAAACAACAAATCCGACTAACCCACCCATCTTACTTGAGTTTTGCCAAGAATAAACCAAAACCAGTGTTGGTGTTGTTTAACGTTGGCTCCAAGTAAGGGACTAAGGGTAACTGAAGGAGAGTTATGGTGGTTTTTGGTGACTCATCTTTTTAGATTTGGACAGAAAATTACAAATGATGGTGTAAGTCGATGTATTAAAGAAAAAATAAAAAAAAATCAGTGTCGAATTTGCCAGAGGTCTTTAAGATGATCCCCCTTCTCTTTATAGAGTAAATCTCCTTGTGTAACATGCTTAAAAAATTTGCTAGTCTAGTTTTCTTAGAAAACTGATGCTTGTAGAATAGTGATATACTTTGGAGCAAATATACTCGTCGTATCAAGTAATAAAATAAAATTAGAGTGTCGAACCCACGAGAATTGGATTAATAAATACGAAGTTATCGTACTTAGGAATGTGTTTACAAATATAGGTGGATGTTGAATTAAGTAAACTAAATTTGACTAATCTATAGATAACAATGATAAAGACAAACAACTGCAACGACTTAACAATTAATTATGAAGGTTAGGATTATTGCTAAGGATATATGCTTGACTATCTATTTCAATGTTATAGCAATGGGAAATACATGTTTGCGTAAAACCTTAAATTCTTCATCTACTCGACTGTCGCAACCCTTTTTTAAGAAAAGGTTTTGACGTTTTGGAAAACTTTGTAAAATCACGGAGTTGCCACCAATCATTTTGAGAAAAGTGTGATTGGATCACTTTTAAAACAATGGTTATTTCAATAAAACGTTTTACTTATCAAAATAACATTTTTGGTCCACGAAAACAAGAAAAAACAGGTTCGGGGGTCGGTTACGTGTAGGGAAGGATTAGCACCCCCACAACGCCCAAAAACTGGTACCTAATTGATTTCAAAAAGCATTTTTAAAACTGGAATTTGCAAGTTCACAAAATTTCGATTTATTCGTCCGCAAAGTGAATGTAAATCTATTTTAATGGCCTTATCGCCCGAGAAATGAACTTTAATCATCGCCAACACTCCTGGCACTGACCCATCATTCCCGTTTGATAAGACACCGCATTAATTAAGTTTTCGCTTTTTAATCAATCATCAAGAAAATTAAATATGTTAAAGTCTTTTAATTAAAACCTAAGTAGTGAATAATCCTAAAGAAATGTCTATATTCCTTTTAACCATTAAGGTTATAATATAATTAAGTGTGTTTTATTGAAATGAAGAATGTTTTACAACATACATGTCTCTAATCTATGTTTTAAGTCTCTATTCCTAAAGTTTAACACACAAATATTTGCATAAAAGACATAAAGAAATAACTAATTAGCTAAATAAATAACTAAGCAATAACTAAAATTAAATAAGAAAAGGGATTTGGTTTTTATTTTTTTTAAATGGAAAATCTGAATTAGGGATTAATTTGAAAAAAAAGTAAAGTGTGAAGGTTAATTTGAAAACAATTTATAATTTGGTGCCAAATTATAAAGAAAAAGGATGAAATTGCAACATTTGAAGACTGAAGAGTTACGGCGCAAGATCCAGGAAAGAAGGGAACGGGTTATATCAGGGTTCGGGTCGGGTCAAACGGGTTAGTATATATATTAAATATTATAAACATATTTCATTTCTTCCCCTTTTATAAAAATGGATCAAAAGTCGGTTTTTATAATTTCTCTTTCGTGTTCATCGTGTTCTTCATTTTAGGAAGAACACGATGAACATCCGTCGTTGCTAGCGGCGAAATTCCCAAAATTCGATCAATTTTCCAGAATTCGACAACCTCAAATTAAGTTTTTTTTCTCGTCAGAGCTACATCAACAACAATATCACGACGGCGCAACTAAAGTAAAGGTAAAATATCAATCCCTTTCTTTATTTAAAACAAAAATTGAACATAGGGTGCGAACATTACCAGAAATCTCTGCTTTATTTCACTGTAATTGCTTGAATACACTTGCCGATTTGCTACAACTTTTGGATTTCCGAACGCTATATATCTAGTGTTTCTGTGATTGTTGTGTATGATTTTTCTCTCGAATTCTTGTGTGTTTACAATGATTTACAGTGGGGTTTATATAGCTATTGAAATGCTTAGATTACAAGAGTAAATTCCTAATTTCTTCCTCTGAAATTACTTGAACCTCGCCATGGCATTGATTTAGGGATTAGCCTTTCTCATTTTGGATTCTGGTTTTCCAACTAGGGCTTCAATTTAGGGATTTAATTCCCTTTTGTCTTTATCTTGAATTGCTATGCTCCAATTTAGGGATTTAACCCTTTTTCCTTTGTTTGCATATTTCTGGTGACTCATACGGCGCTGATGAGGAACAATCGGAGCGAGTGGAGCATCGGAGAAGACGAAGCGACTGGCTGGAGCTAAAACGTCATGCGCGTGGCTGCCACGCGCGAGTGATGATCCGCGTGATACATCCTGAAGCGATCTGGGCCGTCAGATTGCGTTCTGGTCAAACGGATATGTCGAGTGTGGCGTTATATCATCCCCAGCTGGCGTGATCTGCGCCGTTGGATCCCAGATTGATCCAACGGCCTCCTTTCGGCTGCACAAAAGAATAAATAAGGGATTAGAGTTTTTTTTGGTTATAAATGGGCCAGCCGGCCTTTTTGTATAATGGACTCTAATCTATGTATTTTTTAATGGATTCTGATCAAAACTAAATCCAATGGACCTTTAATTCATTTTTTCAATAACAATTGGGCTATGTATTTTATATTTTTTTGGGTTCTAATATCTAATGCATATAACCTATGTTAATTCTAACTACCCTAATATACTAACAATTATTATAACACACTAGTATACATTATATGTCACCTAAACAATTATGATTACCACATTAACTAACATATAGTAATTATTATAATACCTTAAGTATATTAGTAATGTTACATGATATTCAGATAATCCTAATAGTAATTGCTACTAATTATGATGTAACACTAACTACCTAACCCAAAATGACATAGTTAAAATAATAAAAGTAAGGAAGATAGGTGAAAATTCAGTGACAACATCTGCCCCTCTTTGGTCATTCTGGTGAAACAGGAATAGAACAATGAATGAAAGACACTGATTTTCACCAATTACCAAACCGTTAATGCCTGAAAAATTAGGCGAGTTCTATTCTCCTTGTGCTCGAATAGATAAGCGAGTTCCATTCTCTGAATGCCCAAACAGATGAGCAGGTTCTATTCTCATCATGCTTGAATAGATAAGTGGGTTCCATTCTCCAAATGCCTGAACGGATAGGCGAGTTCTATTCTTCTCATGCTTGAATAGATAAGCATGTTCCATTCTCCAAACGCCTGAACGGATAGGCGGGTTCTATTCTCCTCATGCTTGAATAGATAAGTGGGTTCCCTTCTCCAAATGCCTGAACGTATAGGCGGGTTCTATTATCCTCCTGCTTGAATAGATAAGCAGGTTCCATTCTCCAAACGCCTAAACGGATAGGCGGGTTCTATTCTCCTCATGCTTGAATAGATAAGCAGGTTCTATTCTCCAAACGCCTGAATAGATAGGCGGGTTCTATTCTCCTCATGCTTGAATAGATAAGCGGGCTCCCTTCTCCAAACGCCTGAACGGATAGGCGAGTTCTATTCTCCTCATGCTTGAATAGTAAGCAGGTTCCATTATCCAAACGCTTGAACAGATAGGCGGGTTCTATTCTCCTCATGCTTGAATAGATAAGCAGGTTCCATTCTCCAAAACGCCTGAACGGATAGGCATATTCTATTCTCCTCATGTCAAAATAGATAAGCAGGTTCTATTCGCCAAATGCCCGAACGGATAGGCATGTTCTATTCTCCTCATGCTTGAATAGATAAGCAGATTCCAAAAGATGACTTCATCCTCCATACGCTTGGATGAATAAGCAAGTTCCATAAACCTGTCAAAAACACTTGCAAATGATCCAATTAAGATGCATATGCCCCTAGAGATGCCTAGTCATGAATGCATGTCTTATTTCTTTTACTCTTTTTTCTTAACAATTTTCCTAATGAACACTGAAGAAAACTATGAAGCTCTGGGAAACTTGGATTATATACTCTCAAACATTTTCTCAACTTTTGCAACAGATGGTGGGTGTCTATTTTGGCCCATCCTATCAAAAAAGATAGCATGATTGCTTGCAATAACTCATCTTTCAATTCTAGTTGGCTTCACCAATTTCTTGTTGTTAAAATTCTATCGACCATTCCTTGGAAAGAAATCTTCACCATTGCCTGCTTCATTTACCACACCGTATCATGGATTTAACATCACTTGATATACTTATCAATTCCTGTGACTTCTGCCTTGATTTTTCAATCAAGAAAGCTCTTTGTTGCTAGAACATCATTCTCAGTCTTAGCATTTCCTTGCTTCATATGATCTTTGCACATTTGCTTACTCAATCCAGTTATCTTGTACTCCTGGTTGGAAGGACTGACTTCATCCTCATATTCTTCAACACTCTTTTAGCCTTTGCCAAGTTATCATTGTAGTTGATACATCAATGTTCAGTGAAAGGCTTTCTAGGATCCTGCTATTCTTTCAATGTTTCATATCCTTGATTATTTCCTCCAATGTCTATAAAATTGTTCGCATTGTTGTAAAAGACAAACTATCCCATGTAAGCATTTTTGTTTTGCAACATGCTACCTTAAAGTAATGTCAAAGCATCTCTTGAGGGTCTTCAGCAAAGGTTTGTAACAAAACCTATTTTCATCGTGAATTTCTTTATAAGTTTTGCTACTTTTTACCCCCTAAGCTCTAAATTTGACCATTGAATACCTCATAGTTCCAATACCCTTTTAGACAAATTTCAAAGTAATGCTAAAAAATCCTTTGTATATTTCAAGTGATGTCAAATTTTAATTCTCATTTCAATGCAAGATGCTTTATGGAAGGATGTCAAAGGAGAGAAAGAAAAGGTCTACACAAAATTTTTTTATTGGTATTGTGGCAAACACAAAAAAGAAATTAAAAAGAAAGGAATAGGCATTCAGATATCAGAAACCAAAAATCCTTATGTCATGATTTCGTAAGATGCCTTGAATGTCAACTACGCCGAGCAGGCCCTAGAAATAATGACTATGTGGAAAGATATGAAGCTTCCATGTTCCAAACTCCAAGATCGATTTGTGGAAGGACTACTTTTACAAATTTTCTGAGCTGCCATTTATGGGTTTTCAACTCAGATCCTCCTTTGGTTTCAAAATGCCATTTGCGGATTTTCATTTTGAACCCCCTTTTTCTCTTTTTTCTTTTCTTTTTTTCTTTTTCTTTTTCTCTTTTTTCTTTCTCTTTTTCTTTTTCTCTTTTTTCTTTCTTTTCTTTTTCTTTCTCTTTTTCTTTTTTCTTTTTTCTTTTTTCTTTTTTCTTTTTTCTTTTTTCTTTTCTTTTTCTTTTCCTTTTTCCTTCTTTTTTTCTTCAAACATAATACTTCTCAACCGAATCTAAATTTATTGAGCTTTAGAGTTCGTCTCTATCCATTTCGGCTAAAATTAACACTCATCCTGAGAAAACCTTTGTTACAATGTAAGGTCCTTCCAAATTCGGTGCCTATTTTCCTCGAGCATCACTTTGGATTGGAAACTTCTTCCTCAACACCATATCCCCCTCTTTGAATTCTCTTGGGCGGACTTTCTTCTCATGAGCCGTTATCATCCTTCTTTGGTACATTTGCCCATGACACAGTGCTTTCAGTTTTTTTTCTTCAATTAGGTTCAGCTGATCATATCTTGCTTGAACACATTATGTTTCTTCCAACTTTGCTTTCATTAAGACACGGAGCGATGGTATTTCAACCTCAATGGGTAGCACAGCTTCTACTCCATATACCAATGAGAAAAGTGTTACCCAATGGAAGTTCTTACCGCGGTTCGATAAGCGTATAAGGCAAATGAAGCTTCTCGTGCCAATCTTTATAGGTATCAGTCATTTTTGCAATTATCTTCTTAATATTCTTATCCACAGCTTCTACTGCCCTATTCATCTTTGGGCAATATACCACAGAATTATGATGCTTGACATTGAACTGCTCACAGACTCCACTTATCATCCTATTGTTCAAATTTGAAGCATTGTCAGCGATGATACTTTTAGGCAAGCTGTATCGACAAATGATTTCCTTTTTCAAAAACTTGCAAACCGTGGATCTGGTGACGTTTGCATATGAGGCTGCTTCTACCTACTTCGTGAAATAATCAATGGCTACCAGGATAAAACGACGCTCGTTTGATGCCTTAGGGTAAATCTGACCAATGACATCAATGCCCCACATGGAAAATGGCCAAGGGGTGTCATAACATGAGGAGGCTGAGGTGGCATATGAACATTGTCAGCATAGATTTGGCACTTGTGGCATTTGCGTGAATAGTTGATGCAATCACCTTCCATGGTTGACCAATAATACCCTAGGCGCATGATCATTTTGGCCATGCTGAAACCAGTAGAATGGGTTCCGCAAACTCCTTCATGAACTTCTTCCACAATTAATTGAGCCTCTTTTGCTCCAACGCATCTTAGAAGAACTTGATCACGACTTCTCTTGTATAAAATCTCTCCATCAAGGACATACCCTGATGCCATCTTCTTGATCATTTTTTTATTCTATGTAGCTTGAGGTGGGTATTGCTGGAATTTTACATATTGTAAGATGTCATGATACTATGGAAATCTATCCATTTCTTCTTCCACATCATAGCAATGAGCTGGAGAGTCAAGCATATATAACCTGATGGGCATCATCTCAGAACTTTCATTTACCCTAAACATGGCGGATAAGGTGGCTAAAGCATCAGCCATTTGATTATCTTCGCTAGGGAGATATTTGAAAGTGATCTCATCAAATTCCTTGGTCAACTCGAGGACCAGCTTGTGGTATTCCACCAACTTTGCATATTTTGTCTCCCATTCACCACATATCTGATAAATGACTAATGCAGAGTCCCCAAAAACTTTTAAAGTACGAATTTTCCTCCTTATAGCTTCTCTTAGTCCCATTATACAGGCTTCGTACTCTGCCATATTATTAGTGCAGAAAAACTTCAAACGGCTGGTAAAAGGGTAATAATCTCCTTTTGGCGAAACCATAATTGCCCCTATACCTCTTCCTAATGCATTTGCTGCACCATCAAAGTTCATAACCCAAGATTCTATTGAAGCCTCATCATCTTCTGAGATACACATCAAGTCTTCATCAGGAAAATTAAAGTTTAATGCTTCAAAGTCATCACAAGCACGACTTGCCAAAAAGTTAGCTACAACACTCCCTTTTATCGCTTTTTGGCTCACATACTGGATATCAAATTCTGATAGTAACATTTGCCAACGCGCTAACCTTCCTGATAAAGCTGGGGCCTCCATCATGAACTTTAGTGGATCTAACTTCGAGATTAGCCATGTAGTATGAAGTAACATATACTGTCTGAGCCTTTTAGCTTTCCATACTAAAGCACATCATAGCTTTTCAATTGAAGAATATATGGTTTCACAATCAGTGAATTTCTTGCTCAGGTAGTATATCACCTTTTCTCCCTGAAATAAGTGGTACTAATACTAGAGGATTGCTTAGTTGTTCTTTGATCTTTTCCAAAGTCGCTTGACATTCTTCATCCCATGTTCCTAGGTTATTCTTCCTAAGTAACCTAAACATTGGATCGTACTTATCAGTTAACTGAGAAATGAAGCGTGCGATGTAATTTAATCGTCCCAGGAATCCTCGAACTTCCTTTTGTGTTTGAGGTGGGGGAAGTTCTTGTATAGCTTTTATCTTATCAGGATTGATCTCAATTTCTCTTCTGCTTACAACAAAACCCAATAACTTGCCATATGTGACCCCAAATGTGCATTTGGTCAGGTTGAGCTTCAACTGAAACTTTCTCATTCTGAGGAAGAGTTTTTTCTAAATTGACCAAATGTTCCTCCTCGGATCGAGATTTGGCGATCATATCATCGACATATACCTCTATTTCTCTATGCATCATATCATGGCAAAAGGTGACCATGGCCCTTTGATAGGTTGCCCCTTCATTCTTAAGTCTGAAGGGCATCACTTTATAGCAAAACGTTCCCTATAGCATCACAAAAGTTGTCTTTTCCATGTCTTCTGGGCACATCTTAATCTGGTTATACCCGGAGAAACCATCCATGAAAGAAAAGAGCGAATGGCCAGTTGTATTGTTGACTAAAGTGTCAATATGTGGGAGCGGGAAATTGTCCTTAGGATTTGCCTTATTGAGGTCCCTGTAGTCGACACACATTCGTACTTTTCCATCATTCTTCGATATTGGGACAATATTCGCCACCCATTCCGAATACTTGGCTACTTCGAGGAATCTTGCATCGTATTGCTTCTTTATCTCATCTCTGATCTTGAGGAGTATTTCAGATTTCATTCTTCTAAGCTTTTGCTTTATCGGCTCGCATCCTACTTTTATAGGGAGCTTATGCATGACAATGTCAGTGTCCAAACCGGGCATATCTTGATACTACCACATGAAAATATCTTTAAATTCTTTCAAGAGCTCGATCAAACTTTGTTTGGTTTTGGCCGTAATGGTAGTACCAATCTTCACCTCTCGCTTTTCTTCTACGGTTCCGAGGTTTAATATTTCTAGTTCCTCTTTATGTGGTAGAATCTACTTTTCCTCTCCTTCTACCATTCTAAGCATATCACTGGGTGCTTCATATTCTTCCTCATTGTCAGTATTTCCAACTTCTTCCAAGCATAGAGGCAATTCAAAGTCAACCTTGAAGTCAGACTCAGATTTATTTACGCCACTGATATTTGAAGACCTGAAAAACGAATAGGCAAGAGATATATACAAAGGCAAGAAACAAAATGAATGGAATGTCTTTTATGCTTTATGGTTTTCATTTGGTTTTGGTTTATTTATGAAAAGAAAGTTTGCCACACAAGATTTAAGGATATGCATCTTTTATTGAATTAAAAATTAAATGTTTGACATAGGCCCTTTACATAAGATCCCCTATTGTCTCCGGGCCTAGAGCAAAGAGGTTGGTTTTGAGAATTACTCTAAACTTGTCTTAAAGATTACAAGAATTTCTTCAGCAGTCCAATTGTCAAGCTCAGAGCAAGGGCGGATCATTGACAGATACTGGCTCTCTACCTCCTCTTCAGTCACAACGTTAATACTCATATTTCAAATGCTTCACATAGAGAATTCTCTCTTTTTCCTTAGTCACTAATTGGGGTATTTAGATCCAGCATGCCTCCAAATATAAAGTTATGGCTCAGGGGAGGGAAAGTCATCGAATCCCACTCAATTTCCTCTTCCTTCAGTCTAGCTTTTCTCCTCTCTTGATGCTTTCTGATTTCGGCTCTTCTTTGCCATTTGTTGGGCTTGAAGCCCAAGCAAAAGCGATCCTTTGTCACTGGGATTACTACGGGATACACCCTTCCTTGATGTCCATTTCTGAATCTTTTCCCAATTTTAGCTACTTTCCCTAGCGTTTGTTTTACTTGTATCTTTGCACAGCTTGATAATT
Source organism: Hibiscus mutabilis (assembly GCA_019671005.1). NCBI lineage: Eukaryota > Viridiplantae > Streptophyta > Magnoliopsida > Malvales > Malvaceae > Hibiscus > Hibiscus mutabilis. The sequence continues at coordinate 51,774,393 of CM033714.1, forward strand.
TCGGTTCTGGCACCTTACTTCCTTCGGTGACAAAGGTTGCATTGACTATCTCCAACGTCCTAAAATGGGACCGCTCAATCAATCTCGATGAAGGGTGCATCAGTGGTTACTGATGCAATGATTTCCTCCTCTACACCGACAGTTATTAGTTGACCATCGATCACAAACTTCAACTTCTGGTGTAAAGTATATGGGACCGCTCATGCTGCGTGAATCCATGGGTTCCCAAGCAAGCAACTATAACTAGGTCTTATATCCATGACCACAAATTCAACATCAAAGGTCGTTGGTCCAATTTGCAAAGACACCTCAATTTTCCCTAGCACATCCTTCTGAGTTCCATCAAACGCTCTAACCGTATTTTGGTAAGCTCTCACATGAGAACTATCTATTCACAGTTTCTTCAGTGTGGCTACTACATAACATTTAGTGCCGACCCATTGTCTATAAGGATACCTGGTAACATATGTCCTTTACATCTGGTAGTGATGTGTAAAGCCTTGCAAGATCTCGTTCCTTCACCTAGTATTTCCTCATTATTGAATGAGATGAAGTTGTTAACAGCAATGTTACCGACTAACATATCTATCTTATATGTTGTGATCTCTTGTGGTACAAATGTCCAATTCAAAATCATTAACAAGGCCTCACGGTGGCCTTCTGAACTTAATAGAAGAGAAAGCATAGAAATTTGAGCCAGAAGCTTGTGGAGTTGCTCCACGACGCTGTATTCACTATGTTTTAAGATCTTCAAGAATTCTTGAGCCTCAGATTCCTTTACAGGCTCATGATATGTTGTTAGTTTTTCCTTGAAGAAATCTATGTCATCTTCTTTTTCGAGCTCTTCACCAGCAACCTTTCTTTGCGCCGCATCCCTATCCTATGCTATTGGCTAGGAATAGAGCCTTCCACTCCTTGTGAAATGGCTCACCTCATTGACTAGTTCTCCTTTCCCTTGGATAGATGTTTCTCCTGGGGCTGTCACCTCACAAGTGTAATTCCAAGGGACCTACTTGCTATCCTTGTATGGAAACAACATTGGTGCCTTAATTATGAGCCGCAGGGTTACATTCCTTGCTAGCTCACCAACTTTTGTTTTAGCCTTAATAACTAAAGGCTTCATTCCGGTGTAGTCTCTTTTGGAAGATGACTCTTCTGATGCACAAATGTCCTGCTTGCATTTATTATTTTCTTTTCCAAAGAACTCAAGTTCTCTCATTCATCTTATCTTGAACTAGTTGCCTAAACTCTAAGCAACAATCAATCTCATGTCCTTCCTTCATGTGATACTCACAGTACAATTCATTCTCAATTTTCAGTTTTTGGGCTCTTCCTTCCAACATCCCTACTGCCACCATTTGAGCCCATACCCACTTCATGGGAGCTCTAACTTCAGCAACACATTCTTTAACCACCTTATTCTCCTCTTCTATGATTGCATTCAAACCTGCCTTCTAATGATTTGGCAGTGGGTTTCCCTTTTCTTCTGACGTATCAAATGATAACACCCCTAACTTTCTTAAGTCATCCACCACCCTTTTGAATGTAGTGCAATTTTCAATGGTATGCCCCTAACTCCTGCATGATATTTACATTTTGCCTTCTCACCATACCATGGTGGGTATGGTGGCGAGAATGGAGGAACATATCTTGGCAGCACCATCTAATATTTGACCATCTCAGTAAACAATTATGTGTATGTCATTGGGATAGGAGGGAAATATGGTTTTGAGCTCCCTTTATATATTCGTTCTTCCTTCGGATGATTTGTGACTGCTGAAGCTGTGGTCGAGATATTGAGTTTGTTGAAGACTACCCCCTTTGAGTAACTGGGGTTGTAGACATTAGTGGCATTAACTTCACTGTCTCTCTTTTTGTATGGTTTCTTTGTTTCCCCACTATCCAACCTTTTATTTTTCATGGTCGCAAGTATCAACTCTCTATTTATAAGCATGTCCGCAAAACTCTTTGTGCCATGATTGAGCATACGGTCATAGAAAAAATCCTTTAATGTCTCTACGAACATTGGGGTGATCTCACTCTCCAGCAATGGTGTCTGGACTTGGGCAGCTACATCCCTCCACCTTTGCGCGTATTGGCGGAAGCTTTCATGATTCTTTTGCTCCAATCCTTGTAGAACTAAATGGGTTGGAACCATGTCTGAAACATGCTTGTACTATTTACTGAAGGCCCTGGACAAATCTTTCCATGATTTGATGTTAATTCGACTTAGTTGTGTGTACCAGCGTGCAGTTGACCCTACTAGACTGTCTTGGAAGCAATGGATAAGCAACTTCTCATTCTCAAGATACATTTGCATTTTCCTACAATACATAGTTGTGCTGCAGGACACATCATTCCATTATATTTTTCGAAGTCAGGGACTTTGAACTTTGGTGGTACTACCAAGTCAGTCACTAGGCTTAAATCTTTGGCATCCACTCCTCCATATATGCCTCCTTCTTGGAAAGACTTAATCATCCCCTTCAACTTCTCATAACGATCCTCCCATTTCTTCTCAGCTTTCTCCTTGTCGGCAATTTCATCGAGATCAGGTACCTCAATGACCTCCTCAGAGTTTATCTTCCTATCATTCTGCACCGAGGTTTCAGCAAAATGTGGAGAAATCTTGACCTTAGAAGATTGAGCTTCTCTATGTGTGCTTTGATGAACAAAGGCCATCCCCTAAAATTTTGGCACATCATTTGCTTCCTCGCCAGTTTCCACTACGTCAGGGTCCTTAAAGCCTAGCATGGTTGCAATTGAACCAACCATCTTTTGATGAACTAAATCCATATGTTGGTTTAGATCTATGTCTAGCTTGTCTAACCTATCCTAGGTACTCTTGTGGTTGCTTTCTAGGGCCGTAACTCTGTCTTTCATTGCTCTAACTTGAGATCGAATACCGTACTTGTGGTTGTTTTTTCTATTTTAATTTTCTGTCATTTTTATTTAAGTTAGATTCTTATAATGTCATGAATGTATGCACAAATGTAAACAAAAATGCAAAGAACAACTATAAAACACAGAAGAATGAAATGCAAATGCATGAATGCAAGCGAAGGGCCGTCAATTCCATGAAACATCTACTTAGGAAACAACTCTTTTATTGAATATGAAATAGTCCTTATTACATCAAATTTGTTTACAAATATTTTTTAGCCTGAACTCCCAGTTCCTTGATTTACTCAATGAGCCATATAAGCCTTGGTCCCACTTCTTCCACTGGCTTGACGTATTGACGAAGAGCTGTAGCTTCAGTAGCTAATATCATCACGTGTCAAGCCACATCCTGTACCTCCCTTAGCAATGTCTTCAAGGACCAGAATCTTCGTCCTATATTCCTGAATGATATTGTTCATACCTTCAACTTGTTTCTTCAAGGTATCATTCTCACTTAGACAGGCCTGAAATTCAATATATGTATGATGATTCTGGAGTCTGTGCAGCGAGTAGTTCAGATAATCTATTTTGGCCTGCAACTTAGTAACACAAGCCTGACTTTGCTTTAGCTTCACACTAGTCTGGCCACATGGCTTCTGCAAATCAAATAAGCGAATCTTGTTGTCGTGGGCCCCTTTTTCCATGCAGCCATGCTTTTTTTCTCACTTTCTTTGACCCGTTTGCCATTTCCATTTTCAGTAGCTAGCTTACCCTTCTAATTCTCTTCAAAAAGGGCTCGTCTATATTTCTCAACCTCATGCCTTCCTTGTTCATTTTCTTTTCCTACAGCATGCTCGATTTCTTGCTTCCACTGCTCTGGGGTCTTTCTCAAATAAGCATTTCGAGCGGTAGTCTGGAGCTTGAGGAAGTCCACCCTTTAGATCTCAAACTTCTTTTCTAGGTCTTCATACAACTTCACTACTCGCTTCGTCTCCCTTTATATTTTTCAACATCGAGGCCTGACTCAAACTTGTCCCTTTGGTTATGCTCTCGTAAGGCTTCTATCTCCAACTTAGCCCTTCTTAATTCTTCTCTTAGGACACCAGCTTCTGTGGGGACGACCTTTAAATGTTCTTCTAGAGACTTGGCCTGTCCAAGTGTGGGTTCTATGACTTTGTCATTTATTCTTGTATGCCTCCAAATATCATAGTCCGGGGTGTACATGCAATGAATATCATATTCTAACTTCATATGATAACAGTGGTTCCATGCATCACTGATTGTTTGAACCTTTTTTCTGAACTCTCCTTGGAACTCGAATTATGATGAGCCAAGACCAGTAGTGAATGGGATAAACTGCCGAGACCCAAATTGACGAGATACTAGCAAAGGGGCACATCCAATTCCTCCCCACAAACCTAACAGCATTAGGAAGTTGAAATCTCCACATTTGTACAAAATCTTGGTATGACCTATCCGGGGAACCCTCCATCTGCTGTCTTTGTCACGACGATCCCTAAATATATCAATCCATTTATTCTTCTTGACAATAGCCCACTCTTTCGCCAAGAATTCTCGAAGAGGTAAGAAGTTTAGGGAAAAACATTTGATAAAGCTAATGTTGGGCATTTCCAGAAATGACTGAGGGCCAAAACTTGCAGAAGTGGAGCACATCCTCCAAAACGAACACATTCAACTTTTTGATAGGCATTGAGGGAAATGAAGGTTTCAGCAAGCACGACTGGTACCAGATTGACTCCTCTCTTCAGTTGTTCAAGGAAATCAAATAGCGCCACATCAATGTTTCCTAAAACCCTCGGAAAGATGACTAAACCATAAATTGCAATGGCTAGGAGATCATCTCTCTTTTCCTTGTCGAGGTGGATTGAAATTATACTTCTGATGCTTGACCAAGGGAAATTAAAGGTGCCTCATCTCTTTTGTATCAACCCCTTAACCCAGCCATCACTCATACGAGTGAACGCCTGAAGCTTTGCATGTGGGTTTTTGTTTTTATGAGGCTTGGCATAGACTCAGTTCTTCTTCACTTTGCACAGGTTGAAAAGGGCTAAGTACTCCTTAAATGTAGGCATCATATCTTCTTTATTGAAAGTGAAGCAACAATACCCTGGATTCCAGAATTGAACCAAGGCTTTCAGAAACTGTTCATCAACCTTCACGTACAAGAGATAGGCTATGTCACCGTAGACCTCATGGAATAACTGCCTAGTCCTATAATCAAAGTGCTCCTAGATTTCCTACAAATCTTGCATATTGTTCTATTTGATGCCGATGTGGGCATATTCTGAAGTCTCTGTCTCATGATCAGCTACTAGACTATCTCCAAATGCTCGCTGATTCACCTCGGACCAATGTCGCACCTTTGCATTCTCATCTTCACTTTTCAAAATCCTCCCGTCTATAAGAGCTTTTCAAAGTTGAGCAATGATTTTGAGAATCAACCCCTTCTAAATATGTAATGATGCTACATGAATGGATATGCAGAACAACAAGACAATGGAAAGAAAGATTAAAATCAAGAAAACACGTAGAATTCAAAATAATTTCAAAAACAATTATGGGCTCTAAGTTCTCAAACAGTTGGATTGTAAAAGGTACCCGAGCCGTCCTTGCTATCCTCTACTAAGGGTAGCAAGGCCCCTAGTTCTCACCCATTATAGGTTTCAAACGAACCAAGTTCAACTCAGGAGGACTCACTTCCTATGTCTTCTCGAAGGATCAGGATCCTTACGAAGACATGAGGCATATGAGTCCCAAAGGTTCTTTCTAGGCTGATACGGAGAATCAATATTCTAACATTTTTAAATGCATAAAATAGAGTTTTTTTGCAACAATTTTTAAATGCGTAAAATATAATTACATTCATTAAGCGGACAAATAAAGGGAAATTATGTGAACTTGCAAATTCCTTTTCTAAAAACATTTTGAAAACAATTTGTGGCCTGACCCTTTTTTGTAAAAAACAAAAATTCCCCAGCGGAGTCGCCAAGCTGTCGCAACCCTTTTTTAGAAAAAGGTTTTGACGTTTTAGAAAACTTTGTAAAATCATGGAGTCGCCACCAATCTTTTTGAGAAAAGTGTGATTTTATCACTTTTAAAACAAGGGTTATTTCAATAAAACATTTTACTTATCAAAATAACATTTTTGGTCCACGAAAACAAGAGAAAACAGGTTCGGGGGTCGGTTACATGTGAGGAAGGATTAGCACCCCCACAACACCCAAAAACTGGTGCCTAATTGATTTCAAAAAGCATTTTTAAAACTGGAATTTGCAAGTTCACAAAATTTTGATTTATTCGTCCGCAAGGTGAATGTAAGTCTATTTTAACGGCCTTATCGCCCGAGAAATGAACTTTAATCACCGCCAACACTCCTGACGCTAACACGTCATTCTCGTTTGATAAGACACCGCATTAATTAAAAGTTTTCGCTTTTTAATAAAACATCAAGAAAATTAAATATGTTAAAGTCTTTTAATTAAAACCTAAGTAGTGAATAATCCTAAAGAAACGTCTATATTCCTGTTAACTATTAAGGTCATAATATAATTAAGTTTGTTTTATTGAAAATGAAGAATGTTTTACAACATACAAGTCTCTAATCTATGTTTTAAGTCCCTATTCCTAAAGTTTAACACACAAATATTTGCATAAAAGACATAAAGAAATAACTAATTAGTTAAATAAATAACTAAGCAATTGCTAAAACTAAATAAGAAAAAGGATTTGGTTTTTATTTTTTTAAATAGAAAATCTGACTTAGGGATTAATTTGAAAAAAAGTAAAGTGTGAAGGTTAATTTGAAAACAGTTTATAAATTGGTGCCGAATTATAAAGAAAAATGATGAAATTGCAACATCTGAAGACTGAAGAGCTGCGGTGCAAGATCCGGGAAAGAAGGGCACGAGTTATATCCGGGTTCGAGTCGGGTCAAACGGGTTAGTATATATATTAAATATTATAAATAGACTTTATTTCTCTTTCGTGTTCATTGTGTTCTTCATTTTATGAAGAAAACAATGAACATCTGCCGTGCTGACCGCCGTTGCCGGCGGCAAAATCCCAAAATCGGATCAATTTTCTAGAATTCGACAACCTCAAATTAAGCTTTTTTTTCTCGTCGGAGCTACGTCAACAACAATATCACGGCGGTGCAACTAAAGTAAAGGTAAAATATCAATCCCTTTCTTTATTTAAAACAAAAATTGAACATAGGGTGAGAACGTTACCAGAAACCTTTGCTTTATTTCACTAGAATTGCTTGAATACACTTACTGATTTGCTACAACTTCTGGATTTCCGAACGCTATATATCTAGTGTTTCTGTGATTGTTGTGTATGATTTTCTCTTGAATTCTTGTGTGTTTACAATGATTTACATTGGGGTTTATATAGCTATTGAACTGCTTAGATTACAAGAGTAAATCCCTAATTTTTTCCTCTAAAATTGCTTGATCCTCGCCATGGCCTCGATTTAGGGATTAGCCTTTCTCGTTTTGGATTCTAGTTTTCTAGCTAGGGCTTCGATTTAGGGATTTAATTCCATTTTGTCTTTATCTTGAATTGTTGTGCTCCAATTTAGGGATTTAACCCTTTTTCCTTTGTTTGCATATTTCTGGTGACTCGAATGGCGCCGGCGAGGAACAATCGGAGCGAGTGGAGTGTCAGAGAAGATGAAGTGACTAGCTAGAGATGAAACGTCATGCACGTGGCTGCCACGCACGAGTGATGATCCGTATGATACATCCCGAAGTGATCTGGGCCGTCAGATTATGTTCTGATCGAATGGCTATGTCGAGTGTGGCGTTATATCAGCCCTAGTTGGCGCGATCTGCGCTGTTGGATCCTAGATTGTTCCAATGGCCTACTTTCAGTTGCGCAAAAGAATAAAGATAAGATTAGGGTTTTTTTGGTTATAAATGGGCCAGCCGGCCCCTTTGTATAATGGACTCTATCTATGTATTTTTCTAATGGATTTTGATATAAATTAAATCCAATGAACCTTTTATTCATTTTTTCAATTACAATTGGGCTATGTATTTTATATTTTTTTGGGTTTTAATATCTAATGCCTATGTTAATTCTAACTACCCTAATATATTAACAATTATTAAAACACACTAGTATACATTATATATCGCCTAAACAATTCTGATTACCACATTAACTAACATATAGTAATTATTATAATACATTAAGTATATTTGTAATGTTATATGATATTCAGATAATCCTAATACTAATTGCTACTAATTATGATGTAACACTAACTACCTAACCAAAAATGACAAAGTTAAAATAATGAAAGTAAGGAAGCTAGGTGAAAATTCAGTGACAACTTCGACAAGATTTTCTAAGGAACTTCTGACTCTCTCGATACGTAGAAGTTAATAACTTTGTAATTAAGGTGATACATGTTTGCTTTAACCCTAACTACTCTATTATTTGTTAAGAACTCCCTTTTAGTCGTTGAAAACCTAAACTTATGTCTAAGCCGGATTAAGACTAAGTTGACAGCTTAGCCCCACTGTTCATGTTTTTATAACTTAACTCTCTCAAATATTAAGCCACTAATCAATAGTTAACAGACCTCTATCGAATAGCTTTTGCGATTAACTACGCATTAAGCACATAAACATAATAGATGAAAATAAAAACAACTAAACATTGAAATAAAATAATCAAAACATAAAATCCTGGGACGCAATAATCCCAACTAAAAGAGTTTAGCTCATGTATGAGTCTAAAGAAACTATAATTAAAAGTATAAAGTACGATAGTTTATCAAGCAAGAGAAATAAAAGAGTCGAGTATTCCTACAAGACTCCCTTCAAGCTTTCCAACTATGTCGCAGGCCTCCTCTTCGTCAGCCTCTCTAGATGGCATTGTTCGTTGAGGAAAATAGTCTAGCTTCACCCTGGTGGTTCTCCGTAAGCTCATACTAGGACTGTCGTTTGAATCATGGTCTATATCGATCGTCCCCCTTTGAGTGGTGTCCAAGTCTTCTTTATATAGGCAGTGAAACTAGGGCTTTAGTACCATAAAGTTGCACAGCTTCATTAAAGAAAATCCACTGATTTCCCGCTATGTTTAATGTTACGTATCTGGGAGGAAGTCCATCTGGGCAAAGATAGATTCATCTTCAACTCTTTTATGCCTCGTCAGCTTCAGCCATGCGATCTGCTCTTCTCCTGCTCCAGCAATCCTCCAACATCCACCAACATCCTGCACATCCACAAAATACCACATTTCCCGTGAAAAGTACCAATATATATGACAATTAAAAAACATGTTGTGTAACTCCCTATCTACATGCAATTATGTACAATCTTTCCTAAATGCAACCTAAATGAGCTTAAAAACATGCAAAAGACAAGGATTAAGGGCATATAAAATAGGTTTAATATGCACTCGTCAGATACCCCCAAACTTGAACTATTGCTTGTCCTCAACCAATGCAAAATGGAAACAATAAAAATAAAAATAGAAAATAACAACAGTAAACAACCCATAAGTCCTAAGGTTCCACTACACTATGATTACAGTGATTCCAAGTTATGCTGCAGTAGTAATTCATTCCTCAATTATGTTGATGATGAGCAAGTGTATTAGAGCTTACAGTTTTGTTCAAAAGATGCAATCTATTGTAGGTGCAGTGTGTGCTAATTTTTCATGCATTCATCACTTAATAGTCTTAGAGAAGCTTAAGGGTTACCTTCTTTTTCTGCATCGAAATATTGTTTTTCCTTCTTAAGCAGATCTCCACTCCCTGTTCTTTTTGTGTTTGAAAACTGTATTCTTGGGGCTTCAGCTCATCACGCTAACCCTTCGGTACCTAAAAATGGAGTGAAGCAAACAACCCATCCCCGAGCCCTACGAACAGTGTCATCTCGTGAAGACTTTTATTTACTCTATTGTCAGTACTATCATTCCTACTAGGGAAAGTTAAATGGAGCAAACACGACTCACCTAGTGTATTAAGATAGCAAAATGCAAAGAAGAGTGTCCCTCAACAGTTTTGTTTAAATTATCAAGTTTAATTTCTTAATTCCCTCAGGAAGTGTTTAAGCCTTTGTTTTGCTACAGTGAGCCTTTAAGTTCTTTTTCTTTTATTCGTGCTTAAGAATTAGAAAATCGACCTAGTGCATCCCTAAGATTTCTTAAGTGTTCCATTGCATGTAGCATGTGATTTTTTAGGGCTACAAAATATTTATCATTAAGCTCAAAAACTAGAAAGTTATAAAAACCTTGCAAAGCATCAATATAGATTCATCGTAGCAGATTATAATCAACACAACAACAGATTTAGAATCAAAGACATCATAGCAGAGGGAACCTATTGGGTAGATTAGGCTAATTATAGTTCCATTTTTTAAAATTTTATCCTAAATTTACCCTAATCTATATAGGTATGTACTCTCCCAAACTTGAGAAGAGCATTGTCCCCAATGCAAAAAGAAAAGAAGAAAAAAACAAATTAAGGGAAAACAAATTGAACTAAAAATGCAAATGCAAAATCTGAAAAACTAACCTAGGGAGTTACTGGGGAGGTAGATCTCGGATGACGATGCCCTTGCTTTGTCCCGGGCAGACACTTGTGTCTTGGCAGGGCAAGAGGTGGCGCAAACTTCAGTATCTGGCTGTGTCCTTTTCCTAGTGGTGGCGGTGGCAACTGGTTCATGCTTGGGGTGCTTATTCTTGCCAACTTCTGATCATAGCCACCCAAAGGGTGCCTTGAGGAGCTTATCCCCTTTCCATTGTGGCACTCTTTCTTCCTGGCAGAGTGTGGTTATAAGACAAGAGAATGGTAGTGCCTTCGTCTTTCTTTGAGAAATTGCTTTTTCTAGGATAGGGCGTAAATGACCTCATATGGTTTAATTGGGCGGCCATGGAGGATGGAGTGTTGGAGCAACAATTGCCGGCGGGAGAAGTTGGTCATGTTCTTCGTCGGGAGGAGTCTGGCATTTATGAACCTTGCCTAGAATTTAGCATTAGGGTGTAAGTTCAACCATTGTATTTCCTTGGTGTTGGACAATGTTCTCTCCTAGGTGGTGCATTTGATACACAAGTCTTGTAAAAGCTAAGTGTTGATGGAAGTGGTGACACTGGCGATGAATTTGGCATGGAGGCCTGCCACTATGAGTTATGGTGTGAAGTACACATTTACTCATCGGACGAAGACCCAATCTTCTCCATGCTGTGCAAAGTGGGTGTAAAATTCTTTCACCCAATCTTCATTAATTGGGCTAGGTTTCTTGGAGAAGATCTCCTATCCATTGTAAGGACGATATATTGCTCATCATTGTTAAAGAATAACTCATAGGTATCAGGGCTTCCAAACCCTTCTTCTAGTATTAGTAGTTGATTCCAAAAGAGACTTGTATCGCTTTAGGAACTCCTCAGAGTGAAGTCGGCCTACAAGACGCATTGAATTCTTTGTGGATGAGTCAAAGTTGAAGGAGGCGTTAGATGACGTTTGGTGAAGAGATGAAGATGATGAGGGGCTCACACTCTACTGACGGCTCGCCATTGTTAGAGGAAGATAATGTTTTTAAGAGGGAAGATAATTTGCAGCATAAATTTAGCAACTGGTTATCTTGTTGGTCATCAAACTTGGTTTAATAAGGAAAATACTTAGGGAGGAAGTATATGGATAGCTGGGTAGGCAAAAGGTTTGAGAGTGATTGAGGGGAGTCAGCATTTAATGCTAAGTGTTTTGTGTAGCGAGAAAGGTGAAAATAGGCGGCGAATGGAAGGGTTATAGGTTATGATGAAGGGTAGGATTGTAAATTCCCCTGATTACACCAAATCCAATGTAGCTAACTTACATTCAAATGTACAGGAGAATGTTCAACCCATTTTTTGTCTCTTCATTTTCAATAACTTCCAAATATAAACAAAATAAATAAAACTAAGATTGCATAATTAAAGGAACTAACTGAAAAAATTAAATAGCAGAAAAGTAAAAGATATTGCTGAATGCTTTCAGACATCCAACAGTGTGACTGCAGTTTTGTCGCGTTGTACTGGTGCTCCTTTGTAGGCCTTGAGGCGTTAACCACGACTTTGAAGATTAGGCCATCTTTTAAATTTGTTATATCCACTGCACCATGTGGGTAAACTTTAACTACTCGAATGGGCCATACCAACATGAATTTAACTTTCCCAGGGAGAGCCTCAAGCAGGAGTTGTAAAGTAACACCGTTTGGCCTTCAACAAACTATTGGGGCATTAGTTTAGCATCATGCCATTTTTTTGTCTTTTTTGTAGATCTTGGCATTCTCGTAAGCATTAAGGAGTTGTTCGTCCAACTCATTTAATTCCATCAGTCTTCTCTCCCCAGCTAGCTGGCAGTCCATGTTGATCTTTTTAATGGCCTAAAAAGCTTTGTGTTCTAGCTCAACCAACAGGTGACAAGATTTTCCATATACCAATTGGTATGGTGACATCCCCAACAGTGTTTTAAAATTGGTTCGATTGGCCCAGAGGGCTTTGACCAATTTTAAAGGCCAGTCTCTTCGATTTGGTTTGATCACCTTTTCAAGGATTTGCTTGATTTATTTGATATCGCAGCTTTCCCATGGATTTGTGGATGATATGCTTTGGCGATTTTTTGGTGGACTCCATATTGACACAATGCCTTCGCAACTGACTTGTTTTCAAAGTGCTTACCTTCATCAGTAATAATGGCTCGAGGGCCACCAAAGTAAGTGAAGATATTTTTGTGCAAGAATCTCATAACAATATTGGCATCATTCTTGGTTGTCGCGATTGCTTCCACCCATTTGGACACATAATCTACCATGAGCAGGATGTACAGTTGACCCTTAGAGGATGAGAATGGTCCCATAAAATCAATTCCCCAAACATCAAAGAGCTCGACTTCAAGGATAACTTGCACGGGAAGCTCATTACATCGAAATATATTTCACGTCCTTTGATTTCTATCGTATTCCTTGTAGTAATCATGGGTATCTCGAAATAAAGTTGGCCAATAAAACCTAGACTGTAGGACCTTTGCAATTGTCCTTTGTCCTCCAAAATGTCCCCTACACGGAGTAGAGTGACAATGGTGTAGGATATCTTTATGTTCTTCTTTAGGGACACATCTTCAGAGCATTTGATCAGCATACTGCTTGAAAAGATAAGGTTCATCCTAATAATAATAGCGTGCGTCATGCCAAAATTTCTTTCATCCCTGGCTGTTAAGATCACAAGGAAAAATACCACTAACAAGAAAGTTAATAATGTCATCATACCACGGTAAAGCTGTGGCTTTTAAAAGTTCCTCATCATGGAATTATTCCTTAATGTCAAATGCAACATTAGTACCACATACATTAACTAGTTTGGAGAGATGGTCAACAACCTAGTTTTTAGTTCCTTTTCTATCGGTTACCGCAATATCAAATTCTTGCGATAGTAATATCCATCTAATAAGTCTAGGTTTAACATCTTTCCTAGATACCAGGTATTTCATGGTAGAATGATCAGTGTGCACAATAACCTTGGTACCTATTAAATATGACCTAAATTTATCAAATGCAAAAACCACAACAATTAACTCTTTTTCAGTGGTGATATAGTTTACTTGTGCCTTGTTAAGTGTTCGATTGGCATAGTATATAACATGAAAAACCTTGTTTTGGTTCTGACCCAGAACAACACTAATTGCATAGTCGCTTGCATCACACATTAGCTTAAATGGGTGGGGACCAATCAGACAGTACTATCACTAGTGCAGGAATGAACTCTTTCCTTAGGGTTTCAAATACAACATGGAAATGTTCATCAAATTCAAAGGCCCTGTTTTGTTCCAGTAATACATACAAGGGCTTCGAGATCTTGGAGAAGTCTTTTATAAATCTCCTATAGAACCCAATATGACCCAAGAAGCTCAGGATAGCTTTAACATTAGTCGGTGGTGGGAGTTTCTCAATGACTTCAATCTTGGCTTTGTCTACTTCAATTCCTTTTTTCGAGATGCGATGGCCGAGAACTATGCCTTCAAAGACCATGAGATGGCCTTTTCCTCAGTTTAAAACAAGGTTGGTATCCTCGCATCATTGTAAATCCTTCTCAATGTTCCCTAAACAATGGTCAAAAGAGTTTCCATAAATGGAGAAGTTATCCATAAAAATCTCTAAAAAGTTGTCCACCATGTCCAAAAAGATAGCCATCATGCATCGCTGGTGCATTGTGATAAGTGTTCAAAAGTACTATTTTTCTTACCCTTTTTACTCATATTATTGTTAGACTTAGGCTCATATTAGTTACATAATTAGTCATTCATGCATTAATCCATCTTTCCTTCCATTGTTGAGTTTGATTGCAGAACTTCGTTGTTTTGTGGGAAAAGATGTTGCTTTGGTGTGTTTTGTGTGTATGTGCAGGATCACTTGCCAAAGCAAGGCTAGAGCTAGTTGCCAGGGCAATGCATGAAGGAGATGCCGAACTAGTTGCCAGGGCAATGCATGAAGGAGACGCTGAGCCAGTTGCCAGGGCAATTGTCGACAAGAAATAAGGTGATATGATAGTCGAAATTGATGACTAGACAAGCCCAAGATGACGTGGAGCAAAGCTAAATCCAAAAGGAGTTTGATTTCCATGAAGAGGTTAACGAAGGATTAAATTCCAAGAAGATAGGAGAAGTTCTAGAAGGAATATAATTATAATAAAAATTATATTCTTTAAAGATAATTTAATTCCAACTTAACTTCATCCTCAAAGAAGGAATTTGACCTAGCCCTATAAATTAGAGGCCATGCCGTCAACTCCAAAGAGAGAGAGAGGAGAGAATTTTCGACAAGCATCTAGGGTAAGGAGATTTCAACAAGCTTCATCCTTCATCTTTTTCTTTCTTGTTCAATTAGGTTCATGCTAGGGATTCTTTATCTTGTGTTTCTTTGGAACCTAGCCATGAACTAAATCTATTTGGCTAAGGTTATTGTGTCTTGTGGTTGTGAGAAACTATTGGATTTTGTTTAGGTAATAAGAGTTTGCACTTTTCTATTCAAGGTTTATTTATTCTTGGTTCTTATTCTTGTTTGCGAGTGAATTGGGAGAGGATCTCGTAACTTTATCTATTTATCTAATATCGGGAAAGTTAGATTCAAGAAAAGAATGAATATGATCTTTATTCAATCTATTGATGGTGAAGATTAATCCGGCTTAGGAACAAGTTAAGGATTTCAACGGCTAAGAGGAGCGCAAGATTGGTTGTTGTTCACCCTTGATTCACGCAGGGATGTATTATCAAGGCATGTACAAGTAACTAGAGTTTCGACTTAGGGATAAGAAGAAACCATTGAAGAACGCTCTATCAAACCTTGAAGGTTGCTGCCCAGACGCCCAAGTAATTGCCCAACTCCTATAATCTTCTACTTGTGTTTTCTTTTACTTTTTACAGTGCAAGAGACTAGATTCTTGAAGTGGCACCAATCCCTGTGGAGACGATGTCTTTTATACTATAACTTCCGACGTGTATACTTGCACAATTGCGTAGCACTTATTACGCGCAACAAGTTTTTGGCGCCGTTGCCGGGGATTGGCAATAGCGACTTTGTTTTTATTTTCTTGCACTTTCTTTTTACTTTACTTGTTTAAGATTCAAAGGGCTAACAAACTTTGGTTTTGCATTTGTATATGACCAAGGCGAGACCGATTACACCAGAATATCCCTTTGATCCAGAAATCGAACGAACCTTACAAAGACTTAGACGAAGGATAAGAGTAGCAATGGCTAATCAAGACGGCAATATGAATCAAGATGTTCCAGCAGGAGGATGAGTGATTCTTGCACGAAACAGAACTATTCGAGACTATCTTGAAGAAGATCTTGATAGACTTAATCCAGGAGTTGTCGCACCTGAAATTGAAGCCGACCACTTTGAGTTGAAGCCGGTGATGTTTAATATGATCAACACAATTGGTCAATTTGGCAGCTCAGCAACTGAAGATGCACGACAACATCTTAAATCTTTCCTCGAGATTTGCAACTCGTTTAAAATACATAGAGTCACCCCCGATGTTTTACGATTAATATTATTCCCTTATTCACTGAGGGATAGGGCGAAAGCATGGTTGAATAGCATTTCTACCGGATCAATAGGATCTTGGACCGATCTTTGTCGTGATTTCCTTGCTCGGTTTAATCCTACAAATTTGACTGATAAGCTTCATAATGACATTACTTCTTTTCGGCAGGTAGATGATGAATCCATGTACGAGGCTTGGGAGCGATATAGAGAACTTCTACACAAATGCCCCTACACGGATCCCAGTGTGGACACAAGTAACAATGTTTTACAACGCCGTGAATACACCAACAAGGATGATGCTAGATGCCTCGGCAAACGACATACTCCTAGATAAGTCGCCAGAGGAAGCAATACAAATTCTAAACAGGCTTGCCAAGAATGACTATCAATTCCCCTCTACTAGAAGAGGAGGAGTTAGACGCCAAGCCATAATACATGAACTAGGATCATCGACTTAATTTCGGCACAATTGGCCACTTTAACCAAGATGGTCCAGAACATGCAAAAACCAAACAACACACATGAGGTCAAGGTAATGGATTCTTTTTGTGAGTTATGTGGTGATAACCATGATTATTCTGAATGTATGCAGAATCCGAAATCCAGCTTTTATGTGGGGAATTACAATCGAAACAATAATGTGCTATCCAATACATACAATCCTGCTTGGAAGATGCACCCAAATTTTTCATAGAGTAATCCCAGCAATGCTCTAATCCAGAACAATCAGAATGCACAAGCATCGGGATTCCAGTAGAATATGCCACGGCAACAGTTGCCGCAGCAACAACCGACAACATCTAGTTCTTTGGAAAATTCTCTAAATGCTTTTATGATGAAAACTGAATCTTATATGAATGAGAATAGTAACTTCATAAAAAGAACTGATGCTTTTATTAATAGGACCGAGATGAGATTGTAAAACCAAGAGGCGACAAGCAAATCATTGGAAAATCAAGTCGGACAGTTTGCTCAAAACCTGAACACTAGACCGCAAGGAGGTTTACCTAGCGATACTGAAGTCGCAAGAGGAACTGGCCATGAGCAATGTAAGGCGATCACCACTAGAAGTGGCCAATAACTTAAAGAGGTTCAAGCCTGCTCATCAAACAAAACTCCACAAAAAAGATCAAGACGAACCTAGTGGCAAAGCCTCAGATGCTGAACCAGGAATTGTCGTGGCAACCGACAATAAGCATGCCTTGGCAACCGACGATAAGGATACCTCGGCAACTTGTGATAAGCATGCCTCAGCAACCCCAGTTGATAATGCCTCGGCAACTCTAGTTGTCCCGGCAATGCTGTCAATCAGGTTCCAAACCAATGAAAGGATTGAAGATATTCGACTTCCACCACCATTCCCACAAAGGTTGAAGCGGCAAAAGCAAGAATATCAATTCAAGAAGTTTCTTGATATCCTAAAGCAACTCCACATCAACTTGCCATTGGTGGAAGCAATTGAACAAATGCCGAACTATGCCAAGTTTTTTAAAGACATTGTGTCCAAGAGAACAAGGCTAGGAGAGTTTGAAACAGTTGCCGCAACAGAGGGATGCATGGCCATGTTGCACAATCGTATGCCACCTAAGTTGAAAGATCCCAGAAGTTTCACAATACCCTGTTCCATTGGAAACCACTATGGCGGGAAAACATTATGCGACCTTGGGGCTAGCATAAACTTGATGCCTAAATTGGTTTTCCAGAAACTAGGAATCGGGAAGGCAAGACCTACAACAGTTGTGCTACAGCTAGCCGACAAATCCTATGTGCATCCAGAGGGAAAAATCGAAGACATACTGGTAAAAGTTGATAAATTTATTTTTCCCGCTGACTTTATTGTTTTGGATTGTGAAGCAGATGAGCATGCACTAATCATTCTCGGGAGACCAATCCTAGCAACAAGGAGAACCTTGATCGATATTGAAAAGGGAGAACTCACGATGAGGGTGAATGACCAGCAAGTTAAACTAAATGTGTTCCAAAAACTAAGGCATGCCGATGATCCAGAAGAATGCCAACTTCTTCATTCCACGACAGAGTTTAACTTCGACGAGGAATTTAGTTGCCTCTACAACTACATTGCCGATCAAGAGGAACCTGAGGAGTATGAAGAACCTGTCGATGAGGAACAACAAGAAGAGGCAAATTGGCTAGTCAATCGACCAGGTACATACTTTGAACCACTGGATTACTCAGGTAAGGAAGGTAAGCTCAAAAAATCCTCTATTGCCGACTTGCCGACTTGAAGGGAATTAGCCCGGCAGTGTGCATGCACAAAATTTTGTTGGAAGATGATCACAAACCTTCAATTGAGGCTCAGAGAAGACTGAATCATGCCATGAAAGGGGTTGTAATGAAAGAAATCATCCAGTGGCTTGACGCCGGCATTATATACCATATCTCTGATAGTACATGGGTAAGTCCGGTATAATGTGTACCGAAAAAGGGAGGTATAACGGTGGTAAGTAATGAAAACAATGAACTCATTCCAACTAGGACTGTGACCGGTTGGAGGGTTTGTATGGATTATCGAAAGCTAAACAAAGCCACTAGGAAATATCACTTCCCATTACCCTTTATTGATCAAATGCTTGACCGTCTTGCAGGTAAAACCTTTTATTGTTTTCTTAATGGTTATTCAGGTTACAATCAAATTGCCATAGCACCAGAAGATCAAGAAAAGACAACCTTCACATGCCCATACGGTACTTATTCTTTCTGAAGGATGCCGTTCGGATTATGTAATGCCCCGGCAACCTTCCAAAGATGCATGATGGCACTCTTTTCAGACATGGTCGAAGACTTCCTTGAGATCTTCATGGATGATTTTTCCGTTTTTGGTAATGACTTCAACAGTTGCCTCAGCAATTTAGAGAAGGTGTTGGCAAGATGTGAAGAAACTGATTTAGTCCTCAATTGGGAGAAGTGTCATTTTATGGTAGATGAAGGAATAGTGCTCGGCCACAAGATTTAATCCAAGGGAATTGAAGTAGACAAAGCCAAGGTAGACGTGATCGAGAGATTACCCCCACCAAGTTCTGTTAAAGGAATTCGAAGCTTTCTTGGACATGCAGGTTTTTACAGGAGGTTCATTCATAATTTTTCTAAAATCACTAAACCCTTGTGCAATTTGCTTGAACAGGATAAAGTCTTCGATTTTGATGATTCTTGCACCCAAGCATTTGAAACCCTAAAGGAAAAGCTTGCCTCGGCACCCATTGTCATTCCACCAGATTGGACGCTACCTTTTGAGCTCATATGTGATTCAAGTGATTTCGCGGTAGGAGCAGTCCTAGGCCAACGCACAGGTAAGACCTTCCATGTGATATACTACGCTAGTAAAACTCTTAATAGTGCTCAAGTGAATAACACAACAACGGAGAAAGAGTTACTAGCTGTAGTTTTCGCATTTGACAAGTTCCGATCCTATTTGATTGGTACAAAGGTAATTGTTCATACGGACCTTTCGGCAATCAAATATCTATTTGCTAAAAAGAATGCCAAACCTCGTTTGATTCGTTGGATATTACTTTTACAAGAATTTGATATTGAAATTAAGGACAGAAAAGGAACAGAAAATCAAGTGGCCGATCACTTATCACGTTTAGAACACAATAGGGAGGAGGATACGGATCTAGAGATATGTGATGCATTCCCCTATGAACAACTTTTAGTTGCCTCGGCAACCATGGACACGAATGCCTCGGCAACTCTCGTCGCCTCGGCAACCATGGACGCGCACGCTTCGGCAACTCTCGACGCTGCAGCAGCCCTTGACGCGCACGCCTCAGCAATTTTGGGAGCAGTCGCCACGACAGCACATGCCTCGGTAATACCTTGGTACGTAGATTTAGTTAATTTCCTTGTTTGTGGTATTTTACCTTATGGTCTTACTCACCAAGGGAAGAAGCGGTTCCGCCATGATGCTAAGCATTACTTTTGGGACGAGCCTCTTTTGTTTAAACAATATGCAGATCTGGTTATACGCTGATATGTCCCTGAAGAAGAGCAACAGAATGTACTCCGGCAATGCCATTCTTCACCCTATGGAGGATGTTTTGGAGGAACTCGTACTGCGGCTAAAGTTTTGCGATCTGACGACATGAGATGCCGCTCTAGAACATCATCGAGGTGGAATTGTTCGATGTATGGGGGATCAATTTTATGAGACCTTTCCCATCTTCATTCGGCAACCTCTATATTCTACTTGTCGTCGACTACATGTCTAAATGGGTTAAGGCAGTTGCAGTTTCCAACAACGATTTCAAGACCGTGCAACGATTCTTGCAGAAAAACGTATTTACACGGTTTGGGATGCCGAGAGCAATTATCAGTGAAGAAGGCAAGCATTTTGACAACTGACTTATTGCCAAGATGTTGCAACGCTTCAGCGTATCACACAAGATTGCCATGGCATATCACCCACAAACCAACGAGCAAGCAGAAATTTCCAACCGGGAATTGAAGGGTATACTCGAGAAAGTTGTAAATCCCTCTAGGAAGGATTGGTCATTAAGACTAGATGACGCACTTTGGGCATATCGCACTGCATTCAAAACACCCTTAGGTATGTCCCCCTTCCGACTTGTCTGTGGCAAAACATGCCATCTACCGGTGGAAATCGAACACAAGGCATATTGGGCAATCAAGACCGTGAATATGGATTGGGAAAGTGCCGGACAAAAGCGTTTGTTGGACCTCAATGAGATAGAAGAATTATGTGCACTCGCCTATAACAATGCACAAATCTACAAGGAGAAAACAAAGCAATGGCATGACAAGAAACTATTGTCGCGATAATTCATGCCAGGGCAACTAGTTCTCTTATTCAATTCTCGGCTAAAACTTTTCCCGGGAAAGCTAAAATCAAGATGGTCGGGACCATTCGAAGTTGTAAAACTATTCTCCCATGGTGCCGTAATAATCAAGTCCATCACTGACAAAAATGAATTCAAAGTTAATGGACAAAGATTAAAGCACTACAATGGTGCCCATGTGGAACGTAACAAAGAAGTGGTCACCTTAGGAGATGCATGAGCATGCTCTCCCTTCGATATTTTATTTTTATTTTTATTATTTTCGACTATTATTATTATTATTTTTTCTCGAACTAATTATTTATTATTATTATTATTATTATACTTTTTAGGATAGATTTTCTTTTTTAACTTTCTAAGTTTAAGAATCCCTTTACACATCTTTATTTATTTTCTTTTATTAGTTTATCTTTAATTTTAATCCTTATTTGATTTGTCTTTGAATTGTAGGAAAAGAGTTCAAGATAAAGAGGAATTTTGATCCAAGAAGGAAAACATCTTCAACAAGGAAATTAATGGGTTGAATTTAAGGCTTATATAAAGCCTCCAACTTACCCTAATTAAATCGAAACCCCCATTGCCGTCACCCTTCCCCTAAACCGAAACCCCTTTTATTTTCTATCCAAAATTAAATCTCACCCACCATATTTACTACCTATCTTTTCTATATAACCCATCACCCTTAACTTCCAAGAAACCTATTCCTACTTTTCATCTTACGACTCTTTAGTTTCTTTTATTTTCTTTTATTTATTTTTACAAAACTCACAACCAAGATCATCCATGGCATCCAAAATTAAATTTTTGGTTCATCCAAGTTCCTCCAAAGAACCAAGATACAAGAAGTTTGCTACACCGGTGGTTCAAGAAAGATTTCACTCCAAGTTTGAAAGCCAGAAGATTTATGAAGAACAAGGCTTTGAATACTCCAACTCTCATCAAGATTTCGGCCTTGAACCATTCATCTTCGAGAGGATTGTACATCAAAAGTGGCAAATCTTTTGCCATCAATCGGAACCGGGTAATATCTCATGGGTAAGAGAATTCTATGCTCACTCACCTAACCCAGATAATCCTTATGTTTTTGTTCGTGACAAGGCCATACTCATAAGCCCCGAAAACATCAACACCTTTTACGGGCTTTACATTGAGAAGGACGAGCATCAAGCCTTTGTTGATCAAATCACGCCCAAGCAACTCGACAAGGTGCTTCAAGAACTCACTCAACCGAGAACTCATTGGAACGACGGTAAATACAAGGGCACTGTAAATCACCTTCGGCTTAAACCCGAGGCAAAACTATGGAATAAGTTTGTTAAAACTTCTTTAATGCCCACCACACACAATACTACCGTTAATATACCACGTCTTTTGCTCATACATTCTATTTTGCATAATCGCATCATTAACATTGGAAAAATTATTTGTGATGAGATTTTTTTATGTAGCTCAAAAGTGTTCTCTTTTCTTCCCTTGCTTAATTTCTAATCTTTGCAAGGAGATGCATGTCCCAAGTGAGTCAACCGATGAAAAGGCCCTACCAAAGTCCGGTTGGAATCAAGCACAAATCCGAAAGCTAATGGGAGAGGCACCGGAAAAATCCTCAAGGCCTCCAATTACCGCAGCAACTCTTGCCGCCCCGGCAATCCCTAATGCCTAAGCACCTAACGCCCGGGCAACTCGGCCATCAACCCCGGGACACTTTGAAGCACTCTTGCAACCATTGGCGAGCCACCTAAGGCAAATTGAAGATCGACAACTAATGTTCATGCAGTACATGAAGAAGCACAATAATTCTATCACCCAAGTCATCATAAAAACGTACTCGGACAATCGCGTGCCGTTCCCAATCTTTCCTGCCGAGATCCTTGCCCCGGCAACCAATGAAGTAGTCGCCACGGCAACCGCAATAGTTGATGCCGCGCCAACCTACATCGTGCCTGCACAAGTAGATGCCACGGCAACCAACCCTAAAAATGCCACGGCAACCAAAGCTAAAGATATCCCGGCAACCACTGCAAAAGCCAAAGGTAAAGCACCTATGCCCGAATCAACTCCTACGGAATCATTGTCTGATTTTTTAGATACGAACGAGTCCTCCATTGCACCAACAAAGACCACACCAATTGAATCCTCCAAGCGAAAAGCCAATGACATTGATGAAGAGGACGATGAGGACAACCCCGTACGAGGATCGATTCCACCACCGGCAACAAGGAAACAACCATCGCGTTCAAGCAAGAGAATCAAGACACCGACCAAAAGGAAACTAATCATCCACGACGACGAACTCTCGGAGTAAGTCCTCGTTTGTATTTTATTTTTCATTATTTTTATTATTCTTTAATGCATGCATTGATGACAATGCCTCACTCGTGTTTGGGGGGGGATTGTTATTAGTAGTTACCATATTTAGTTACATTCATCTCAAGTATTACATTTAGGATACATAAATTGCTTGCCATGCCTTTAGTTGGAACAAGAATTGCCTAGATTTGATGAATATCCGATGATGACTTTGCCAATGCACTTAATTGATAGAATTTTTATTCTAGGATAACCATGGAAAAACTTAGAATTTTACTATGATGCTAAATTTGATGAAACACTGTTGTGGTTTGATTGATTTAAGGAATTCT
This sequence comes from Hibiscus mutabilis, assembly GCA_019671005.1. NCBI lineage: Eukaryota > Viridiplantae > Streptophyta > Magnoliopsida > Malvales > Malvaceae > Hibiscus > Hibiscus mutabilis. The sequence continues at coordinate 51,797,793 of CM033714.1, forward strand.
AGTGAACTTAGGTTGATAATTAAACAAATTGGGGTATTAGAATAAAAATTGGATGAATGCTAGAGGTGCCCGAAATTGGCTCTAGCATGTGCTAAAAAAATTGATCGCTAGAGGTGCCCGAAACCGGCTCTAGTCGAATAAATTAATTAACTTAAGGAAACTAAAAACAAAACACTAGAGGTGCCCGAAACCGTCTCTAGTTTAAACATGTTAAAAAGAACCCAATGAAGTAATTTGAAAACCTCTTGTTTGTATAGAATCCGAAAAATCAACTTGCACACAACTCCGCAACATTCACAAGCATTATAGTTTGATTCTGAGTAACGCCTAAGTTTTCCGAAAAATGAAAAGCCAATCATACTTTGTGCCCCGGTTCTGAGAATTGAAATCAAGTTCAAAGCTAAGTTTGTGAAAATTGAAGTCTTGGCAGGTAATTATTAGTTTGCATTGCTTATTTTCGTTTTTACCATAAGTCTCTCTCTATTCCGTTAACCTTGTAAAATTAAAATTTTAAACCATAAATTTAACTTTAAAATTTTAAATTATAAATTTAATAAAAAACACATTATTTAAGTTAACCTCAATTTCAAAATCTTTCTTTTTTATATATTACAAAAAGAAAGTAGTATATAGGCTAAAAATAACCAAAAATGAAATAAAAAGAAATCATTTTTGGAAGACGAACGAACAAATGTTGAAAGTTTGGGTTTCGTTAAATTCATTGAAACTTTCAAAAATAACGACTCATAAAAATTTTATATTTTGACAAAAGGGTTTGTATCTTGTCATCATAAGAGAAGGGGGAAATTATATATATCTACATTAATAATGTCACTTCACATTTATTTTTTTGTTGTTGATAATTTTCGTATATTATTACCCAAGAAGCAGCTAAAAGCTGCTACAAAATTACAATGTCAAACCTAAGGGATTTGAATTCCCCATGCCATACAAAGAACTTGATTCACAGTATCATGTCTAATATTTTTACTATGCACTTTCACCCTAATTATTTCTGTCATACAATCAACAATCTCGCCAGTACATCTTGTCTCACCTCGGAAAAGCATGCGATTCCTCTCCTCTCATATATGCACCCCAAACCACCTTATGAAATGTATTATATTTTTAAATTAGAATTTACATTAGTATAAAATGAGACAATATAAACATCTTAATAAACTAATTAATGGATCTCCATTCGGCCTACGCATTTGATTCACGATGTCAACGTTCACATGACATGAAAGACCTTCGCTATTCATTCATTTATATATTTCATATCTCTTTTTTCCAATAGTTTGAGATTTTTCTGGATTTTAATAATATATGTTAACTGAACATGTAAATGATTTATATTTATGACCTATACTATATTATATGATATATCTGGTTGAATTGGTCTTAAAGTTAATTCGATATTAATTTAGTTATAAATTAAAATGATTCTACAATAAACGTCATGTACTGCTATGTACCACTAATCATGTGTACCACTATGTATCATTAACTATTTTAATTACTTTTCAAATCATAGGGACCGCAAGCATTATTATCCCTTTTTAGAATAAAATTTTAAAAAATATATTATTTTTTTAGATATTTTTCTTTTTGGGTAAATACACAAATGATAACTAAACTTTAGTAAATTATTCAATTTCGTAACTGATAGCTCTATGATTATTTTGATATAACACAATAAAATATGTAAAATTTGTTCAAGAGCCTTTTAAAACAATTATTCAAAATGTTTTTATGTCAAAAATAATGTTAAAGTGTTTTGACTTTGTTTCTATTATTAAACAATATTAAGGTCAAAAACTTGTAGAAAATCAATTTTCCTGGAGCAAAATTTGAAACTGTCTTCCTAGTTTCGAAACTTTTAACAACTTTCGAAACTTCTTGTGTAGTTTTGGCACTTGAGAAAAGCATTGGGGTTTTAAGTTTCGAAACTTTGGGTAAAGTTTTGAAGCTCATGCAAGATTTTCGAAACTCTTGTGTAGGTTTCAAAACCCTGGGTTTCAACACTCCAATTTTTAATCTGGCTCAAAGAGTTTCGAAACTCTTTGAGAAGTTTTGAAACTTCTGTGCTGGTGAGCATTAAATGTCCGATTTTATGACATCTCAACGGCTCCAAACCTCCTCCAACGACTATAAACGGTATAATACCCACAACCCGGTTTTAAAGAAAACTAGAATCGAAGATGTCACCGAAAACTCATTATATAAAACATGTGACCAAAAGTAAAAACTTTCAAAATTCATGACAGGCTAACAAAAATTTCCTTTAAAAAATTATCAAATTATTCATAAGGTAACCAATTCATTCACTAACATGATATATAAACAAGGATCGGTTCATTAATTATTATTATAGAATTTAACCGTGGGTATACTCTAAACTTTCAAAACATACATTTAAGCTTGTAAGATCCTTATACAAAACCTAGCCTTTCATGCGAGTTTACAAAGACAAAACTTAATAACCATGAAGTCTAATTCATTTTACATATCTTATAAGCCTTATTCACATGGTGGCATACAAGCATTTCATGAGGTTATGCAATTGATAGTTCTTAAGCATTTCGAGCACACATCCATTCAAATTAATCTTTATCATGAAAAAAACCTACTCAAGAAACAATAGTTATCCTTTTAGGACCTAAACAAACCATTCTCTCATCTTGTTTCTCCTTCAAAATTTTCATTTGTTTTATAAACAAAATACACTTATTTACGCTTCAATTTTTCAAGACATTAAGTCTCATAAATGTGATAGGATAAAATCCAATTCATATTTTAACTAAAATGCCTAACTTGGCATACTCATAGATGAGATATTTGATCCTTCATCAACATAGCATACCTATCACTTAGATTAGACATTCATAGCATTTCTATCACCTATTTACATCTATATCATAGATCCACTCGAACATGTTTAGATCATACAAAAATTCAATCATACAACATTACATACCATTTTTATTTTGGAAGTAAGCAAGCAATCAAATCCTTGTAGGGTATTTTAAGCAATTTCTCCTAAAACTGTTTTAGCATTTTCATAACACAGCGGCAAGGATTCAAAGACTTATCAAATCATTCATGCGAACATAATCCAACACTACCAAAAAAATGGAGTAATCATACTAATTACTTAAAAATCCTTACAGACCCAAAGCCATAAAACAATACATTAACTACTTAGATTACTTTTTATGCTTATACAATGTCATATGCCATCTTTCTAGGAGTTTAGGAAAAACAAAGGTACTACTCAGAAGCTTCGGGATGTGACTTGTAGTAAATGCATCCGTTCAAAAACACAAAGACTTCTTCAACCTACAAATGCATGACAATGAATGTATTAGGCTTATATAGCCTAAGTGAGGTAGTAACATTAAATAACAAAATATAATGCTAATGATATTAAATAGAAATTCAAAGAATACAAGCATAAGTTAACAATTGATGCTTATGTCTTAATCTTAGCTTACACAAACTTTGTTTATTGGAAGCTTTATCGAAGTTCATAATCTTTCAAGACTTAATCAAATATCTTTCAGAGTTTTTAACTGAGTTCCTTTGAATTTCTTATCAAACTTATCAAAGTTCATAACTTATCCTATTGAAGTCTTACCAAGGTTTATCGAAATACTTATCAAGCTTTCGGAGTTGTTATCAGAGCTTGTTAGAGTTCTTAATAGATTTCTTACGAAGTTTATGTCTTTTAAATCGTTTTCCTTGGATCACATTTGGACATATGTAGCATCGATTTAAGATTTACTTAGCACAAAGCACCAAGCAATGGCTAGTTTATAGCATAACAAACCTATCTTTCCTTCTCTATCCAACCAATTATTGCCAATCTCTTTACCATCTCCACCGTTACCTCCTACTGTCGCCAATATATCACATTTATAGGGTCGTCACCCTTGAGCCGTAGCTCGTGGACAGTAGTCCTGAATTATACCTATGCACTATGCCAAAGTGTCCAAGGACTTCCATTATTTAGGCAACTTACGTATTTTATACTTTGAAGTTAGGAGGGTATCTTATGTCACAAGCAAACTTATTTGTTTCTTTTCTTAGTATCTTAAAACATGATATGAGCTTTTAGCTCATTAGAGTGTAGGAATTCTTATAATCTTAAAGCTTGACATTGTTTCTTGTATATTATACTTTCAAAGGATTAAGGTTTGATACTAAATTCAAAGCAAAGCTTATATATGAATATACTTTAATTCGATAATCATCAAACATCATGGATAAGATAAGCTTATATATGAATATACTTTCAAAGGATTAAGGTTTGATACAATGCATTCATGATGCATATGCAATGCTTATCTTATCCATGAAACTTCAATGCCATATATGCGACCCAATCCCAATTTCTCTATGTGAGCCTTATGTAAAACGATCATATGTGATCCATACTTGTACATTTAAGATAATGATTCTATAAAAGTAAAGATCGGAGTGACTCCGTGTCACCCAGGACAAATGTAACTACACTCACCTAATATCCTGAAGTTACGGGACACCTGAATCCAGAATCATATCTTGCTACTTAACCAAATCCTTTCCTAGCTCCCTCTTAGAAACATCTTCTTTATCAATACATGTACCTCAAAATAACCGATCATTAGAGTTTATCTACTTCAATATTATAATTGGTTTCATTCTCTAAAGTAAAGTCATTCAAACAATTACAAAATAGTCTAGTTATTAATCATACATCAACTTTTCAATTAAGCTTACAATGCAACCCTTTTAAGCTATAAAAATAGTCCCAAATTTCATATACATACATGTACATGCTCAAAACAGTCCACACATTTGCATACATACTTAGATACATCAAAACAACCCTTAACATATTTAGATACATGTAAACATTCCTTATATATATATATCACAAAGCAGTCCATTAAAAGCACTAAAACGATCCCTTAAACAGTTCATTTTAAGTCAAAATAGTCCCTGGTTAATTACTAGCAAACAATGTAGTTAAATTCCAACTTCAAGATTAACTTATTCATTCAAAAATGGCCTAAATCATTTCAAGAGATTCTAAAACAGAGTATAATGGCAGTAGCCTCAATTTTATTCCAATCGAACCATTTAACTAGCCTCCCCAAATTCTATAACATAGTACCATGACAAATAGATTCAGTGTATTCTCCTATCCATAATTCCTTAAACATTTTACGGAAATGAAGTAATTCATCTCATACACATTCAATCTTTGCGAAATTGTAATTACTACAACCATATAACCAAATCATTCTTATCTTATATTTCAAAATTATCAAGTAATGTGTCCATTAGCAACAATGTTACCACAAATTAAGGTACGTAAACAAGCTTTCAAGGTTATCCAATTCATCCAAAAGCATAATACAACTATGACAACTAGTTGTTGGTTTCAATCGAATAAAACAGTCCATAAATAATTCCAGAATCATATTGTCAAACAAATCCAATCTTCCTATACTAGTCCAATGACTCGATAGGGCCCTTAACCAAAAATTCTCAAGCAATTCATATATCAAACATCCCTTATTTTTTATTGTAAATCTGTCCATTTTTTTTTATCAAAACAGTCATTGAAGATTCTTTAATTATATGAATCAGTCCCAAAAAAATTTTCTTGCAAAACAGTCCTTTAATTAATTACCAAAAACAACCCCCTTAACTTGCATCTATTCACACATATATACTCCTAAAACAGTCCACTAACTTTTATATTAATACAAAGCAACTCATACATTAACATATATATATCTAGCTACTTCAAAACAGCCCTTAGCATTTTATTTTATACATTCAAAACAGTCCACAGTGTTTACATATATTCATAACAATTCCATACTTTTACATGCATATTTTTACACCAAAACAACTCACTTTATACTCATGCTTACACAAAACAATCTATTCTATTAACAGAACAATTTCCCCTATTTTAGATCACTAAAATAACCCTTGTACTTATTCATATATATATATATATATATATATATATATATAACAACACAAAACACTTGTATACACATTTTCATACTCATGTACCAATTCGATTATGTCTCTAATACATAAGCAAGCAAATTTAGCATCTTAGTTAAGTTATAAAGTCTCATAACATGGCAATTTAATCATATACACGTCATTCGAATAATCAAGGACTTCACAACAACACATAATCGAATTCCAAGAAGGTGATATACATAATTTTACAAGTTACATACATGGTTCAACTTAATACGTGAATCAATTGATCAATCTAGATGTATTCCCTAACTTGGATTAATCATTCGAATTCTATCAAGACATAGCACATAAGAAACTGATAACCAAATTCCAAATTGACTTCAAACAAAATTTAGGAGAAATGAAGAGTTTGCTTACCCTCTTCCTTAGGTTTCACGAGCAAGAATCTAAAAGCTTGAATCGATTAAACTAAACCTTCTTTTCCATGGATGATTTCAAGTTTTCTCTCACTTAACATATCTCAATCGGTAATGAAGAAAAGAAGGAAGAAAATGAAAGAATTTCCTCTTCAAAGCTATGACCTTCACACACTTGCCCTTCAACATTTGCACACATGTGTCCTAGTCCTAGAATTTCTCATTATTTAGCATGCAATCAATAGATTTTTCATAACGTTTGATTTGGTCCTTTCAAAAAGGCTATCCAATTTTTTCTTTATCTAAATTCAATCCTAGTTTAATTAGTTAGTCTATTAAGTGACCATTCTATAGAAATTAACTAATGATCGTTTGTAACATTCTCCTAAGACAAGTTTTGGGGTATTACAAACGATTAGAAATTGATTAGAGGACATAAAAGCGACCTCCAAGTGATTGAGGATCATCAAGAAAGTCCATTCCAACATTCAAGCAAAAATAATTCTTGTATTTGAGCTTTAAAGTCTATTTTTCTTGTAAGAACACTAGTGATCTTTCATTGTTTGATTTTTGCTCAAGTGTTCATTTAGGTGAGAGATTAATTTTGCAAACTTACTTGCCTTGTGAGATTTTCTTAGTTTGCTAAATTTGTATTTTTCTCTTTGAGAGTGTTCTTAAGGTTTTGGGTATAAACCTTAAGGGAGTCTAGAAGGTTATCTCCTTTAGCCTAAAAGGAAAGCAAATCTAGTGGATTTGACAAATCCTTCATGTGGATAGCTAAGGTAGTGGATGTAGACTTGGTTTAAAAGTCGAACCACTTTAAATCATCGTGCAAAATTGTCTATCTTTTTTGGTTGCTTTCACAATTTTTTTATAAGCCAATTCACACCCTTAGGCATTTCAGTTGATTATATCGAGCCTAAAAATTACTATCAGTGCGAGGCTCAATCGACGGTCTAACAACCTTTGAGAAGATATTTGGAGTGGTCGATCGATTTCTACATCAATCGGTTCAACTGGCTTCCACTTTCAGCAATTACTACATTGAAGATTCACAATCCATTTCTTGGCCAATGTACATCAATAGGGTTAATTACCCATATAGAAAGAATAGGATGAGGTTGTTCATCAAATCCATCGACTACCTTGTCGATTGACTAACGCTTGGAAAATAATCGATAATTCAATGTGAATATGTCAGTAAAATAATGACACGTATAGGTATTTGTGTTTAAGTATAAACGGTCAGCAAGTAAGACATCAGTAAGCTGAGTATCGTATCCACAAGGATTGACCAGGAATTAAATGTCATGATTTTCACTCGCAAATTGGGACAAATGAGTTTGGTATGAAATTTGTATTTAAGATTAAGAAAAATAAATAAGGTAAAATAAAGTAAAAGTTCAGGCAGTTTGGAAAACAAAGTGTATTCAAATGGTGATGAGTGTTGGCAAGGGATGCTTGGATTTCACACTAGCTATGCCAATGATTAAATACTTCAGCTTTGGATTTATTGTCGAGCAAATTTTAGGTAGTATTGCCTCTTCCGGTAGCACTACCCTAAGTTAATTATGATTAACCCCTACATGTCTATAGTGATGTTACTCATTAACAAACTTGGTTAAATTTCAATCTTTTACTCCCAAGGGGTAGACTCACTTCTGAAATAAGCTCATCTACTTGAACATCTTCTGTCGAAGCTTCTCATCTTAGTACCATGACAATTAATCTTTATCCGCCACGTGTGTTAAGATATTAAGGGATAATATGCATGCAATTCCAACTGTCGTCTGACAAACAATTTAAGAAAATAAACACTTGCAAGATAAACAAAAATGCCAAAGCAATCAGTTATTAAAAGTTGAAAATAGCTGAGCGTTTCATCACAAAAACATCCCCATCCAAATTAAGGAAATTAATTCATGGCTGGGGGAACCATCAACTCCAAATCGCTTTCAAAGAACATCACCATAAAAATAGAATTAAAACGAAAGAGAAATGGGCAAAGAAATGGGGTCCGTGAATGCAGCCCTTAAATGGCTCCAAAGCTCTCAGTCTAGCCTGGTTGAACCACAAGTCGCCCTCTTCCCCACGGTGTAGCCTCTTCTCATTGATCTCCTTGGCTCATCATCGGGCTTTAAATAAGAATGCGAGGAAACCGTAGATTTAGTTTAAATTTGAAATATGGTTGTGCGATAGGATAAGCGCGTCTATATCTTTATCCTCTTTTGAATTTGATTTGATTAGGCTATGACTAGGGATGACATCATCGACCTTCATTCTTTTGCCAACTAAGTCTAGAAATCTTATTCCTGCATTGCTAACTCACATTTCTCTACTGGTTTTCGGGTTCTGCTCTGCCAACTTCTCATGTTCTGCTCCTGTCATCATGCTCTTACACACCAAAGAAAAGAAATACATCTTTATTCTTGCAAAAAAAACATTTCCTAACTCCTTAATGCAAATGCATGATTTTACTAACTAAATGCATGAATCTATACTTAAAGGCAAGAAAAAACATGACAATATATATAGGAAAAACAATACTTTTGAGGAGTTAACACTCCCCCAAACCTAGCTCATTGCTTGTCCTCAAGTGATGCAACTAAAAGTTATAAAAGCAGAAAACAAAAACAAAGTACATTGGCAAAATTGTCCTGATTTACAACACATGCTAGCAAGTAGAATATAGACGTAGTTTTGTCGTCAGATATCTCAGTGTAGTAATGCCAAGAAAATCAACAAATTCAAGCACATCAATATAACACTCATGAAGTGTGCATGAAGTGCAGGCAATATGCATCAAGTATCCTTTTAAACTCCCTTAGTTAATCTTTACTCCCCAAACTCAAAAATTATTTATTTATCTATTTATTTATTTACCAAGGGTTTTTGCTGGTAATATTTTTAGGCTTGCTTTGTAATACTGTTTGGCGTGAGAAATAAGAGGGAGCATACCACGAATCCCCACGTTAAACTAGACATCATTAGGCTTACTCTTCAACTCATACCCTAAAGTTTTTGACTTGAGAACTAAGAGGGAGCAAACCAAGAAGCCCCAAGTTACTTATTATCTCTAAGGCAGAAGTGAGTTATATTTTTTCGTGCCTTTGGCAAAACATTGTTGCGTTATTCTTTCTTTTTACCCTGGCATCATTTTTTTATTCTAATTTCAGTTTCAAGAGTCCTAAGTTTCTTTTGGGAACTAGATGCATACTATGTGTTAATTGAGACTTCAATTACCTAAACTAGGGATCAATTGCCAAGCAGTCATGGCATTACTAACCTGCTGGCGCATGCAAACTAAAGATTCCAATTCCATCATCGGATAGAGTATACTAGTACAAATTCTAACTATGTTAGTAGTTATGCTTATCAGATCAATCAAGCCTTGGAAAAAAAAATTAGTGGTTTGGTATGCATGGTTATATCTAATCTACATGGAAATAGAACGTATACAGAAATATATACATGAATGCATGGCATGGCAAAAGATGTGAGGCAACACCCCTCTAACCAAAGGTGTGCATTGTCATCAATGCATGAACACATATATTCACAAAATGAAATGCATGAAAACACATATATACAAATGTAATGAATGCTATAAATGAAAAACATGAATTTAAGGAGTTAAAGAGGTGAGGACTCCCATGAGGAATGGTTTTGGCGCTCCACTAGTACAGTGGCATCAGATTGCTGGGTTGGAGTATGATCAGACTGAGGGTTGGCTGGCATTCCTTCTGTTGCATCGAGCTTGGTTAGGAACTTCAGATATGGTGGCAAAGGATTGGAAGACATTGCTTCAATAATTGTCTTTAGGGCACTGTCTCTGTCCCTAATGCCAGTAGAACTTAGCATAGTCTCTCAGCATAATTTCTTGTGCTAAGAATCAAAGAACCATTCAAAATAGAAGAAGAAATAAAATGAAAAAACTAAAAAATTAAAAATGAGATATCCTAAGTAATGAAAAGAAAATGAATCTCCTAAATTATTTACAATGGCCATACTAGATTGGAAAAAAGTTACTAATTTTCACAAGGAGGATGGTCTCCTTGGCATTAATCTGACTTCCTTCCTAGTAGTGCTCCAGTCCTTGGCCCTTTGTTGGTGGATTGTAGGCTTTGGCAATCTTTTTGTTTGAATAACCAAATTAGAAAGCCGAAAAATTGTTTTCTTTTGAGTATTCCAGCCTCCCAATTGCACAATGAAAGAGAATATTTTGCCATGGTGGCTTTGAACAACCACCTTAGAAAATTGAAATATCTCTTTGTTGTAAGTCTAGAGACCCTTTAATCGAACTCAACACCCCAGTAGTGCTTAGTCTTTGCTGTTCCTTTTTCTTTTGATGTCAAGGCATAGGCATCCTCATCCTGTTCCAAAATTGTTGTAGCAATCTTCATTAAATCCTTAGTTTCTGGCCACAACATCTTTGGTTTTTTTGTTGTGGAAAAAATTTTCTACCTTAGCTCTTCAATCTTAGTCATTTAGAATTCACTTTTCCTTCTTGTAACTAGCCATCTGAGTACACCTCGCTTTATGATATTCGTCTCGATCAGAATCGATCTTCTAAGTCCCTTAATTGTTTTGCCATTGCACTCATGTACTATGGCATCAGCTTTCATTTTGTGGCCATTCAATTCTAGGTTCTCATCCAACATGGATTCTATTAGCCCAACTGCATGGCATTTTTCAATTTCATCTACACATTTAAGAACTTTGAAAATATCAATAGTAATACCTACTTGTTTTACCAAGGCAGGGTTGTCATCAGGTTGTGATATGGTAGTGTTGGTGTTTGCTTCCCCTTTCTCAGCTTCCTTGGTTTCTTCTACTGGCACTGATTTATTCTTTTGGCAAACAATTGGCTCTTTCCACGAGTTGAAATCTGGACTTGTTTGCCACTTCGAAGAGTGACAGTTTTGCTTTGTTTTCTTCCTTTTTGCTAAGCATCCTTTATATCACATGGCAGAGTCCCTAGAGGTCTGGCATTAAGTGCCCTGGCAATCTGCCCTATATAAACTTTCAAGTTTCTCATGGATGCAACTAGACTCTGGACAGTTGCATCGTTATGCTCCACATAATCCTTCAGGGTGTTCTCATCGGAAGATCTTTTCATTGGAGGTAAATTATTTTGTGCTCTCTGTGGCATTACATTATGGTTGAAACCTATCTATGCATTGTTATTATTTTGGCGTTGGGCATAAAATTGATTACCTCCCCAATTCAACCATGAAAAGTTTGGTTGTTGCTTCCACCCTGCATTATATGCATTGGAATATGGATTGTAGTTGTAGTTGCTAACAAAATACACCGACTCTAGGTTTGCCAGGCGTTTCTCCATGATATGGTCGTCATCGCAAATAGTGCAAAATAGTTTAAATACTTTTACCTCTCGGACTTTAGTAGGCTTTTGCATTGTCTTCGCTGTGTTAGTGAGGTTGCAATTTGAGCTTTGAAAGTGCATCAAGCTCCAACTTTCCAGCTGCTCTTATCCCGGCTCCTAATCTAGCGGTAGGGTATTGAAGATCATTGGTGGAAATCCTTTCAAGGATGTCATATGCCTCCTTGTAATTCTTGTCTAGCAACGAACCATTTGCCGAAGCATCAACAACAGTCCTGGCATGAGCATTAAGTCTATTATAAAATGTCTCTATTTGGATTCAAGTAGGGAATCCATGAATGGGGCACCTCCTCAACAGGTCCTTGAAACGCTCCCAAGCATCATATAAAGTCTCATCATCAGCCTGCCTAAAAGTAATGATTTCAATCCGTAGATTAGCAATAAGTTTTGGTGGCTAGAATCTCAGAAGAAACTTCTGGCATAACTTTGCCCATGTAGTGACTGAACCAAGTGGCAAATAACTTAGCCACATTTTTGCTCTATCTCGCAAGAAAAATGAGAATAGCCTCAGCTTAATTGTTTCTTCATTCACACCAGGTTGCTAAAATAGTTGATAAACTTTCATGAATTGCTTCAAATGCTACCTTGGGTCTTCGGTAGGTGATCCATCAAATTGACCTACATTCAAAAACATTTGAATCATTATCAGTTTAAGCTCAAAGTTAGCCATATTTATCTCACGATCGATCGGTTCTAGAATCAAATCATCTATGGTGGGTGTTAGGTGTTCTATGATGGGTTGGTTATCTCCTAACTCCATATTCCTATTTTGCACCATCTCTTGACGTTCTCTCTTTTTTCTGCGCAGGGTTCTCTCAATTTCAGGATAGTGCTTGAAGTTCTTCCCTTGTATCGTTGCTCCTGTTCATAAGCTAAATAAAATTAATAAAAGTAACTAACAATAAAAACAAGTAAAAATCAAAACAATAATTGCCGTTGCAATCCCCGATAATGGAGCCAAAAACTTATCGTTGACTAACGCTTGGAAAATAATCAATAATTCAATGTAAATATGAAAGTAAAATAATGTCAAGTATAGGTCTTTTACGTGCAAATATACATGGTCAGCAAGTAAAACATCAATAAGCTGAGTATCGTATCCACAAGGATTGATCAGGAATTAAATGTCACGATTTTCACTTGCGAATTGGAACAAATGAGTTTGGTATGAAATTTGGAGTTAAAATTATGAAAAATAAATAAGGTAAAATAAAGTAAAAGTTCAGGCAGTTTGGCAAATAAATGTATTCAAATGGTGATGAGTGTTGGCAAGGGATGCTTGGATTTCACACTAGCTATGCCAACGATTAAACACTTCAGCTTTGGTTTTATTGCCGAGCAAATTTTAGGTAGTATTGCCTCTTCCGGTAGCACTACCCTAAGTTAATTATGATTAACCCCTATATGTCTATAGTGATGTTACTCATTAACCAACTTGGTTAAGTTTCAATATTTTACTCCCAAGGGGTAGACTCACTTCTGAAATAAGCTCATCTACTTGAACATCTTTTGTCGAAGCTTCTCACCTTAGTACCATGACAATTAATCGTTATTCGCCAAGTGTGTTAAGATGTTAAGGGATAATATGCATGCAATTCCAACTGTCGTCTAACAAACAATTTAAGAAAATAAACACTTGCAAGATAAAACAAAAATGCCAAAGCAATCAATTATTAAAAGTTGAAAATAGATGAGCGTTTCATCGCAAAAAATCTCCAACTAAATTAAGGAAATTAATTCATGGTTGGGGGGACCATCAACACCAAATCGTTTTCAAAGAACATCACCATAAAAATAGAATTAAAACGAAATAGAAATAGGCAAAGAAGGGGGTCCATGAATGCATCCCTTCAATGGCAACAAAGCTCTCAGTCTAGCCTAGTCGAACCACAAGTCGCCCTCTTTCCCACAGTGTAGCCTCTTCTCATCAATCTCATTTGGCTCATCATCGGGCTTTAAATAGGATTGTGAGGAAACCCTAGATTGGGTTTAAATTTGAAATCTGGTTGCACAATAGGATAAGCCCGTGTATATCTTTATCCTCTTTTGAATTTGATTTGATTAGGTTATGACTAGGGCTAACGTCGTTGACCTTCATTCTTTTGCCAACCAAGTCTAGAAATCTTCTTCATGCATTGCCAACTCGACGTGGCATTTCTCTACTGGTTTTCAGGTTCTGCTCTGCCAACTTCTCATGTTCTGATCCTGTCATCATGCTTCTACAAACCAAAGCAAAGAAATACACCTTTATTCTGGCAAAAAAAAAAACGTTTCCTAACTCCTCAATGCAAAATGCATGATTTAACTAACTAAATGCACGAATCTATACTTAAAGGCAAACATACGGATGACAATATATATAGGAAAACGATACTTTTGAGGAGTTAACATACCTCATTTGGGATGCAGTGATGGATGGACCATCCATCCTTATGAAGAGAGAAAGAGACCGACTCGTCCCCAAAGAGATACAAGAATAGACGAATGATGATCAGAGGAAATTGCAATTCAAAGCCAAAGCTATGCACATCTTGTTTTGTGCTCTTGGACCCGACTAGTATGCCAAGATGTCTTTTTGCTCTAGTGCCAAGGAGATGTGAAACGAGCTCGAAGTTACTCATGAAGGAACAAATTATATAAAGGATACCAAGTTTGGCCTCCTCAATCTTAGCTATGAGAACTTCAAAATAGAACCAGATGAAAACATCAAGCTGATGTTTGATCACTTCTCCGTTATAGCAAATGGGCTCAAAGGGTATTGAGAGATTATTCTGGAAGACAAGCTTTTTCGAAAGATCATCTACTCCATTCTCGACTCATGGAACTTGATGAAGACCTCCATCATTGAAGCTAAAAATCTCAAAATGTTGAAGCTTGATGAGCGCATGGGGTCTTTACTAACTCATAAGTTGATGAGACAAGGAAGAAGAAAAGAAGAATGTTGGTGTTGCTCTAAAGTCATCTACTAGTAAAGAAAATGACTCTACTGAGTAAAATGATGAAGATGAAGAGATGGAAGAGCTAACACGAAGATTCAAAAGATTCATGAAGTCAAGTAGACAAGAATCGAAGCATGAATCAAGAAAAGAAATGGATATCATTGTGTGCTACAATTGCAAAAAACCGAGACACATCAAATATGATTGTCCTAAATTAAAGATGATGGGATCAAGAAAATTCAAGAAGAAGGTATTTTTTTCTACTTGGAGTGATGAGGACTCCATCGATGATGAAGATGATGAAGTAGCAAACCATTGCCTCATGGTCTTGGAAGAAGACCCTAAGGTAACTTCCAACTCATCTATTCAAATTCAAATACATTCGATGAGTTACAAGATGCCTATGATAAGTTAGTTTTATAATTTGAAGCATCAATTTTGAAAAATAGAATGATTGTTTCAAAATTGAAAAGTGAAAATGAACTGCTTTCTAAAACTAATTTAGAAATTGAAAGTAGGCTTGATGAAATGCAAGTAAAATTTAAAGATTTTATACATGCAAAATTTACTTTCAAAGGTTCAAGAAGATCATCAAAAAGAAATATTTGATCTTAAGAAAGAAAAAGTTTTGATTTACAAAAAATTTAAAAAGAAAAATAGAGAATGCTTCAAAACAGATGTTAAATCAAACTTTAACCTGATACAATCCAGTTCCCCTAAATCTTTTAAAAAATAAGAGTATATGAGTCCCAAATGGACTTGTATCTTATAATACTGAGAATGCCATTGCTAAATGGATCCCCCAAGGGAACTAAAATATTTGAGTCTAACTCAAATGGACCAAAAAATATTTGGGTACCAAAATTCTAGTGATTTTCTATTGTAGGTGTATTGGATCAATGGTGAGCAATGCCAAGAAATTTGAAAGCTCTAGAAACACTAGAAGGAAGGACGCTTGAAGAGGGAGAGGCCTAATCAACTTTTCTTGGTTTAAGTGGTAACATTTTTGTTTTCATGCAATTTCTACTCATTCATGTTGTTTTATAAGTGATTATATTCTTAATGCATGTTTGAGTGTCCTCATATGATGCCTTAATTCAATTAATGAGGGGAGCTTTTATTTCACGAATAGCTTAATTTTTTGCCTTGCATGCTTCTTCTATGTTTTTGGTCTTAAATTAGAAAAATATGTTTTATTTGTCTAATTCATGTTCCATGTGCCTAAACTTGTTTGTGTAAACTAGAACATGATACCTTTAGTACCTTGTATGTATTAGACTTCTTTTGAAACTTTTGGATGCTCTTTTAGTCCATAACATACACTTTAATATATTAAATTCATAGGAAAATTATTTTATTTTGTCCATATATTCAACCAACATACTTGAACATATTAATTTTGTTAATAGAGCTTTAATACTGGATAGGATCCAAGTTCAATATTTTTAAAGGGTCGAAATGGCAAAAATGCACCTACAGGGCCTAAAGTTTCAAAACTTGTAAGACAGTTTCGAAACTCGTATCATAGACTAGTTTGGAGTATCAAAACTACAAGTGAAGTTTCAAAACTTCACCTAAAGTTTCGAAAATCTATAAGAGTTTTAAAACTCATGGGGCGGAACAAACATCTCGGGCTATTTTAAAATGATAAAAACCTAATTTTTCATTAGGTTACTCATTCCCAAATGGCTAAAACCTTTTTCTATCAACCCCAACCTAGTTTTCTTCCAAAAATCCATCAAAATCTTTCACTCTTTTCATATCTTTTGTGGATTCAAGTCCCCTATATCATCAATTCCATCTTTTCTTGAAGGTAATTCTCAAAACCCATATTTTTATTATTTCATGATTAAATTGCTTTTTAATTGAGTTTTTATTAAAATCTTTGATGGTATTTGATTAAGAGAACATTCTTTTATGTTTTTAAACTCTTGAATCTTTTCAAATATAACATGTTCTTCAAAAATCATCCAAATTGGGTATTTTGAATTTTTGGCAAAAATTTATGATTATATCATATATTTTGGTTTAATTGGGTTAATTTATATACTTTATATATTGTGCTTATCTTGCAGAAATTTCACCCATTCTCCCATATTCTTTAAAAAAAATTCTTCAAACCCTTGCCCGCAAGGTGTTTGCAAAAATTCCCCAACCAACTTTTTGAGTCAAAAACTTTGTTTTCTTCATTCCAATGGCTCCAAACGTGCCCGAACAAATTTTCAAACCGGTCAATCTTCTCATCAACATTCTATCCGACAAGAAATAACAATTGACCTTGATTTTCTTTATTCTGAAAATTTTAATTTTACCTTCTATGATACTTTTGCTACTTGGGGTTTGTTAGATTTCCTTTCCATAGAGCCAAACATCTATAGTCAGCTTGTTAGGATATTCTATAGTAATGTTTTTCTTGTTCATGATACTAGTGACACTGTCATCCGGGTTGAGTCGTTTCTTATGGTTTAAGAGGTTAATATCTCTATTGCATCTATAGCTAATGATTTAGGTGTTCTATGTAAGGGTGTTTATGATGAAAAATCATATGTTCCCATTTCGAACCTACGCAATCATAACTCTCTTATTTTTCCTTTGAGGAAAGAATGTTCCACCTTATTGTCACGTGGTTTATCCGACCTTCGGGTGGTAAAGCCACTAAGATGCGTGATCCTGATTATTGGTCGTCACATTGCTTGGGTTATCTTTAGTGAGATAGTTGGTGCCATTAACAAAGGTTTTCGCTCTAAACGTTCTTTGCCTTATGCTTGCATCCTTAGTCACATCTACCGGTTTCATGATATTGACCTCTCTTTTAATCTGACATCTCCCTTGATTACCAAGCTTGATAAAACCACGTCTCACAAAGCCGGTTACAAATTTGAGAATGGTGAATGGGTGCAAAAGCATCAAGGTGAGATGGTTGTTGATGATGGTGATGGTGATGCTCAGGCTATTGGTATTGCTCATATTGTTTCCAGTGGTGATGTGCTTCCTCCACAACAAGCTGCAATCATTCATTTTATTTATGATTACATGGTTGATTAATTTGGAGCTATGGTGACTCGACATCATGCCATAGAAACTCTTCAAATAGCCTTGGAAGCTAGACAACAAGTCATGGAGGAAGATATTTGAGATCTTCGTCATCACTTGATACCTCCTCCCAATGAACCAAATGCTTAGACTTGAATTTTAGATATATTATTTGTTTTTATGGACTTAACAGGCTTGCTTTATGTTTGAACTTCATGTTTTTAGTTTGCTTTAGAATAACATGTTGGTTTGTTGTTGGTTTGATGTTTTAGACTTATTTCCTATGTCTTTATATAATTATGAGCTTAATGTTGGACTTTATTTTATGTCTCATTATTATGAGTTTAATATTAGTTACTAAATTGCACTAATATTTATTCTCTTTTGTAGCTTTATGATTCCTTTTTGATTTAACAAAAAATGGGGGAGAAAGGATTTTATAAAATTCGGTGCAATAATTTTCAAAATAATTATTTAAACTCAAATTTTTACTTCTAGCTCTAGAGCTTTTTAGTAAGGGGAAAATAATTTTAGACAAAATTGAAACAAATTTAAAAATTTTACAAAGAAATTTTGGTTATACAAAAAAGGGAGATTGATAACTTTATGATTATTTTGATATAACACGATAAAATATGTAAAATTTGTTCGAGAGCCTTTTACAACAATTCTTCAAAAAAAATTCATGTCAAAATAATGTTAAAATGTTTTGAATTTGTTCCTAGTATTAAACAATATTTAAAAGGTCAAAAACTTGTTAAAAATCAATTTTCCTAGAGCGAAGTTTCGAAATTGTCTTCCTAGTTTTGAAACTTTATAACAAGTTTCGAAACTTCTAATGTAGTTTCCGTACTTGAGAAAACAATGTGGTTTAAATTTTCAAACTTTGGGAAAATTTTTTAAACTTATGCAAGAGTTTAGAAACTCTTGTGTAGTTTCGAAATTTTTGGGTTCTAACAGTCAAATTTTTAATCTGCCTCAAAGAGTTTCAAAACTCTTTGGGAACTTTCAAAACTTCTGTGCAGGTGAGCATTAAATGTCCATTTTATGACACCCAATGGCTCTAAACTTCCTGCAACGACTAGAAATGGTTAGAAATTGATTAGAGGACATAAAATTGACCTCCAAGTGATTGAAGACCACTAGTGAGCTTTCATTGTTTGATTTTTGCTCAAGTGCTCCATTGGCTGGGAGCTTAATTTTGCAAACTTACTTGCCTTGTGAGGTTTTCTTAGTTTGCTAGATTTATATTTTTATCTTTGCGAGTGTTCTTAAGGTTTTGGGGTATAAACTTTAAGGGAGTTTGTAAGGTTATCTCCTTTAGCCTAAAAGGAAAGCAAATCTAGTGGATTTGAGAAATTCTTAGTGTGGATATCTAAGATAGTGTAGACTTGGTTTAGAAGTCAAACCACTCTAAAATCATCGTGTAAAATTATCTATCTTCTTCGGTTTCTTCCACAAATTTCTCACAAGCCAATTCACGCCCTCTTGGCATTTCGGTTGATTATATCGAGCCTAATAGTAACCAATCTTTCAATTGCTTCAATGTTACCATTAAACATATAATTTTGCTCCAAAATTTGTCACTGACTCGTTAACAACCGTTAAAAGGGTGATGTGACAGTTAAAATATTTTGTTTAATAACACATTTAGTCATTTACGTTTGCACATTCAAACAATTTTGTCCTAATTCAAAAAAAATAATAAATTTAACCTTATTATTTATACATTATTTCAATTTGGGACTTTTAATTAAAAGTAATTTAACCTTAAACCTTAAAATAAAACCCTAAACCTTAAGCCCTAAGCCACAAACACCTAAACTCTAAACCTTTAAACAAAAACCCTAAACACATAAACCCCCTAAACCAAATTAATAAGGAATAAACTTGTTAAAAGAATTCCAAAACATGGTTATTTAGTAGAATATGCATTTCAAGTAATTTTATATTGTGCCAACCAACAAATAAAACCTTACATGGTAATTTAACATCTCTCGTAGTGCTTAAGTAACAATAATACTCAGTGAACCATACGTTGAATGAAAGAATCTCTGGATGAACCACAGTCGGTTTCTTCACCCACTATCCTGATTACTAACGATAAGAACTATATATATTCTTTAATTGTAATTCACTTTCAAGACGATTACAAAATCTTCATATTAATGATCAAAATACGAAGAAATAATTACACCTTAAAACTTTTGTTAAACTAATATATATTGATTTTGATATAACAAAGATTTATATTCGAGATATTTTAAATAAAAATTTAATGTATTGTAATAACTCACAAATTCTAAGTTGTGTTGATTGTTAAAATGAACAAGGGCTGGGGACGGTGGTCCGACGGTGGTTGGGATGACCGTTCTAGGTCAAGGCTCGTGTGTTACTCTTACTTTCTCCAGGTAATGGCCCTTGGGATCTCTCTCTACCCCCCTCTCTCTTTGTTCCATGTCTTGTTTTGTTCTACGGGATTGATGTTAGGATTGGGTTATCGTGGCGTCTCTATGGGACTAGCTATGACTTGACGTCCTAGGTTTTTCCTTTCGTCCGTGATGATCATGTGCATAGTACCACATAGTCTTGCTCTGTGTTCACGTCTCTATGCGAGGGGCATCTCATAGTTCACGTGCGATCCTATACGTAGTGGTTCACGACAATCATGTATGCAATATCCTCGGTGTTAGGCTATTCACAGTCTTGCTCATTCGCTTGGGCCTGTCTGGTCTTGACACGTGGCAGCAGGTATTCAGAGGCACTAACAACTGCCCCAGGTGAGGGAAGGTTATAAAGTGACCTTGACGAACCTATGAGATTTTAAGAGAGGATTCCCTATCGTTTATGTTTATTAGCGAACCAACCTTGAAATTCTTAGGGTAGATCGCCATGTAGAGGCTTTCGAAAGGTATATATATAGTGGGCCATGTGATAAGAGTTTGTGATGAACCGGTTGGTTTTCTTTAGGTGGTAAACCGTTATATATAAAATGTCACACAATGTACCTCTTTATTAGCGAGGCGTGTTGAAGAAGACATAACTCTTGGCTATAAATAGGCTTTATTATTATTTTTCAATATTTTATTTTGGTTATATCATCGGCCGCTCTCTGTTGATTTTTAAAGAAAAGGGGATATTTTTGCTTTTTACTCTAATGGCTAGTTCGAATGTTGTGGGCAGTGATGAAGTCCTTTGTAGTACAGATGGGAATGAGATGTTGAAATGTCGTGGCCCCATTGCTATTAACAATTTTCGTTATTGGTTTAGTGTGTTGTAGGGGTCATATCACTTAAGTGCTTGTTCTGTTGAAGGAAGGTCGTGGTATTTGGTTCCTCTTTATACTTTCAAGGTTGGCTTTCATCTACCACTGCATTCCTTTTTCGTAGATTGGTTGAACTGGTACGGTGTGGCACCAGGTCAATTGGGTGGGGCTAATTGGTGGACTTTGATGACCTATTTTTTGAATTGCAAAATCCGTGGGGACGAGCCTTCTATTAACGTTTTATGTTACTGCTATAACATAATGGCTGGTCATAATAAGAATGTGAGGAGTTTCATAAGCACTGGTCATCGTACAGGTAGGGCATTGGTGATGAGCAATTATGCGATGAATCTTTGTCTGGATAGGGTGAAGTAAATTAAAGTAAAGTGTAATTTAGGGGGTTTTTTGTTCCCCATTGTTTGGCGTCGACCTTCGCAAGACAGGGTTGTGCCTCTTGACATGTAGGAAATATCTCCCGCCTAGTTGAAACTTCTCAAGAGGTTTGAGAGTGACCCACCTTTGCACTGTGACGACATATATGCTCTTAGGAATATCTGGGTGTATTGTCTAGAGGGAAAAAGTCCCAGTGGTTGGGATGAGATGGATTTAAATACTTTTCTCGAAGGCTATTTGTCGGGCAGGCCCATTCGTGCGAAAGCTTGGTCATTTGTTGAAGGGGACGACGGACGAGTGACGAAGGTGCTTATGGGTATTAAGAATGAGATGAGAAATTTATTTTCTAAGTACGTTGTCATTCTCACTCACCCTTGGAAGTATCATGAAGAAGATGTTCTTTGAGATGGTGTTAGCGGGGAAGCCTCTCCTATTGCTTCGAGGGATTATGCTAGAATTAGCCCATTTGGTTTTGGTCGTGTTAACGGGGGAAGAAGCAGGTAGTCTCGAGCTCGCTTGTCTTAGCTAATTCTGCGGATGAGAGGAGTTGCCTCTGTTTGGAATGTAGGACGAAGTGGCGCATAGATAGAGGCATTGGTTCGTGACAGTTTTTTATTATATATTGCTAAAGAAAGCATACTTTCTTTCTATTATTGTTATATGTTGGTACTGATATACACTCATTTTATTATATATTGGGGTCAGCAAGCTTGGCGGAAGTGATGTCCCCGGGGGTTCTAAATAGCAGAAAGATTGGTTCGCCCTGCGCCCTGGCCTTAAATGTAACACCCCCTACCCCGGGCTAGTAGCAAATCGGCTTGAGAGCGTTACCAAGAAATGACAAGGCAAGCAAGCAAGAACAAGAACAAGGCAATAATTGATAACTCATCCTTAATAGATGAGTTACTTAACTAACAAGCAACCAAGCATTTGTTACTTATCAAACAAGCAACTCACATTTGATTTCAAGACATCCTAAAGCATTCAAATAGGCTACTAAATTATTTCCTTTCATGCTTTCATTACAAGTTACTACTTTCATGAATCAATTAAGTTCATCTTATACCTAAATCATTCGAATGACCATATTATACAACATGCTTTCATTTCATTTCAATGTTCCTTAATTTAATACATATAACATTTCATACCTAGATTACTAAACATGATCATGTTAACATACATTTGCATGTAAATACTTTTCAAACATATAGACCATTCGGCCTTCATCATCCAAACACACAATAACACTTACATTAAGGTATATGCACACCCAAATGACCATATAATTTCCAAGACTTTTCGAATGGTTCAATATACAGTAGATCAAACACTTGATCATACCATTTGTAATCTCATATATGCGCAGAGAAATCATTCCATTACATGTAATCTAAGTTCAGTACAACTTGTTTCTCATTTGTTAATCAAGATCATAAACATAGTAGGCCCATACAAGGACAATATATACAAGTTTCAAGTGTTGCAAAATGCATGATCAAGCTACACTCTATACAATCTAGTGCCACCAATCTAGGAGATGTACAAAACAAGTATGAAACCATACTTAGGCAATGCTTGTGTGACTTGCTTCTAGCTCAAGAAATCAGGCTTCAAGATCAAGCAACAATCGTATCCTTTATCCTGTAGTTGGGAAGAATGAAAACGAGAGTGATAAGTACAAGAATGAACTTAGTGAGGTAGTAACTAGTTCTAACCATTTGTTATGTCAAGTTATGTGTCATTTAATCAAGAATGAACCTAGCTAAAGTTTTCAAGCATTAGAGCAATCCTAGTGAAGGATTATAGCATTCGGCTAGTATAGGATACAAGGAACAAGAATTCATACTTCATGTTTTCATATCAAGAATCAAGCACATCATGCTTACAAAACAAGTAATGAAGTAAGTCATGCTTACATGACAAGTAACATACAATTTATGGCTTTTAAGACAAGTAACATTCAATTCATGGCTTTCAAGACAAGTCACATGTGTTTTAGGATTGTTATTATATTTGTTATCATTTAAACAACCCCCTTGGTACTTAGCTTGTATAGGTAATCGAGTCTCCAACCAACTGTCTCCACAAGATGCACTTGTAGTGCTGGTCAACCCTCCTACTGCCGCCAAAGACCACATATGTACCGTCCGTCCGTCAAAATAGGGGCCTTTTCCTAGAGACCGTAGTCCACCCCGACACAATGAGCTCTAGACTCTAAGGCATGCCCTTCTACCTAGTCCAACTAGCTACCAAGGTTGTTCGATTTAAGCCATTTATACAAGTGTTTCAAGATCAAGATCATGTCAACCAAGTTTATTTCATATTAAGCCCTTAGGCCATTTGAGCTATACCTCACATGTCATGTAATTCTCATGTGTTCATTTCATCAAGATGAGATAATATCTCAAGCAAGTTCTTTAGCATTCGATCACATGCATCATGTCACATACGAGAACCGATGTAACCACTTAAACATGCTTAGCATTTGAGTAAAACACGTATTCAAGATGTGATCAAATTTCATACATTATTCCCTTATTAAGTCTAGTCCATATTAGGTTCATTCAAGCATTACAAGAAGGTAAACAAACATGCATTGGTTAGGACCTAGTCCTAACCCTAGAGATAACAACACTCACAATACTCCAAGATTAACTAGTCTTTGATCCACGCTCCTTTGTTCTTGGTTTTAGGATGTTCCACTTTTTCCTCATCCACCAAGTTCAATTCTGGTTCTAACACATTACAAGTAAACACATATCAAAACAAGTTCACAAAGTCATTCAATCAAGGCAAGGTTACAAGTATACAACATATACAAATTTGGCAGCATGTTTGTATATTTTCTTTACTACACATGACCACACTTATCTATACTCCAATTCATGTAGAATAGGGCAGAATCAATGTCCTAAAACTGTTTACAAAATAGTTTACAAAACTGTCCCAAAACAGTGTACAATTACCTAAACTGTTGTTACTAGGCAGCATGTAGTCTGTTCACTTAAACATGCATAACTTTCATTTCGTACGTCTGAATTTCAATTGGTTTACACCGTTGGAAAGCTAACTTAACTTTATTTCTAACCATATAGGGCTTTCATTTTAGTTCTTTGCCAATTAATACAGTGTTTAACTTAAAGATAGGACATTTTGCTACACTGGACAATTTGCACTGTCCTTAGTGTTTCTTCTCTACAATTCATTCTACAATCCAGAATTCAGTTCTGTTTTCTCCTAATGATTTTAGACATATCATGGTGTTGTCCATAAAAATGTCAGCCTTAAATTCATTTTATACAATTTATGGTGATTTTTCAAAGTTACAGCCCAGAACAGAGTATTCTGGCATTATCATAAATCTAGGTTGAGTTGCTAGTTTCATAGCTCATTTTAACAAGGTTCTATCATTGTAATTCAATTCGTTTTCACGTTCTTACATGTCTAGGTCAATCTAATTCACCTAGAAATGAGCTTAAAACAGGGTATTATCATGTTAAATTCAATTTGATCTACTTGATCAACATTATGCATCCAATTCATCAATTGAGCAGTCCATTACCTAGTTTAAGTAATCCAGTTAGGTGCTTACATTTTCCAGCAAATTATTTACTCAAATCAATCCTCAATTCATCTACCAACATGATCAAAATAGGGTTCTATATACATTTAGCCTATTCACACATTTTCTCTAGTAAAACAGTCCCTAATCAAGACTGTTTTCAATCATACTTCCAATTCTTAAATTTCCAGCAACCATATACATTTTCTTTATCAAATTGGCTACCAGAAATCACAATTTCAAGTTCAATTAGAATCTAACATGATCCTAACATACATAACAATCATCATTTCAATCTAGGCAACAAGAACATCATCAATCACTCATTCAAACAAGTTGCTAGGGAGGAAGGATTTGGAAACCACTTACAATCTTCCTAGCTATTCAATTTTCATGCAATTATGATCAAATGCAAGCTTCCTTCCTCAACAATGGTGGTTTTATTTTCCTAGATGAATGAGAGGATGTTCGGCCAAGGTGGAGAAAGGGTGGAGTGGAGAAGATGATAGAAAGATAGCCACTGGGCCATGTTGTTATCACATGGCTTGACTATTTGCCTCCACTTGGCAAATTATGGTCTAATTGCTTCATAAATCCATAATTACTAATCCTTATTGCATGCAATTCTACATTTACAATTTGTTACTATTTGATCCTTCATGATTCGGCCACTTCTTTATCAATCAATCTAATTTAGTCACTAGGTTTACATAATTCTTCTAATTTGTAGATTGTTTGTACAATTAAGTTCTAATTAGTTTATGACATGTTACTAGGCCATGATTTGGGGTATTACATTAATGCCTAGAGCGGCATCCTCTGTAGGCACGATTCTCGTTGCTCCTTATGTCGAAGGCTTTCTTATTTTGTAGAGTGCACCTACAGGGGTCTTGGTGGATATTGTGGAAGCGGTACGGGAGAGCTAGTGAGACGGGTGAGAACTTATGGCTCTAGGAAGTGCCTCTTGGCTGTCGTTGACAAAGCATTGGGAAAAAGGGTTCTATCGAATGCTGATGTTGTTATAGATGTAGCAAGGTATAACCTCGATGCACTCCCTATTATGAGCGAGCATCATAGGTCTCCTCTTCTTATTAAAACTGATGTTGTTGGAGACATTTCTTCTGCTGGTTTAGCTACTGTTTTGTATGTTTTTGGTTCATCCTCAAGTGTGTCGATTAACGTGTTTGTGTATTTGGTTTAGTGTTGCTGCTACTTAATTTTGTTAAAAATTTGTGCTTTAACAATACCCTTACAGGGGTATCTGTCATGGATTCTATTATTGCGCATTGTTCTACGGGGAGCGTTCCCTATTCGATTGTGCCTGTTGATATGGTGGATTTGCCGGAGGCTGCAGGGA
This sequence comes from Hibiscus mutabilis, assembly GCA_019671005.1. Lineage (NCBI taxonomy): Eukaryota > Viridiplantae > Streptophyta > Magnoliopsida > Malvales > Malvaceae > Hibiscus > Hibiscus mutabilis. The sequence continues at coordinate 51,824,162 of CM033714.1, forward strand.
CTCCTTTGTTGTCATCGTCTGTAGTTGTTTCTTCTAGTGAGGGTGGTAAGCCTCTAGCTCTACAGGAGGTGTTTTTTCCTTGGAAGGGGCTTTTAGAAATGGAGGGTTGGCTTCATCCCTAGTTTGCCTCTATGAGGTTGTTTGAGTTGTATTCCAACAGTTTTGGTACGTTGAGGCCACGAAACAATATCCGGAGGTTTGTTTAAGGGAGTTGGTATCTTATTCAAGAGTTGGGTTGCGTTCAGTATAATGTGGAAATAAATGTGAAGGCTCTTGTTAAAGAAAACAAGCTATTGTGATTGAAGGCAGAAGGCTATGTTGCCCTCCTTGAGGAAAATGAAAAATTATGGATGAAGGTGGACAGTTATACTTCCCATTTAGAAGAGCTGCGAAAGAAACATAAAGTTGATGTTCAGTTGTGATAGAGAAGTGGCACAGACAGCATGTGGAGGAGATTTCAAAAAAGGAAGTTGAGTTCGACCGCATTATTCAGATTAATAAAAAGCTACTGGAAGCCACTAAACAAAGTTTAAAGACTAAAATTTAGGGTTTGAAAGAAGAGCTGGCATAGTCAAAGAATGTAACGGATGAAAGCTTCCTCATGACTTCTTCAGATTCCCACGTTGCTTTTTCTACCTTGTGATTTCTCCACAAGACTTTGACAAGAGGAACGGTTTTGTTCTTGAGCTTTCTAACTTCACGATCAAGAATCTGGTCCGGTTCTTCTTCGTATGACAAGTCAGGATTCAATTCCACTTCTTCAGGTTCAAGGACATGAGATGGATCAGATCTATATCTTCTGAGCATAGCGACATGGAAGACATTGTGGATCATATCGAATTCACTAGGAAGTGCCAATCGATAAGCCATTGGACCAATCCTTTCAAGGATTTTGAATGGTCCAATAAACCGAGGGCTGAGCTTTCTTTTTCTTCCAAACCGAAAGACTTTCTTCCAAGAAGATACTTTGAGGAAGACCTTGTCTCCAACACTATACTGGATGTCTCTCCTTTTTAAATCAGCATAAGCTTTTTGCCTATCGTGAGCTGCCTTCAATCGATCATGAATGATCTTCACTTGTTCTTCGATCTCTCTAAGCAATTGAGGTCCTAAAACCTTGCTTTCTCCCAATTTAGACAAGCACAAGGGAGTTCTACATTTTCTTTCGTATAGAGCTTTGAAGGGAGCCATCTGGATAGATGGCTGGTAGCTATTGTTGTAAGCAAACTCTACTCGGGGTAGAGATTTCTCCCAGTTATTTCCGAAGTATATAACACAAGCATGTAGCATATCTTCAAGCACTTGAATGATTCTTTTAGATTGTCCATCTGATTGAGGATGAAAGGCTGTACTAGGTGCACTTTAGCTCTTAGAGCCTTCTGCAAAGAATTCCAGAATTGAGAAGCAAATCTGAGGTCACAATCAGAGATTATAGCTGTAGGTACACCGTGTAATCGAATCACATCACGGATGTATAGCTCTGCTAAGGTTTCCAAGCTCATGTTCATTCGAACAATGATGAAGTGAATAGACTTTGTTAATCTATCAACAATCACTCATACAATATCATTCTTTCTTGGAGTGGAAGGAAGACCAGTAATGAAATCCATTGTAATCCGATCCTCTGAAGATTTGAATTAGTTTGCTGGAGTTCCTTGATTCTCGAGATCAAGCTAGATTGAACTTGAAGTGCAGACAAGAATTTCCGCCCTTTGGATAAACAGAAATGAGCATTGATAGCCAAGGAATCTACAAACAAATGAACAAGATCATTAAGAGAGATTTTCGAGTAGTTACTTGCAAAACAAGAAAGGTCAATTCGAATGGATTACTTGTAATCCAAGAAAGATTAAATTCAAATGAATTATTCTAGAATTTAGATTTAGAGGTTTACCCGAGTATGGTCTACGACTAAGGGCATCAGCAACCATGTTTGCTTTCCCCGGATGGTAGTCGATAACCAAATCGTAGTCTTTAAGCAATTCTAGCCATCTCTTTTGCCTCAGATTCAAGTCTTTCTGAGTTAAAATGTATTTGAGACTCTTGTGGTCTGTGAACAATTTATATTTCTCCCCGTACAAGTAATGTCTCCATATTTTGAGAGCAAACACGATAGCTGCAAATTCTAGATCGTGTGTAGGGTAGTTTGACTCGTGTGGTTTTAGTTGCCTTGAAGCGTAAGCTACCACTTTTCCATCTTGCATTAGGACACATCCTAGTCCTAAATGAGATGCATCACTATAGACAATGAATTCTTTGCCCGATTCTGGTTGGATAAGAACTGGTGCATGAGTCAGAGCTTGTTTAAGTTGATCGAAGCTTCGTTGTTGGTTCTTCGACCAAACAAAGGGCGTGTCTTTACGATTTAGCTTAGTCAAGCTTGCGGCAATGGATGAAAATCCCTTGAAAAAATGCCGATAATACCCAGCTAAACCGAGAAAGCTTCTGACCTCACCAACATTCCTCGGAGGTCTCCAATCCATGATGGATCGAATTTTGCTTGGGTCTACTTTAATTCCTTCTGCCGAGATGACATGGCCAAGGAACAAGACTTTTAATAGCCAAAATTTAAACTTAGAGAACTTTTTGAACAATTAACATTCTCAGAGAGTTTGCAATACAATTTGAAGGTGTTCAGAATATTCTTCCTTATTCCGATAATACAACAAGGTGTCATCGATGAAGACGACCACAAACTTGTCAAAATAGCGCTTGAATACACAGTTCATGAGGTCCATGAAAGCAGCCGGAGCATTCGTTAACCCGAATGGCATTACAAGGAATTCAAAGTGGCCATATCGAGTACGAAAGGCTCTCTTGGGTACATCTTCTTCTTTTACCCTCATTTGCTAGTATCCCGATCGAAGATCGATCTTTAAGAATACCGAAGCATCCTTGAGTTGATCGAAGAGATCTTATATCCTTGGGAGAGGATATCAGTTCTTGATTGTAAGCTTGTTCAATTATCTATAGTCAATACAGAGTCTCATAGTCCCGTCGTTCTTCTTCATGAACAAGACTGGAGCACCCTAGGGAGACGAGCTATGCCGAATAAAGCCTTTGTCTTGTAGCTCTTGGAGTTGCTTATTGAGTTCTTTCAATTCAATAGGTGCCATTCTATAGGGTGTGATGGACACTGGAGTTGTTCCAGGTTGAACATCAATCCCGAACACTACTTCTCTGGTTGGAGGGAGACCAGGGAGTTCCTCGGGAAAAACATCAATGAATTTAGATACAGCTGGCATACAAGGTAAGCCGAATTCAAGTTCATCTTGCATAGTCATGGTAGCAAAGATTGAGGTCGGTTTTCTATTAATTAGGAGAATGGATTCCTTTCCTAAACTCCGGAGATAAAGTCTCTTATTTTGGCAATCTACCCAGGCTTCATGCTTGCTTAACCAATCTAGTCCTAGCACTAGATCGAACTCACAATTTGGAAATACATATAAATCAATATGAAAATGGATATTTCAAATGACTATAGAACATTCCTTGGAAAGGAAGTTAATGGATGTGATTCCCCCTATTGAGTTCGAAACTACAAGGCTTTGTTTTACAATTTCAGGTTTCAAGTTCAGCTTTACAATCAAAGATGAGCATACAAATGAATGAGTGGATCCCGAGTCTATTAAAGCATAAACATGAGTCGAATTTAGCTCAACGGTACCTGCTATGACATCGGGTGATTCTTCATATTCTTTTCCCCGGATATGATAGATTCGAGCAAGAGCCCGAGATTCTTGGTGACTAGGGGAATTCGAATGGGGTTCTTTGTTCTTCCCCTGATTTCCAGACTGAGCTTGTCTAGGTCCCTTATTTCGAATAGTGTGAGCTGAAATAGCATTTACAAGAGTTCGATTTGGAACCTTGTTAGGATTCTAAGGACAATCTCGGATATAATGATCAGAGGCTCCACATAAGAACATAAATTTTTTTGAGTTCTTCATTGCCCGATGTGGTGCTTCTAACGGAACTTGCAAGTAGGATATTGAGCAGCTTTACCGAAATTCCTCGTACTATCAACAAAGATGATCGGGACTGAAGGCTTGGTTACCGATTGTGGTCTCGATATGTAGTTACTCTTCTAAACAAGAGTGTAATTCGAAGAGTGGTCTTTGGAGTGTTTAGATTTCTTTGACTGCCAGTGAGGCTTGTCATCATTCCTAGATCGTTTGTCTTTCTAGGAGTTACCACTTTTACGTTTCTCGGAGGCCTTCAACTTTGCCTCGGTTGCAATGGCCCAGTTCACCAAATTTTGGAAGTTAGTGATACTCAGGGTAGTGAATGTTGGACTCAGTTCATCATTCAGTCCATCGATAAACATCCTACACTTATCAGCATCAGTCTTGATATATTCTGACCCATACTTGCAATACTTGCATAAATCACTCACGTACTGTTCAATGGGTTGACCACCTTGCTTGAGATACAAGAAACGTTTTTGGCGCTCGGCCAGGTACTGTTCATTGATGTATTTCTTCCTGAATTCCTCGAGAAAGAATTTCCAAGTTACAGCTTCAGCAGGAGCAGTCAGCGTAGTGGTTTCCCACCAGCTTAAAGCTTCATCTGCTAACAGGGCTATGGCACATTCGAGTTTGTGTTCATCAGGACAAGGTAGTTGTTTAGTCAAGATTCGAGTAGTGACCTCTAACCGATACTCAGCTACTTCGGGATTGGCTTTATCAGTGCCAGTGAAAGTATAGGCCCTGTGTTGAGCCAGCTTATCAATCAGAGCTCTGTTTGGCACAGCAACAGGAGGTGCAATAGGATGGTCTTGTTTTAAAGCAGTTACAAGGTGATTGAACATCTCCTTCATACTTAGGAGACATTCCTGTTGCACAGGATTTATAGCGAGAATTTCCTGTTGAGCAGCAGCTTGGGCTCGAGGTTGAGTTTGTTGTTGTGGAGGATTCTGCTCCATCCTCACACTATCTCCTTCATTCGAGGAGCCTTCAGGACTTTCATTGTCCCAGCGAAGTCTTGTTTCAAACATTTCTAGTTCATGTAGAACAAGAAGAGTTTAGTTTAAGCAAGGACACAAGCAACTTGAAATAGAACTCCTAGGTGGCACAATTAATCCTATATGATGCAAGAGAGATCAGTTTAGTACTAGAAATGACTAAAAAGCTCTAAATACCAAATAAATGTAACACCCCTACCCCGGGCTAGTAGCAAACCGGATCGAGAGCGTTACCAAGGAAGGACAAGGCAAGCAAGCAAGAACAAGAACAAGGAAAGAATTGATAACTCATCCTTAATAGATGAGTTACTTAACTAACATGCAACCAAGCATTTGTTACTTATCAAACAAGCAAGTCACATTTGATTTCAAGACATCCTAAAGCATTCGAATAGGCTACTAAATTATTTCCTTTCATGCTTTCATTACAAGTTACTACTTTTATGAATCAATTAAGTTCATCTTATACCTAAATCATTCGAATGATCATATCATACAACATGCTTTCATTTCATTTCAATGTTCCGTAATTTAATACATATAACATTTCATACCTACATTACTAAACATGATCATGTTAACATACATTTGCATGTAACTACTTTTCAAACATATAGACCATTCAGCCTTCATCATCCAAACACACAATAACACTTACATTAAGGTATATACACACCCAAATGACTATATAGTTTCCAAGACAATTCGAATGGTTCAATATACACTAGATCAAACACTTGATCATACCATTTGTAATCACATGTATGAGCAGCGAAATCATTCCATTACATGTAATCTAAGTTCAATACAACTTGTTTCTCATTTCTTAATCAAGATCATAAATATAGTAGGCCCATACAAGGACAATAAATACAAGTTTCAAGTGTTCCAAAATGCATGATCAAGCTACACTCTATACAATCTAGTGCCACCAATCTAGGAGATGTACAAAACAAGTATGAAACCATACTTAGGCAATGCTTGTGTGACTTGCTTCTAGCTCAAGAAATCAGGCTTCAAGATCAAGCAGCAATCGTATCCTTTATCCTATAGTTGGGAAGAATGAAAACGAGAGTGATAAGTACAAGAATGAACTTAGTGAGGTAGTAACTAGTTCTAACCATTTGTTATGTCAAGTTATGTGTCATTTAATCAAGAATGAACCTAGCTAAAGTTTTCAAGCATTAGAGCAATCCTAGTGAAGGATTATAGCATTCGGCTAGTATAGGATACAAGGAACAAGAATTCATACTTCATGTTTTCATATCAAGAATCAAGCACATCATGCTTACAAAACAAGTAATGAAGTAAGTCATGCTTACATGACAAGTAACATACAATTTATGGCTTTTAAGACAAGTAACATTCAATTCATGGCTTTCAAGACAAGTCACATGTGTTTTAGGATTGTTATTATATTTGTTATCATTTAAACAACCCCCTTGGTACTTAGCTTGTATAGGTAATCGAGTCTCCAACCAACTGTCTCCACAAGATGCACTGTAGTGCTGGTCAACCCTCCTACTGTCGCCAAAGACCACATATGTACCGTCCGTCGCCAAATAGGGGCCTTTTCCCTAGACCGTAGTCCACCCTGACACAATGAGCTCTAGACTCTAAGGCATGCCCTTCTACCTAGTCCAACTAGCTACCAAGGTTGTTCGATTTAAGCCATTTATACAAGTGTTTCAAGATCAAGATCATGTCAACCAAGTTTATTTCATATTAAGCCCTTAGGCCATTTGAGCTATAGCTCACATGTCATGTAATTCTCATGTGTTCATTTCATCAAGATGAGATAATATCTCAAGCAAGTTCTTTAGCATTCGATCACATGCATCATGTCACATACGAGAACCGATGTAACCACTTAAACATGCTTAGCATTCGAGTAAAACACGTATTCAAGATGTGATCAAATTTCATACATTACTAGTCATTCTTCCCTTATTAAGTCTAGTCCATATTAGGTTCATTCAAGCATTACAAGAGGGTAAACAAGCATGCATTGGTTAGGACCTAGTTCTAACCCTAGAGATAACAACACTCACAATACTCCAAGATTAGCTAGTCTTTGATCCACGCTCCTTTGTTCTCGGAGGCCTTCATCTTTGCCTCGGTTGCAATGGCCCAGTTCACCAAATTTTGGAAGTCAGTGATACTCAACGTAGTGAATATTGGACTCAGTTCATCATTCAATCCATCGATAAACATCCTACACTTATCAGCATCAGTCTTGATATATTCATACCCATAATTGCAATACTTACAGAAATCACTCACGTACTGTTCAATGGGTTGACCACCTTGCTTGAGATACAAGAAACATTTTTGGCGCTCGGCCAGGTACTGTTCATTGATGTATTTCTTCCTGAATTCCTCGAGGAAGAATTTCCAAGTTACCGCTTCAGCAGGAGCAGTCAGCGTAGTGGCTTCCCACCAGCTTAAAGCTTCATCTACTAACAGGGTTATGGCACATTCGAGTTTGTGTTCATTAGGACAAGGTAGTTGTTTAGTCAAGATTCGAGTAGTGACCTCTAACCAATACTCAGCTACTTCGGGATTGGCTTCATCAGTGCCAGTGAAAGTATAGGCCCGATGTTGAGCCAGCTTATCAATCAGAGCTCTGTTGGCACAAAGAACAGGAGGAGCAATATGATGGTCTTGTTTTAAAGCATTACAAAGGTGATTGAACATCTCCTTCATACTTAGGAGACATTCCTGTTGCACAAGATTTATAGCGGGAATTTCCTGTTGAGCAGCAGCTTGGGCTCGAGGTTGAGTTTGTTGTTGTGGAGGATTCTGCTCCATCCTCACACTATCTCCTTCATTTGAGGAGCCTTCAGGACTTTCATTGTCCCAGCCAAGTCTTGTTTCAAACATTTCTAGTTCATGTAGAACAAGAAGAGTTTAGTTTAAGCAAGGACACAAGCAACTTGAAATAGAACTCCTAGGTGGCACAATTAATCCTATATGATGCAAGAGAGAGAGCTCAGTTTAGTCCTAGAAATGACTAAAAAGCTCTAAATACCAAATAAATGTAACACCCCTACCCCGGGCTAGTAGCAAACCGGATCGAGAGCGTTACCAAGGAAGGACAAGGTAAGCAAGCAAGAACAAGGAAAGAATTGATAACTCATCCTTAATAGATGAGTTACTTAACTAACATGCAACCAAGCATTTGTTACTTATCAAACAAGTAAGTCATATTTGATTTCAAGACATCCTAAAGCATTCGAATAGGCTACTAAATTATTTCCTTTCATGCTTTCATTACAAGTTACTACTTTTATGAATCAATTAAGTTCATCTTATACCTAAATCATTCGAATGATCATATTTACAACATGCTTTCATTTCATTTCAATGTTCCATAATTTAATACATATAACATTTCATACCTACATTACTAAACATGATCATGTTAACATACATTTGCATGTAACTACTTTTCAAACATATAGACCATTCAACCTTCATCATCCAAACACACAATAACACTTACATTAAGGCATATACACACCCAATGACTATATAGTTTCCAAGACAATTCAATGGTTCAATATACACTAGATCAAACACTTGATCATACCATTTGTAATCACATGTATGAGCAGCGAAAATCATTCCATTACATGTAATCTAAGTTCAATACAACTTGTTTCTCATTTGTTAATCAAGATCATAAATATAGTAGGCCCATACAAGGACAATAAATACAAGTTTCAAGTTTTCCAAAATGCATGATCAAGATACACTCTATACAATCTAGTGCCACCAATCTAGGAGATGTACAAAACAAGTATGAAACCATACTTAGGCAATGTTTTTGTGACTTGCTTCTAGCTCAAGAAATCAGGCTTCAAGATCAAGCAACAATCGTATCCTTTATCCTATAGTTGGGAAGAATGAAAACGAGAGTGATAAGTACAAGAATGAACTTAGTGAGGTAGTAACTAGTTCTAACCATTTGTTATGTCAAGTTATGTGTCATTTAATCAAGAATGAACCTAGCTAAAGTTTTCAAGCATTAGAGCAATCCTAGTGAAGGATTATAGCATTAGGCTAGTATAGGATACAAGGAACAAAAATTCATACTTCATGTTTTTTATCAAGAATCAAGCACATCATGCTTACAAAACAAGTAATCAAAGTAAGTCATGCTTACATGACAAGTAACATACAATTTATGGCTTTTAAGACAAGTAACATTCAATTCATGGCTTTCAAGACAAGTCACATGTGTTTTAGGATTGTTATTATATTTGTTATCATTTAAACAACCCCCTTGGTACTTAGTTTGTATAGGTAATCGAGTCTCCAACCAACTGTCTCCACAAGATGCACCGTGAGTGCTGGTCAACCCTCCTACTGCCGCCAAAGACCACATATGTACCTCCTCCGTCTCCAAATAGGGGCCTTTTCCCTAGACCGTAGTCCACCCCGACACAATGAGCTCTAGACTCTAAGGCATGCCCTTCTACCTAGTCCAACTAGCTACCAAGGTTGTTCGATTTAAGCCATTTATACAAGTGTTTCAAGATCAAGATCATGTCAACCAAGTTTATTTCATATTAGGCCATTTGAGCCATAGCTCACATGTCATGTAATTCTCATGTGTTCATTTCATCAAGATGAGATAATATCTCAAGAAAGTTCTTTAGCATTCGATCACATGCATCATGTCACATACAAGTACCAATGTAACCACTTAAACATGCTTAGCATTCGAGTAAAACATGTATTCAAGATGTGATCAAATTTCATACATTACTAGTCATTCTTCCCTTATTAAGTCTAGTCCATATTAGGTTCATTCAAGCATTACAAGAGGGTAAACAAGCATGCATTGGTTAGGACCTAGTTCTAACCCTAGAGATAACAACACTCACAATACTCCAAGATTAGCTAGTCTTTGATCCACGCTCCTTTGTTCTCGGAGGCCTTCATCTTTGCCTCGGTTGCAATGGCCCAGTTCACCAAATTTTGGAAGTCAGTGATACTCAACGTAGTGAATATTGGACTCAGTTCATCATTCAATCCATCGATAAACATCCTACACTTATCAGCATCAGTCTTGATATATTCATACCCATAATTGCAATACTTACGTAAATCACTCACGTCGCTCAATGGGTTGACCACCTTGCTTGAGATACAAGAAACATTTTTGGCGCTCGGCCAGGTACTGTTCATTGATGTATTTCTTCCTGAATTCCTCGAGGAAGAATTTCCAAGTTACCGCTTCAGCAGGAGCAGTCAGCGTAGTGGCTTCCCACCAGCTTAAAGCTTCATCTACTAACAGGGTTATGGCACATTCGAGTTTGTGTTCATTAGGACAAGGTAGTTGTTTAGTCAAGATTCGAGTAGTGACCTCTAACCAATACTCAGCTACTTCGGGATTGGCTTCATCAGTGCCAGTGAAAGTATAGGCCCGATGTTGAGCCAGCTTATCAATCAGAGCTCTGTTTGGCACAGCAGCAGGAGGAGCAATATGATGGTCTTGTTTTAAAGCAGTTACAAGGTGATTGAACATCTCCTTCATACTTAGGAGACATTCCTGTTGCACAAGATTTATAGCGGGAATTTCCTGTTGAGCAGCAGCTTGGGCTCGAGGTTGAGTTTGTTGTTGTGGAGGATTCTGCTCCATCCTCACACTATCTCCTTCATTTGAGGAGCCTTCAGGACTTTCATTGTACCAGCCAAGTCTTGTTTCAAACATTTCTAGTTCAGGTAGAACAAGAAGAGTTTAGTTTAAGCAAGGACACAAGCAACTTGAAATAGAACTCCTATGTGGCACAATTAATCCTATATGATGCAAGAGAGCTCAGTTTAGTCCTAGAAATGACTAAAAAGCTCTAAATACCAAATAAATGTAACACCCCTACCCCGGGCTAGTAGCAAACCGGCTTGAGAGCGTTACCAAGGAAGGACAAGGTAAGCAAGCAAGAACAAGGAAAGAATTGATAACTCATCCTTAATAGATGAGTTACTTAACTAACATGCAACCAAGCATTTGTTACTTATCAAACAAGTAAGTCATATTTGATTTCAAGACATCCTAAAGCATTCGAATAGGCTACTAAATTATTTCCTTTCATGCTTTCATTACAAGTTACTACTTTTATGAATCAATTAAGTTCATCTTATACCTAAATCATTCGAATGATCATATTTACAACATGCTTTCATTTCATTTCAATGTTCCATAATTTAATACATATAACATTTCATACCTACATTACTAAACATGATCATGTTAACATACATTTGCATGTAACTACTTTTCAAACATATAGACCATTCAACCTTCATCATCCAAACACACAATAACACTTACATTAAGGCATATACACACCTAAATGACTATATAGTTTCCAAGACAATTCGAATGGTTCAATATACACTAGATCAAACACTTGATCATACCATTTGTAATCCCATATATGAGCAGCGAAATCATTCCATTACATGTAATCTAAGTTCAATACAACTTGTTTCTCATTTGTTAATCAAGATCATAAACATAGTAGGCCCATACAAGGACAATATATACAGGTTTCAAGTTTTCCAAAATGCATGATCAAGATACACTCTATACAATCTAGAGCCACCAATCTAGGAGATGTACAAAACAAGTATGAAACCATACTTAGGCAATGTTTTTGTGACTTGCTTCTAGCTCAAGAAATCAGGCTTCAAGATCAAGCAACAATCGTATCCTCTATCCTGTAGTTGGGGAGAATGAAAACGAGAGTGATAAGTACAAGAATGTAATTAGTGAGGTAGTAACTAGTTCTAACCATTTGTTATGTCAAGTTAGGTGTCATTTAATCAAGAATGAACCTAGCTAAGGTTTTCAAGCATTAGTGCAATCCTAGCTAAGGATTATAGCGTTAGGCTAGTATAGGATACAAGGAACAAAAATTCATACTTCATGTTTTTTTATCAAGAATCAAGCACATCATGCTTACAAAACAAGTAATCAAGTAAGTCTGCTTACATGACAAGTAACATACAATTTATGGATTTCAAGACAAGTACATTCAATTCATGGCTTTCAAGACAAGTCACATGTGTTTTAGGATTGTTATTACATTTGTTATCATTTAAACAACCCCCTTGGTACTTAGTTTGTATAAGTAATCGAGTCTCCAACCAACTGTCGCCACAAGATGCACCGTAGTGCTGGTCAACCCTCATACTGTCGCCAAAGAACACATACGTACCCTCTGTCTGTCTCCAAATATGAGCCTTATCCCTAGGCCGTAGTTCACCCTGACACAATGAGCTCTAGACTCTAAGGCATGCCCTTCTACCGTCCAACTAGCTACCAAGGTTGTTCGATTTAAGCCATTTATACAAGTGTTTCAAGATCAAGATCATGTCAAGCAAGTCCATTTCATATTAGGCCATTTGAGCCATAGCTCACATGTCATGTAATTGTCATGTGTTCATTTCATCAATATGAGATAATATCTCAAGAAAGTTCTTTAGCATTCGATCACATGCATCATGGCACATACAAGTACCAATGTAACCACTTAAACTTGCTTAGCATTCGCGTAAAACATGTATTCAAGATGTGATAAAATTTCATACATTACTAGTCATTCTTCCCTTATTAAGTCTAGTCCATATTAGGTTCATTCAAGCATTACAAGAAGGTAAACAAGCATGCATTGGTTAGGATAGAGATAACTACACTCACAATACCCCAAGCTTAGCTAGTCTTGGATCCACACTCCTTTGTTCTTGGCTTTAGGATGTTTCACTTTTTCCTCATCCACCAAGTTCAATCCTGGTTCTAACACATTACAAGTAAACACATATCAAAACAAGTTCACAAAGTCATTCAATCAAGGTAAGGTTACAAGTATACAACATTTACAAATCTGGCAACATGTTTGTATATTTTCTTTACTACACTTGACCACACTTATCAATACTCCAATTCATGAAAAACAGGGCAGAATCAATGTCCTAAAACTGTTTACAAAACAGTTTACAGAACTGTCCCAAAACAGTGTACAATTACCTAAATTGTTGTTATTAGGCAGCATGTAGTCTGTTCACTTAAACATGCATAACTTTCATTCCGTTCGTTGGAATTTCAATAGGTTTACACCGTTGGAAAGCTAACTTAACCGTATTTCTAACCATATAGGGATTGCATTTTAGTTCTTTGCCAATTAATACAGTTTTTAACTTAAAGACATGACATTTTTGCTACAATGGACAGTTTGCATTGTCCTTAGTGTTTCTTCTCTACAATTCATACTACAATCCAGAATTCAGTTCTATTTTCTCCTAATGATTTTAGACATATCAAGGTGTTGTTCATAAAAATTTCAGCCTTAAATTCATTTTATAAAATGTATGGTGATTTTTCAAAGTTACTGCCTAGAACAGAGTATTCTGGGCAGATTACTCTAGGTTGAGTTGCTAGATTCATAGCTCATTTTAACAGGGTTCTGTCATTGTAATTCAATTCATTTTCAGGTTCTTACATGTCTAGGTTAGTCTAATTCACCTTGAAATGAGCTTAAAACATGGCATTATCATGCTAAATTCAATTTGATCTACTTGATCAGCATTATGCATCTAATTCATCAATTGAGCAGTCCATTACCTAGTTTAACTAATCCAATTAGGTGCTTACATTTTCCAGCAATTTATTTACTCAATTCAATCCTCAATTCATACCAACATGATCAAAATAGGGTTCTATATACATTTAGCCTATTCACACATTTTCACTAGTAAAACAGTCCCTAATCAAGACTGTTTTCAATCATACTTCCAATTCTCAAATTTCCAGCAACCATATACATTTTCTTTATCAAATTGGTTACTAGAAATCACAATTTCAAGTTCAATTAGAAGCTAACATGATCCTAACATACATAACAATCATCATTTCAATCTAGGCAACAAGAACATCATCAATTACTCATTCAAACAAGTTGCTAGGGAGGAAGGATTTAGAAACCACTTACAATCTTCCTAGCTATTCAATTTTCATGCAATTGTGGTCACATGCAAGCTTCCTTCCTCAACAATGGTGGTTTTATTTTCCTAGATGGATGAGAGGAAATTCAGCCAAGGTGGAGAAAGGGTGGAGTGGAGAAGATGATAGAAAGATTGCCACTTGGCCCCGTTGTTATCACATAGCTTGACTATTTGCCTCCACTTGGAAAATTATGGTCTAATTGCTTCATAAATCATTAATTACTAATCCTTATTGCATGCAATTCTACATTTACAATTTGTTACTACTTGATCCTTCATGATTCGACCACTTCTTTATCAATCCATCTAATTTAGTCACTAGGTTTACTTAATTCTTCTAATTTGTAGATTGTTTGTATAATTAAGTTCTAATTAGCATGTTACTAGGCCATGATTTGGGGTATTACATTAATGCCTAGAGCGGCATCCTCTGAAGGCACGATTCTCGTTGCTCCTTATGTTGAAGGCCTTCTTATTTTGTAGAGTGCGCCTACAGGGGTCTCGGTGGATATTGTGGAAGCGGCACAGGAGAGCTAGTGAGGCGGGTGAGAACTTATGGCTCTAGGAAGTGCCTCTTGGTTGTCGTTGACAAAGCATTGGGAAAAAGGGTTCTATCGAAGAGGTTGTTATAGATGTAGCAAGGACTAACCTCGATGCACTCCCTAGTATGAGTGAGCATCATAGGTCTCCTCTTCTTATTCAAACTGATGTTGTTGGAGACATTTCTTCTTCTGGTTTAGCTACTATTTTGTATGTTTTTGGTTCACCCTCAAGTGTGTCGATTAACGTGTTGGTGTATTTGGTTTAGTGTTGCTGCTACTTAATTTTGTTAAAAAATTATGCTTGTTAATACCCTCACATGGGTATCTGTCATGGATTCTATTGTTGTGCATCTTTCTGTGGGGAGTGTTCCCCATTCGATTGTGCCTGTTGAAATGGTAGATTTGTCGAAGGCTGTAGAGACTTCTTTGTTGTCATCGTCTGTAGTTGTTTCTTCTAGTGAGGGTGGTAAGCCTCTGGCTCTGTATGAGGTATTTTTTTCCTTGGAAGGGGCTTTCAAAAATGGAGGGTTGGCTTCATCCCGAGTCTGCCTCTATGAGGTTATTTATGTTGTATTCCAACAGTTTTGGTGCGTTAAGGCCACGTAACAGTATTTGAAGGTTTGTTTAATGGGGTTGGTATCTTATTCAAGAGTTGGTTTGCATTCAGTAAAATGTGGAAATGAATGTGAAGGTTCTTGTTAAAGAAAACAAGCTGTTGCGCTTGAAGGCGGAAGGCTATACTGCCCTCATTGAGGAAAATGAAAAATTATGGTTGAAGGTGGACGATTATACTTCCCATTTAGAAGAGCTGCGAAAGAAACATAAAGCTGACATTCAGTTGCGTATAGAGAAGTTGCACAGACACCATTTGGAGGAGATTTCCAAAAAGGAAGCTGAGTTCGACCGCATTATTTGGATTAACAAAAAGCTACTGGAAGCCGCTAAACAAAGTTTAAAGATTGAAATTTAGGGTTTGAAAGAAGAGCTGGCATAGTTAAAGAATGCAGCGGATGAGAGCTCTGCGAAGTCTACGAGGGAGTTAATTGAGTTAGAAGAGTCTCATAAGTATAAGATTATGGTGCTGAAAGCTACCCATGATGTTGATGTGGCTGATAAAGTTAAAGCGAATGCGGATGTAACCTTTGTCTTCATGGTCGAAGGTATGAGCAAAGCTCGCGATGCTACAATTCTCAGCTTGCAACTAGCGCATGGCCTGTTGGATGTTAGTGTTGTGGACTTTGATGCTCTTTGCGAGGTGGTTGTTGACTTCAATATGAGAATCCCTCTGGGCCCTCGTGGGAAAACTTTGTTGCACAATATAAGGATTTTGTGGTTCTTTCTGCTTCTGATCCAAACGCATCTTCTCCTGTTGGTGGTCGTAATGATGTTGTAGGTGTAATAAGTAGTAGCAATGTGTCAAGTAGTTGTAGTAAAAGTATGTGATTGTTAGTGTCAACTATATTTATATGATTTTTGTATGAAGGTGGCCTTTTTTAGAGCTAAAGGATTATTTTAATACTTTCTTTTGATCCTAATCAAGAAGAAGAAGTTATATATATATATTATAATTTTTTGTTGTGACACTCTTAGAAGTCACGTTCGCACTGCTCAAACTAGTAGGGCGTTTATGTAAGCCATAATTAACTAGCTTGAGATGGATGTTGCATCGTCTCATTTCTTGATTTTAATTCATTTTACTTTGTTCCATCCTCTGTTGCGATGTTTCATTTTGTATTTTGTTGGTTATTATGTGCCGATGTCAAAAAAGAGTTTTGCCCTCTTCTAAAAATAGACTCGCGAAAGTAAATTTGTTGTATGGCAGCGATGCACTTGTGGGGGTTTTGCCCCCCGGGGTATGGTTTCTCTGGTTATTGTTGTTCTTGGTTGCTATCCCCATTGCTTTGTGGTCTTTGGTTGTATTGGTTTTCAACATCATATGTTATATTGTATCTTAATATTTTGTTAGTTACATCGTTTTTGCTACAATTACGTTGGATGATATTTGTGCATTGTGTTTAATGTGCGCTAGCTTTTTATGATGATTTAGACAATCCGAGGTAGACTATGATGAAAAAGGAAGGTTTTGATTGGGTTTGGCAGGTGTATGAGATTATTCATGTGTTTATTTACTGGAAGTTTGAATGTTGCGTGACCTTTAATTGACTACCTGACATTTTCGAATCTGGTCATTAAATGTTCACTTTAGTATTTTCCATAATATTTTTATATTGGAAACTAAAATGGCTTGGATTGATATTTTCATCCTTCTACTATAAATAGGACTCTTTGTATGTATGTATGTTATGGTTATCTAATTTAAGAGTGGCCTATTTTTTCGCGTGTAGAGTTTCTTCCTTTTCCTTTTGCCTCGCGCTCTTATATGTTATGAGCTGTAATGATAGGGGATATGTGAAAGCCTTGTTTTAGGGATCTTGAAAGTGTTATTTAGTGTCTGAGTTATTTGTATCGACGAGAAATAGTAGTCAGAAGGCTATCTGCATCCATTTAAGGTGATGAATGCGAACAGACGGTGTGTTTGGGATATCTTTAGAGCGACTCTCTCCATATGTCATTGTGTATTGGTGTTTGGAACCACATTTTAGCGTGGCCAATGCATGTCATTTTTCCGAACTTGTGAATGTGATGGGCATTCCTACGGTGGAGCTGAGATGGAAATGGAATAGACATCTATCATTTCCGTGTGCTTTGGTTATGGCATTGAGAAACCTCTTTTTCTTTCTCAACAAGAGGAGTTACTGTCGATTTATGGGCTTTTCTAGATTAGGCTTTACTAGAGATTTTTTAAAGTGTTCTCTGTTTTTATGGGTTTTATGGTTGTAGTACTTTGTTTATCCATGTTTGTTCACCAACGTTTTGCTTTTACCAGCGTTAGGGGTATTATGGTCACTTATCTTGTACTGATTCATTCACGTGTGAATTGATTTTAAATGGAGAGATTTTTGTTTTCTCCGCACATGGTATTTGTTGGCTGCGATGTTTCTATTTACGTACTTGTATTTGAGAACAATATTACTTTCTTTGAAAGGGGTCATGCGATTGTTAATTCCTATGAATATCATACTTTTATCAATTGTGTGGCATTGGTGAAATCGGAAATAAGAGGTAGGTTTGTAGGTCATTAAGGGTTTTGTGTTTCTGTAGTTTCGCACAGTCATGGTGTTTTTTTCCTTATAGTGAATTATTGCCCCCTAATGGCAGAAGAATGTACGGGGAATGGGTGGTGAGTTGGGAATTATGCTTGTACTCTAGTGTACGTATTACATTTTTCTCCCTTTGTGATGGTGATACGTGAACAAAAATCTTTGATAGGGAGTTGCCCTCTTGACGAGATAGCATTGGCTAATATATATATATATATATATATATATATATATATATATATATATATATATATATATATATTATATATTATTAACTTCTGAGCTAATTCCTCTATGCAGACTTCTTAAAAGTGACGGACGCTCAGACAACCCTTTGTTTATTTTGGCTCGCTTGCTTCAGAAGAGACGATCGTTGAGCTGATTCCTTTTTGCTCACTTCTTAAAAGTGGCGAACGCTTAAATGGCCCTTTGTTTATTTTGGCCCGCTTGCTTCGGAAGCTAGGATCGTTGATCTGATTCCTTTATGCACATTTCTTAAAAGTGGCACACGCTCAGACGACCCTTTGTTTGTTTTGGCTTACTTGCTTCCGAAGCGACGATCATTGATCCAATTCCTTTATGCATACTTCTTAAAAGTGGTGAACGCTCAGAAGACCATTTGTTTATTTTGGTTCGCTTGCTTCGGAAGCGGCGATGTTGAGCTGATCCTATATGCACACTTCTTCAAAGTGGCGGGCGCTCAAATGACACTTGGTTTAGTTTGGCTCGATTGCTTCGGAAGAGGCGATCGTTGAGCTGATTCTATTATGCACACTTCTTAAAAGTGGCGGACACTCAGATGGCCCTTTGTTTATTTTGGTTTGTTTGTTTCAAAAGCGACGATCGTTGAGCTTATTCCTTTATGCACGCTTCTTAAAAGTTACGGACTCTCAGATGACCCTTTGTTTATTTTGGCTCGCTTGCTTCAAAAGTAGCGATCGTTGAGCTGATTCTTATATGGATACTTCTTAAAAGTGGCGGGCGCTCAGACGACCCTTTATTTATTTTGGCTCGCTTGCTTCAGAAGCGACGACCATTGAGCTGATTCCTATATTCACACTTTTTAAAAGTGGCAGATGCTTAGAAGACCCTTTTGTTTATTTTGGCTTGCTTGCTTCAGAAGCGGTGATCGTTGAGCTGATTCATATATGCACACTTCTTAAAAGTGGTAGACACTCAAGCGACCCTTTGTTTATTTTGGTTTGCTTGCATCAAAAGCGGCGATTGTTGAGCGGATTCCTTTATCCGCACTTCTTAAAACTGGCGGATGCTCAAATGACCCTTTGTTTAGTTTGCTTGCTTCGAAACATTAGACATCAAATGTAACTAACATTATGTGCATATTGCCTTCATTGAATAATTTGTAGTCTTTTTAAAGATAAAACTTTTTGAGGTGCCTGGAATTCCATGTTCTTGGAACCTCCTTTCCATTGAGGTTTGCGAGTTTATACGCCCCAAATCCAATCACCATGTGGACTTGATATGGCCCTTCCCATGTTGGAGCCATTTTCCCCTCTCGATTGGTGGTTTATTGGCCTCTATATTCCTTAACACTTAATCACATGGTCGGAATTGCTTGTTGTTTACGCACGAGTTATAGTAGTTTGCAACAACTTGGTTTCTCGCTTCTACCATTATTTCTGATATGACTCTTGCTTCTTCGAGCATATCGAGTTGTGCTTGGAGAGCTTTTCTGTTTGTGTCAGCATCGTATTGCATGGTTCTATATGTTGGAACCTCTATTTCTGCTGGTATAACGACCTTTGTACCGTATGTGAGATTGAATGGTGTTTCTCTTGCTTTTTGTTAGTTAAAGATTTAATGTAGGTATCTTTGCATCTGTGAAGGAAAAACTGATATAATATAATGATGGCATTATGGGCATGTATTTTAAAATACTTGTTACATGTACCAATGTGGGAACTTAATCAAAGTGCCCATAGAATTCTTGGAAATTCGTCTGTCCATACTCCTTTTGCGTCACCCACCTTCTTTTTAAGCTCAGACAATATTTTCTTGTTAACCGCTTCAACCTGACCATTCGTCTGCAGGGATTTAACTGAGCTTTCGGATAGCACGATGTGGAAGTCCATGCAGAATTCTTTGAATCTTTTTTGGAATTGGGTCCCATTATCGATGATTATCATATGGGGGATGTCGAATATGCAAATTAGGGATTTTCATAAAAAGTTCTCTATTTGTCTTTCCGTTATTATTGCGAATGGCTCTACCTCTATCCACTTGGTGAAATAGTCTACCACAACTACTAGATACTTCCATTGACCTACTACCAATGGAAATGGGCCCAAGATGTTGATACCCCAAATCGCGAATGGCTAGGGGCTTGTGATGGATTTAAGTAATGTTGTTGGTTTCCTCGGGATTGGGACAAACTCTTGGCAAGGCACACACTTGTTTACCAGCTCTTTAGCGCCTCTTCGCATTGTGGGCCAGTAGTAGCCCTGTCTGATTGCTTTCTTGTCCAGGGAATGCGAATTCAGGTGTTGTTCGCTGACTCCTTCGTGAATTTCTTATAGTACCAACTTGGTCTCTTCAGGTCCTAAGCATCGCAAAAGAGGTTGCTTAAATCCTTTCTTGTATAAGATGTCATTGATGATAGTTTACTGGGTGGCTCGTCGTATTAGTTTAAGTCTTTGGGTTCTATCATCGGGCAATGCTCCCATCTTGATGTACGCCATAATTGGAGTCGTCCAAGTATCTCTTGTATCAAGTTGACATACTTGGACTTCTTCTACAAAAGAGGGCTACTCTTGATATTCCATCAAGAACCTGCCTCTCATTTGGATTTCGAGTGTTGTTGCTAATCTTGCCAAGTGTCTACCCTAGCATTGTCTCCTCTAGGTATTTGCGTTATGGCGTACTGATTAAATTGTCCTAATAGTCATGTATTGTAGGGGATTAGTTCTACAATTTTTTGTGTGTATGAAATAAAGTAATACAATTTTGGATAATATAATGCGAAAATATAAATGAGTTTGTTGTGACCTACCGCCCTCTGATTGTATTTGACGAGTGTTTCATAATGAACTTAATATTCGCCTGATAGTTGTTTAGCCACAAATTGTGAGTCGATAAATGAGTTTGTTACTATCAAAGCTTCATACTCTGCCGCATTATTGGATAGGTAAAACGTGAAGCTAAGCACATACTGTCATTCCTTCTTTGCATTGGGTGCGCTCAACATCACACATGCTCATGTTCCATTGATAACTACAGACTCGTCAACATGCAAGGTCCAGGATTAGGTACCTATAGCTTGTTCCCCTTTTAACTTCGAGGGAGGCTGTTGCACCTCCTAATTTTTCTCATTGGTTCTGACATTTTTAGGGTGCGAATTTGTTTGAGTTATGAATGAGTACTCAGCGATAAAGTCAGGCAAAACCTAAGCCTTGACCGCCTTTCGTGGTAAATACTCTATTCCGAATTCACTAAGTTCCACAGCTATTTTTAACATCACTCCTTGAATATCCACCCTTCTAACATGTCCTTGAGAGGTTGGTCTGTGAGGACAACTAGCTGATGTGCTTGATAGTAGTGGTGAAGCTTCATGGCTACTATTACCAAGGCAAAAACTAGTTCCTCCACTCTCACATACCTCTTCTCTACTAGTTGTAGGATCCTACTAATGTAATAAACTGGCCTTTGGGTGCTCTCATCCTCTCGGACCAGTGCTGCTGCTACAGTCTCATCGTTGGCCGCAAAGAACATAAGTATGGCTTCTGCCTCTTTAAGAACTACTGGCATGGGGGGACTAGCTAAGTATTTTTCAAACGATCGAATGCTTCCTGACAATCCTCTATCCACTAGACAAGACCCTTTAAGGCTTTAAAGAATATGAGACATTTGTCTACTATCCTGGACATAAATCTATTTAGGGCGACCACTTAGCCTTCGAGTTTCTGGATATCCTTGATGTTTGTTGGTGCTGCCATATCTAAAATTGCCTTTATCTTTTTTGGGTTTTCCGCAATGCCTCTTTCCGAGATTTGGAAATCAAGAAACTTTCTTGCTCCTACTATAAAGGCGCACTTTTCAAGATTGAGGTGTATTTTGTACAAAATATCGAAGACTTCCTATAGGTCGACCAAGTGTTGCTCAAAAGAAGTGCTATTAGTTAGCATATCATCCACATAAACTTCCATATTTCTTTCTATTTGATAATGAAAAATTTTATTGACCAACCTTTTGATAGTTGCTTCTATATTTTTTAATCAAAACAACATTACCATGTAGCATAGAGGTCATCCTCAATAATGAAGGTCATTTTTTCCTTGTTCTCCTTTGCCATTGCGATCTGGTTGTAGCCAGAAAAGGTGTCCATGAAGCTCATGAACTTATGACATGTTGAGGCATCAAAAAATCAATCGATGGACGACAATGAAAAATTGCCTTTAGGGCATGCCTTGTTGAGATCGGTGAAGTCCACACATCCGCCACTAGTAATTGGGTTTCTTCAGCATAACTACATTCGCTAGCCACTGCGGGTACCTAGCCTCTTGGACAAAATATGCCATGACTAGCTTTTTTATGTCCTACCTAATGGCTTATACCTTTTTCCTCTGAAAATTTCTTCTTTTTTGTCAAACAGGTTTTACGGCTGGATCAACACGCAAATAATGCTCAATAATAGTTGGTTCTATTCCGGGCATATCTGCATCTAACCATGTAAAAACATCAACGTTGTCTCACAATAATCTTATCAGCCTTCTTCTGCTTTGCTTGTCTAACCCGCTACAATCCTGGTGGTCTTCTCTGGCTCAACTAGGTAAATCTCCACCATTTCCATCGCTTCTATTGGATCTAGTTTTTTAAGTTTTTCACCCTCTATGAGGTCTAGGTTCTCGAGCGTCATCATAGCTTTATTCAGAATATTGACCTCGGGTCTTCTTTGATGTAGTGGAGCTTCTCCACTAGCGTGGTCATGGCCTTTATGTTTCTGGGCTAGACAGAGCGAAAGGACATGGCACTGTCTTACTGTCCTTTGATCAGTCTGCATGGAGCTTTCTCTTAAGGACGTTGGGAATTTAACTTGTACGCATAAAATGGCGACTGTTATTTTAGCTTTTCTCATCAAGGGTTTGCCAAAGAGGGCGTTAAAAGTAGAGGGGCTATTGATGACCAAGAAGACAGTCGCTTGTGTGGTTTTATTGTCATTATCTACCATGATTAAGGGGAGTCGGATAGAGCCTTCCACCTTGATGGGTTGGCTGCCAAACTCGTATATTGGGCCTATCGGCCTTAGCTCCAAACTAGGGAGTCCTATTTGCTTGAAGGAGTTCCAAACCAATACTTCCATAGCACTACCTGTATCAACCAAAATTCTTCTCAGGGTAAACCCAACTATCACAGCTGTGATGACGATTGGGTCACTACTCTTTTCAGCCAAGATGTCACCCTCTTTTTTCTCGAAAACGAGACCTGTCATGAGCCTTTGTGCTTTGGCCTCTTCATCATTTCTACCAGGAGTGGTATTGTTCCCTATATGCGTATCTTGTGTTTAGAGCTTAGTTGATCCCAATCCACATCTATTCTTATTAATATGTGTATAGTGCCGCTATTATTTGGTTTACTTCCTCTTCTTCCTAAACCCTAAAACTATTATTCATCGGTCTCCTTACCCCTGCTTTTCTTGGGCAACCATTTAACTAGTCTCTCGCTCTTCAATCTTACATCTTGTCATCGTTTGGTCTAACCTTGCATGAGCGTATGTTTCTGTTTCGATTGTTGTAGTTGTTGCGTGGTCCTCGGGGTTAGCCGATTTGTCTGGCCGCCGCTCTCTATTACTTTCCCATATTTGCCGACCTGGGTATCACCACCCATTCTCAGAATCCTCAAACCTACCGAAAAATCTAAAGGTCGTGTGTTCGATCCACACTCACCACACCAATTGTTGATTGTTAAAATGAACAAGGGCCAGAGATGGTGGTCCGACGGTGGTTGGGATGATCGTTATGGGTCGAGCCTCGTGTGTTACTCTTACTTTCTTCAGGTAATGGCCCTTTGAATCTCTCTCTACCCCTATCTCTTTGTTGCATGTCTTGTTTTATACTATCGGGACAAATGTCAGAATCAGGTTGTTATGGCATCTCTATGGGACAAGCTATGGCTTGACGTTCTAGGTTCATCCTTTCATCCGTGAGGATCACGTGCAAAAATAACACATGGGTCGTTGGGTGCAAGGGGCATCTCATAGTTCGCAGGTGATCCCACGCGTAATGGTCCTTAGCGGTCATGTATGCAATATCCTCTGTGTTAGGTTGTTCACAGTCTTGCTCATTCGATAGGGGTTGTCTGGTCTTGACACGTGGCAGTAGGTATTCGAGGGTATTAACAAGTTGAAAGAGCTAAGTGTTCAAATTACATATTAGAAAGATCAAATTTTTATCCAAGTCATTTGAAACTATTTCAAAATAAATTTACAAGTACTCAAAAAGCCATTTTGGCATTTTAGTACCGGTACGACCTTATAGGCTTACTAGTACACCTTTATTTTCAAATTACAATTTGCTATTTATGTACCGGTACAGCCTTCATAACGATCGAATTTAACTTAGTACTGGAATGATACCTTTGAGTACCAGTACACCTTTTGCAAAAAAATTCTAGTGAACTATTTCAATACCGTATGGATCCATTTCCAGTACATTATGTACCATACTAATACGCACAGTTCGTGTACTGGTATGACTTTTATTAGACAATGGCTATTTCTATTTTGAACAGGTACTGATACGGGTCTTCGAGTACCGATACCGACAATTACAAAACTGCATCTAATGCGGGAAAAACCCATCCCAACGGCTATAATCAAGTCTCCAACAACCCAAACGATTAGAAACCAATGAGAGGGTATAAAAACAAGTCTCTAAAGCTTCTTCAACAACAAGGCAACTATCCAAAAGCATTCAAGCATATTGAATGTCTATTAGAGCTTAAATTCATATTCTTCTTGTATAAACACTGGAGTGATTTTATTGTATTCATTTATTTCAAGTGTTTGGGATTTGACAGAGAACTTAATTTGTTGCAAACACCTACCTGGTGAGGTTTCATAAGTTTGCTTATTTGTTGTATCTTTGGGAAAGGGTCTCACAAGATTTTGGGGTGTAAATCTTGATGAGTGTTATAAGGTTACTCATTGTCCTCAAAGGAAAGACAAATTGAGTGAATTTGTGAAATCCTTAGTGTGGTAGCTAAGGTAGTGGATGTAGACTCCATTGAGGGAGTTGAACCACTTTAAATCTCTCTTGCACTTTTATTTCTTGCACCTATCTTCCTAATATTTTTTTAAAAAATTTAATTCACCCTTTTGGCCAATTTCAATAGTTTGATCAACTCAACAATTGGTATCAGATCGAGAATCAAATCAATGGTCTAACAACCTTTGAGGAGATCCTATGAGTGCCCAATCCATTTCTACAATCAACTGAACTTGAAGAGCTCTACAAATATCGACATCAAGCTCAAGAACATCAATGATGAACCATCATGCTTCCTCTCAAATTCAAAGGTTGAATGCTCACGGAATTAGAGATGGGTAACCTCTAAACTTAATCCTTTGATTATTTATTCAGTTGCCTATTTTAATGATTTGAATGCTTATGCAATTAACATTGTTTTAGTGCATAACATTCTTTGATGCTTTGTGCATATGTGTTCTTAATATGCATAAAGTTTTTAATAAGACTTGGAAGCATTGAATTTCATGTGATCTTAAAATTTTTAATCATATGTTGAAATTCAATAATTTTTCTTGAGTGTCAAAGTGTTTGAGCTAAATCTAAATGGAATGCTTTATTAAAGGGGATTTTCAAATTTTAGTGTTTTATGTGTTTAAGCTCCTTAGTTTTACTTATTCTCCATTGTTATTTTGTAGTAACAAAGTTTGAATTATTTTTGATATAACAAAATGGGGGAGAGATAAGTGAAAAATTCAATTTCGAAAAGAAAAAAAAGGTAGCTTAAATATTTTTCCAAAATATTCATTTTTTTCAAAATATTATTTTTCTAAGGGGGTATTTTCAAAAAAAAAAGTTGTTTTGTTATATCAAAAGGGGGGATTGTTGAGATAAATATTTTGATATAACAATTTAAATGAAATTTTTTTAGGACTTATTCAATTATTTCAAAAATAATTCAAAGTCCAACAAACTTGAAATATATGTTTAAAAGTTTTTAAAACCTAAAAAGTATATGTTATTAATTGTTTTATAACTATCAAATATTTTTGATTTGATTAAAATACTTTTAAAATGCTTAAAAATGTTTTTAAAAGCTTTTAAAACATGTAAACACAATTCATTCACTTTTTGGCCTTGTTCATGACACCGTTCATACATGGGTACTGTTCATGGTTTCAAAACCTTGTTTATGGTTTCGAAACCTTTGTGCAAGAAACTCAATTTTGAGCCTATAATGTCTATATTTTGATAAGGTATCGAAGCCATTGAGTGTAAGGGCCTAAAATGCTCGAAAATTCATTTACCAATGGGTCCAATTTATCCCCAACGGCTATAAATGGCTAGTTTCTTATTTCACACTATAAATACACATTAAAGACACTTCAAGAAGGTATAGATGGACATCCAAGCTTAAAGATCGAGAGAGAAGAGTGTTTAATTGTTTATTTCTTTGTAATCTCTTGTAAATATTTAGAGTCCAATCCTAGTGAGCCAAAATTGTGTAAACACCTACCTAGAGAGGTAATTTGTTTACAAATGTCAAGACATCATGATAGAGTTAGAGGTTCTATTTTAGCCTCAGAAAAACTAGGGAAGTTCTACTTAGCCTTTGAAAAGATAGGGATGTAAGGTTATCTCTTTGTCCTCAGAAGAAATAATTCATTAGTGAATTGGGATATCTTTAGTGTGGATGTTAAGGTAGTGGATGTAGACATTGGTTGAGAAGGCCGAACCACTCTAAAATCGATCGTGCCAAATTGTCATCATTTATTTTAGTTTTTGCTTCCCAAATTCAATAATAAACCATTACACCCTTCAATTAGATATTCGGTTGATTGTATTCGAGCCCAACAATTGGTATCAGAGCTTAGATGGTGGCTCGCATTATGCGTAGCTTTTATTCGGTTGATGAGCGACTTGAGATATTAGAGTACTCGGTTGAGCTTTTTCATGAGGATGCCGAGGATGATGATGGCGGCAATGATGCACTAGAGGCCTAGTTTCATATTATGCATTTCATACTAGACTTATATATTTAGTTATGTTTTTGCTACACACTTTGCATTATTTTGGTTTTTGTTTCCTTTACTTATTTGTGCCTATGCCACTATGGATTGCTTATGCTTCTTTATGCTTTGGATATTATTTATAAGTTGATTATGTTTTATGGATTGATTATATTTATGTCTTTATGGATATTATTGTGTTTTGGAGATTCTATATTTTTTATGGTATATGTTTTATGTACTTCATTGATTTTGATCTAATAAAAAGGGGGAGAATTTCTTATTAAAAATTTTAAGGCATTTATTCAAAAACAAATAGGGTGTTTTATTAAAAATTTATTTTGGTTGTGTTATATAAAAAAAGGAGAGATTATTAAATTAATATATATTGATTTTGATATAACAAAGATTTATATTTGAGATATTTTAAATAAATTTTAAAGTTTGAAATAACTCACAAATTCTAAGTTGAAAAGACCTATGTGTTCAAATGACATATTCTATATTCAAAATGAAATTGCAAGTTTAAAAGTACTCAAAAAGTAATTTTGTCCATTGAGTACTGGTACGACCTTATAGGCGTAACATACGTCTTTGTTTTTCAAATTACAGTAAGCTCTTTTTGTACCAGTATAGCCTCTGTACCGATACGGATTCAATGTAAAACCCCAAAACTAGTCTAGTCGGATTTTGACTTTTGATGATTAGAAATTTATTTCCAACAGTTTAAATAAAAGGAAATAAAATGAGAAAATGGAATTAATTGATTAATTGTAAGGTTTCAGATCTAATTTTAATGTGAATTCAAAAACTATGGGTATAGAATCTTCGTTAAAAGGTCGAGATCGTATGTAAGGGACGTAAGTGACTCTTACGGGAATGAGTAAGTTTTGTGACAAACTTCTAAATAGTGGCATATGTAATATTCATGTTAGATTGCATTTTATGAACCTATCTTTGATTTGATGCTATGATTTGGTTTGGACATGAAGAAATGGGCGGTCATGATTATCTGTGCAATAATTAATGACTTATAAAGGCAAGTAATTATATGGACCAAATTTTAGCAAGCTAGATATATTTGATTTGGATAGTACAAGGTATGACTAGGGTCACATGATACGATATATAATTTGGTATGCAAGAAATTTCAAGTACTAATCATGTATTATGTTAGACATATGAGGTATGTTATTTAACTATATACGCTTAAATGAATCCATGATAATCCACTAGGGTCTGAAAGATCATAATGCAAATAAATGATATAAGTCATGTCTAGTATGGATGGTAAGTTTGAGTCTCGAATACTACTTAAAAGCTAATAAGTATGCATAATTAGTGGCAACCTATTTGTCTTTGCACACTTGACCTAGAAACATGAAAAATTGATACAAGACTTATGATTAAATGGCCTTAATAAGTATGAATCTACAACACTATGCTTGGGAAGGTTTAAACACTTGAGAATGGCTTAAAACTGATTTTCAGTCTCAATCTGCAGTCTGGTGCAGGGCGTACCGGTACGACATAAACAAATACCGGTACAGGCAAGCTAAAAATGACCATTTCGTGCTTAGCATATCGATACGGTACCTTGCATACCGGTATAGTCATGTCTAAGTACCGGATGGGTTAGGTACCGGTATAAAAACTAGCTTCTGAAATTTATAAATTTATTTGGTGCTAGTACGATCCCTTGAGTACCGGGGTACAGATGGCAGTTAAGTTAGTTCTGGCTTAACACAACTTCAGAATCTTTACTTTTCATTCCTAAATAAGGTATGTATCAATTGGATAAGTTGTAAATGACCAAATAAGCAAAAATTTAACAAGTATTTTATGACATGGATTTAATAAGCGTGTCTTAAATTGCTAAGAAGGACCTTGAATTTTTGGAAATTACATTTTGGTCCTAATTGGGAAACAAAACCATTAAGTTAAAACAACATTTATTTTGATTCGATAAGGTAAATTCACTATAAAGGAAAACACAAAAGATGAATTTTGATAAGTTCTTAAATTTTAAAATATTTACAATTTAGTCTGTGAACTTTGAAAAGTTTGCTAGTTAGTCTTAATTGACTAAAATCGGAAGTGGTTGGTTTAAGATCTCTGATAATTGATAATTAATGATTTGTTCCAAGATTAAGTATTCTTTTTAATTTGTGTGACTTGAATCGAATTCTTGATTTCTTTGAAGTGTTTTTCGAAAACATTTCTGATTAGGTTTTCTTTCAGACCAAGTAAGGGATGTTACATTTATGGTATCAGAGCTAGAGTTTAATCGATTCTAGAACTAAAATAGAGCTTATTTTATGTATGCATTCTGCATATGTCACCTAGGAGTTTAAATTTGTACGATATTTGTGACTTGCAAATGATATGATCCTATTATTACCGATTGAGTACCAAGATTATAATTTAGTTCTTAGGGTCAAAAAATGAATGATCTATAATATGATTGTCTGATAAGATGGATAAGTTGATTAAAACCTTTTGAATCCATGAGAACTCTGAGTTTTATGTTATAAAGACAAGGATTAATGAGTCTAATTTCTCAAATTTTCCTAAGTTCTTAAGGTCACTCTTTGCTCCATGTTGAACAACTTATCTTGAATAACTTTCCAAGCAAGTAAATTATAATTTTTAATTCGAGATATTTCTCTATTAAACTCTGTAAGACAATTTTAAGATAATAGAATTTCGTGAGTTTCTTTCGATAATTGGAACTAAGAGAAAACATGCTCCAAGACTCCAAACCTTTTGTAAAACACAAGACAAGATCACTCTGATTAGCGACAAGATTAAGACTCTCTTATTATGAGAAAACATCATGGTTTAAACGAAAAGAAATTCAGTATTGAATAAGTTACATATCCCAATACAGTAAAATCCATAAGGTGTCTCATGGTCCTATAATCTAAAGTATTGAATTGACTTATCTTATGAGTTTGAATCAAGTAAGTAGGAAAATAGCCTAATTTTATTTATGAAAATTGCTTTTGAAAGACCACAAGCATGAAAAGTTAGTATTTTTATTTTCTCAATTTCGAAGAAAATTCGAGGATGAATTTTCTTAAAGGGAGAAGAATTATAACACCTCAAAAACTGACCTAGTCGGAATTTGACTTTTGATGATCGAAAATTTATTATCGACATTTTAAATAAAGGAAATAAAATGAGCAAATGGAATGATTTGATTAATCGTAAGGTTTCATGTCTAATTTGAATGTTTAAAGAATCGTGATTGAATTATAAAGTTATGAAATGTGAACACAAGGGTTAAACTTTTAAGGATATAAAATATTAGGTCATTGGTGCAAGTGAAGGAAAAGTAGAAAAATTAAGTGTGTAATTAAGTTATCTGGTGATTAAATGAAAGTATAATTCCAGGGTTATATCACAAGAGGTGGAAAGACTAAGATTTAAGTCCAACATTAAACCGTTTTAAAATAATAGATGACTCATAAGCCATGTGTCATTGTTTAGTTAAGTGTAAAATAAAATCAGGAACCCATTAGGGAGGGTTTAGTCATGTTCGGTTGGGAAAATGGGGATTAAAATATTACATTATTTATATTAAATTATATATTAAGCTTATTTTTTATTGTTAATAAATAAAATTGGAGATGCTTAGTCATCACAAGTTAAAAGGGTAGGTGACACCTATCCTTCCATTAGCAAAAAAATAAAGGACATGGTGTTAAATTGAAAAGAGAATTCCCCAAATCTGACCTTTCCTTTAGCTTACCCATAGTCTGCATTATCAAATATTAGCAAAGTGCATCGAAAACAAGTTTTGATTAAGATGAATTCAAGAATTATGGGTATGGAATCTCTGTTAAAAGCTCGGGATCGTATGTAGGGGTCGCAAGTCACTCTTAAAGAAATAAATAAGTTTTCTGACAAATTTTTTGATGATGGAATATAGAATATTCATGTTAGATTGCATTTTACGAACATATCTTTGATTTGATTGTATGATTTGATTTGGACATGAAAAAATGAGGGGCCATGATTAATTAAGCTATGATTTCGACTGTCTGTGTAATAATTAATGACTTATAAAGGCAAATAATTATATGGGCCAAAGTATAACAAGCTAGATATGTTCATAATGTGATGTTAAGTATATGATATATTTGATTTGGACAGTACAAGGTATGACTAAGATTATATGATACGATATCTAATTTGGTATGCAAGAAATGTCAAGTACTAATCATGTATTAGGTTAGACATATGAGGTATGTTATTTAACCAAATACGCTTAAGTGAATCCATGAAAATCCACTAAGGTCTGAAGGATCATAATGCGAATAAATGATATGAGTCGTGTATAGTATGGATGGTAAGTTTGAGTTTCGGTTACAACTTAAAAGCTAATAAATTTGCATAATTAGTGGCAACCTATTTGTCTTTGAACACTTGACCTAGAAACATGGAAACTTGATATAAGACTTATGATTAAATGGCCTTAATAAGTATGAATCCACGACACTATGTTTGGGAAGGTTTAAACACTTGAGAATGGATTAAAAATTAATTTTCAGTCTTAATCTGTAATCTGGTGTAGGGCGTACCGGTACGACATGAACAAATACCGGTACAAGCAAGCTAAAAATGATCATTTCGTGCTTAGCATATTGGTATGGTACCTTGCGTACTGGTATAGTCATGTCCAAGTATCGGACGGATCAAGTTCCGGTACGAAAATTATCTAATGGAATTTGAGAATGTATCTAGTACTGATACGATCTCTTGAGTATCGGTACGGATGAAAGTTAAGTTATTTATGACTTAACCCAAGTTCAAAATCTTTACCTTGAATTTTTAGAATTTACGTTTTGGTCCTAATTGGGAAACAAAACCATTAAGTTAAAAAAATTATTTTGATTCAATAAGGATAAATTCACTAAAAAGGAAATGATAAAAGATGAATTTTGATAAGACACTTAATTTTGAAATATTTACGATTTAGTCTGCAAACTTTGAAAAGTTTGCAAGTTAGTCATAATTGACTGAAATCAGAAGTGGTTGGTTTAAGATCTCTGATAATTGATAATTAATGACTTGTTCTAGAATTAAGTACGCTTTTTAATTTGTGTGACTTGAATCGAAAGCTTGATTTCTTTGAAGTGCTTTCCGGTAACATTTTCGATTCGGTTTTCTTCCAAACTAGGTAAGGCGCCTTACATTCAACTTAGTAACAGTACGGTATCTTTGAGTACCGATACGCCCTTTGTAAAAATTTTCTAGTGAGCTATTTCAGCACTGGTACGACCTATATTAGACAACAATTATTTTTATTTTTGGACAAGTACCAATACGGGTCTTCAAGTACCGATACTGACAGTTACCAAACTACATTTAATGCGGGAAAACCCGTCCCAATGGCTATAGTCAAGTCTTCAACAACTCAAATGGTTAGAAATCACTGAGATGGTATAAAAACAAGTCTTCAAACCTTCTTCAACAATAAGACAATTATCCAAAAGCATTCAAGCATATTCAAAGTCTATTAGAGCTTAAGTTCATAACATTCTTGTACAAACACTTGAGTGATTTCATTGTATTAATTTATTTCAAGTGTTTGGGGTTTGAGAGAGAGCTTAATTTGTTGCAAACACCTACCTAGTGAGCTTTCTTAAGTTTTCTTATCTATTATATATTTGGGAAAGGGTCTTACAAGATTTTGGGTATAAATCTTGGTGAGTGTTGTAAGGTAACTCCTTGTCTTCAAAGGAAAGACAAATTGAGTGAATTTGTTAAATCATTAGTGTGGTAGCTAAAGTCGTGGATGTAGACTCCATTGAGGGAGTTGAACCACTCTAAATCTCTCTTTCACTTTTATTTCATGCACCTAACTTCCAAATATTTTTAAAATTTCTAATTCACCCCCTCTTTGTCAATTTCGATTGTTCAATCAACTCAACAACTTTTGAGCTATCAACAATTTTCTCATAACTATGTTTTCATAGTTAGGTGAAACTTTAAGTTCAAATAGAAAGTTTGATTCATATTCAGCATAATACATAACATATGAAGTTAAATAAACCGAATTATGGTTTAGGGGTTTAACACCCTAGTAGTTAAGCATGTAGCTAAGCAAGATGATATGGCAATTAAAATGATACGTGGCACTACCATACTAGCCCAAACACATGATAAACACAAAATAAAAACCATGGAGTTCACAAGGCCCAAGCATACCATACCACATCATCAATAGGAGTGAGGCCCGAGTCACATAGCATCGGGAATGTACACTCTATGGGTGAGACCGAGTCATGCAGCAACAAAATATACGCCCTAGGTGAGGTCGGGTGACCTAGCATCAGAACATAAAATAGTACTCGAAATTCTCCCTCAAGCACCTTCGAATGAGGCCCGAGTCACAAAGCATCAGTAACCTCCATTCGGTAACTCTCTTACCATAGTGTTGCTACACGTCTTGGGTATTCGGAACTCATCAATCAAGTGCCCACAAGGCACACTACAACAAGTATGCAACCACACCATCCTATGGTTGCTAACAATATAAGTCACTCAAGGCATTTACCGAGTTCTTAAGCTTTATGCTCTAAAATGAGGATAATTCTTAGTTTCTCAGTTTTACAATTCATTTTAAGCCTTTATGGGTCCATCGGATCGAACATTATAATTTTTCAACTCCCCGAGCAAAAACTCACATTTTTGGCATATTGCCCAAAGGGTATCGATACCCTCATAGGCGTATCCATACACCCTTCAGGGTATCGATACCCTTCCAAGCGTATCGATACAAGGCTCATACTCCTTGGGGTTTTGGCTAGTCACTCTGTAACGATACACAGAGCCGTATACCGATACCCCAATTGTATTGATACAACCTTAGGCATATCAATGCCTATTTTGGCAACTAGAATTTGATGGAACATGGGTGATACCGATATGCCCCCACACTACTGATACCTCTATTAAACACTTGATGAAATTGCCATAAATCAACGGGGTACCGATACCAATTCATACTGTATCAGTACTAGAGCCCATAATTTGAATTCCAGAGCTCAAAATTCATCTCATCACTCCCCCAACCATAATAGAATGGCCCCAAAATATACTTACAGATTATATGAGGTGTTTTAAGTGAGTTGCTACTCTCTTTACACAATTTTAACATCAAATTCAAGTTTAACCATTGACACCCATGCTCAAGCATTTCAAGCACCAAAACACCAAACAAGCATACAAGACCATACATTTAGAATTTGCAGGAAACAAAGGGAGTTGGAAGTGTACTAACCTTCTTCGAAGCATTAGAAAAGAGCCTCCTTGTACAGCCTCAAGCCTTTCCCTTTCCTTAAGCTTTTGAGTGCTCTCCAAGCTTCTTAACTACAAATTCAAAGTTGTAAAATGAGTTACAACCCTGCTAGATGGAAAATGGATGATAAAGGAAGTGTCCATCATCAAGAAATAGGATTTAAACTTTCATTCCTGTTCATCCACTCCAACCCCCACCAAAATTCAAGAAACCCATCCTACCACCAAAAATCATGGTTCTTACCTTGATGCGTAGATCGTGTGATGGTGATTACAACTCCCTCAACAACTATTCTAGAATAAAACACTAAAAAAGACAAGGATCTAACCTTTACTTGTGGGTGAAAGCCATGAGATGAGATTAGAATGGAAGAGAGGAAGACATAAAGGACAAAGGGTGAGATTATCCCTCTTGTTTTTGTAGAGAAAAATTAAGGGGCTGCTCTTTTTCCCTTTTAAAACAAGACAATTACCTCTCTACCCCTTTTGCATCCTCCCAACCTTAAGACCAAGCCCATGCATCAAAAAGAAAACGTACAAGGCTCTTATGGGCAACCCAAAAGCACAAACTTCGGCCCTATAATCAAGCCTAACTCTCGGGTTAAGCCGACTCATGGATTTTGAAATCTGGGTTGTTACAACTATCTCCTTCTTAAAGAAAAATTTATTCTCGAAATTTACCTTTTGGGAACAAATGTAGGTAAAGCAGCTTCATGTTCTTTTCCACTTCCCACGTGGATTCCTCGACCCTGTGGTTCCTCCATAACATCTTCACCAAGGGTATACATTTGTTGCGAAGCTCCTTAACTCTCTTAGCTCTTATTGGCTCCTTCTCATAGGTCAAGTCAGTGTTGATCTCAATCTCCTCTAATGGAATAACATGTGAAGGGTGGGAATGATAATGCCTCAACATGGACACATGGAACACATTGTGGATGTGCGCCATTTTTGGCGGAAAGGCTAGGCGGTATGCCACGGGTCCAGCCCTCTCAAGAATCTCATAAGGCCCAATAAACCTCATGATCAACTTGTCATTCTTCCTGAAGTAGATTACTCTCTTCCACGGTGACACCATGACACCTACCTCGTACTCGATGCTTTTACACATCCTATCTGTATAAGCTTTTTGACAATCAAAGGCCACTTGTAATCATTCTTTGATGACCTGAACCTTCTCCTCAGTTTGCCTAATCAATTCTGACCCCACAATCCAACATAAAGGTGTTCTGTTTTTGCCCATACAAAGCCTCAAAAGAAGCCATCTTAATACTCGATTTGGAAATTGTTGTTATAAGCAAACTCAAAAAGTGGTAGTTGGTCCTCCCAACTCTTGTCAAAGTCGATAACACAACACTGAAGCATATCCTCCAAGATCTAAATAACTCGCTCGGAGTAACTATTAGTCTGAGGATGAAAAATAGTACTAAAATGCAACCTTGTGTCCAAGGCTTCATGAATCTTCTTCCATAATCTCACTGTGAACCGAGGATCTCTATCCGATATAATCGATGATTGCACTCCATGCAACCTCACAATCTCTTGGATATACAACCGTGCCAACCTCTCAAGTTTAAAATCCATAAGCATGGGAAAGAATTGAGCAGACTTGGTCAAACAATCTACTGTCACCCATATAGCATCATGCTTTATTTGACTCAATGGCAGACCCGTCACAAAATCTATGGTCACATGATTCCACATCCATTGTGGAATATGGATAGACTGAAGCAAGCCCGAAGGAACATGATGTTCCTCCTTAACTTGTTGGTAAGCAAGACATCTTTTTTTGAACTCCGACACATTTCTCTTCATACTAGGCCACCAATAAATAGGAAGAAGATCTTGGTACATCTTATTGATGCTCAAATACACACAAACTAGGCTATGGCACGCTTCTCTAATAATACAGTCCCTTAAATCCTCTAAAGCTAGAATACACAATCGACCCTTGAAGTACAAGATTCCCTCATCTCGTACATTGAAGTCCAATGCTTTTCCTCTTTGAACCATGCCAATATTTGCTACAAGCTCTTCATCTAGCATTTGTGTCCTCTTAATCTCTTACACCAAGGTAGGGTTTAAATGATGCTCTGCTAACAACCCACCATCCTCAATCATCCTCAAGCAGACGAATATCTCTCTCAAATATGACATGGACTTTTGACTCAAAGTATCAGTCACCATGTTAACTTTACCAGGATGATACTTTATAATGCAATAATAATCTTTCAACAACTCGATCCAATTCCATTTTCTAAAATTCAACTCCTTTTGTGTGAAGAGATACTTCAAACTCTTGTGATTGGTAAAGATGCAACATTTTTCTCTATACAGGTAGTGCCTCCAAATCTTCAACGCAAAGATAATAACAGCTAGCTCCAAATCGTGCGTAGAGTAATTCCTTTTCATGAAGCTTGATTTGTCTCGAGGCGTAAGCTACCACCTTACCCTATTGCATGAGAACACAACCAAGTCCATTCAGTGTGGCATCACTAGAAACCACATAATTCTTACCTGGATCTAGTTGTATTAAAACTGGGGCTTTTATCAGGTAAGCCTTCAATTGTTCAAAGCTTTGTTGTCTCTTCTCGTTCTACTCAAACTGAAATCCTTTCTTAACAACTTGGTCATAGGTTTTGCTATGATAGAAAATCCCTTGACAAAACGTCAGTAATATCCAGCAAGCCCAAGGAAACTATGGACTTCCGCGATATTTCTAGGTGGTTTCCACTCAACCACAGCCTAGATCTTTCCCAGGTTAACACGAATCCCATCATCCATTACAATGTGGCCCAAAACTGCCACTTTAGAAAGCCAAAACTCGTACTTGCTAAGCTTGGCAAAAAACTATCTCTCCCTCAAGGTCTGAAGAACCACACGAAGATGATATCCGTGCTCTTCCTCTAAGTGCGAATTAACAAAAATGTCATCAATGAAGACCACCACAAACTGATCTAGATAAGGCTAGAAGATCCATTTCATCAAGTCTATAAAAGCTACAGGTACGTTGGTAAGCTCAAACGGCATCACCAAGAACTCATAGTGTTAATATCATGTCCTAAAGGTAGTTTTCTGAACATCCTCTCTACTACCTTCAAATGGTAGTAACTTGACCTCAAGTTTATCTTTGAGAACACGCAAGCACCTCTAAATTGGTCAAACAAGTCATCTATCCTTGGTAGGGGATAATGGTTCTTCACCGTTACCTTCTTGAGCTGACAATAATCAATGCACATCCTTATTAACCCATCCTTCTTCTGGACAAACAAGACCAGTGCACCAAAGGTAAGATGCTTGGTCAGATGAAACCTTTTCCAATAAATTTTGAATCTTGTTCTATAATTCTCTCAATTTTGTTGGTGCCATTCGATACGGAGCAATAGACAGCGGTGTTGTGCCAGACATCGCCTCTATTTAAAACTCTAGCTCGCGATCTGGAAGAAGTCTGGGTAACTCTTTTAGAAACACATCGACAGACTCTCTAACGATCCGAAAACTCTCAAGCGTTGGACTCACATCACTTGTGTCAACCGCGCGAGCCAAGAAGACCTCGTAGCCTTGTTAGATCATCTTTTGTGCCGCTAAGGCCAACATTACATTGGGAAGAAAAGGATTCTTCTCACCCTTCACTGCCAACTTAGCTCCTTCTAAACCACAAAGCTTAAGGTTCTTCTCTCTACAACCCAGACATGCATCATGCTCAAACAATCAATCCATCCCTAAGATAGTATCACACTCTTAGAATGGTAACACCATCAGATCAGTTGGGAAGATTGAACCTTGAAATTCAATCGAACACATCTGATACACTTATCCACCAAAACATCGTACCCTAAGAGACTAGAAACACAAACTCCTATCTCAAAGTCCTCAGCAGTAATACCCCACTGCTGAGATATTCCACTACGAATGTAGGAATGGGTAGACCCTGAACCCACAAGGAAAATTATAGGAATTGAAAAAACAAGGTAAACTTACCTGAGAAAACATGAGTAGCCTTCCATTCCTCATGAGCCTTGACTGCATATTGTCTTGCTGGTGCCCTTGTAGTGGACTGAAAAGTGCCCCCGCTCTGATATCCCAACACATGCTCGCTCTTCCCCTAGTGAAACCTCGACCCTCTAAGCTATGAAGAAAGTCCTCTAATTATGAACTCGGGTGGTACCCATAGACTCAAGGCAATCTCTTAGAAAGTGGTCAGGTAATCCACAACCATAGCATACCTTAGCATTCACATAATACCTCTCCATGGTGCCTACGCCCATACTAGGCACAAATTGGTGCGTGTGATCCCCTAGATGAACCTCCCAAACTTATAGTTAAAGATAAGGAATTAGGCCTCATACGACCATCATACACTGACCTGCGATCTGATCTTGCAAACTGATTCGATGCTCATCTTTCTTGGTTCCAATTTCCTTTATACCTTTTAGAGTGAGACTAAGACTGATTGGAGTGGGAATGGCTCCCCCTACTAGAACCTCCATGACCTCTAGCATGGCTATAGGTCAGCCCTTGCACTTGCTCAAGGGATTTGGCACTAGTGATCAAATCAGAAAACACCTTTGGTGGATCAGCTATTAGGTATATCTAGATCTCTTTCATCAAAACCTTATAGAACCTCTTGTACCTCGTCTTTTCTGTAGCAGCTAGTTCTAGGGTATACCTACTCAACTATAGAAACTCTTGCTCGTACGCAAAAAGAGGTCAGCTCCCTTAAAGCAAATGTGTGAACCGATCTCTCAAGTTATCTATTGGGCTTTCCTCACATACTTCTTCTTGAACTCATCGAGGAATTCATCCCAAGTGAGTCGGTTAGGATACTATCCTAACTCCACGGTCTCCCACCACTCGCAAGCATTTTCTTTTAACAGAGAAATGATGCACTTCAACTTATCTTCAGGCTCCAACCCCATCTGACGCAAGATCCAACGAGTATCTTTCAACCATTAATCTGCCCTGATCGGATTATCTTGCCTTGACCCAAGGAAATATGTTGCGCCATGATGGTAAAGCCTCTCAGTTGGGGCCTCACAAGGGGTAGCAGATGGCCTAGAAATGCCCCTTACAATGCGATTAAGGGCCCTATGTAGGTGGGTGAAGTAGTTGGCCCTATGTCGTCTCTCATCTTCGGATCTCTCATCAATCTTGGGGGTATAATTCTCATCATAGCTCTCCTCTTGACAACCTCAACTTTCTTTGTGGTTGCATGCACCTCTAGGCATGATTCAAACTCTACACAAATAAACAAATAAGGTTACTCCATCGGATATTCAGTTTAAATAAGTACAACTTCAACTTATGGGCACATATTCACTATAAACCCCTTTATTGACTCCCTACTACCCTAGGGTTTCCTAGAACTAGGTAAACTTAGGCTCTAATACCATTAAATATAACACCCTAGATTTGATGTCACATATGAGCCTCAAACCCAACCCACTAGTAAAATTTTGCAACTAGATTTAGCCCAACTTAAGCATTTCCATAATTCTAACAATATTTTGAAAATTAGTCAATATTAAATAATTAAACCGTTTACACGGGAGCTCCAATTTCAAAAAAGTAATTAAAAGCATTCGACATGATTAACAAATCCAAATAAAGTTACAAACATAACTCAAGGGTCCTATGAATACATTACCCGACAAGCCTAAGTATTGTACTCTTGATCACGTCGATAAACTAAAATCTTACTCCAATGGGGCTGCTTTGAATGCAACGCATCCACCTTAGAACCTATGTAAAGAAACATCGATTTCAAATGCTAATCTCAAAAAGCACAATGGATACACCACTACTCTACCATGCTTCATGCAGATCATAAATACAAGCATGTAGCTAAGCAAGATGATATGGCAATTACAATGATATGTGGTGCTGCCCTAGTTGCCCAAACACATAATAAACACAAAATAACAACCATGGTTCGACCAGCTTGACTAAGAGCCTGGACCTTGAAGGGCTGCATCGAGAGACCCCTTCTCGCCCATTCTCTTTGTTTAGTTGTTTTTTTTATTTTCTTTTAAATGATGATGTGTTTGCAAAACGTTAAAGGTTTTTTGGTTGATACTCTTACCATGAACTAATTTAATAGTTGGTGGGGGATGTTTGAACGTTGTTTTTATGTTTAGTTTTTAATAATGAAAATGATTCGGCATTGTTTTCCCTATCTGTCATGTTATAACACCCCGAAATCCAGTCTAGTAGGAATTAGGTTCCAGCGGTAGAAAACCCTACTCTAGAATTTCCCAAATACTACGCTGACCTTGACCATGAGGTCAATTGCATTGATGTTGGACTCCAATTGAGTCAAACTATTGAATATGGACCTTATTGAATTATTGAAAATCTGTTTAGTGACTAAATTATAGAAATTAAAAGTTTGGGGTACAAGTATAGGGATTTAAGAGTTGAGGGACTAACCTTGCGATTAGCCCCTCCTTAATTAAAATCACCACCTACGTGGTTGATCAGGAAATAATTCCTTTAATAGAAGGAAACCTTTGTTAATAAAAAAGGAAGAGAATGGATAGCAAAATTTTATCCTTAATCGATTCCTAAACCAAGCTAACACCTCTCCTTCATCATCTTCCTCTAAGCAAGCACCTCCATT
Source organism: Hibiscus mutabilis (assembly GCA_019671005.1). Classification (NCBI taxonomy): domain Eukaryota; kingdom Viridiplantae; phylum Streptophyta; class Magnoliopsida; order Malvales; family Malvaceae; genus Hibiscus; species Hibiscus mutabilis. The sequence goes on from CM033714.1 coordinate 51,864,969, forward strand.
GTTGAGGTTAGAGAAACTTGAGTTTCCTTCGATTTATCGATATCAAATCATTGTTATCGGTCAGGTAAACTATACTCCCTAAATAATCATTGAATTCATGGATAAATCAAGCTTAATCTTAAACTAGAGTTTTGGTCATCCATGGAATTTGATAGCTAATAGTTATTTTAAGCTTCGATATTGATTTTGATATTGTTATAGTGATTTCGATATCGTATTGGTAATTCTAAAAAATTCCCTATTGTTTACCTAGCTCAAGAAGCGGAGAAAGATCATCCACCATCACCTACGAAAGCTATGAACAAGGGAATTCCTATCCGAGAGCAGTAGGAGCATCAAATTATTGAGGTGAGTGTAGTTGGAGTCTCGGGATTAGGCTAGGTGCCTTCCCCAATTTCATTATTATTGATTATAGCATGGCTAGCATTATTGTCAAGGAATATTACATTAAACCACTTAGTGGATTCCATTGGTCAGTTAAGGTAAGTTATTGCATTGAATATCGATTATTGATATTGCCATTGAAATACGGAAGCATTGAACATTGATCATAGAACATTGTCATTGCTATTGTTATAGCTATTGTCACCGAGTATTGATATTGACATAATTATTGTTATCGAAACATTGTAAGTGAAACATCGATCATTGCTATTGTTATTGAAATCATTAGACATTGTCATTGCCATTGGTATTGCTATTGAACATGGATATTGACTCATTTCTTATTTATAAGAACATCGAATATTGTTACCGAACACCGATCAAAGATATTGTCACTGGACCTTGGATTCGAAAGGACATTGGCTATAATTGGCATGTCATATAATTCATGAGCTCAGTGTACGAGTGGACTATGGTCCTTGGGCTATGGCTTTTATTGCGGCAAGGTAGAGAGATGTATGTGTTATTGGTCATATTGGCGAGGTGGAGGGACTAGACCATTCATTGTTTTGGCGAGGAGTGGGAATTCGTGTATCCACTATTCTGAATCGATCCACGGGTTAATATTGAAATATGGACTTATTTCTATTGGACATGATCATTGCATTACTATTATTGATTTATTGCATTGTTATTGTCAAGATATGATTTCAAATGCATTTCATTGATAAAGTGTTTACTTGTGACTACCTCACCAGGCAAAGTATGTCTAATGCATTTCATTCTATACATTTCAGGTTAAGGATTTCACCATTGAAGATTGGAGCAGTTGAAGAGTTTGACAAGTCACAATCAAGGCTAAAGTGATGTATTTTTTCTTTATGAACTCTTAGGATGGTGGGAAAGTAGCTAGACTAGTCATATATGGCTTTTTTGATGTGTATAAATCATGCTTGCATTGTACTAGTGTTTGAGGCTCAAAAAGGCTTTTTAGTATAGCTTAAAAATGGCTAAACATGTATACTTGGCACTAAAAGGTGAAAACCTAGTAAACAGATTCAAATGGCCCTAAAATTTGACATACTAGTAGATTATAATGATTAAATATTAGTGGTAAAATTTCATTGCATTTGGACATCGTTCAACATGTTAAATTGGATAAAAACCAAATAAAATATGTCATTACAATGCAGGGTGTACCGATACAGGTTCACCTGTCTCGGTACGGCTGTGCATATTTGGTCAGTCAAAGCTCAGGTTAACCTAGGCATATCGAAACGGCCTAGAGGTGTTTCGATACGAAAACTCACAGAAGCATTTAAGATTTTAATTGTATTGATACGGCCCTAGGGCATATCGAAACGAGTCAATAAAGGTCAACGGGTATCGGTACATCTTGAGCTGTACCGATATGAGTTCTTGGGTTGCTGGGAATTGGGTTATCCCCCTTGTATGTCGTACCGATACGATCCTTACCGTATCGAAACTAGTTTAGACTGTGAAGTCTGGATTATAAAACCCAATTTTGCCGTACCGATAGACCTATAGTGTTTTGATACGAGAGCAGTTAAATCCGTTAAAAGTCATTGATCACAGTATTGAAACATTACAAATTGGTCACTGAATCTTGGTAAGTCTAATTGGACAGGTAAATAACATCAGATTAACATGAAAATTTGTAGACTCGCTATTATTGTATTGAATTTCATTATGGTGCAGTTAATTGTATTAAAGGTCCTCTAAATTTTTAGATTTACAATTTAGTCCCTAAAACTTGTAGAAGTTAAGAATCGGTTCTAAATGATTAATTATTGTTTCCTATTGGATGAATTGGGCTAATGTTTATGTTTAAAAAGGTTCAAAAAAACATAGCATGGACAAAGTGACAATCATTGATTGAAAATGTCGCACCGAATCACCGTATCGCTCAATGATAGCACGCTCCGACCCAGTTCCCGACCAGGCCGGGAAGAGGGTGCTACACATGTTCTACAATGTTTTATCAAAATTGTGCCAAGCGAGAGTTGGCATTGTTGGCTTATTGAACCTTAGTTGTAATCATTAATTTTGTTTGAGGTGGACCCGTTTTTATTTTTGTTTTTGTTTTTACAATGATGGGCTAATATATGTTACTACTATTTAAGAAATATGGGCCTTGGTTACTTTATCCTTCTATTAAAGCCTAATAAAATCAAAAAAAAAATTCATTAATTACTAGTTCTATTTTAGTTAAGCATTTATATATATATACATATATATATATATATCTAGGTGTTGTTATTTGCTATCATATTATGCTATTTATTATCATATTTTATGTTATGTTTTTAAAACCCAAAAACACCAAAGTATTACTAGTTAAGTATCGACAATCTTATATTATACTAGTCTTATATATATATATGATATGTTGCTATTTATTATTATAATTTGCCATATTGTTATCCAATTATTAAAAAATTGCTACCATATTAGATGTTCTATTATTACTATGGAAACCAGAATATATATATGCATATAAATTAAATAAAACCCAATACATATAAATGAAAGCCCAAGTTTTAAATGTCCATTTACAACTTAAAAGCCCCAAAAAATCACATCATACATTTGTCCTGTTAAGCCCATATTTAATATTCACCCTAATCTAATCTAATAACTATTATGCCTTTTGTTCAGTTGGGTATTAGCTATTCGATCAAGATCGGATCAGACGGTTCAGATGGAACCAAGGAGAGGCTGATCGGTTGTATCACTCGTGCGTGCAAGTCACTCTAACTCTCCATCTCCTCACTCGTCGCACGCACGACTCTTAAATTTCCCCGCATGCGTGGAGTTCACGTACGCCCTTTGGATTCCGCCAGACCGTTCAAACCGCCACATCAGCGTTGAAGATGTTGACTCACCATTCGTTGCATGCCACGTCTGCCATTGATAAGTCTTCATTCGGCTCCAAACGTTTATGACTCTTCCACATCATGGTCGTCCGGCCACGCCAGCGGTCGCAACAGTCTCTCTGGTCCTCTCCTCCCCACGGTTGGCCACCGCATACAAGAAAACAAACGGATGAATGTCAGAAAAAACAATATTAGGGGACAATTGTCACTGATTTTTAGCCTGACATAAAAAACAAGGGAAAAGATCGTATCAAATATGAAAAAAGGGGAAGCAAATCCCAAATCAAAGCAAATCGGACCAAAGTCAAAGGGAAATCTGAATCATTCAAGTAAGGCAAGGAATCAAGCATAATCATAACAAACATGGAATGTCAAGGATTCCTCACTACGGACTTATGGAAAATTCAAGATAGGATCCAAGCATTTTCTGGCCAGGATGTCTTCTTAAGTATTGACCGTCTTTTAGTTACCTTTCCAATGCATCTTGAAACGTCTCAATCGGACGTCGGGAGCTCAAGATATGCTCATTTTACTGAAGACAGTGCGTGCAGAAAATCATGTACGGGTTCAATACTGGATTTTGGTCTTAATTCGAATTTTCAATGGATTTATTGATTATTTGTAATTAAAATCAAGATTAGATATTTCCCTATTTGTTTAGGATTATATTGAATATGGTTTGATACCTTTCCATGTAAATAAACTTCATTTCATTGTAATCTTCACATCCACAACTCATTTACTCATCAACCATTCACTTGTAATTCACACACCACAAGCATCTGAAATTCACATAGAGATTCTCAAGTTTGTATTGGCATTTTCAAGTTGAATACAAGAAGAAAAGCTTGGTTTCTAGATATCTTGTTCTTACTCTTTTGTTCTTTATTTATTCCTTTTATTTCGAATTTAATTATAACTGGAGCAATTCTAACCTTTTTTAAAGTTTTAAAGAACCTTGATCTTCATTTTCAAATTTTTTACATGAACACATGATGAACTCTTTAAAATATGGTGTTTGATCTTTGCTTTAAAATAAAAGTAGGTGGATGGTGTTTTTGGGCTGTGTACCCATTTCAAACAAAAGTGGGCCATTTAAGGTTTTAGTAAATTCTTTTCATTTTTTATTTTATTTAAATTTGTAAATTGGATTCATGTTACCCTTTTTATAAAAACTTTAACGCATTAAATATGTTTTTGCTTTCTTGTTTAAAAAGTGAAACGTAATTAATGCGGTGTCTTACCAAAGGGAAGTAACGGGTTAGTGCCATAAGTGTTGGCGGTGATTAAAGTTTACGCTCCTGGCGGTAGAGCCGTTAAAATGGAATCAAATTCATAAATGGACAATAATTTAAATTTTACGTGAATTCGCAAAATCTGACATCAAAACATTTTGTAATCGGCTAGGTACCAGTTTTTGGGCGCTGTGGGGTTCTAACCCTTCCCCACACGTAATCGACTCCAGAAACAGTTTTTGTTTCCGCATACCAAAATTGTTGTTTTAATAAAATAAAATGTTTTTATTAAAATAACTCGATTTTTAGGTGATCCAATTACACCTTTTTTAAAAAAAGATTGGTGGCAACTCCGTTGTTTTTGTTTTCAAAACGCCAGGCCTCGAAAAAAGGGTTGCGACAGCTTGGCGACTCCGCTGGGGAAAACTTTTTGTTTTTACAAAAAAAGAAAATCAGGTCACAAGTCGATTACACCTTGTTTTAATGTCAAAATTTGTGAACTCGCGTAAAGCTTAATTTAATTGTCTATTTATAAATATAATTCCATTTTACGAATTTAAGATTTGGTTACAAGCTCTAGACCCGAGCTTCGTCCCGTTCATTTAAGTGGGGGGGGGGAACACTATTGCTCTCGTGGGAATACAAGATTGGTGGCGACTCCGTTGTTTTTGTTTTCAAAACGTCGGGCCTCAAAAAAAGGGTTACATGCACTCGTAGAATTCTATTCTTAGAAAGATATTTGTGCACTCTCTTGGTTAAGCAAGTCTAAGAAGCATGAACAAATTTTTGAATGGAGAAGAATGATGAGAACTGAAAAGGAGTTGCTTTTTATTGGATCAAGTAATGCGATAATCATAATGATGAACCGAACGGTCTGAGGAAAATTTCACAGCTTCAAAATATTACCACAACATTCAAAGTCTTCATAGACTTAAGCTATGCTTAAAGTGATCACTAGAAGATTGATTCAGAGACACTCATGAACTTGATATCAAGGGCATATTTTTTTCCTTTTTAAAATGATTATCATGGTCTAGAAGCCATCTTTCATTGAAATAACACTGGATAAGTAAACCATACCATCAGATTGGGGCAATTTATGTTGGCCAATGATTTAAGGCCCTCAGCGTTGATAGGTGCAAGGCGAAGAGATTAAAATGCCAGCATCATTCAAAGACATTCAAGATGGAAATAAGCTTTGCTGCAAGGATTTATATGCAAGCGCTTCAAGGTGCCCTGTAGAGGCAAGAATTTGAGAACCCATGAGAGGCATTGAAGGTGCTTGATATTATTTTAAGAGTTGCCTGAATGGCAAAGCAGATTATTTTGATGAATATCTGGATCAAATGTATAAACATCAGATGTTTTCTATGAAGCAAAGAGATACAGAGAATGAAACGGCAAAGCATGACTGGCTATTTGAGTCGAACGAGCAGATGTGCAAAGAGACAAAGAAGAATAATAAAGAAGAAACAACCAAAAGAAAAGAAAAAAGAGAAAAGTTTAAAAACGAAAAAAAAAAGAGAAAAGGAAAGCAAAAACGATATGCATTCATGTGGTAGGCATCCCTAGGGGCATGCTCATCATAATTATAGCATTTTGTTGAGTTTTGGCAGGTATACCAAAACTCTCCCTCCAAATGGAACCCGCATATCTATTCGAGCATGAGGAGAATAGAACTCGCCTATCGTTCGGGCATATGGAGAATAGAACCTACTTATCTATTCGAGAATAAGGAAAATAGAACCCGCCTATCCGTTCGGGCATATAAAGGATGGAACCTGCTTATTTATTCGAGCATAAGGAGAATGGAACCTATTTATCTATTCGAGCACGAGGAGAATAGAACCCGCCTATCCGTTTGGGCATATGGAGAATGGAACCTGCTTATCTATTTGAGCATGAGGAGAATAGAACCCGCCTATCCGTTCGGGCATGTAGAGAATGGAACTTGCTTATCTATTCGAGCATGAGGAGAATAAAACCAGTCTATTCATTCAGGCATAAAGAGAATAGAACCCGCTTATCTATTCGAACACGAGGAGAATAGAACCCGCCTATTCGTTCAGGCATAAGAAGAATGGAACCAACCTATCTATTCAGGCATGTAGAGAATAGAACATGCCTATCTATTTGGTCTTAAGGAGAATAGAACCCGTTTATCCATTCGAGCATGAGGAGAATAGAACAATTTATTTTTCAGCACCTGCTTATCTATTCGAGAATGATTAGAATAGAACCCGCTTTAAGGTTGCATGATTCTAGGGTCTATTGCATGAATAGGCTATTGATCACTTAGGTTCCACCTAGGAGTTACTTGAATATTGATTGGATTGTGACTTGAGCTTGAATTCTCTTACTCCTTATATATAAAATGTCTAAAACAAGATTAGGCAAGGATAATGAAAGCCCAACTGACTCCTCCAATGAGGGAGGGAGCGTAAGGATGAACTACGATCTCCAAAAGCCTGCTGAACCTCAACAAGTTCAGCAGAAAGTTCCCGTGATCCATCCTATTCAATGAGAGTGCTTCTCTAGTCTGAAGGAGATGTTCGATCAAATGGTAGTCTCAATGAGACAAAATATTCCTGACCCTCTGGTAGCAAAATTGGCAAGAGCTCCAATTGATAAGTTAGCTCAACACCGAGCTTACACCTTCACTTGAACAAGTGAAGACAAGCCAAAAGAAGTGGAGTATTGGCTAGAGAATACGAGAAGAATCTTGTCTAAGCAACTGTAGTGCTTAGATGAACACAAACTGGAGTGTGCAGTAGCTTTGTTGGCCGAGGAGACACTAAATTGGTGGGAGACTACTACCTTGGCAGCACCTGAATAAGCTGTCACCTGGGAATTCTTCCTCAAAGAATTCAAAAAGAAGTATATTAGTGACCAGTATCTTGCTGATCGTAAAAAGAAATTCTTGTACCTGAAGCAATGAGGGAAATCAATCGAGTAGTATGTTAGCAAATTCTGCAAATATTGCAAATTCGACTCGGAATTCATAAAGAAAGAGGAAGACAAGTGTAGAATGTTCATTGACGGTCTTAATGATGAGTTAGGCCCCATGTCCACTGCTTTGGAGATTATTTACTTCCAAGAACTGGTCAACCGAGTCATAGCTACCGAAGCCAAGATGAAGACTTCGGCAAAACGATCGGAGAATCAGTCCTAAGATAACAAAAGATCGAGGGATGATCATAAGTCTTATTGGCGCAATAAGAAACAAAATCATCAAGGAGGAAATTCTTCCAGTTAGGGAAATTTCTCTAAGGGTAGCTCTATACCCAAGCCACAAGCTATGTCCAGAGCCTCAACACCTATGGTGTCCTTGGATAGCACCAGGAATACCAGGAGGGAGATCCAAATCCCTGCTTGCAAGACTTGTCAGAAGAATCATACTGGAGTATGCAGAAAGCTAACTAATGCTTACTACCTATGCGGTGAAATGACTCACTATGTCAAAGATTGCCCCCAAAATCTGAATAAGTTGCCTTCTCATATTTCTCACAAGTCGAATCAAGCTCTTTCACCCCGGGAAAGGGTTCGAAGCAAGCTAACTCAGGCAACTACGGAAAAAGCAAAGGCCAAGGGTCTAACGCTACATATTAGGAGTCTCAGGTGCCTGCTCGAGTCTATCATATCTGAGGTCAAGAGGAGGAAGAATCTCCTGACGTAATTACAGGTACAATCTACCTCGATACTTACCCTATTTATGCTTTATTTGATACGAGATCAACCCATTCATTCATAAGATCTCCTTTAATTGAAAAGCTTAAATTGAAGCCTGAATATGTTAGTTGTAGCTTAATTTCTACTAATCCTTTAGGGGATAATGTAATAGTGAACCAAATATGTAAGGATTGCCCTTTGTTCATTCAGGGCATTCCGTTCCTAGCTGACTTGTTATTGTTGTCATTTGTTGAATTTGACCTCATTTTGGTGTTAGATTGGTTAGGAAGGCATCAAGCCTCGGTAGATTACCAAAAGAGAAAATTGTTTCTCTGTGGCCTATGAGAAAAATCCATTACCTTGATCGATAAGAAACCTATTAGCATCTTTGCTGCTATGATTAAATAAGATGAAATTGAATTCGATGTGAATTCATTCCCTGTTGTTTCTGACTTCCCTGATGTTTTTCTTGAAGAATTGTCGGGATTACCCCCTATTCGATAAGTCAAATTCAAGATTGAAGTTCAACCCAGGAGTGATCCAGTGTCTATCGCTCCCTATCGAATGGCTCCTATAGAACTCAAAGAGCTTAAGCAGCATTTGCAAGAGCTTCAAGACAAGGGCTTCATCTGACCCATCTCTTCACCCTGGGGAGCACCCGTATTGTTCGTTAAGAAGAATGGCGGGTCGATGAGGCTATATATCAATTATTGTCAGCTAAACTGGCTCATTTTCAAGAACAAGTATCCATTGTCGAGGATTGAGGACTTGTTTGATCAATTCAAGGATGCCATAGTCTTCTCCAAGATTGAATTGCGATTGGAGTACTATCATATGAGAATACAAGACTCAGATGTACCCAAAATGGCTTTTAGGACTCGTTATGGTCACTACGAGTTCCTAGTTATGCCCTTTGGGCTAACCAATGCTCTAGCGGCTTTCATGGACTTAATGAACTGAGTGTTCAAACCCTATTTGGATAAATTTGTGGTTGTCTTTATTGACAACATTCTCGTCTACTCGAAGGAAAAGGAAGAACATGCTAATCACCTTCGAATTGTACTCCCAACACTGAGAGATAATCGACTATATGCCAAATTAAGCAAATGCGAGTTTTGGCTCTCGGAAGTATCCTTCCTTGGCCACGTTCCCTCGGCCGAAGGGATAAAAGTAGATTCTAAGATGATTCAAACCGTCATTGAATGGAGACCTCCAAGAAATGTTAGCAAGGTTAGGAGTTTTCTCGGTTTATCCGGGTACTATCGAAGATTCATGAAAGGGTTCTCGATTCTTGTAGCTCTATTGACTCGACTCCTCCGAAAGAATGTTCCATTTAAATGGTTCGAGGACTAGCAAAGAAGCTTTGATCAATTGAAGCAAGTCCTAACTCAAGCCCCTATTCTAATCCAACTTGAACCGGGGAAAGACTTTACGGTCCTTAGTGATGCCTCGCACCTCGGTTTAGGGTGTGTATTGATGCAAGACAACAAATTCATTGCTTATGCTTCTTGGCAACTCAAGCCACATGAATTGAACTATCCAACGCACGACTTAGAATTAGCTGCGGTCGTGTTTTCTTTGAAGATCTGGAGACATTATCTATATCGAGAGAAATGTCGATTATTTACGGATCATCATAATTTAAAGTACATCCTAACTCAGAAGGAATTAAATCTTCAACAACGAAGATGGGTGGAACTACTAAAAGACTATGACCTAGTCATTGATTACCACCCGGGCAAGGCAAATGTTGTGGCTGATGCACTCAATCGCAAACATTCAATTGGTAAGTTGAATATGAATTTCCAATGTTGTTTATTCCCCTATTCGAATGGATGATAATGAAATCCACTAATCGAAATCCATTAATTGTAGCTTCAACTACTTTTAGTGCCCATTTTAAGGTCCTAAAGAACCAGAGATATGTGGTAGAACTTCAAGTTCAATCTGACTTGAATTCAAGGATTAAAGAGCTTCAACAAAATGATCTCGAACTTCAAAAGATATTGATTCAAATCGAGCACCGAATTCTCACTTCAATCGAATGGTGTGCTCTACTTCAAGAATCAGGTTTGTGTACCCAATAATCCAATCCTTAAGAGGGAAATGCTTCAAGAAGCACATAGTAGTCCTTTTTCAATACATCTGGGAGTGATCAAGATGTATAAGGACTTAAAGGAAGTCTATTGGTGGCCGAGATTGAAGGCCGATATTGTTGACTTTGTATCAAAGTGCCTCACTTTCCAGAAGGTGAAGGCCGAACACCAACTACCTATTGGACTCCTACAACCCATCGAATTGCCTCAATGGAAGTAGGAGTGTATAATAATGGACTTCATGTCAGGATTTTCTCTATCGTCGAGGAAAAATGATGCTATTTGGGTGATCATTGATAGGTTCACCAAATCGGCTCACTTCCTACCTGTTCAAATGAACATGAGCCTTAATCAGCTAGCTGAATTATACTTGAAAGAAGTGATCAGACTTCACGGTGTTCCTAAATCTATCATATCAGATCGGGACTCTCGTTTTACTTCTTGATTTTGGAGGGCACTTCAACAAGCTATGGGAACCAAGTTGAACCTTAGCACTGCCTTCCATCCACAAACCCATGGACAATCTGAAAGGGTAATTAAAGTGCTTGAAGACATGCTTCGATCTTGCATTATCGACTTCGGTAAAAATTGGGAGAAATCTCTACCATTAGCCGAGTTTGCTTACAACAACAGCCATCAAGATTCTATCAAAATGGCCCCATTCGAAGCATTGTATGGCAAAAAATGTAGAACCTCCCTATGCTGGTCTGAGTTGGGGGAAAACAAGGTCTTAGGACCTGAATTGCTTTGTGAAACCGAAAATCAAGTTCGGGTGATCCATAGTAGACTAAAAGAGGCCTTTGATAGACAAAAGGCTTATGCCAACCTTAAGAGAAGAAACATTGAATATCAAGTGGGAGATTATGTATTCTTGAAGGTATCTCTTTGGAAGAAAATCCTCAGATTCGAGAAGAAGGGTAAACTAAGCCCTCGATTCATCCGACCCTTCAAAGTCTTAGAAAAGATCGGTTTACTTGCTTACAAGCTAGCACTCCCTGCTGAATTCAATAGAATCCACAACATCTTCCATATATCGATGTTGAGGAAATATCGGTCGGATCCCTCACATGTTTTAGAACCTGAGGAAGTGGAACTTAATCCTAATCTATCGTATGATGAAGAACCAATCCAAATACTTGATAAAGAAGTCAAGAGACTTCGCAATAAGACTGTGCCATTGGTGAAAGTTCTATGGAAGAACCACAATGTAAAAGAAGCCACTTGGGAACCCGAAGCAACGATGAGAAAGTACTACCCTCATCTATTCCCCTCAAGTAAATTCGAGGAAGAATTTCTTTAAGGGGGAGGGAATTGTAATATCCTTAAAACTAGTATAAAGGAAGTTACTACAATGCCTTCAATAAATCTCTAATTGATTGAAAGTAAGGTACTAGGTCTAGTTAATAAGGACTAGAATGCGATAAATGAAAAAGTGGTAACCTAAATTATAAGTGACTAAACCGAAACAAATAACAAAAAGAAGGGATGCATGCTAAATTCCTATATTCCTAAATGCCCCTACATATGTCATTAATAAGTGGATAATTAAGGGTAAATTAGTCATTTTGGGAGAGTTAATTGATGATATATTATCATCTTCTTCCTTGTGGCCGAATAAGATGAACAAAATTAGGGGAAAAGGAAATGAGTGAGAAAAATCCATATTCATAGATTCAAGCTTGAAATTTGGAAGATTTGGAGTTGCTAGAATCCACATTATCTTGAAAGGAAGGTAAAATCTCTTCCATAATGCATTATAGATTCGAATGATGCATGTAGATTTTAAGTTCTTGCTTGAATTATATGAATTGGGTGATTATTTAGTGAATTGATGCCATGAATTAGCTAAGAAGTTCAATTGATCGATCAATTCATGAAATTGGTAGTGCCATTCGAATGAGTGGGACAAATTGATGTTGTCATTAACCAAATTGATGGTGAATTGTTATATTGGTTGCTGGAAAAACTTAGATGATAATTAGAATGGATGATTGAAATTCTTATTGCTGGAAATTCTAGTGAAATGATGTCTTATTGAATCAATTCAAAAATATTGTTCAATTGCTCTATTTTTATAGGTTTGACACATAATTGGACTGAATTAGACATGTATGAATGAGTATATATGTTGAACAATAATGTTATGATCCTTGTTTAAGTGATTAATGAAGCTATAATCTAGCTAAAATAAATCTGTCCAGGAGACTCTGTTTCGGGCAGTGAGTTTAAAAATTTGTAGAAAATTGCATAGACCAAATTAGGGAGTAAATCTTATATGTACAGAATCATGAGTATGTCTAGTTTCATATACAACAAACGGAATCAAATTCTGAGTTATAAAATAGTTTGTAGAGCTTAATCTCCAAGGACAGTGCAAACTGTCCAATGGCATAATTTGGTCCGCCTTTAAAAAATATATATTAATTCACAATGAATAAAAATGCAAGGTCTATATGGTTGGAAGGACAATTAAGTTAGCTTTCTAACAGTGTAAATGGTTCAAAATTCTAATGTACGGAATAAAAGATATGAACATTTAAGCAAGTAGTGCACATGCTGCCAGGCAGCAATAGTCTTGATATTTTGAATTGAATGCTTGAATGTATGGAGTCATATAATAACTTAAATGGCTGCTGGATTCTACCTAATACTATGCATTATATGTAATGATAGATCAAGTGGAAATTGAGGAAAAAAGGGATCACATAGATCAGCAAGCTAGTAGAGGGAAAGGGATTTCAATCCGGGATCTACAATAGCTCAGAAAATTCCTGTGATTGTAGTTTAAAGTTTGTATAGGGCGGTAACCTCTCCAAGTCCATTTCTGATTTGAATTACTTAATGATTCTTAGTATAAAGTGTGTAATGAGCTTGCTATTGAGCATTAGCAAGGTAAGTACTTTATGAGAAGTTTTGAGTGGTTACTTGATTGAGAAACATGCTTGAATTACAATTGATTGCCATAAGATGCTTCTTACTTAATTGAACTCTATTTAAATAAAGCATGTTTGTTATAATTAGAAGTAATTCAACTTATTGTTTAATGACATATTGATTGACATACCCCCATTGACTATTGGTATATTGATTACTTGACTATTGATATTGAAATTGGCTTTGAACCCTATTCGATGGAAAGGGGATAGTGGCACTAAATGTGCACATTGAATCGAATCATGTTCGTAACTGAATGAAAGTGATAACTATTGTAAGCCTTGGTCTCGAGTCGGTCAAAGATATAGTTGGCATGCCATAGAGTCCATAGAGCTCATTATTGGGGTGGACTACGGTCCAGGACATTGTTCCCTAATTGGTGATAGTATGAGGGGAGTATTGTTATTGGTCATTGGTGACAGTATGAGGGATTTGACCGGTACTTTGTACCATATTGATTATTGTTATTGGCGACAGTTTGGTTGGGGACTCGAGTATCTAGACTGAGTAATCGATTCTCAAGGCTATACTTAAAATGAACTTATACCTCATGTACGTTAAATCTATTGCTACATTGAATTTCATTGATTGATAGTAAAGGAAAATTGAATGCCATGAGCTATTGATATTGAGACATTGCTTGAACATTGCTTATATGAGATTGCTTGAGTTTGAGCATTGATTGTGTTCAAATGACATGTTATGCCTATTGTTATTCGAATTGGTTGATTGAGCATGTCTAAATTTCAAGCCTTGTATTGATATTGGATTGAAAATTAAGCAAATGCATCTAGTATTGTTTACATAGTTATTCGAATGGTTCCTTATTGATGGGGGAACCATACCATCTATTAGATGGTTCGTAGTTGAGACTTGTTTGTATGGTTGCTTGTATTCTTTAAACTCACTCACTAAGCTTTGCTTATCAAGTCTCCTTGCTACGATACAGGTTAATATCGAATCCTATCTTGAAGTCAAGGCTCACTCAAGTCACATTTTGCTTGAAAAGTATGTATTCAATTTGTTATAGCACTCCTAGGATGTTGGCACCTAATACTTGTAAATATATGATTATCTAGTATGGTTTGTATAACTTAACTTAAACTAGGACCTTTAAGGTGTAATGTTTGCATTTTGGGCATGTATGCGCATAGATGACTATTATGCTTGATGATTAGAGATTGAACCTTGACTATCTCATGAGCTTGCTATGCTTCCATCCAACATTGTGTAAGATGACTAAACTTAGATAAGTACAATGGCAATTCCCCTAAAAATGTATAAAGCTTATTGGTCAGTTAGGTTATAGTCGAATGATGTACATAACATTGAAAGCATGTATGTTTAATTATGGTCACATAGGTAAATGATTTAAATCACCTATTGGCATGCATAATAGCTATGTTGAACATTGAAATTTCCTATTGTGTTCTCCAACCATTTGAATGGTTGATTGAAGAACAAGTAAGTCCTAAATGGTGTTGTTCATGATAACTAATTGTATTATGGGTCCTAATATATCTAGTAGGTGCATCATGCATTGTCTATTGAATCCTCACCTATTCGAATTGTTGCTTAAGGTGCAAGAAAGGCTTAAAACGAATTGAACTCGCTAGCTTAAATTGAATGGACTTTTGATTGTAATTGTGGTAACTTACCTAATCCTACTAGGGTGGTTAGAGTATGTTACAGGATCCAAGCATTTTCAGGCCAGGATGTCTTCTTAAGTATTGACCATCTTTTAGTTACATTTCCAGCGCATCTTGAAACGCCTCAATCGGACGTCGCGTGCAGAAAATCATGTATGGGTTCAATATGGGATTTTGGTCTTAATTCGATTTTTCAATGGATTTATTGATTATTTGTAATTAAAATCAAGATTGGATATTTCCCTATATGTTTAAGATTATATTGAATATAGTTTGATACCTTTCCATGTATACCAAGCATAAAAATGGAAAATGCTTTAGGGTTTTTGAAGCCTATAAATAGACTTCATTCCATTGTAATCTTCACATCCACCACTCATTCACTCATCAACCATTCACTTGTAATTCACACACCAAAAGCTTCTGAAATTCACATAGAGATTCTCAAGTTTGTATTGGCATTTTCAAGTTAAATAAAAGAAGAAAAGCTTGGTTTTTAGGTATCTTGTTCTTACTCTTTTGTTCTTTATTTATTCCTTTTATTTTAAATTTAATTATAATTGAAGCAATTCTAACATTTTTTAAAGTTTTAAAGAACCTTGATCTTCATTTTCAAATTTTTTACATGAACACATGATGAACTCTTTAAGATATGGTGTTTGATCTTTGTTTTAAAATAAAAGTGGGTGGATGGTGTTTTTGGGCTTTGTACCCATTTCAAACAAAAGTGGGTCATTTAAGATTTTAATAAATTCTTTTCATTTTTTATTTTATTTAATTTTGTGAATTGGATTCATTTTACCCTTTTTATAAAAACTTTAACGCATTAAATATTTTTTTGTTTGCTTGTTTAAAAAGTAGAACGTAATTAATGCGGTGTCTTACCAAAGGGAGGTAACGGGTTAGAGCCAGAAGTGTTGGTGGTGATTAAAGTTTACTCTCCTGGTGGTAGAGCTGTTAAAATGGAATCAAATTCATAAATGGAAAATAATTTAAATTTTACGTGAATTCGCAAAATCCGACATTAAACATTTTGTAATCGGCTAGGTACCAATTTTTGGGCACTGTGGGGGTGCTAACCCTTCCTCACGCGTAATCGACTCCCGAACCTATTTTTGTTTTCGCAGACAAAAATTGTTGTTTTAATAAAATAAAATATTTTTATTAAAATAACCAAATTTTTAGGTGATCCAATCCCACCTTTTTTTAAAAAAAAGATTGGTGGCGAATCCGTTGTTTTTGTTTTCAAAATGTCGGGCCCCAAAAAAAGGCTTGCGACAGGGACAAAACAACAATTTCAAAACGTCGGGCCCATTTTAAAACTTTACAAATGTTTGCAATTCGGCCCTCTTTTAACCAAATCTATTATGTTCTTTTGATTCAGCCCTCAGATTTATTTTCTTTGCGTTTTGGTCTGTATTCTAGTGTATTAGGCCCCTTAAATTCATGCATTTTATCTCCAGTTTTTATCTTGTTGATGATCTTGCCTTTTTTGTTAAATGTTATTCATGTTTTAATGTGTTAGATTCATGGTTGTTAAGGTTACAACATATGGTTATGATTGGAGTTTCATATATAATGTGTTTATAATATATAGTTAATATATAGTATATAGTTTTTTGTATGATGTATAATATATAGTTTAATGTTCTACAAACTTTATATAGTATAATATGATTTTAAAGTATATAGTATATATATAGTTTTGTAAAGGCTATAATATATACATATAGTTTTCTAAAATGTATAATATGGCTTTTAAAGTGTAATATAGTTTTTTAAAATTTATATAATGAGTTTTTAAAAGCATAATATATGTATATAGTTTTTTATATATATAACACGCTTTTAATATAATATATATATAAATAGTTTTTTTAAATATATAATATGATTCTCAAAATATAGAATATATATGTAGTTTCACAAAGTTTATAATATATAGCTTTATATAATATGTAATATTTTTGTAATATATATATATATATATATATGTATGTACTTATTTTGTTTTTTGGTGTAGGCTTAGATTAGTGGTTTAAACTCTTGATGTGTTTTGGGCCTTGTTGCTTTTGGCTTTGGGCGAGTCACCTCCACTAATCATATGTATGCTTAACTTTTGCTTTGGACTCCTAGTAAGGTGGCATATAGCTCAAACATGTCTTGTTTGCATATTTTTATATGTGTATGATAGTCTTCTAGTGTCTAAGTATTAAATGTGAAAGTTGTTATGTTTTGAATTGGTAAAACTAGTCAAAATGAGCTTAAAGGCACCAAAAGGTAAAATCCTAGTAAATGAATTTGAAATGCCCTAAACTTTTGTATGCTATTAAAAATATGGATATTAGACTTGCTGGTAAAATTTGGTTAAGGTTGGACAACGTTCAACGGGTCAAATTGATTAAAAACCAGCTAGGATTTGTCATTACAGGGCAGGCGTATCGGTACGGGTGATGGCATATCGATATGGCCTTGCATAATTGAACTAAGTAAAACATGGCGTATCGATACGCAAATGGTGGTGTATCGATAAGGATTTGGACAAGAATGTGTTTATTTATGATGTATAATATATAGTTTAATGTTTGAAAAAGTTTACAAAATTGAGTATATAGTATAATATGATTTTAAAGTATATAGTAAATATATATAGTTTTGTAAAATATATAGCTATAATATATACATATAGTTTTCTAAAATATATAATAATATGATTTTAAAGAGTAATATAGTTTTTTAATATATAATTTTTTCTATATAATGGGTTTTTAAAAGCATAATATATGTATATAGTTTATATATATATATAACACGCTTTTAATATAATATATATATAGTTTTTTTAAAATATATAATATGATTCTCAAAATATAGAATATATATGTAGTTTCATAAAGTTTATAATATATAGCTTTATATAATATGTAATATTTTGTAATATATATATATATATGTACTTATTTTTTTTTTTGGTGTAGACTTAGATTAGTGGTTTAAGTTCTTGATGTGTTTTGGGCCTTGTTGCTTTGGGCTTAGGGTGCTTAGTTTAGGTAGTTTGGGCTTGGCTTTGTTTTGGGTTTTAGGACTTGTTAGATTAGCCTTAGATTAGAATTATGCTAATTAATTTATTTAGTTTAAGATCGTGTGCTCGCCTCATAGGGGCACAATCTTTAAATTAATTAGATTAATTTAGGATTAGTTTAGATCCTTAGTTAGATTGAGTTCGAATTGGTTTAATGAATTTAAATTTACCCTTGACTTATTGGGATAAATGTTAAATTCATTAAACTAATTGAAAACTTCATTAATTACCTCTAAGATAAAATAAATGTGGGGATTAGATTGACATTTGAGCTAAAACCATGATTAGTCAATTCAATTTGTTTTAAATAGCATCCTTGGCTTATTGGAATGCTAGTTTAAAATTGATCGAATTAATTATCATGATAATCCATAATTTATTAGGGTTTTTTAGTCTTTAAGGGCTAATTAATTTAGGTTAAATATTAGAATCATTTAGTTAATAAATAGATCACTAATTGGTTTCCCATAATTTGGGCCTCTTCGGTTAGGGCCTTGGGTGGGCTTTTTGTGTGTTTACCCTTAAGCTTTTTGTTTGTCATCCTTTAATTGTCATTCATGTGGCCCTTATTTATCTTGCATTAATTAATTTAAATAATGAAAAATGAGGTATCAATTAGTTTCGATATTTGAGTCGTAATAGTCCAAGCTCAAAGGTTGTTGACCAAATATTTGAATTAATTCTTACCGACTCAAGGTAAAATTAAAACTTGAAAAAAATCATTACATCATATTTTAATTGTTTGCACCATGCATAAAGGTGACGTGCGGGATTCGAACCATAAATTAACACGGCAGTCAGACTTATATGATGTCAGTTTAGTCTATGGTCCGGTGTATCGTCAGCCTTATTAATTAAATATCCAATTAATTCGAACCCACCAACTTGATAAAGCCCGTGTAATTAAGGTCAAATTTTCAATTAAGTACGCCGAATTAAATTCAATTCAAATTCCAACAAATTCCATCAATTTGAAAGCGACAAATGTTTAGGTACCGATTTTCAGGCGTGATGGGGGTGCTAATCCTTCCCCACGCATAACCAACTCTTGGACCCTTTCCAAACAAATCTCTGGTTTCTTATGGTGTTTGGCCTACCTTATCCAAGTGGCCGGTGGCGACTCCAAGTTTTCAATTATTTTTCAAAGGAATAAGAGTTTTCAAAAGGAATCCCTTTAAACCAAGATTTCAAAAATGATTTGGGATAATTTGTATCGAGAGTTTTTTCTAAAAAAGAAAATAAGAACCATCTACTTTTAGAAAAAGGAAAAATCGTCGCTACAGCTTGGCGACTCCTCTGGGGACGATAAAATTGTTTTTAAAAAACAAGAGAGAGTTAGGCCAAAAGAATATTTGTTGCCTTAAAATGATGGAAAATGTTGGAATTTCAATTGATTTTAACGAGGTCAACTCTTTCTTGAAAATGTGACTAAGATTGCTCGGGCTTTGATAATTGGTGGACTTCGAATTAATTTTTCATTTAATTTCTAAGGAATCACCGATTTTGTTGCATCATGTTCATCAAGCTCTATACACGATCTTTGTCCCTTAAGTGAGAGTGAAATGCCACATACCCACGTGAGTAGCCCTCCACGGGTCGGTAATTCACTTCTGGAATCCACGCCTTTTGACACGTGAACAACCCTCCACATCACTAGGTCGTGCTTTCCCTCGAGCCGAAACCAATTTGCAAGCTTGTAATGGGCCACCATAATTGGGGTTCTTGTTTCCTTAGTAGGTAATGGGATAGGTTTGGGTACCCTCGATTAGAACCAAACCATGTGTGAGAATCTAGAAAGCCTGCCCCATTACATATGGATAACCATAACTAGCAAACTTTGTTTCCTTATTTGAATTTTTTCATTGTGTTTATCTCTTCTCATTTCCATTTTATTGTTAGGTTTGTTTCTTCTTTTCCCTTTCTTTACCTTTTTGTTTTGCATATTATTTGCTTTAGCCTTTTTCTTATCTCGATTTTGTGTTTATCATTCTAAATACAAAATTCAATGATGTGTCCTAATTTTTGTTTTGATCAAATAACATCGATGGATTGGTACTCTTTCCTCGAGCATTGGGACTCATTGATCCATTAGTTTTGGATCTATTTGATCATTTGAATAGTGGGACTAATCCAGTACCTGTAATTTTGGCTGAAACTTTTTGATCTTTAAGGTTCTGTCGAGAGCATGGTAGAGGTCACTTTCGAGGAAGCCAACAGCTTTTGACTGTTTGGTTCTATAGCCACCTTTGGACCGATCCCAGTTTTTCAAGGCCCCTTTATGACGGCAAGTTCTTGCTCTTAGAGGAGTTCCTACGAAAGAATGATTGGCCAACCTGAAGATCCAAGGAAGTATGGGAAGATGTCCTCTAAAATCTAAATAGGAAGATATAGTTTGGAGAGTACCGTGGTTGTTGGAAAAGAACATTCTCTATAGATATGGAGAGCATTTATGGGTACCACAACTTGGCCTTTGGGGGCATACTGCATATGCACCTCTTCTAGTTTTGAGACAGTACAGTTCGAAACAATTTGTGTCGGCCACCAAAGGTCTAAATGAGTTCAACGTGGATTATGCGAAGGAGAAGGGCTACAAGATGATCGTATATAATGCTTCTTTAACTTGGAATAACGCAAGACGGGTTAGGATCGTAAATGCTCTGTACATGGTCACTCCCGATTACGAAGCATGGCAATTTAATCGTGTCAACGACAACATTCCCCATTTGAATCCCCATAGAAAGAGATCTATAGAGGAGCGATTGACCACGCTTCTTACCGAGGCCGATTTGATGAGGAAACAACTTGAAGAAGAGCAAAAGAGGTACCTCAAGCTCAAGGAGAACGCCCATCAAGAAAAGTTCGACTTCGAATTAGAGAAGACACAATTTGAAGGAGTAATTAAAGATCTACAAAGGAAAAGAGATGAGTTGGAACTCAAACTCAAGATGGAGAAGGAAGAGATTTAGAAGCTTAAAAGGTTAAATAAAAACAAAAGAGTCGTGAAAGGCGAACCAAGGGAAGGGTTAGAGCTCCGGTTGAAGAAAGAGAAAAAGAGCTGAGAATTAAAAAAGAATGTTTTACGAGCACAAAGATTAAGTGCTCGCTTTAACCGAAGAAGTGAAGAATCTAAGAATCTCCACTAAAGACATATCGAGAAGGAACAACACCAAAATGAAACCTTGAAAGATCAAGTAAAGTGTTTGGAAAAATCTCTTTTTAAGCATAAGGGTTCAACTAGCAAGCTAAAGGCCAACAACTTGGAGAATCAAGTCTTGACGACTCGCGTCGATGAGTTGGAAACCGAGGTTCAACAGCTCAAGGATCATGTGGCAAGCCTTAGGGGAGCGATTCGAGTACGCCCAACGCTGAGTTTGGAGCAACTGCACTTCGCTGCCTACATAATTTGGAGGCAAGAACAAGAGTTGGTACAAGGGATGAATCAGATGCAAGAGGTTGCCCAAAATGTACAGATTTTGGTGGAAGATGCTACCGAACTCCATGACTGTGTGGACGATGATTCCAAAAAACGAAGAGAGGATTGTTTGGATTCCGATGGAGATCATTGACCTTGATACTACCTTGAAGACATATGTGTAGTTGGTTTTCTTTAAGTTATTGTAACAAGACAACGATTCCATTAATGAAAGTCGTTTAACGATGAAATTTGCCAAACTCAGTGTTGCTCTTTGCATTCATACATGATTCTTTCATTTGCATTCTTTGTTTAAATGTTAATAATCATTTAATTAGTGCATTTGTTTGCATTTTTTTAGTAATTTCCATTTATTAATTAAAAAGCTTTCTATTTCAGAAAGATTGCATTTTGCTTCTTAAAATTATCATCATTCCACACCTATATTACACTCGCTCACGGCAAAGCAAATGGAGGAGAGCTTTGCCAAGTTGGAAGCCGGCCTACGTGGCCAGATGAAACGAGCCTAACAAGAATTAAGGGACACCATCATCAAGTCTCAGCATGACATGAGGAAGGAAATATCCCAGTTGCTACAAGCTCGGCTAGGACCAGATCTGAGGGGTAAGAGTACTATTGAGAATCCTGCCCAAAACTCAGGGGATCGCCCTTATGCCCATATTGTCCAGAACCCTCTGCTTGTTGATCCTCTCTAAATCCTCCACAAGGTGCATCTTCCTCTCATGTTGATCTAGCTGCTCAAACTCAATCGGGGTGACCTTCAAAACCCCCGATATTATTAGGGACAACATCCCAAACTTTGATGATTTGGTGAAGTTGAACCAAATGAACGAGTTCACTAAGCAATTGGAGGATACCCGAAAAGACCTAGAGGAAAAGTTTCGAGTGAAGGAAGATGAGGATGGCTTTTACGGGTTAACTGCTAGGGAACTCAGTTTGGTCCCCGATGTAGAAATCCCATATAAGTTCAAGACCCCCTGAATTTAAAAAGTTCGATGGAACGACCTGCCCTACTGCTCATATAGTGATGTTTTGTCAGAAGATGGATGGGTTTACTGACAATGAGAAGCTCCTAATTCACTGCTTTCAGGACAACTTAGTGGGATCTGCTTCGAGATGGAACAATCAGCTAACAAGGGCACAAATTAAGTCATGGAGGGATTTGGCAAAAGCTTTTACTGATCAGTATAAGCATATAACTGACATGGTTCCCAACCGACCACTGTTGCAAGGTATGGAACAAAGGCACAACAAGACCTTTTGTGAGTACTTCCAAAGATGGCTTGATATGGCAGCACAAGTTCAACAACCGCTTCACAAGCACGAGATCTCCCTAATGTTTATAGACACGTTAAAAGGGACGCTCTATGATTGATTGATCAACAACCCAATTAGCAATTTTGCAGAGATGGTCATGACTAGTGAACGCATCAAGGCTGCCATGAAAAGTGGAAGAATCGACGGAGAGGATCATTCATGCAAACAATACAAGAAAAGGACCATGAGGTGAACAATACAAACACCTTCGAAGAAATCAAGAACTTCACCATCTCCCAGGCCCAAGCCACAACGGGGAATGCCTGAAACTTTAATAAAAGGGAATATAGGGGACCTAAGAAGGAAAGGGAGGATAGGTCCTTCACTCTGTTGCCAATCTCTTACAAAGAGCTCTACTCACAATTGTATAAGGCTGATCTAGTTCGAACTTATCATGTTACTCCTTACAATCCACCTTACCCAGCATGGTATGACCCTTAGGTACGTTGCGAGTATCATGTCGATGTCCTGGGACATTCGATTGAAAATTGTATGGTATTCAAGAAGTTCATCCAGAATTTGTTTCAGATCGGAGTATTACAGTTAGGAGAACCGAGCACGACCAAAAACCTACCAAGTCATGGAGGTCAAGGCATGAATGCTATTAAAGACGAGAATACCAGAAAAGCTAGAGAGAACGTGTCTAAAGTTCGGTCATTGTTAAGGTGGGTTTTCCAACGTTTGTGTATGGCACGCCTCATTAACCGGGGAATGGTGATTGTAGAAGAAGGTTGTGGCCCGTATTGTAAGTAACATCAATCGGGAGATAATGAGATTTAGGAGTGTGAGGAGTTTCGTTAGCTGATACAAGCAATGATGGAAAACAAGGAAATTGAGTTTTTTGAAAAAGATGAAGGAAGAAAGATTTAGAAGTTTGTGCATCAGAGAGTCAAGAGACCAAGTATAGTGCGAAGAGACCACTTGTCCTGGGTCTCAAGCCAAATGAGACCAGCGCACGAAAGGCAGTTCCCAAGATGATAATTGCTTCTCCAAGGTTTTTTCCTTTCAAGGATAAGGAGATGGTTCTATGGAACTATGCTGGAAGCATTACAATGTCGGGTTCCTCTAGTTTACACGGAGGAGAAGACGTAGAAATAGGGATAAAACCCATTCAAGAATAACCTTTAGAGCCAAAAGCCGAAGAGGTAAATGATGTGGGGCATCTCATGAGGAGTGGTCGATGCTATGCTCCAGAGAACCAAAAGGCACCGGAAGAACCAAAAGAGAAAGGTAAGGAAGTCGATGTGTGCCTTTAGAGCCTTGGAACTTGTCAATTCTACCTTTGTTGCCGAAGGAAGCAATATTCCATGCCCTAATTTATCAAATTTTACTAAAGTGGTGGTATACAAAACCCTAGGAAAAGGAGAAAAAAAAGGAAAGGCTTGGGAAAGAATCTGCAAGGACGCCTCCGTCCTATCAAGGTGATCCACAAAGTTGACCACTTCAGACTCGGTTACAAGCCAAATTTCTTACAAAAAAAGCAAGAATAGAAGAAAAAGCAAGAGCAAAGGAAGGCTAGGCTTAGAGGGGAGGACATTCCGTGGGCCCTTATCATCAACAGAGACTTTAAAAGTGTTTTCATATTTGGTGGAATTCGAAATCCAGAGGTGGATGTCCAATAGGCAAACCGAGAAGATGAAAGGTGCCTCCAGGAAGAGTTGATCAGTGAGGCTTTTGAACAGATGAATGTGGATATTATTGGCAACGAGAGCGAGGCTAATCAGTTTCTGGCCAAGATTCACTCATGCCTCCTAGGAGAAGAGCTCAACAATTGGACCTTTGGGGACGTACTAGCATTTTTAGGAACAAATCAAAGTAATGATCAGAACAAACCCGTTACTTTTGCCCGAAAGTAACGGACATCCTTTGTAAAAAGGGCAGATATGTCATAGCTATCTGCTTTAAATGAAATAGACCATGTCTACATTTTTCTTCTCAAATGGCAAACACAGCATTCATTCCATTCCATTTCATTTATTATGTATTTATTTATTTATTTGTTTGTTTATTTATATATTTATTTGTTCATATCATGAGCTATACATTTCCTTTCCCAATACGCACTTTCAAAATCGTGCAGGCCTCTTAATATAAATTGTATGAATAATGTGGAACTTAATCCTAAAGTAGATTTTGAACGACCACGTACTTGGCGGAGGTAGAAGAGGAGGATGATGGGATTCCCGATGAGCTACTAAGAATGATGTCCAGTGAGGAAAGGTAGATCCTTCCACACCAAGAGAAGATAAAGATTTTAAATTTGGGGACTAATGAAGAAAGGAAAGAAGCAAAGATCGAAGGTACCTTGTCACCAAACGTCAAGCAAGAGTTGGTGTGACTGCTTATAGAATTCAAAGATGTGTTTGCATGGTCATACCAGGATATGCCAGGCCTAAACATAGATATTGTAACACACAAGCTCCCCATTAAGCCGGGATGCAAGCCCGCCTAGCAAAAAATTCGAAGAATAAGGACAAACATGTTTTTTAAAATTAGAGATGAGGTAAAGAAACAGTTTGAGGCTGGATTTTTAGAGATTTCTAAGTACCCATAATGGGTGGCTAACATAGTACCAGTACCAAAAAAGGATGAGAGGGTACGTAGATTATAGGGACCTTAATAAGGTGAGTCTCAATAACAATTTCCCTTTGCCTCATATTGATACTCTAGTTGACAATACTGCTAGGCATGCTTGGTTTTCCTTTATGGATGACTTCTCAGGGTACAATCAGATCAAAATGCATCCCGAGGATATGGAGAAGACCACTTTCGTGACCATGTGGGGCACGTTTTGCTACAAGGTGATGCCTTTTGGGTTGAATAACGCCGGGGCAACGTATTAAAGAGCCATGGTGACCTTGTTCCATGACATGATGAATAAGGAGATTGAGGTGTACGTGGATGACATGATAGCCAAGTCCCGAACTGAGGAGAAACACCTCCAAAATTTGCGAAAACTCTTACAGAGGCTAAGAAAGTATCAGTTGAAGCTCAATCCCGCCAAATGTACCTTTACGGTAACATCTGGGAAGCTATTAGGTTTCGTGGTAAGTCAGAAAGGCACCGAGAATGATCTGACAAGGTGAAAGCAATCCAAGATCTCCAACTACCTCAAACTCAAAAGGAAGTCTGAGGATTTTAAGGAAAGTTGAATTACATCTCCTGTTTCATATCTCAATTGACCGGTAAGTGTGACCCCATCTTTAGACTACTCCGGAAAAGTAACCCAGGAGTTTGGGATGAAGATTGTCAATAAACACTAGAAAAGATCAAGAAGTATTTGACTAGTCATCCAATCTTAGTAGCACCAGTACCAGATAGGCCGTTTATTTTGTACTTGGCAATTTTTGAAAATTCTATGGGATGTGTGTTGGGACAACACGATGACTCGGGCAAGAAAGAAAGGGTGATCTATTACTTGAGCAAGAAATTCACCGAGTGTGAGACACGATACCCATTGATCGAAGGTTATGTTGCATATTGTATCACAACACTTATTTGATTTCCCGAATAGATCCATTGAAATTTTTTATGGAAGCACCAACATTGACCGGGAAAGTGGACCATTGGCAAATGCTTTTGTTAGAATTTGACATCGCTTATGTGAGTCAGAAGGCGGTAAGAGAAACTGTGGTGGCGGATCTTTTAGCAAGTCGTGCCTCAGAAAACTATGAGCCGTTGGATTTCAGTTTCCCATATGAAGAGTTGATATGTGATATATTCGAGGGAATGTCCATTACTGAGAATGGGAGATGGAGGCTTTATTTTGATAGGGCATCGAATACCCTAGGCCATGGAATAGGGGCAGTTTTGGTCTCCCCTGAAAATGTCTACTACCCTTCTACAAGTAGGTTAGAATTCTTTTGTACCAACAATATAGCCAAGTATGAGGCTTGTCATGGGAATCTGAGCGGCCGTAGAGAAAAAGGTCAAGGTGCTCTGGGTTTTTGAAGATTCTTCTTTAGTAAGTTATTAGCTTCGGAACGAATGGGAGACTAGAGATCCAAATTTGATCAAGTACTACGACTTGATCTAAGATTTAGTCAAGGATTTTGAAGAAGTCAGTTTCACCTACTTGCCAAGAGAGAATAATCAGATGGCCGACGCCCTAGCAATTTTGGTTGTCGTATTCGAAGCAAGCCGGGCAGGCGAGATGGTGCCAATCGAAATACAAACTTTTTAGGTACCAGCCCATTGCTATAGTTTGGAAGAAGAAGAGGACAGTAATCTATGGAATTTTAACATCCTCTAATAAATCAAGTTCCAGACTTATCCAAAGGGGGCTGATGATAATGACAAAAGGACTATCAGAAGGATAGCATCGGGATACGTCCTTGAAGGGGAAATCTTGTACAAAAGAAGTAAGAATCAGATACTGTTGAGGTGTGCAGTGCTCAGGAAGCCGAAACCATTTTAGCAAAGGTCCACGGAGGCTTATGTGGGACTCAGGCTAGTAGATTCTCGATGGAAAGAAAAATCATGAGATATGGCTATTTCTGGTCAACTATGGAAGGAGATTGCATCAGTTATGCAAAGAAATGTCACAAATTTCAAATCTATGCCGATAAGATACACTCCTCGTTGGTGCCTTTTTCGCACCATGAATTCACCGTAGCCCTTCGCTACTTGGGGAATGGATGTCATTTGTCAGATACACTCGAAGGCTTCCAATAGGAATCATTTCATCTTAGTCGCTATTGGTTACTTCACCAAGTTGGTAACGTCACGAGAACGATGGTCTGCAAGTTTATCAAGAACGAAATCATATGTTGTTATGGTTTGCCTGAAAAGATTATCATCAACAATGCTTCCAACTTGAACAATAAGGTGATAGCCGAGGTGTGTGAGCAATTCAAGATTGTGCATAATAATTATATTGTTTATTGCCCCAAAATGAATGGGGTGATAGAGGCGGCAAATAAGAATATTAAGAAGATCATAGCAAAAACTACGGAGACATTTAAGGATTGGCATGAGAGGCTCCCTTTTGCTTTGTTTGCCTATCGGACATCTGTGAGAACATCCACTGGGGCAACACTGTACTCTTTGGTATAAGGCACGGAAGCGGTGTTACCCATCAAGGTAGAGATCCCATCGCTTCAAATTTTGAACAAGGTGAAGTTGGATGAAGCCGAGTGGATACAAGCCAGATTTGATCAATTGAATCTCCTCGAATAAAAAAGGTTAAAAGTTGTCTCTCATAACCAAATGTATCAAAAAAGAATGATGCGAGCTTATAACATGAAAGTTCACCCCAAGGAGTTTCAAGAAGGGGATCTGGTGTTAAATAAGATCTTGTTGAACCAAAGAGACTTCTAAGGAAAATGGATGCCCAATTGGGAGGGGCCCTATTTCCTGAAAAATGCCTTCTTCGGGGAGAGTTAATTCTAACAGAGATGGATGGGAAAGAATTGAACAACCCAATAAACTCAGACTCCGTCAAGAAGTATTACGCGTGAGAAGAAGAAAAAAGAAAAAAAGAAAGAAAAAGAAAATGAGGGTTTAAGATGAAAACCCAAAAAATGGGCACCTTAAAACCAAAGGGTGGTCTGAATTGAAAATCTAGAAAGGACAATTCAAATGAACTTAAAATTCTGGGGATTCGGATGACGAGCTTTGTGACAGTTGTAATACAATACGCTAGTCCTCAGGTCATTGGAGATAACCAAGAGTGGTTAGTGAGAGATCCGCCAAAGTTGATGGGTTCACATCATTCATACAATTGACATCTTCTATATCTTTTTCTCTCTTCTCATGTTTTCCATAGCTTTCCAAATCATCCTAATTAATAAAGTTATATACTAGTTTCTTTTATTTATTTCATATTTATTCTGCGGATAGGTTGGCATAGAAAGAAAAAGTAAAGGATTTCTTGACATTACTAAGATGCAACCTATTAAGTGCAGGTTTAATCTCATACGAGAATTGAGCCCACCGAAGTTAAAAGCCAGAGAAAACTGGAGAAGAAATTGACAAGAATCCACCAAGAAGATATATTGAGTGCCAATCATGTTAAAATCCAAGGGACCATGGGCGAAAACCCGCAAGGGTGCCTAAGAAAAAAAACAACAACAAAAAAACAAAATAAAAGAAAGAGAAAAAAGGGAAAAGAAAGAAAACAAAAAAGAAAAAGAATGTCTAAAGTGAAAACTTGAAAGGGCGCTTTAGAGCAAAAGGTTCAAAGAGCTCAAAAAGGACGGCATAAAGGGTGAACCCGAGTGAGGGAGGAGACGCCACCCTATTAAAGAAGAGAAGTGAAAAGCACACGAAGGCCCAAGACAAGGGGGCAAGAAAGGAAAGTTCTCGAAAAAGTTTAAAACTTGCTATTATTCATGCATCATTTCTAGTTAGGCACCCCTAGGTTAGAAGCATGCTAACCTGCATCATTACAGCTTTTTCGTTTCTTTTTATAGATAATCAAAGGGTAGACCAAATACCTCCTAAGAAGAAGAGCAAAAGACAAAGCAAAAAACCTAACAAGGATATCATGCGAATAAGTCGTTTGAAGGTTAGTTGGCTCGTCTACTGCCATTTCGGAAGGACATGCCAATGGTACCCGAATTGTTTTCTACCATTTCGGGAAAACAGTTTATTTGAATTCATTTGCTGCCGCTCCGTGGAATGAGTCGTTTGCTAACTTGTCTGTTCGTAGCCGCTTCGGAAGGACATGCCAACGCTACCCAGTTGTCTTCGCCACTCCGGGAAAACAAGTTATTTGGATTCGCTGGTTGCCATTCCAAAAGAGCAAATTGTCCGACAGGGAAGTAGGACAAAATTAGTGCTTATGGTCTTTGCTTTATTCTTGTTCCACAAGTACAAGCAAAGAGGGGCAGCTGTAATCACTAATTTTGTCCAGGGTGGACCCGGTTTTATTTTTGTTTTTGTTTTTACAATAATGGGCTAATATATGTTACTACTATTTAAAAAAATATGGGCTTTGGTTACTTTATCCTTCTATTAAAGCCTAATAAAATCAAAAAAAATAATTAATTACTAGTTCTATTTTAGTTAAGCATTTATATATATATATAGGTGTTGTTATTTGCTATCATATTATGCTATTTATTATCATATTATATGTTATGTTTTTAAAACCCAAAAACACCAAAGTATTACTAGTTAAGTATTGAAAATCTTATATTATACTAGTCTTATATATATATATGATATGTTGCTATATATTATCATAATTTGCCATATTGTTATCCAATTATTAAAAAATTGATATCATATTAGTTGTTCTATTATTACTATGGAAACCAGAATATATATGTATATAAATTAAATAAAACCCAATATATATAAATGAAAGCCCAAGTTTTAAATATCCATTTACAACTTAAAAGCCCCAAGAAATTACATCATACATTTGGCCCGATAAGCCCATATTTAATATTAACCCTAATCTAATCTAATAACAGTTATGCATTTTGTGCACTTAGATATTAGATGTTCGATCCAGATCGGATCAGACGGTTTAGATAGAACCAATGAGAGGTTAATCGGTTATCTCACTCGTGCATGCAAATCACTTTAACTCTCTATCTCCTCACGCATCGTACGCACGACTCTTCGATTTCCCCCTGCGCGCGTGGAGTTCAAGCGCGCCCTTTCAGACAGACTGTTCAAATAGACACATCGGCATTGAAGATGTTGACTGACCATTTGCATGCCACGTCCACCATTGGCAAGTCTTTCTTCGGCTCCAAGCGACTAAGACTCTTCCACATCATGGTCGCCCGGCCACAAAAATAGCCAAGCCAGCAGCCGTAACAGTCTCTCTGGTCCCCTCCTCCCCACGGTCGGCCACCGCATACAAGAAAACAAAAGGTCGAATGTTAGGAAAATGATATTAGGGGACAAACCAACAATTTTAGAGGAGGCACCAAATTACCAGATTTTCAAAGGGTAACCAATAGAAAATTTCTAGGGTTTTTATATTTTCTAAAATCATTGTAATTTCACAGGGTACAAGTAGTAAAACCCCAGACTATTGTAAGGGATTCAAAATCATTCTTGGATTTCATACGAGTAATAGAGCAGAAAGGAAAAAACCCTCAAGTTTTGAGGTATACATCTTCTCCTCTTTCTTAACATGTATTAAGCATACATAGAATAGGGTTTCGAGTCTTTTACTTCTGGTTTTGTATCCTTCTTCGTGTTGGTTCATCTTCAGACGCTTCTCCTTCTTCGGTTGGTGTCTTTCCTCACCGACGACAAGCCTACTAGCCCTTTCGGGACCACGAATGGTGAGTCAGACGGAGGGATGGTTTGAAAGGGTTAGTTTTGGGTATCGTTGTTTTTAAAAAAAAGAAAGGGAAGAGGTTCTTGTTTTCTCCAAAATGAGTCTGAATCTGGTTTTGGGAGCGAAAAAGAAGGCATTTTTTAGGTTTTAAGGTTCCCCGATAGCCGTTCAATGACGGCCGATACGGCGAAAAGAGCATCTTTTTCTTGGCTCGTCTCTGATGAATGGTGGTGTTCATCAGAGACGGTGGGAGAGTTGAGAGCTCCGGGGAGATTTTTACCAAAAGAAGCAAAAAAGAAGATGGCTTAGATTTATATTTTGTTCAAACGTTTTACAAAAATGTTATTTACCATTAAAACCCTCCGCTCCATTTTAATTGCTCTCAAAGGGTTTTCGCACCCCTAAATAACAACATTAGTCATTCTATGTGGGTAAATTACGCCCTAAAAGAGCTTCCTTCTTTTGCAATTCTATCCTTAATCCTTTAAACTTTAAAAATGTTTGCAATTCAGCCCTCTTTTAACCAAATCTATTATGTTCTTTTGATTCAGCCATAAGATTTATTTTCTTTGCATTTTGGTTTGTATTCTAGTGTATTAGGCCCCTTAAATTCATGAATTTTATCTTCAGTTTTTATCTTGTTGATGATCTTGCCTTTTTTGTTAAATGTTATTCATGTTTTAATGTGTTAGATTCATGGTTGTTAAGGTTACAACATATGGTTATGATTGGTGTTTCATATATAATGTGTTTACAATATATAGTTAATGTCACATCCCTAAAACTGGCCTAGTCGAAATTTGGTTTCGGTGACTGGAAATTTTGTATCGGATATGCTCGGAAATGTAACCTCTCAATCCTTGTACCCAATTTTGTAACAATGAAAGTTAATAGGGATTGATTTAAGGCGTGGGGATTTTTTGTAAGAAATTGAAAGCTGAGAATTTTGATTTTGAGCTAGGCGTATCGATACGGCTAGACTGGTATCGATACGGCTGAACTAGTCGTTCGATACAGCAAGACTTGTATAGATACGGCCTAACTGGCATAACGAACTTACCTATTTTAGCCTAGCCATATTGATACAGCTATAGGCCGTATCGATACGGGTCCCCTATTCGAAGATGTTTTAATAGCTAAATCAAAATAATTGAAAGTAGGTGATGATTC
Source organism: Hibiscus mutabilis (assembly GCA_019671005.1). Classification (NCBI taxonomy): domain Eukaryota; kingdom Viridiplantae; phylum Streptophyta; class Magnoliopsida; order Malvales; family Malvaceae; genus Hibiscus; species Hibiscus mutabilis. The sequence continues at coordinate 51,897,080 of CM033714.1, forward strand.
ACCTCCTTGCTTGCCTCCCCATCACGTGGGATTAATCTGAAAATATGACAATTAGCCATCCAATGTCAATAGTCAAATTGGGAAAGTAATTTCTTGGTTGGGTTAAGCAAACCCTCAAGTGAGGGAAATGTTCTTATTGGTTGTTAAGGGGTGGGGAAATGATTAAGTTGTGTTGCCTCAAATTAGACAAAAAGGGAAAGGTCTCTTCACTTGCCCATTTCTTCCCAAAAGAAAAACTTAAAGGAAACCAAGCTAGCACCACCATTGTTGTCTTCAACCTTAAGCAAGCATACACCTCCCTTATTGAATACCTTAGGCTCAATTTTTCTTTGATTCGAAACCTCCATAGCAAAGCTATCGATAGGTAAGTAAAAGCCCTCAATCAATTGTTGAATTCTATGGATAATTGGAGTTTAATTTCAAAACGAAATTCTAAGCCTAATATTTGAAATGAGTACTACATCATTATAGTGATTATAATAATAATTCCTTGTATTTCTTCCTAGTTCAAAAATTGGAAGGAAACAATCAGTCACCTTCATCCAAGTCTAGAAGCAAAAGAATTGAAATCTGGGAATCCTAAAAGCTTCTATGCACTAGGTGAGTGTAGTCGTGTCAAGGGATAGGCAAGGTGCCATCCCGTTGCATTCTTTTTGTGTTATAATTTGCATTTTGTTTAAGGGCACAAGTAGAGTAAGCTTTTGTGGATGCTAATAGAAAGAATGGTAAGTTTCTGACATGGATTAATATGTGTAAGTTCATATATGATCTTGAATTTTGCTATGTGTGAATTTGATATGAATATGCTACGATATGATATATGGAGGTAAGCTCAATTTGACATCCGATATGATATGGCTTACGATTACAAAGGTAAGTTTATATTGTAATATGTGACCTTGGAAATTTGTGTACATTGGATACAATTGGCATGTCATAGGGTTATTTGAGCTCACCAAGTAAGGGATTGGACTACGGTCCGGGGCTACGGCCTATATGTGGTGGGATAAGATTGGTTTGTGTAAGGGATATTTTTTGGAGCTACGGCTCAAGGCTACAGCCTATTTCCGATATGTGTGGTGTACAGGGGAATCCGCGTATCTATTGGTTACCATGTCCAAGGGAAAAGATATGTTTATATGATTTATAATTTCTACATGGAATCATGACTATTGGCTTTGAATATGTTTTATTGTGATTGATGCTATGTAAAATGTCACCTAAGCATGCCTATATGTTATTCATGCATTTGATAAACTTGTTGTGCATTTGTTATGACTACCTCACTAGGCTATGTAAGCCTAACATTCGTGTGTCTCATGCATTTCATGATCTTGAAGTATTCTGAGCTTTGGTCATGTAATTGCGGTTGCAAGTCACCTCCACTAATCATATGTATGCTTAAATTTTGCTTTGAACTCCTAGTAAGGTGGCATATGGCTCAAACATGCCATGTTTGCATATTTTTATATGTGTATGATAACCTACTAGTGTCTAAGTATTAAATGTGAAAGTTGGTATGTTTTGAATTGGTAAAACTAATCAAAATGAGCTTAAAGGCACCATAAGGTAAAATCCTAGTAAATGAATTCGAAATGCCATAAAATTTTGTATGATATTACAAATATGGATATTAGACTTTATGGTGAAATTTGGTTATGTTTGGACAATGTTCAATGGGTCAAATTGATTAAAAACCAGCTAAGATCTGTCATTACAGGGCAGGCATATCGATACGGGTGATGGCGTATCGACGGCCTTGCTTAATTGGACTAAGTAAAAAAGGGTGTATTGATATGCAAATGAGGGTGTATTGATACGGATTTGGACAGTAAGGTCTGAAAATTAAATTGTATCGATACGGCCTTAGGCTGTACCGAAACGAGTCAACCTTAGTCAATGTGTATTGATACGGGCTTAGGGTATCGATACTGTCTTGTTACACTTGAACTTGGAATTTGGAAAATTAGCTTAGCTTACCGATACGGTCTTAGGTGTATCGGTACGGAGTCAGTTAATTCTGTTAAAAGTCTTAAATTACGAATTGGTCACTAAGTTTTAATTGGCCTAATTGGATAGGTAAATGATCTCTACTAGTAACGAAACTTCACAGGTTAATAATTGGTAGGTTTAATTGTAGTTTAGTAAAAGGAAATTCTGATAAGGACCTCTAATTTGTAATATTTACAATTTAGTACCTAAGTTTGAAAATTTTTAAAATTCATCCCCAAATTGAGTAAGCTACCAATGAATAGTTTGTTTAAGTCTTAAAAAGGGTTGAATAAACTTATTGAATAAGATTCTGAACTCTGAATATGTCTCTGAACCTCTGATATATTTTTCGGTAGCACTTTCTGACCTGGTTCTCTACAGGCCGGGAAGGGGTGTTACATTTGTAGTATCAGAGCTTAGGTTTAGTCGGTTCTAGGACTAAAGTCTGTTACGATTCTGCATCTACATATGCCACCTAGGAGTTTAATTGTATATGTTATCTGTGACTTACAACTTACACGATTAAATCATTTCTGTATGATTAAATCTGAAAATGTTTGCACCTATCGATAGGCGTGCTGTGAATAAACCACACCCCGGCTCCTCCTCGACAGAAAGGGATAATATGAGGGCTGAGGTTAGACCTGAACAAGTGGGACAGAATGACCCACCTTATCATCCTTCGATACCTCCCGCTCAGCAGGAGTATCTAATGTCAATGGCTGAAATGATTAAACAAGTGGTTGTGTCTCTTAGGCAAGAGCCCCCACCGCAACATGCTGAAGCCCCTCCATCTGCTTCCAAAGCCCCTGTTGACAAGCTTTGTCAGTATCCAGTTTACACCTTCACTGTGTAGGACCTGGATAATCCTGAGATAGCAGAGTATTGGCTGGAGAATACTCTTTAAGTTTTGAATAAACAAATGAGGTGCTCTGATGAACAAAAGTTGGAGTGCGCTCTAGCACTAATTTCTGAGAAGGCTCGGAGTTGGTGGGATACTGTGACACTCACCGTACCTGAGCATAAAGTTACGTGGGACTTCTTCCTTCAGGAGTTTCGCAAGAAAACATTAGTGAGCACTACATTGCTGAGAGGCGTAAGAAGTTCCTCCATCTAAGACAATGAGGACGACCCGTGGAACAGTATATCCATGACTTTTGCAAGTACTCGAGGTATGGGATTGAGATCATACGTATGAAAAAAGAGAAATGTAGAATGTTCATTGATGGCCTCTGTGATGAACTACGTCCTCTCTTCTCTGCCTTGGAGATAGAGGATTTCCAGACCTTGGTCAACCGAGCCATTGCTACTAAAGCCTCCTAAAAGGCTTATGAAAGAAGGAAGGGGAACCAATCTAGATCCGACAAGAGATTCTGAGATGATTCTAGACCTCTTATGCCTCAGAAGAAAAGTAGACAGTGGGACCAGAAGTTTGCCACCTTTCAACAGCTACCAAGATCAGGATACGTGCCACAGTCCCAATCTCCAAGGACATCTGTTGCTCGTACAGCTTCAGTTGATAGTACGGGCAGTTCCGAAAGAGGTTCACAGCTTCCTTTATGTAACTTTTGTCAAAATAGGCACCCTGGATAGTGCCACAGACAGTCCAGATCCTGTTACTTTTGCGGTGAGTCTGGCCACTTCATCAGGTAGTGTTCGTAGAATCCAAACGCTCCTACCTCTGTGGCTTCTCAAAATAACCCTGCTAAGGGAAGAGGAGCAAAACAAGTACAATCTAGATCAGCGGAGAGACCTCGTAACACTAACGCTCCTTCAGTCGGACACGATCGTCAGACCTCAACCCAGATGTATCATGTACGATGCCGAGAACAAGAGGATGATCTAAATGTGATTGCAGGTATGGTGGAACTATGTTCATGTCTTTTTTATGCTTTGGTAGATCTAGGCTCTACGCATTCCTTCATTAGTGAACCATTGATTGAAAAGTATGCTCTAGAATCTGAACATGTTGCTTCCGAGATTATTGTCTCTAACCCACTAGGGGATAGTGTGGTTATTCGGTTGGTTTGTAAAGCCTCTGCTATGAAGATCCAAGGGATCCCATTTCCGGCCGACTTGATGGCCTTACCTTTCCATGAGTTTGATCTCATGCTAGGCCTTGATTGGCTAGCTGAGCATCAAGCCTGGGTAGATTGTTCGAAAAAAAGTTATACCTCTATGGACTCGGCAAGGAAAATATAACCTTAATGAAAACTGAACCTGATCCAAGTAAAGCTATCTTGTGTGCCATGGAGTTTAAAGAAGATCTAAAGCTTGAGAATGTACCGGTGGTGAAAGAATTTCTTGATGTGTTTCCCGATGAACTTCCAAGACTCCTTCCAACCCGAGAAGTGGAATTTGGAATTGAAGTACAACCGGGGACCACACCCGTCTCCATCACTCCGTACCGAATGGCTCCAGTTGAATTAAAAGAGTTGAAGGCCCAAATACAAGATCTCTTGGACAAGGGATTCATCCGACCGAGTTCCTTACCCTGGGGAGCACCGATTTTGTTTGTCAAGAAGAAGGATGGGTTGATGCGTCTGTATGTTGACTAACGTTAGTTGAATAGAGAACCATTAAGAACAAGTATCTGTTATCGAGGATCAATGATCTCTTCGATCAATTGAAAGATACTTCTATCTTCTCTAAGTTAGACTTGCGATCCGGATATTATCAAATGTTAGTGAATGAGTCTGATGTTCCAAAGACTGCCTTCTGAACTAGATATGGCCACTATGAATTCTTAGTAATGCCTTTTGGGCTTACGAACACACCTGCAGCTTTCATGGATTTGATGAATCGTGTATTCTAACCCTATCTAGACAAGTTCATGGTTGTGTTCATAGATGACATCTTGATTTACTCCAAAGACAACCATTCATGAAGAATATCTCCGAATTGTGATACAAACTCTCTGGGAGAAACAATTATATGCTAAGCTTAGCAAATGTGAGTTCTGGCTATCTGAAGTATTCTTTTTGGGACATGTGATCTCTTCTACGAGAATTCATGTGGACCCAAAAAAGACTCAAGTGGTTCTTGATTGGATTCCTCTTAAGAATGTTAGAGAAGTCCGTAGATTTCTAGGCATTGCAGGTTACTATCGTAGATTCGTTCAAGGATTCTCGATGATTGTTGCACCCTTGAAGAAGCTTCTTCGTAAAGAAACTCTCTTTGTATGGACCATGGAACAAAAAATGAGCTTTGATCAGCTTAACAAGTTCTGACCCATGCCCTATTTTGGTGCAACCTGAATCGAGTAAGGACTTCACCGTATACAGTGGTGCATCCCACCTGGGATTGGGCTGTGTGTTGGTGCAAGAAGGAAAGGTCATAGCCTATACTTCACATCAGCTTAAACCTTACAAGCTAAACTATCTGGCACATGATCTAGAGTTGGCCACTGTTGTGTTTTCCTTAAAGATTTGGAGGCACTATCTTTACAGTGAGAAGTGTTACTTGTACACTGATCACAAGAGTCTAAAATATCTTTCGATTCAGAAAGAGTTGAATCTCTATTAATGACGGTGGATGGAGCTTTTGAAGGACTACGACTTGGTTATTGATTACCACCCCGGTAAAGCCAATGTCATAGCTGATGCTCTTAGTCAGAAACCTACTCCCTCTCTAAGGCATTTGAATGCTCATTTTCGACTCAAAAAGCATGGCACGTTGTTGGCTGAATTGAGAGTTTAGTCAAGCATTGTGTCCCGAATCAAAGCACTCCAAGAATCTGATGAGGAGTTACAAGTTCTTATTGAGAAGATCAAGGATAAGCCAAATCCTGATTTTGCTATGAATTCTGAAGGTTTGTTGTGTTTTCGGAACCATATATGTGTCCCCAACGATGATGATCTTTGGGATCAAATCATGAATGAAGCTCATTCGAGTCCTTTCTCTATTCATCCTGGAGCTATCAAGATGTATAAGGATCTAAAATAGTTGTATTGGTGGTCCGGCAAGAAAAGTAAGATCACAGACTTTGTGGCTAGGTGCTTGACTTGTCAACGAGTTAATATCGAGCACAAGGTGCCTACTGGTCTTTACAGCCTATTAAACTTCCACAATGGAAATGGGAACGTATTACGATGGGCTTCGTAAGTGGCTTGCCAGCAACACCAAAGAGGAATGACGCTATTTGGGTCATTGTGGATCGATTCACCAAATCTGCTCATTTCATTTTGGTGAGAATGGACTTTGGTCTGCCTAAGCTAGCTGAGTTGTACGTCTGAGAAGTTATTCGTTTGCCCGAAGTTTCTATGTCCATTATTTCCGATCGTGATCTACGCTTTGTATCCCGGTTTTGGAGGACCCTACAAGAGGCTTTGGGAACTCGAGTGCAGCTAAGCACTGCTTTCCATCCTTAGACCGATGGTCAATCTAAAAGGGTTATTCATATTCTAGAAGATATGCTCCTAGCCTACGTTATTGACTTCAGGAATATGTGCGAGAAATCCCTGCCTCTAGTGGAATTTGCTTACAACAATAACTACCAAGCCTCGATTCAAATGGCACCCTATGAAGCCCTTTATGGGACGAGATGTAGAACCCCTCTCTGTTGGACCGAACTTGGTGAAGGGAAGGTGTTAGGCCCTAACTTACTTCGGGAAACTGAAGAAAGGGTGACCATTATCCGTAATCGGCCCAACACTGCATTTAACTAACAGAAAGCTTATGCTGATCTAAAAAGAAGAGACATTCAGTATGAGGTTGGCGAGAAAGCTTCCCTTAAAGTACCTTCATGGAAGAAGATCCCTCAATTTGGAAAGAAGGGGAAGCTAAGCCCTCGTTTCATTGGCACATTTGAAGTAATCGAGAGAGTTGGACCTATTACCTATCGACTGGCTCTCCCTAAAGAGCTAAGCCGAATCCATAATGTCTTTCATGTGTCTAAGTTACAAAAGTACTGGTCAGATCCTTCTCATGTGATCGAGTTAGAGTCTGTGGAGATTCAATCCAATCTAATGTACGAGGAGGAACCAGTGAAGATCCTCGCACGAAAGGTTAAGAGGCTTCGAAAAAATTTATACCCCTAGTGAAAGTCCTTTGGAGAAGTCATTAGGTTGAGGAAGCAACATGGGAAGCAAAAGAGACAATGAAAAAGCAGTACCCTTATTTGTTCAATTAAGAGTTAAAAATACGAGGACAAATTTTCTAAAGGGGGCAGAGTTGTCACATCCCTAAAACTAGCCTAGTCAGAATTTGGTTCCAGTGACCGAAAATTTTGTATCAGATATGCTCAGAAATGTAACCTCTCAATCTTTGTACCCAATTTTGTAACAATGAAAGTTAATTGGGCTTGATTTAAGTTGTAGGGATCTTTTTGTAAGAAATTCAAAGCTGAGAATATTGATTTTGAGCTAGGCATATTGATACGGCTAGACCGATATCGATACGGTTTGAACTAGGCATTTCGATAGAGCAATACCTGTATCGATACGGCCTAACTACCATAACGAACTTACCTATTTTAGCCTAGTTGTATTGATACAGCTATAGGGCGTATGGATACGAGTCATCTGTTCAAAGCTGTCTGAATAGCTAAATTGAAAAAATTGAAAGTAGGTGATGATTCACCTCCTTGCTTGCCTCCCCGTCACGTGGGATTAATCTGAAAAGATGATAATTAGCCATCAAATGTCAATAGTCAAATTGGGAAAAGTAATTTCTTGGTTGGGTTAAGCAAACCCTCAAGTGAGGGAAATGTTCTTATTGGTTGTTAAGGGGTGGGGAAATGATTAAGTTGTGCTGCCTCAAATTAGACAAAAAGGCAAAGCTCTCTTCACTTGCCCATTTCTTCCCAAAAGCAAAACTTAAAGGAAACCAAGCTAGCACCACCATTGTTGTCTTCAAACTTAAGCAAGCACAACCTCATTTATTGACTACCTTAGGCTCAAATTTTCTTTGATTAGAAACCTCTATAGCAAAGCTATCGATCGGGTAAGTAAAAGACCTCAATCAATTGTTGAATTCTATGGATAATTGGAGTTTAATTTCAAATCAAAATTCTAAGCCTAATCTTTGAAATGAGTACTACATCGTTATAATGACTATAATAATAATTCCTTGTGTTTCTTCCTAGTTCAAAAATTGGAAGGAAACAATTTGTCACCTTCAACCAAGTCTAGAAGCAAAGGAATCAAAATCCGGGAATCCTAAAAGCTTTCGTGCACTAGGTGAGTGTAGTCGTGTCAAGGGATAGGCAAGGTGTCATCCCGTTGCATTCGTTTTGTGTTATAATTTGCATTTTTGTTTAAGGGATCAAGTAGAGCAAGCTTGTGTGGATGTTAATAGTAAGCATGGTAAGTTTCCGACATGGATTAATATGTGTAATTTCATATATGATACTTGAATTTTGCTATGTGTGAATTTGATATGAATATGCTATGATATAATATGTGGAGGTAAGGCTCAATTTGACATCCGATATGATATGGCTTATGAGTACAAAGGTAAGTTTATGTTGTAATATGTGGGCTTAGACATTTGTGGACATTGGATATAATTGGCATTCCATAGGGTTATTTGAGCTCACCATGTAAGAATTGGACTACGGTCCGGGGCTACGGTCTATATGTGGTGAAATAAGGTTGGTTTGTGTAAGGGATATTTTTTGGAGCTACGGCCTATTTCTGATATGTGTGGTGTACAGGGGAATCCGCGTATCCATTGGTTACCATGTCCAAGGGAAAAGATATGTTTATATGATTTATAATTGCTATATGGAATCATGACTATTGGCTTTGAATATGTTTTATTGTGATTGATGCTATGTAAAATGTCACCTAAGCATGGCTATATGTTATTCATGCATTTGTTAAACTTGTTGTGCATTTTTTATGACTACCTCACTAGGCTAAGTAAGCCTAACATTCGTGTGTCTCATGCATTTCAGGATCTTGAAGTATTCTGAGCTCCGGTCATGTAATTGCGGTTGCAAGTCACCTCCACTAATCATATGTATGCTTAACTTTTGCTTTGGACTCCTAGTAAGGTGGCATATGGCTCAAACATGTCTTGTTTGCATATTTTTATATGTGTATGATAGCCTTCTAGTGTCTGCGTACTAAATATGAAAGTTGGTATGTTTTGAATTGGTAAAACTAGTCAAAATGAGCTTAAAGGCACCAAAAGGGAAAATCCTAGTAAATGAATTCAAAATGCCCTAAAATTTTGTATGTTATTAAAAATATGGATATTAGACTTGCTGGTAAAATTTGGTTAAGGTTGGACAACGTTCAACGGGTCAAATTGATTAAAAACCAGCTAGGATCTGTCATTACAGGGCAGGCATATCGGTACAGGTGATGGCGTATAGATACGGCCTTGCATAATTGGACTAAGTAAAATAGGACGTATCGATACAAAAATGGTGGTGTATCGATACGGATTTGGACAGTAAGGTTTGAAAATTAAATTATATTGATATGGCCTTAGGTTGTACCGAAACGGGTCAACCTTAGTCAATGCATATCGATACGGGCTTAAGGGTATCAATACCGTCTTATTACACTTGAAGTTGGAATTTGGGAAATCAGCTTATCGTACAGATATGGTCTTAGGCGTACCGGTACGGAGTCAGTTAATTCTGTTAAAAGTCTTAAATTACAGTTTTAAACAATTTACGAATTGGTCACTAAGTTTTAAATGGCCTAATTGGATAGGTAAACGATCTCCTCTAGTGACGAAACTTCACAGGTTAATAATTTGTAGGTTTAATTGTAGTTTAGTAAAAATAATTTCTGATAAGGGCCTCCAATTTGTAAGATTTACGATTTAGTCCCTAAATTTGAAAAAGTTTAAAATTGATTCCCAAATTGAGTAAGCTACCAATGAATAGTTTGTTTAAGTCTTAAAAAGGGTTGAATAAACTTCTCGAATAAGATTCTGAACTCCAAATATGGCTCTGAACCTCCGATATATTTTTCGGTAGCAGTTTCGGACCCAGTTCTCTACAGGCCAAGAAAAGGGTGTTACAGTTAATATATAGTATATAGTTTTTGTATATGATGTATAATATATAGTTTAATGTTCTACAAAGCTTATATAATATAATATGATTTTAAAGTATATAGTATATATATAGTTTTGTAAAGGCTATAATATATACATATAGTTTTCTAAAATATATAATATAGCTTTTAAAGTGTAATATAGTATTTTAAAATTTATATAATGGGTTTTAAAAAGCATAATATATATATATATATAGTTTTTATATATATATAACACATTTTTAGTATATAATATATATATAGCTTTCTTTAAATATATAATATGATTCTCAAAATATAGAATATATATGTAGTTTCATAAAGTTTATAATATATAGCTTTATATAATATGTAATATTTTTGTAATATATATTTGTATGTAGTTATTTTGTTTTTTGGTGTAGGCTTAGATTAGTGGTTTAAGCTCTTGACGTGTTTTGGGCCTTGTTGCTTTGGGCTTAGGGTGCTTAGTTTAGGTAGTTTGGGCTTGGCTTTGTTTTGGGCTTTAGGGCTTGTTAGATTAGCCTTAGATTAGAATTATGCTAATTAATTTATTTAGTTTAAGACTGTGTGCTCGCCTCATATGGGCACGATCTTTAAATTAATTAGATTAATTTAGGATTAGTTTAGAGTCTTAGTTAGATTGAGGTTCGAATTGGTTTAATGAATTTAAATTTACCCTTGACTTATTGGGAGAAATTTTAAATTCATTAAACCAATTGAACACTTCCTTAATTACCTCTAAGATAAAATAAATGTGGGGATTAGATTGACATTTGAGCTAAAACCATGATTAGTCAATTCGATTTGTTTTAAATAGCATCATTGGCTTATTGGAATGCTAGTTTAAAATCGATTGAATTAATTATCATGATAATCCATAATTTATTAGGGTTTTTTAGTCTTTTAGGGCTAATTAATATAAGGTTAAATATTAGAATCATTTAGTTAATAAATAGATCACTAATTGGTTTCCCATAATTTGGGCCTCTTCGGTTAGGGCCTTGGGTGGGCTTTTTGTGTGTTTACCCTTAAGCCTTTTTTTTTGTCATCCTTTAATTGCCATTCATGTGGCCCTTATCTATCTTGCATTAATTAATTTAAATCATGAAAATGAGGATCTATTAGTTTCGATATTTGTGTCATAACAGTTTGAGCTCAAAGGATGTTGACCAAATATTTGAATTAATTCTTACCGACTCAAGGTAAAATTAAAAATTGACAAAATCATTACATCATATTTTAATTGCTTGCACCATGCATAAAGGTGACGTGTAGGATCCAAACCATAAACTAACACAACAATCAGACTTATATGATGTCGGTTTAGTCTATGGTCCATATATCGTCAACCTTATTAATTAAATGTCCAATTAATTCGAATCCCCCAACTTGATAAAGCCCGCGTAATTAAGGTCAACTTTCAATCAAGTATGCCGAATTAAATTCAATTTAAATTCCAACAAATTCCATCAATTTGAAAGCGACAAATGTTCAAGTACCGATTTTTGGGCGTGATGGAGGTGCTAATCCTTCCCCACGTGTAACCAACTCCTGGACCCTTTCCAAACGAATCGTTGGTTTCTTATGGTGCCTGGCCTACCTTATCCAAGTGACTGGTGGCGACTCCAAGTTTTCAATTGTTTTTCAAAGGAATAAGAGTTTTCAAAAAGAATCACTTTAAACCAAGATTTCAAAAATGATTTGGGGATAATTCATATCGGCAGTTTTTTCTAAAAAAGAAAATAAGAACCATCTACATTTAGAAAAGGAAAAAATGTCGCTACAAATATCTTAACAGACTTAGGGGGCAACGATCTATTGCCAGATACTAAGGGGAGATGCTTCGAGAAGATGTTCAAGTAGATGAGCTTACTTCTAAAGTGAATCTCCCCTTTAGGAGTATAGGTTGGGACTTAATCAAATTGATTTATGAAAAAAATATCACTATAGAGATATAGGGGTTTTTACATGGTTAATTTAGGGCATTGACCATCGAGAGGGGCAATGCTAATTTTGAATCTACTCGTTAAACGATGCCAAGGCATTACATTATTAAAGGCTGGCATGGTATGAATAGCGTGAAAATTAGGCATCCTTTGTCAACGCTCATCATTCATTTTAAAAACTTCCCTTGCCAACATTGTTTTATTTTTATTTCTTTTCTTTTAAATTGTTTTCAAAACCAACTTCAAATCAACAACACTTTTCCTTTGACAAGTAAACAAACAAGGCAATCAAACTCTTGGCCAATCCTTGTGGGATCGATAACTAGCTTACTGTTGCATTACTTGCCGACCATATAAACTTGCATGCAAAAGACTAAATCTTGGAACTATTTTATACTTTTCCAATACATTTTCTACCCTTTTTCCAAGCACTCTCATAGTCGAACACCATACCACATCATCAATGAGAGTAAGGCCCAAGTCACATAGCATTAGGAACGTACACTCAATGGGTGAGATCGGGTCACGCAGCATCGGGACATACACCCTGGGTGAGGCTAGGTCCATCTGGCATCGAAACATACACCTTGGGTGAGGCCAGGTCACCTAGCATCGAAACATACACCCGTACTCAGAATTCTCCCTTGAGCACCTTCGAATGAGCCCAGGTCGCATAACAGCGGTAACCTTCATTTGGTAACTCTCTTACCATAGTGTTGCAACACATCTTGGGTATCTAGATCCTAACAATCAATTACCCACAAGGTACATTACAACAAGTACGGAACCACACCATCCTATAGTTTCTAACAATATAAGTCACACAAGACATTTACCGAGTTCTTAAGATTTATTCTCAAATATGAGGTTAATTCTTAGCTTCTTAGTTTTACAATTCTTTTAGGGTTTTAGGCGTCCATCAGATTGAACATTATAATTTTTCAGCTCCCAGGCGAAAACTCACATTTTTGGGCAGATTGCCTAGAAGGTATCGATACCCTCTTAGGCGTATTGATACACCCTTTAGGGTATCGATACCCTTCCAAGCGTATCGATATCATGCTCATACTCCCTAGGGTTTTTGGCTAGTCACCTCGTACCGATACACGGGGCCATGTACCGATACACCAACCGTACTAATACACCCTTAGGCGTTCCAATAACCATTTTGGCTACTGGAATTTGATGGAATAGGGATGGCACCGATACGCCCCCATACGTACTGATACCTCCCTTAAACACTTGCTAAAATTTCCATAAAATCAATGGGGTACTGATACCAGTTCATATCATATCGAAACTCGAGCTAATAATTCAAATTCTGTAGCTCAAAATTCATCTCACCATTCCCCTAAATCATAATAGAATGACCCTAAAATGTACTTACAAATTATGGAAGGGTTTTTAAGTGAGTTTCTACTCTTTTTACACCATTTTAACATCAAATTTGAGTTTCACCATTGACACCCATACTCAAGCATTTCAAGCACCAAAACATCAAACAAGCATACAAGACCTTACATTTAGGATTTGCAGGAAACAAATAGAGCTGGAAGTGTACTAACCTTCCTCCAAGCACTGGAAAAGAGCCTCCTTCCATACAGCCTCAAGGCTTTCTCTTTCCTTGAGCTTTTGAGTGCTCTCCAACCTTCTTAACTACAAATCAAAAGTTGTAAAAGGAGTTACAACCCTACTAGATGGAAAATGGATGATAAAGGAAGTGTTCAACATCAAGAAATGGGATTTAAACTTCCATTCCCTCTTATCCATTCCAACCCCCACCAAAACTCAAGAAACCCATCCTACCACCAAAAACCATGGTTATTACCTTGATGTGTAGATCGTGGGATGGTGATTACAACTCTCTCAACAACTATTCCAGAATAACACACTCAAAAAAACAAATATCCAACCTTTATTTGTGGGTGGAAGCTAGGAGATGAAAATGGAACAGAAAAAGACAAAGGGTGAGATCATCCCTCTTATTTTTGCTGAGAAAATTTAAAGGGCTTCTCTTTTTCCCTTTCAAAACAATACAATTACCTGTGTACCCTTTTTTTCATCCTCCCAACCCATCTCCTAACCTTAAGCCCAAGCACAAGAATCAAAAAGTAAACCCGCAAAGCTCTTATGGGCAGCCCAAAAGCCCAAACTTCGGCCTGATAACCAAGCCCAAGTCTCAGGTTAAACTGACCCATGGATTTCAAAATTCAAGTTGTTACAAGGGGTTTATGGTTTTGAGGTTATAGCTAGGGTTTAGAGTTAGAGTTTATGGTTAAATTATTGTAATTAAAATACGGTATAATTGAAATAATGTATAAATAATTAAGGTTAAATTTATTATTTTTTCGAATTAGGATAAAATTGTTTTAATGTGCAAATGTGGAGGACTAAATGTGTTATTATACAAAATATTTAACAATCATGCCATCTTTTTAACGGTTGTTAACGGACCAGTGACCAATTTGGAGTAAAACTAAAAGTTTAATGGTAACATTGAAGCAATTGAAAGTTTAGTTACCAAATTGAATAATTTACTCAAATTTAGTTACCATTTGTGTACTTTACCCAAAAGAATAATATCTGAAAAATTAATATAAAATTATTTTTTAGATTTTATTCTAAAAAAGATAATAACGCTTATAGTCCCCATAATTTCAAAAGTAATTAAAATAGTTAATGGTACATAGCAATACACATAATTAGTGGTGCATAGCGGTACATGAGGTTTAGCGTAGAATCATCCTAGAAATTATTATAACAATTTTATTGAAAAGTGAATTTAAAATATAATAATATGTTTACGCCTTTTTCACATTTTTGTATATATTTTAAATAAAATAACTAAAAATTTATTATAGAAATCGAATACAATATTAGTGGTTGTTCTATTGTAAAATTTAACTACACTGGTAGTCATCGAACTATTGTTTCTTTTTTAGTTTGGTTACCGAACTATTTTTTTACCAAATCATCCCTTAACGTTACTTTTTTCTATTTTGTTCAAGGATGTTAAGTTCACATTAAGTTTTAACAGAGATTGTGACATTGTATGATATAATAACAATTTTATTCCCAAAACATATATATTTCATCAACTTGGTCCCCGTTTTCTAGAATTTAATTTATATTTTTTAAAAGTTCTCATCAATTTTTCAAAGTTGTACATTGCATCTCTTGAAGTGAATGTATATTTAAAAAGTACCTCCTCAATATTGCAGTCAACATGACCAAGCTTCCCCTTCAAGTTCTTAGCAGCCTTCTTCCACTCAAAAGCAAGTTTTTTGACCCATTCTAAATTTATGGTATAGTTTTGAAGTGAAGAAGATGATTGTTTTTTAGGGAAGTGGAAGGACCAAATTATAAAAATAGGTTTTTTTAAAAAATAAGTTAAACTCTAGAAAATGAGGACCAAATTGTTCAAAATGCATATGTTTGGGGACTGAAATTTTTTTTATATCATGCAATGTCACCATCTCCGTTAAAACTTAACAGAAACTTAACTATCAGTGATCAAAGTAGAAAAAAAAGTAATGTCAGTGACATTTTTACCGAAAAATTAGTTCGGTGACCAAAGTAGAAAAGAGATAATAATTCAGTGACTATTGATGTAGTTTACCCTAAAATTTATCACTACAAAACCTGTAAAACTATCCTAAACTCTCAAAAAATTTCCTCGGCAGATCTGCAATTTCCCTCGATTCTAGGGGAAAGGAGATGAACTTTGATTTTTTTTCCTGCCATTACCTCTGATTCCTTTATTTTGTTGCTAAATCTGATTCATGTCATGGTTGAATTTCACTCTGAAAATTGGATTTTAAAAAATTGAAAGATTACTTGGGAAAAATAAGATTTTACTCATTTTAGGGATTAAATTGATATAATATTAAAATGTTAGTTATTTTTTGAATTAGAATTAAATTAAAATAAAGTGTAAAAATCAAAGACTAAGTTTATTATTATACCAATTTTATTAATTATCATGTCGCAATCAATCTTTTTAACAACAACATGCCAAATTCTTAGTTTTTAAAATCAGATGTTTGTAACTTTTAATAGTCAAAAGATTTAATAAAAGACACTATAATCAAGTGACTATTTATGTAGTTTACCATTTTTTAAGGTTTAAGGGTGTAAGAAGCACTTAAACTTTTGAAAAAAAATCAATTAAGCCCCTAAACCTTTTTTGCATTTAATTAAACCATTGAACCAAAAAATTAACCCATTAAGCTTTTGAACCAAGAAATTGAATCAATTAAGCCTTTTGACCAATTTTAATTATTAAATATTGACATTTTTTTAATGAGATATTATTGGCACATGATATACTACAGTTATATCATGTTGCATCTATAGAGTTTTTGTAAAAAACTATTTTTTATATAAATTTTATAAGTATTTTAGAATTCTTGGAAATTTTAAATATTTTTTAAATAAAATAAGAAAATTCTAAAAAATGTCAAGCGAAAATACTGTGATACAACGCACTGCACCAACAGATTCAAAAAAACTGTTAAGATTTAATGGTCAAAATTAGTCAAAGGGCTTAATTGATTACATTTCTTGATTCAACGGCTTAATTGGATGCAAAAAAATTAGAGATTTAATTTCATTAATTTTTTTCATGTCATATTTTTACCAAGTAAATCTTTACTTGGTAAAAGTTGTCTTTTAATTTAATTTACTATAAATATGAGTGAATATTCGCTTAGTAAAAAGATGTTATAGAAAAAAATTAATGAAAAGATGATTGTTATTGGTTAGGACTATGGATGATGTGGTGAGCCGGACTTATGATATAATTTCTCGGTTAACGGAAACTACCTTTCTATATTTACCCAATCCGATCCAAGTTAGAGGAAAAATTATATTATGAGACATCCTCACCGCGTTATCTATGGTCTCAACCAATACAAATCTTTTATCTCATTATTTTTTTGTGTCATCTTTTTACCAAGTGAATCTTGACTCATATTTATTGTACATTAGATTTAAAAGTCAATCTTTTTTTGGAAGTTACCATTTGATTGAGTTGATAACATGAAAAAAATTAATGAAATAAGTGATTTTATCGGTTGGACCATGGATGGTGGGGAGGGCTCATGATATAAATTCTCGAGTTGGAGAATTCAACATTGTAAGTTTAATAATTTTTGAGCATGTGATGATTAGTGATCATATTAGGGATAAATAAAAATAGACAATGAGATGGGATCTTGTCCCTTCTTGCTTTATAAACTATCATGTTTTTAATTGTTTTTGTTATGGATGTTTATTGTTTTTAGGATATTATGTTTTAATTAATTGTTCAATGTTTTAGCATTTTCCTTTATCTATTTTGTTCAGTTCTTCATGCATAGTTATTGTAAGAGCTATCGAGAGAGGTCTTTTAACTATTGATTTGTGGCTTAATATCGAGAGAGTTGGGATATACAACATGAACAGTGGGACTTAAGCTGTCAACTTAGGTTTTAATCTGGCTTAGACATAAGTTTAGGATTTCAATGACTAATAAGGGGAACTTGAATACATAATATAGTTGTTAGGGTTCACACAGACATGTCTTACCATAACATCTTTATTATCAACTTCTAGGCATCGAGAGAGTCAAAGGTTAATTAGAAAACCCTGTCGAATAGGTGTTAACTCCTCAAAAGATCAAATTTCATGCATATTTTGGCATTCTATTGGTTGACTTCGGGTATATATTTGTGCATTTAGTCAGTAGATTCATGCATTTGCATCTAGGATTTAAAGAGTGTTTTCATTGCCAGAGGGAAAGGTTATTTCCTTGCTATGATAGGCATGTTAGGTGTGGGATTGGCAGAGCAAACCGAGAGCTGGACAGTAGCAAAAGGAGCATAAGAGAAATGCCAAGAGTCGTTGGCAAAAGCGGGAAGAGGATTGTCAAACTTGGTTGGCAAATGAAGGATGATCGATGCCCGATTAGTTAACTGTTAGTCAAAGCCATGTCAACCCTAATTCAAAAAGAAGATAACGCGCCTACAATGGTGCGTAAAAAACTTTCAAAATCAAACCATATCTAGGGTTTCCACAGGCGCCTATATAAAGAACCCAACGGTCGAGCAAGGCAGGCTGCGTCGTGAGGAAGAAAGAGGGTAGCAGGCAAACCGTGGTTCGACCAGGCTGTAACCGAGAGCTCTAGATCCATTGAAGGGATACATCAGCG
Source organism: Hibiscus mutabilis (assembly GCA_019671005.1). Taxonomy (NCBI): domain Eukaryota; kingdom Viridiplantae; phylum Streptophyta; class Magnoliopsida; order Malvales; family Malvaceae; genus Hibiscus; species Hibiscus mutabilis. The sequence goes on from CM033714.1 coordinate 51,915,208, forward strand.
GATCTCCTTCTTTGGCCATTTCTCTTATTTTTTATTTCATGTTTAAAAACAATATTGTTTTGATGGTTTTCCCAGCCATGATATAATTCTTTAAAGTTGGCTAGGGGTACTTGCGATGAATGCTTTATTTAGGTTTTTAATAATTGAATGCCTTGGTATTTTTGTCTATTTTGCTAGTGCTTTATTTTATCATATTTATTGCCATACTCAGTTGGCATTGAATGCTCATTATCCTTTAATATCTTAATCGACTTAGGAGATAATGATTAATTGTCAAATACTAAGGCGAGAAACTTCGACAGAAGATGTTCAAGTAGATAAGCTTACTTCGGAAGTGAATGTACCCCATAGGAGTAAAGATTAAAACCTTGCCAAGTTAATTATTTGAAAACAACACTGTAGACATATAGGTGTTAAAGATAGTTAAGTTAGAGTATTGTCATCGACAGAGGTAATACTAACTTAAAATCTACTCGACAATAAAACCAAGGCTGAAAATTTAATCGATGTCTTCGCTAGCGTGAAATCCAAAAATCCCTTGCCAACTCCAATCAATCATCTAGATACACTTGTTTGTCAAGCTGCCTAAATTTTCATTTTATTTGCTCTTAGTCATTGTCTTAATTAAAATCTAAACTCAATTACCAACCTATTCATTCCAATTCACAAGTAATTTTCGTGGCATTTAATTCCTAGACAATCTCCGTGGATATGATACTCAGCTTACTGATGTATTACTTGTTGACAGTATATACTTTCACGCAAAAAGACCTATTCTTAGCATTATTTACTTGTTTAATTACACTGAACCATTGAATTGTTTCCAAACATTAGTTAGTCGACAAGTTTTTGGCGTCATTGCTGGAGATTGCAACGAAATTTATTGTTTTGATTTTTACTTGCTTTTGTTTATTTTACTTATTTTGTTTTGTTTGGTGTATGACCAGGAGTCGCACTACGAAGGAAGATTTATTATACGATCCAGAGATTGAAAGAACCTTATACAGGTTAAGGAGAAAACTTCAAAAAATGGCTCTTAATGGAAATGGTGGAGCAGATGGTGTAAGGAACAATCAAGAAAATTTGGCAATACATGAAGAAATACCACCCGCTCCTGCTGTTTTGTGGAAGAAGAACGACCTATCAGAGAACACTTGGCACCAAACATGGATAATTTGATGCCAGAACTGATTGGTCCAGAGGTAAATACAGTTAATTTTAAACTCAAACCGGTAATGATAGAGATGTTGTTGAATGTAGGTCAATTTGATAGATCACTTACTATAGACCCAAGGCAACACTTGAAGCAATTCATGGAGGTGTGCCAACTATTTCAGCAACCTAGTGTGGCTGAAGAGACAGTGAAGTTGAGACTATTCTCATTCTCTTTGAGAGATAGAGCAAAATTGTGGCTAAGTTCTTTACCACCTAGTTTAGTTACTTCGTGGGCAGAATTATGCCAAAAGTTCCTTGTGAGATTTCAGCCACCTAAACTTAATGTCAAGCTGTGGAGTGAAATCATTACTTTTAGGTTGGCTGATGACAAGACTTTGTATAATGCTTGGGAGCATTTCAAGGACCTACTGAGAAGATGCCTCATACATGGATTCCTTACTTAGACCTAGATGGAGACCTTTTATAACAGACTCAATGCTCATGCTAGGACCGTGGTTGATGCTTCGGCAAATAGATCGTTACTAGACAAAAATTACACTGAGGCATTTGATATCCTTAAAAAGATTGCCTCCAACGATCTTCAGTACCATACTGCTTGATTGGGAATAGGAACAAAAACTTCTGGGAAATTAGAGCTTGATGCACTGTCATCTCTCAATGCTCAGATTTCTAACCTCACTAATATGGTGAAAACAATGCAAAAGCCTACTGACGTCCGAGAAGCGAAGGCATTGAACCATTCTACACCATTTTGGAGAAGACCATAATGTGGAAGAGTGTCCAACAAACCCTGAATCAGTAAATTTTATTGGTAATTACAATCGTAATATTAACCCATATTCCAATACTTATAATGCATATTAGAAGCACCATCAGGACTTTTCTTGGGCCAATCAAGGTGGTAACCAATTTAATGCTCAGCATCAGAACAACAACATACCACCATGTTTCAACCAGAATTTGATGCCACAAAGAGCACAAAACAATTTCCATCCAGGGCAGAGATCTAATCAGGGGAACACTTAAACAAAGTACATAGAGCGAAATAATGCAACTATCCAGAGTTTAGCAACATCTGTGCGAAACTTGGAGGTTCAGCTAAGGCAAATTGCCAATGCACTCAGCAGCAAACCCCAGGGAAATTTTCCAAGTGATACAAAAGATGCTCGGCAAAAAGGGATAGAACAATGTAAAGCTATCACTCTTCGGAGTAGAAACAATGCAAGAATAAGACACTTGTCAAATAGTCGAATATATGCCAACACGAGAAGTTGGTGCCATTAGATGAACCTAAGAAAACGGAGAAAAAGGAGGCGAGCACTATAAATGTCAGACTTCAATCTGATGGCAAAACCAGCAGAGCCAGCATTTGCCTATCCACCACCACATTTTCCATAAAGGCTCCAAAAATACAAGAAGATCAATAGTTTAAACTCTTCTTGGAAGCTCTCAAAAAAGTGCCCAACCACGTTAAATTCATGAAGGACATCTTGTCCAAATAGAGGAAGCTGGGTGATTTCGAGACGATCGCACTTATTGAAGGATGCAATGCAATGATAACCAATAGATTGCCACCAAAATTAAAAAATCCAGGAAGTTTCACTATTCCCTGCACGTTTGGCAATAAATTCATGGGCAAGGCATTGTGTGACCTTGGAGCTAACATCAATCTGATACCAATGTCAGTCTTCAGGAAACTTGGTATTGAAGCGAGGCCTACCACAGTAACACTCCAGCAGGCAGATCGATCATATGCATATCCTAGGGGTAAGATTGAGGATTTGTTGGTAAAGTTAGATAAATTTATATTCCCATTTGATTTCATTATTTTAGAATACGAAGTTGATGTTAATGTCCCAATAATATTGGGAAGACCATTTCTTGCCACGGGTAGGACCTTAATTGATGTTCAAAAAGGCGAGCTTAATATGCGTATGAATGACCAACACATTATGTTTAACGTGTTTCAAACTCTTAAGTATGCAAATAAACCTGAGGAATGCCAAGCTGTTGAGTTGATGGAGTCTATTTTCAGTATGGACATAGCACATATTTGCCAAGACACAAACAATGATGCCATGGAGCATGATGATGAAGATATGATGAGTGAATAATCTAAAGAACTGACCATGCAGAATAAAGTCGTGAGTTATTTCATGAGACCAGAGCCACTTGAGTTGGCCGGCAGAGAAATCAAGGCACCTAAACCATCTATTAAGGAGCCACCAAAACTGGAACTGAAACCCTTGTCAAGCTACCTCAAATATGCTTACCTAGGGGAAAACTCCACTTTACTAGTGATCATTGCTACTGATTTGACTAAAGACTATGAGGAAAGATTGCTGGTGACACTAGGTAATCACAAGCAAGCCTTAGGATGGACCTTGGCTGAAACCCGAGGGATAAGCCCAACAATCTACATGCACAAAATTATTCTAGAGGATTACCATTGCAAAACAATCAAGGCCCATAAGAGATTGAATCCCAGCATGAAGGAGGTAGTCAAGAAAGAAGTCATAAAGTGGATGGATGCTGGGATAATTTATCTCATTTCTGATAGCTCGTGGGTCAGCCTAGTGCAGTGTGTGCCAAAAAAGGGTAGAATGACCGTGGTTTAGAACAAAAAGAATGAATTGGTCCCTTCGAGGACCGTAGCAGGCTAAAGGGTGTGCATGGATTACAAGAAGCTAAACAATGCCACCCAGAAGGACCATTTTTCACTGCCCTTCATTGATCAGATGTTGGACAGATTAGCTGGGAAGGCATTTTATTGTTTCCTGGACGGCTACTCGGGCTATAATCAAATTGTCATCGCTCTAGAAGATTAGGAGAAGACTATGTTCACTTGTCCGTATGGGACATTTATCTTCAGAAAGATGCCCTTCTCGTCCCCTACCAACGCAATGTTCGTCCCCGTAACCATTAGCAACGTAAAACTTATTGCACCCAACATCTCCATTGGTAGTTGCACATTGATCAAAGCACTGGGGAACGTGACCTTGATCCACCCTCACACCATCATTTCAACCTCAAAGCGAACCGAAGAGAGAATAAAAAATATGTATTGTACCATTAAATAAGTATAATTTAATAATTTTCAACTTTAACAAGAAACCAGAACTCAAGCATACTCTATATTAGAAATTAATTTTTATATTTTATAATTAATTTTAAATAAAAATATTTTTCCAAGTCTTTAACTTAAAATGATTATGTATTCATTTATGAAATTGAAGATATCCTTATTATTCCACTTTTTATTTTCTTTTATCCTGATAAAAAAATACTTAACTATATAAATTTAAAGAAACATTATCAACCAAATATGTAACGTATTTACAACTTAAAAAGACATCGTTTTAATCTTAATTGTCATCAAATTCGACAACAATTATAGACAATCTTTCTATTTCCTTGTATAAAAAATGTACATATATTATTAATAATTATTATAAATAACATAAATCTTATCCTAAAAACCAATACAAACAGAATCAGACTTCCAAAGGAAGAGGTAGAATAATATAGAAACCATAATATTCATGGTTGTGTTGGATATGCGATTGGAGTGGCTTAGTAAAAATGTAAAAGTGCCAATTCCATTGATTCCTGCCCGGTTGATAAATCGAATGCTTTTTTTCTAAAAAAAAACAAACCATTTGAAAATAAATATTTTCTTTATCCCACTAAAACTGTCTTATATTTGACATTTTCTTGGTTAAATGTTTTCACTTTGATTATAATTTTTTCAAATATTTTAATTAAATAATATTATAAAATATATATTTAAAAATTAATTGATCGAAGATTTTTAAAAAATATTTTTAAAAAATAATTTTAAATACTAAGAAATTAAAATTAAAAAAGGTTAAGTAAACAAATGGTCAATAAAGTATTGCTAAAAATATAGAATGGTCATCGAACTTTCAAAAGTTACATAATGGTCATTAAATTTTAGTTTTTATTACAAAATGGTCATTGAGCTGTTAACTATCGATAATTAAGACACATGGCGGTTACGAAAATTTATATAATAACATATTTAATCCTCAATATTTACATATTCAATCAATTTAAACATCAATAATAAGAGTTAAATTATGAATAAATTGATTTAATGTGTTAATATGGAAGATTAAATGTTATAATATTCAAAATTTTATAACTCTCACATCACCCAATTAATGACAGTTAACGGCTCAATGACGCTTTTGTAATAAGAACTAAAATAAAGTTTATTGCCCATTATATAACTTTTGAAAGTTTGATGACCATTTTATATTTTTGAAAATAGTCTAGTGACCATTTGTATACTTTTCCCTTAAAAAATTAACAAAAATACAACATTAATTTTAGTGGAGCAAAGGAAGCACTGATTATTGTTAGAAGTCGAGCAAACACATTTGGTCGGTTGAACAAGCTGCTCATCTTTGTTCCACATATTCTCATAGGTCATGAGTTCGAGACCCACTAGGAGCACTCATTTCCTTCCTCTAGAGTCTCATTCCTCTCCCTTCTAGGATTAGGATTAAATTTAAAATTTGTCAAAAAAATTATCGTTAGCAGTCATCTTTGGGCTTATGGGCCCAAGAATATTCCAATCCGAGCGGGTTGGGTCGAAAATCCCAGTTTCTAAAACCTGCCCAAATCAATAATGAAAGACGCTGCCCCTTCCCTCTTTCTCTCGCAAAACCCTGGGTTGTAAACAGTGTTGTCTCGTCTCCTCCCCAAACCCTCCCATTTCCGTTTTCTACCCCTCCTTTCCTCCAAATCCCCGCCGTCTCCCTCCGTCTCTCATCCCCCTCCACTTTCTCTCCTCCGTCTCCTTTCTACCAATGGCAACCACAACAATGACGATAGAAAAGATCACTCATCTCTCGATCCCTGGACATTTTCCCAAGAAAGTTACGGAAAATTCAGTAATCTCTTCTCCAACGACACCGAAAGGAAAAGCGGGAAAGGAGATTGGTTACTTGGAGAGGAAGAGAAAGCGTGGAGCTTTGGAGAAGAAGAGAAAGATGATGGCGTGTTCGATTTAAAAGAAGACGGTGTACGCGATGCTGGTGGAACCGTTGACGGAACTAGTATTTCCTTGGGGGTTGATGGGGCTGAGGAGCGGAAGAAGCTTGAAGAAGAAGAGAAACAGCTCACTGCCGTGCTCAAAGGCTAGCTTTTTTTCTCCTGTTTTTATACATAGATTTTATACCGGTTTATTGGCAATGCTTTTTATAGGATAGGAACTATTAAATTCAGGGTTATTTTGGCATTGCAATAAAAAAATATTGAAAAAAAGTTGCAATTGGTGCAAATTAAGAGCAAATCGTCGTACTTGGCCTATTCTGTTTTTATTTAGTATTGCATTTGCTGCAAATTCCGGCAGTGTTGAATGGGTATTTGTCTATCAGAATAACGAGTAGGATGAGAGGTGAGAAAAAGCGTAAGAGCAACAATTTTATAAATTTAGTATTTGGTGTTCTTGTTTGTGTATTGAGAAGATGGCTTCCTTTCTTTTGCTTGAATTATCGTTGTGGTTTAAGAGGAAGATTATTACCTTTTGCAGGTCCGAATCGTGCATTTGGTGACCTTATTGCAGCATCTGGTATCACAGATGCTATGCTTGACAGTTTGATTGCTCTAAAGGATTTGGAAGGGGTTGACGGTTTGCCACCTTTAAGTGTTATAGAAGACATGCGTTACGAAAAGAATACAAGGAAATCAACAAGAGCTGAAATGGAACGCCTGAAGTTGGAGGAGATGGCCAAAGAAAGAGTAAGACAAGTAGATGATAAAGGAAGGGCTTATGGGACTGGGAGAAGGAAATGTAGTATAGCCCGTGTTTGGGTTGAACCGGGTGATGGAAAATTCGTTTTCAATGACAAAGAATTTGATGTCTATTTCCCAATGCTTGATCACCGTGCTGCTCTTCTCCGGCCGTTCTCCGAAACCAAGACCTTGGGCCTTTGGAACATCAAATGAACTGTTAAAGGAGGTGGCCTTTCTGGTAAGCTTAAGTCCTTGGACTTGCACTTCCTTTCTTGTAATCTATTTTCCTATTTTGCTTCAAATGTCACTATTGCTAATATCAATCAAAGCATAAAAATAGAATAAATTGTTCTGGTCAATTAAATTTCCCTTCAGCATCCACTCATTATAAATTGTTCTGGTCCGGCTAAAGCCTTCTTACTGTCATCTGTGGGATCTAAGTAAAAAGTTGTGCATGGATATTGATATCTTCAGCAGAACATACTAGTAATAATGAAAGCTTTCTTCTTAGAAGGAGATAGGTTAATGAAGAATAAGAAAGTAAACACCAGTGTTTGAAAAGGCGAGGGAGAGGCGCAGCGACTCGTTGTTGAAGCGCCTTGTCTGAGTGTAGGCAACGCGATTTTGGTGAAGCTGTGGGAGGCGCAGCAAAGCGCACATATGGCTGAGGCGGTGGGAGGCGCTGAAATCACAGCCATTTTCAACTTTTTGTCTTTAAGGTATTTTTTATTGTTTTTATTGTTTTATTATTTTATTATTTAAATAAAAGTTTAATTAATTGGGCAAAAAAAGGAATTTGTTGAAGAAGAAGAGAAAGAAAAGGGAAAATGGAGAATACTGTAACTGCTTCAATGGATGGGGAGGTTGTCGAAGAAGAAGATAAGGAGAAAAGGAACGGGGGATAAAAAAGATGAATTTTTTAACCCAAAAAGGTGTGGGCCCCATTGCTGGGCAAAATTTTTTACACATTACACAAACATTTTTCCCTTTCATTTTCTATAAATTTTAACCTTTTGTTTTGAAAAGAAACAACGATTAAGAAAAAAATTACTTTAAATACATAATTTTTCAACAATAATTTTAATATTTGAATAAAATTAATATTTATTTAATATTTTTTATAAGCTAAGTTTTGAAATATTTTCATTTAATACTGAATAATAAATATAATGTAATAAAAAATTTATCAATTTTAAACCAAGTATTTATGCAATTTACATAGAAAGAATGGAAGAAATAGTGGATAGTATTTAGGTGATAATTTTATTTGCACTTGATTAATAAATTTTTAATTTTAAAAAATTGCGCCTCACTTCGATAAGGCGCGCGCTTTACGTCTTGCACCTAGGACCACCTATTGCCTTGGTGCGCCTTGTGCCATTTTATACACTGGTGCATCATCACGTGGTCTGAGATAACGTTCACATGTCAAGTTCGCGAAAGGTCGTAATTAGTTGTTCGCATAGTCATCCGTTATAATTGGGTGTTCGTGTAGTTGTAATTCGCGAAGTTTATAAAGTGACCTTCGCAAACCCGAGAACTCTACTTGAGTTTTTAGAAAGAGCTTGAAAAGTGACTTTTTGTGTAATTTATCTCTTATTTTTTATTTTGTTTGAAGTAATTTCGTCTTGGATTACGGTGACGTGTTGATTTTCCTTTGTGATGAATCTTTTGCCCGGAGTATAAATTATAAGTTGGAATTATAAATTATGCTTATATTCTACAAGGCAAATTAGATTAACTATAATATTATGTCAAGGAATCATATCATCTACAGTCTTACTTCTATAGCGGCTGAATGTTTATAAGTTCATCCTAGCTCTTTAATGATGTTCTAAATTTAAAAATCCAAACTTTGACAGCTTGTATGGCAACAAGAAAAGCACCTTCAATTATAAACGAACCACCTACGACCACTTTGACATGCCTCTGGGAAGAACAACGGTGGCATCTTCCTGCAGGAATCCAGAAATTTGATCAATGGAAATCTTTGTCTGCACCATCATAGACACGAGGTCTGGGGAATTCCTGGGTGGTTCTTGAAGGATTCTGAAAGTGGCCAGTGCAAAAAGAACACTGCCTGCTGTAAGTTGACCTCTTAACAATATTGATGTTGCAAATGTAACAGCTGCAACAAATATAGGGGAGCTCCAAAAAATGAAATGTAACAAAGGCCTGAGAATAGAGGGCTTTCCGTAGCCACATGAATTCCACTCCCCGCATCTCCTCCTCTCTCACTCGGTACTTATCCTCCCAAGCTTGTAACTTCAGAATCCTCATGTTCCTTAGACACTCAGAAATATTCTCATTCTTTCATCTTTGGCAGCCATTAATTTCTCTCGATAATGTTCTTGGACCTTTGCTAAAGGAATAGTAGCAACGATTGATATAATGGTTGCAATTCCAACATTTTTATATAGGATCGCTAGAGCAAGAATTATTTGCAGTGGAAGCATCCAAATATCACGGATATACCAAGAATAGTCTCCCACTCTTTGAGCATCAACAAAGTAACTGATCATGTATGGGCCCACATAGGAAACAAGAGTGTTCAACAGAGCAAATACAGCATTACAAGCTGCTTCCTTCCATAATGACTTTCAAAGTGCCCAAGCCAAAGAAGGTCGCTCTGATTGGTTTTTCGGTCTTCAATTTTTCCCAATTAAAATTCAAAACCTTATAATTACTCTTAGCTCGATCCTTTGGTGCAAGAAGAGGAATGTCCTTAAGCTCGAGCGGCTGTTTAGCATCGAGTGAAAGAAGTGGATTTAGCCAAGAAAGTGTGGCCAAGCTAAAGAGCCCAGCATCACTATAAGGAGTAACTTTAAGACAGCCAGCCTCTTCTTCAAGAAGCAATGGCTCCTGAAGGTCAGAAATTCTACAAAGTTCTATGCCAGTCTCACCTCCAATTGTAACAAAACAAAGAAATGCAAGTGCCGGGGTTCCGGCAAAATTGGCCACTACATGAGAAGAAATGTATTTTGAACCATCCTTAGCAACAATGGGAATCTCTCAGACGCCTTAAATTTACATTGGAGAGCTGAAAAACTCAATATGAACCAAGCTAAACCATGAGCAGCAGGCAAGGCAAGTGCAGATCAATCCATAACTTTCCCATCAATGGCATCTCTTATCAAACCAAATCTATCAAATCCTAGCACCACAACTTGCACAAGAAGCACATAGAAACAACAAAATACGAACAATTTAAACCCAGCACCTACTAGAACCTGCTGACCATCTACATCAACAGCAATGCTTCTCCTAATTGGGATAAAATTTGCGACAGAATCGTCCTTATGGAACCAAATTCTACCAGCGCAAACAGATATTTGCCTTGCAGATATTATGAAGAGAAACACGAGGACAAGTGTTAAATTGATGCAAATGGAGGATAGTTCAAACAAGGCTAAACCCTGAATTGCCCTCACAAGGGAGAAATGTGGTGATTCTACAGCAAATGAAAAACAAGAAGTTGAAATGCAATTGAGGAACAGAGTGAAGAAGCCCATTGTTGAACAAACCGAGTGTTTTTTGCTGAACAAAATCGGTGGCTTTGTTGACGGATTAAGTAAGAAGAGAGATCAAATCGTGTGAAGAAGGGCTTCTCACCATCCAATTGAAGCTCTTCACTGTCTCTCAAATCCTTCCTTCAAAATCTTGGAGTACCCTCTTTTTCAACTAAAATCTTGCTTCCATGTCAATCCTGAAAAACAAGCCTTGCTGAAGATTGATGGGGATCTGAAGGTCGCGCGTTCATCCACGTTAATCCCACTATGGTTTAAGGTTAGAGTTTGTAGTTAGGGTTTAGGGATGTAGGCTGGGGTGTATTTTTAGAGTATATGACATAAGATTTAAGGTTTAAAATTTATAATCATAGTTTAAATTTTAAATTTTTAGTATTTTTTTAATGTTAGAGCATAACAAAGATTTTTATCCTTCTTCAAGTAGCTAACTGCCGAAGCTAACTCATGCCCCCAATCACAAACATTTCTTCTCAAATTACACAATCTAAGAATCATCCTCGAATGCTATTTGAGGAAGGACATTCAAAATAAAAATGGTCACTTGATTCTAATGCAGGAGAATGTAATTACTAATTTTTGTCCAAATTGTAGTTTATTAATTTTATTATTATAATTAGTTTTATCATTATTATTATTATTATTATTATAAATCTAAAAACCTAAAATATAAGTAAAAAACTCATATATTTATAACAGTCCATTAAAACATTGAGTCCATAGTCAAACTTCAAAACCCAAAAATATTACATTAAGTGGCCTGTTTTAGGCCCAATAACCAAAAAACTCTAATCTGATAATAAAAAACCCTAATTTATCTTATGTTTTTAGCGCAGCTGCATATCCACCGTCAGATCTAGAATAATCTGATGGTCCATATCAAGGACCAAGAGACTGTTGGATTGCCGCGTGAAGCCCGACGCCGCCTCGGCTACTCACGCGTGTATCACACGCCCGCCCTTCCAACTGTCGCGTCCAAGCCACTCGCGTCTATTGCCCTTCCAGCACACCTCCATGCTGGCAGGAAGATTCAACGGCCATCAGAGAACCTTGTTCCCCAAGAAAGTCCTCCCTCTGGTCCCCTCCCCCTCACAGTCGGCCACAACATGCAAGGGAACAAAAAGGACAATGTCAGTAGGGGATTAGCCAATATTTCAGAAGAGGCACCAAAATGCCAGAAACAATATGGAATTAGCCGGCAAAATCAGGGATGCATACGAATCAGGACAAAGAAATGCAGCAACCAATAGAATTATTAGGATTTTATTTTATATTTTCTAAATACATGTATAATCAGAGTATATATACAAAAAAACCCTAACATTTGTAAGGGGATGAATGCTGGAAATAAAAAAAGGCAATAGAGAACATAAGCAAAAATTTTCAGAGGTGTTTTCCTTCTTTTTACATTTTCAAAGCTCATGCATGAAATAAAACGAGGGTTTTGGCTTTTTACCTGGTGTCGGTTCATCTCCCCTAGTGTCATTTTATTTCCCCTAGTGTTTGCAGCTCTCCCTCACCGACGATAAGCTTTCCGGCCTCCTCAAAGCGACGCATAGTGAGTCGGTGGAGAAGCAATCACAAAAGGGGGTTGTTGATTTTAGAAAGGGGAACTCTAACTTTCTGGTTCCAAAAAAGGGTTCTGATCGGTTTCTTTTTAAAAGAAAAGAGGATTTTAGGTCCTGGTTTTCACGAAAGGAGGGTTTTTTGAGGTTTTCAAGAAGAATAAGGGACATATCTGGTTTTAAAAAGGAAAATGACTTATTTTTTGTTCATTTTTGGGTTTGCCAGCGGGCGGCGGCGGCGGAGGGTGACGATCTTCTGGATAACGCGGCGGCATTAATCCTAGAAGTTCAAGTGGAAGGAGAGGAAAAGAGAGAGCTGTCAGTTTTTTAAAGTTTTTTTTTTCTTTTTTGGTAAAAAATTTGAGTTTTAGGCTCGTTTTGAAAAGGGAAATGGGCGATTTTCTTCTTAAATTTCTCCGCATTTTTTATAACATCAACAACCCTTCTGCTTTTGATAATCAAAGTCGTAGTCTCTAGTACTTTTCAAAGCTTTATAATTTCGTCCTTTTTTAAGCTTAATATGTTTTAAAATGGTTTAATCCCCAGTTTAATTCTGTTTATTTTAGGTTTAGTTTAATTTGGTCCAATATCCAGTGATAAAACATGCATATTTAAATTTCCAGTCCTATTTAATGTTGATGTACAATATTTCTTGCCTTGTTACGATATAAATAGGTAATGTAGCCTTGGTATTTATTATGTTAATATGATATGTGTTTTATATGATGTGTTTTTTTTAAAAATGTATAATATATGTTTTTATATATGGTATACAATATACGGTGTATATATATACCTATTACGTATGTTTTATAATATAGTACCTAGTTTTGATATATATATATATATTGAAAGCAACAAATATTTTGGTACCTATTTCCGGGCGTGATGGGGGGTGCTAATCCTTCCCCACGCGTAACCAACTCTCGGACCCTTTCAAAACGAATCTTTGGTTTCTTATGGTGTTCAGCCTACCTTATCCAAGTGGCTGGTGGCGACTCCAAATCTTCATTGTTTTCAAAAAACACGAATTTCCAAAAGAAATCCCCTTTAAATAAAATTTTAGAAAATATGGGGATGTAGCCGACTTGAGAATTTTTTAAAAGGAAAAAAGTCATCACAACATGGTGACTCCGTTGGGGAACGATTTTGTTTTTACAAAACAAAAGGAGAGTTAGGCCAAGGAAATATTTGTTGTTTTTTAAACGATGGAAAATGTTGGAATTTCAATTAACTTTACTGTGGTCGATTCTTTCTTGAAAAATGTGGCTAAGATTACACGGGCTTTGATAATTGGTGGACTTTAGATTAATTCTTCATTTAATTTCTAAGGAATCACCACATGTGTTGCACCATGTTCATCAAGCTCTATACCCGAGCTCCGTCCCTTAAGTGGGAGTGAAACGTCACATACCCACGTGAGTAGCCCTTTACGAGTCGGTAATCCGCTCCTGGAATCTATACCTTTTGACACGTGAGCAGCCCTCCACATCATTAGGTCGTGCTTTCCCTCGAACCAAAACCAATTCGCAAGCTTGTAATGAACCAGAATTGGGGTTCTTGTTGCCTTAGTAGGTAATGAGATAGGTTCGGGTACCCTTGTATTAGAACCGAACACATGTGTGAGAATTTAGGAAGCCCACCCCGATTAGAGCCATGCGGATAACCATAGCGAATTAGAATCCATGTTATTAGGAATCTGCTTTGGTTTTTGTTTGCTTTATATTCGATATTCATTTTATCTGTTGCTAAACCATTTATTGTATTGTCTTGTTTTGTTTTGCATGTTCATGACATTTCATAATGAAGTATTGATTCGAGAATAGTTCAAAATTTAAGACTTTCATAACGGGAGAAAGAGTCCATAATGACAAATTAAAGAAACTCGAAGTTTAAGACTGATCACAAGATGAGCAAAGGCCAACCCAGTTATTGGCGGAGAAGGGGCTCAAGTTTCAGTTGTGCCCTATGTGGTGGTTATGTTCTTTACTCATTGTAACGGGACTTGATCTTCGTTATGAAAAGTTGTTAAATGAGAATGTTCGTCGAATCAATGCTTCTTTGCATTCATTTGTACATTTTTAATTAATTACCTTTAATCACCTATCTCTATTATGCATACAACGCATTGCATTAATTAATTCGTAAAACAAATAAAATTAATCGATAGGGGTTCATGGCATTTCTTATCCATCAAAGATTTCGCATCTGCACTTTACCCGGCACCAAAAGAATAGAATAGAGGAAAGTTTTGCTAAGTTAGAGGCTGATTTGAGAGGTCAGTTGGAGCGAACTCAACAAGAGCTAAGGGACACCATCATCAAGTCCCAACAAGATATGATGAAAGAAATATCTCAATTGATGCAATCCAGTCTATGAGGAAAGGGTGTTGTCGAGACTCCTACCCAAGATTCGGGAGAACGTTTGGGTGCCCCAATCTTTAGGAAACCTCTTGTTATCAATCCCTCTTCCAATCCTCCCCAAGTGGCATCTTCTGCTCATCGGATTGGCGCTTTTGCCCAAACTCAACCGGGCATGACCTTCAGAAACATCGACAATGTCGAGAGTAGTATTTCAGATTTTGATGAGTTGGAAAAGTTGAACCAAGTGAAGGCTGAATTCTAAAAGCAATTGGAGAACACCCGAAAGGATCTGGGGGAGAAATTTCGGATAATGGAAGACGAAGAATATTCTTTTGGACTGAATGCTAGAGAGCTCAATTTAGTCCCGAATGTGGTAATCCTGTACAAGTTCAAGACTCTGAATTTTGAAAAGTTTGATGAGAGGACTTGCCCCACTGTACATATAATCATGTTTTGCCGAAAGATGGACGGGTTCATCAGCAACAAAAAGCTTCTAATTTACTACTTCCAAGATAGCCTAGTGGGGCCCGCTATGAGGTGGTATAATCAGTTAACTTGTGCCCAAATCAAATCTTAGATAGATTTGGCCCAAGCTTTCATAGATCAATATAAGCACATAACTGATATGGTCCCTAATCGTCTCTTTCTACAAAGTTTGGAACAAAAGCACAATGATAGCTTCAGAGAATATGCCCAGCATTGGTGAGACGTGGTGGCTCAAGTTCGGCCCCCAATTCGAGAAAATGAAATCATTCCCATGTTTGTGGACACTCTACGAGGAGTCTTATATGATCGTTTGATCAATAACCCTATCAGCAGCTTTGCGAATATGGTTATAACGAGAGAGAGTATTGAAGATGCTATCAAGAAGGAGAAGATAATGAACCCCTACAGCACAACCGCCCATAAGGGGCATGACTCTCAGGTTCATATAGTGGGTTATCTCCCAAACAATAAGCCTTATGTCCACTCCCGTAATCAATCATCATGGTCTACAAAGCCCCTAAGGGTTCTTCATATGGTCCCTATGTCATACACTGATATGCTCCCAATGCTTATTGAGAAGAAACTTATGAGTCTGGTTCGGTCCAAACCAAAGAATCCTCCCCATCATAATGGTTATGATGTTAATGCCATGTATGAATACCATGTGGGAAGTACAGGCCACACCACGGAGAATTGTGGGGCACTAAAAAACAAGGTTCAGGGCTGATTGAGAGCGGTCTATTGAAGTTTAGAAAATAAAGAATGATGAACACAACTTTTTGGAGGTATTGTTTCCCGGGTTTTTAGGAGTTCATGTGTTTAAGTTTCCTTTCATGTTGCATTTTCTCTTGAAGTAATGCATGGAACCAACTTTGCTATCATTTGCCCGATGATAGCAATGATCTTTTTGTAAGGGCACATGTTATGTTTGCGGATTTTCTTTCTAATGAAAAATGCATTTTGCTTAACATACAATAACTTTGAAATTATACATATGTATATCCCTTTCTTACCCCTCGTAGGTCCTCGGATATCACATGCATGATGTGTCATTGATTCTAATAAAAGAGATTGATCGAATGTTGTGATAATGATGAAGCGTGATTTCCCTTCAGTTCGCTCTGGTCGGTATAGCGCGAGAAGCAAGATTACTATTCCTTCGATGATGTTCGATGATAAGGAAATCTCTTAGAAGAGCCCAATAGAGTCTCTTGAACGTGCTTTTAAGGAAAAAGAAGAAAATCAGAAGGGTACTCCGCTATAGCGAAAAGACTAAATAGGGATTCTTTGCTCCACTTACTCTAATAGAGTCAAAACCTTGGCTATATGAGTAAGTTTTCGAACTGTGACTATGCCGAGTAACTTGGGGTATTTTTGTATGCTCCATCATTATTCTCGAGACAAAGGATTGCGATGAGTTGGATTCCCCTAAGAAAAAGGAAATGAATGAACGAGTTAAATAAGTCTCGGAGCATCTTGATGGAGCTGTGGGAGGAGAACAAATCTAATAAGGAGCTATGCTCCACCTGTTCAATACCCTGGCATTAGAGATGAATCCTTGAGGATACTGAAACAATATTGATTACAATCAGAGGCACACGCTTACACTTAAAGTTCTTAGAGCGACACTTTCTGTGCTCTATAGGCTAAACAAAGTCGGAAAGCTTGAACATACTTATGAATGGAGAAAGATGATGAGAACTAGAAGGAATAGTAATCGAGTAGATCAAGCAAATACCATAATCATGAGGATGAACCGAGCGATATAGGAGGAGTTGCGCAACCTCAAATATCTCCACAACATTCAAAGTCTTCATTAGGCACAAGCTATGCTTGGATGATCACTGGAGGATTGAATCTAAGACGCTCTTGCATTTGATATCTGGGGCATCTCATTCTATTGTTTTCATTTAATTAAATTTTGAAGGTTTTGTATGTTAATCTAAAAAGTCATCTTTCATTAAAATGACGACCAACAAAATGATATATTTTAAACAAAGAGATTTCTTTGTATTACTTCGGAGATAAATGCATCACCATCAGGGAGGCCCAAAGATGAGGGGCACTACATGATGTGGGGTGAAGAAGAACCTTTGAAGTTAATTTGTCGTGAAGGGGCATCATTGTCCGTAGGGCAAAAAAGGCTTTTGCATAAAAGAGTTCGAATCAGAATAGATGAGAGATGGCATAAGGCTTGAAAGTACTTGGTTAATGATTATGATTACGACCAAGGTCACTAGAATCGGAGAATGAGCAACGCAAGTTTGGGGGCAAATTTTGTCAAGACATGGAATGAGTGGTTGTAGTCCCAAGATGACGATCACCGGCTCTAGAAAACAAAGACAAACTAAATTCATGCATCATTACATTCTCATGAACACATGCATCTTTGCATCATGAAATACGCTCATACAACTATACATTTTATGTTAGGAGCATGCTAACCCATACCTTTATAGTTTTTTGTTTACTTTAAACAGGTATTTGAAGATTGATAAAAGGATGGACCTACAGTTCTACAAGAGGAGAAATAGATCTCATATGAATCAAGAGTCCTTTGACTTGCATAATTAGGATTTCTAAAGGTCTTCTGATCCCCGGTTTCTATCCTCCTTAAAGATATTTTTCTCAAAACCAAATTTCTCAATTCTAGCCCTTCAAATGACGTTTTCCTTAAAACTCAATTTCTCAATTCTATCCCTTCGAAGGATGTTTTCCACAAAACTAAAATTTCTTAATTTGATCCTTTCATAAGGATGTTTTACTTAAAACAAATTTCTTAATTTAATCATTCCACAATGATGTTTTTCTTAAAACTCAAATTTCTTAATTTGATCATTTCATAAGGATGTTTTGCTTAAAACAAATATCTGAATTTGATCCTTCTACAAGGATGTTTTTTCTTAAAACTTAAAATTTATTAATTTGATCCTTCCATAAGGATATTTTTCTTAAAATAAAAATTTCTCAATTTGATCATTTCATAAGGATGTTTTTGAGAATTTCTTAATTCAGTCCTTTCCTAAGGACGTTTTTCTCAATCCCAAAGAATTTCTCAATTCGATCCTTTTCATAAGGATAAATTTTCATAAAGAGAAGATGCTTTTAACTCGACTCTTTCAAAATGATATTTCTTAAAAAGTAAAAAAGAAAAAGGAAAAGGAAAAAAAGAAGAAAGAGAAGAACAAATCTAAAGTGAAAACTTGAAAAAGCGTTTTAGAACAAAAGATTCAAAATATCAAGAGGAAATGGGCATAAATGGTTGAACCCAAATGTGAGATGAGGTACCGCCGTTGCAAAGAAGAGAAGCAGAAAGCAAGAAAGGGCCAAAGTAAAGGGACCAAGATGAGAAAGTGCCCAAGAAAGCTTAAAATTTTCATCATTCATGCATCATATCTAGTTAGACATCCCTAGGTTAGGGGCATACTAACTCATACTATTATAGCATTTCGCCTCTTTCCATAGATATATGAACAACAGGTCGGGTACTTCCTGTGAAGAGGAGTAAACGACAAAACGAGAGCCCAGACAGGACTTCAGGCGAATGATTTCAAACTCGCCACATCAGGATTTCAGAGCGAAGGAGGCAAATACTCAAAGCTCAAGGATTTTAGGTGAAGGATTTTAAATTCGCTACATCATGATTTCAGAGCAAAGAATGCAGATACTCAAAGCTCAAGGATTTCAAGCGGACGATTTCAAGCTCGCCACATCAGGATTTCAGTGCAAAAGAGGCAAATACTCAAAGCTCAAGGATTTCAAGCGAACGACTTCAAACTCGCCACATTGGGATTTCAGAGCGAATGAGGCAGATACTCAAAGCTCAAGGATTTTAGGCGAAGGATTTCAATCTCGCCATATCAAGATTTTAAAGAGAAGGAGGAAAATACTAAATAGCTCAGGAATCTTCAGTCAGGAAAGTAAAAAAAATAGCTTATCCGTTCAGGTTCATGAAGAATGGAAACTTTTAGCATAATGACCTATCCTTAGGCCCAAGAGGAATAGAACCTTTATTTGAAGAATTACTATTTGTCCACTGCCGTTTTGGTGGGACGTGTCTACACGATTGGTTTCTGCCACTTCTGGGGAAACAATTTCTTCTACCATGGAAGGACATTGGATTTGTTCACTGCCGCTTCAGAGAAACATGCCGTCTTTGCTTAGTTTTTTTCCATTTCAGAAAAGAAAGATATTTGGGTTTGTTCACTGCCGCTTTGAAGGAATGAGTCGTCTGCTATCTGGTCTGTCCCTCACCACTCCAGGAGGAAATGCCAGTGCTAACCAGTTTATTTTTGCCATTTCGGGAAAACAAGTTATTTGGATTTGTTCGTTTCCGCTTTGGAGGAAGGAGTCGTTTGCTATCTAGTCCATCCATTTCTGCTCCGAAAGGATGTGCCAGCGCTACCAATTTCTTTTTTCCGTTTCGAGAAAGCAAGTTATTTGGATTTGTTCACTGCTGCTTGGAGGAGCAAATCGTCAAACAAGGAAGCAGGACAAAATTTGTGTCTTTAGTCTTTTGCTCTATTCCCGGTTTACAGCAATGAGCAAAGAGGGGCAGCTGTAGACACTAAATTTTGTCCGGGTTTAAATTAAATGCATTAATGTTAATTGGTTGTTTTCTTAATGTTAATTAGGCAAATTAATTTAATTAGTTTAAGATCATGTGCTCGTCTCACAGGAGCATGATCTTTAAATTAATTAGATTAATTTAGGTTTAGTCTTTTTTTAGCCATAGTTAGACTTAGGGTTCGAATTAATTTAGTGAATTTAAATCTACCTTTGGCTTATTGGGATAAATGTTAAATTCATTAAATTAATTAAAAATTTCTTAATTATTTTTAGGATAAAATCAATATGGAGATTAGATTGACATTTTATTTAAAACTGTGATTAATCAATTTGATTTGTCTTAAATAGTATCCTTGGGTTATTGGAATACTAGTTTAAAACCGATCAAATTAATTATCATGTCTTAGGATAATCCATAATTTATTAGGGTTTTTAGTTTATTAGGGTTAATCAATTTAGGATTAATATTGGATTCACCTAATTAATAACTAGATCACTAATTGAACTTTTATAACTTGGGCCTTTTAGGTTAGGACCCTGGATGGGCTTTTGTGTGTTTATTTTAAAGCCTTTTGTTTGACATTCATATTAATTGTCATTCATGTGACCCATATATTTTGAATTAATTAATCTAAATCATAAAAAATAAAGATATTTATTAATTCTGATATTTGTGTCGTAACAGTCCGAGCTTAAAGGATATTGACCAAATATTTGAATTAATTCTTATCGTCCAAGGTAAAGTTAAAAGTTGATAAAATCATTACATCATATCTTAACTGCTTACACCATGCATAAAGGTGATGTACGAGATTCGAACCATAAATTAACACGGCAATCAGACTTATATGATATCAATTTAATCTATGGTCCGATGTATCGTCAAACTTATTAATTAAATGTTCAATTAATTTGAACCCACTAATTTGATAAAGCTCGTGCAATTAAGGTCATTTCTTATTTAAGGACGCTTAAGAAAATTCAATTTAAATTTCAAAAAATTCCATCAATTTGAAAGCAACAAATATTTTGGTACCAATTTCCGGGCGTGATTGGGGTTTTAATCCTTCCCCACGCGTAACCAACTCCCGGACCCTTTTAAAATGAATCTCTGGTTTCTTATGATGTCCGGCGTACCTTATCCAAGTGTTCAGTGACGACTCCAAATCTTCACTGTTTTCTAAAAATACGAATTTCCAAAAGAAATCCCCTTTAAACAAAATTTTAGAAAATATGGGGATGTAGCCGACTTGAGAATGTTTTTGAAGGAAAAAACGTCATGACAATACATATATGTTACGTACATTTTTTTGTATATAATACGTGGTTTCGTTATATGTATAATGTATGTGTTTTCTTTATATTATATAATATGTAGCTTTAATATGCATATATATACGCAAGGTTACTGTTAAAGCCAAACTATTGTCTTCATATGTACTTACGGGTATGCATATTTATGTATATAGTGCCTTATATGTATATGATATATGTCTTATATATATCTGTATTATCTTGTATAGTATATGTTATATGTGCAAGGCTACCAAGATTCCTTTTTATACGTATATAGATTTATACGCACACATAGGTAGATGTATATTGTCGTATCTCATGTGTTAAATTTGTTCTTATTGTGAGGTACTAGTGTTTGATGTGGTTCCTTTTATTCGATTGTTTCCTGTCTTTTTTTCTTCTTTACTTGTTTATGCCATGTTGTTTTATATTGCATCCGGGATATAAATTGCCAATGCGGTGCCCTAATATTCGGGAATAAGCGTGGCCAATACCAGTTGTAGTGGTGGTTTTTTTTTCGTTTATACTTGAATAACAACCCCCTTAAAATCTACTCACATGTATAACCGAATTTTGATTCAATTGTCACTTTAACTCGCAAAGTCCAATATTAACAAAGCGCTAATTGATTTGGTACCAAGTTTGGGCATGGTGGGGGTGCGAAACTTTCCCCACTCGTAACCGACTCTCTAACCCGTAGTAATCTCTGGTTTTATTTTTGGTGTCCGATCTGCCTAATCCAAGTGACCGATGGCGACTCCAATTTTTTAATTCCAAATATGTGTATTAAAGAAATGATTCCCCTTTTTAAATAAATATTTTCCAAAAGAGGGATACATCAGACCAATTTGGGTTTATTTTTCAAAAATGTCGCTACAACATGGCGACTTCGCTGGGGAAACTAACTTTTGCTTTTACTAAAAGAGAGTCAGGCCTAAAAATTTTACTGCTTTATTAATATGGGAAGTTGCAAGTTAAAGTGACAATTAAGTTGATATTTGTTTATAAATGTGAGTTCATTTTAATTCATTTAAAAATTTAACATATAAACCCGTCCTTTTAAGTGGGGAAAATGCTAGTGCTTTCATGTGAATATTGTTCCTCCGTATGGGCCTATTAAGTACCTTCGGGGCTCGAGTACCCTATGTCTTCGTGAGAATATTGTTTTTCTGTACAAACATAATGAATGGGTCCCCCTAAATTGAACTCGGTTGAAATGAGCCTATAATGGGTGATGATCGGGGGCCTTGCTACCCTTAGTAGGGGACAACAAGGACAGTTCGGGTACCTTCCTAGTACCAAAACTGCATGTAGCGAACATAAAAAGCCTACCCCTTTTAGAGCCATGTGGATAACCTAAGTGTTTTAAATGGGATGCAAATAGGTATGTTTCTTGTCTTGTTTGTTTAAATTTCCGCTATATTTATCGTCTCATTTATTTACTAACTTATTTTTTTTTTCTGTTTTATTTTTGCTTTTGCATATCTTTTTGCATTCACATTGCATGACAAAGGTGTTGATTCAAGTGGTTTACCCAATTTGAGATCTTTCATTATGGGTGAGAGGTATCTAAAGTAAGAGCATACCAGCTTAACAGTGAGACAGTGATCCTAAGTCGACCAAAGAGTTCAAGGTGACAATTTTCCAGGTAAGCGCATAATACCGGAATACACTTAGGTGGCCCCACAACAATATGACATTTTGAGATTCAAAAAAAATGTGGGAGAGTCGGCCAGTCTTTCCAAGAATATCGTAATCAAAATGGATTCATCGAGCTTTAAGCTAGTCAGCATTAGAAGGATATGTTTCAAGATCTGATCGAGACTTGAAGTTACAGTTCAAAGTTATACACGCATCTTCGTGATGATAGCCGATTTATTCAAGACCTAGACCAGTACAACATATTTTGACAGTTCAAGTGCAAGGGATAGCCTAGCATGTGAAGACATCAGCCGCGGAAGCTGAATCACTTTATTTATTTCATGGACCCGAGGATGGAGAAGACATCAAGATTTTTTCGGCTACTCAGAGCCGTCGAAGAATTAGAAGTGAGGGTCGAGACTTATTGATGCCTCCTTTGAGTCGAGAACCTTTTCAAGCCAATGAGAGTTGCTCTAGGGTGACCATTAACAGAATCAATGCTTTTATCTGCATACATCCATGCATTTCATTTGTTCCGTGCATTGCATAAAGCATGTATCATGCATTAAGTAATTAAACAATAAGATTAATGATGGGGGATTTTGTGATAGTAATCAAAGATTCTGCATTCACACTTCGTCCGACCCTAGAAAAAGCAAATGGAATACAGTTTTGCTGAAATAGAAGCCAATTTGAGAAAGGCATTCGTTTCAGAAGATAGGAAGAACAAAGGAATGACTTCTAGCTAGTACAACTTTAGAAGTATGAATGACCTAGTGGCTAGGGTTGATAAGCTCGAACAACTTCAAGAACATTTGGTTTAGAATCAAAGAGAGATAATAACATATATGAAGAAGCTCCAAGAGGAAACCAAGGGGCAAAACAATGAATTGGTGGGCATGATGGCTACAATGACTAAAGAAAATGGTGTGGAAGAAGACTCATTTGTGCAAAAAGAGATAAAAAACCAAGTGAAAACTCAAATTGAGACTTTATAGCGGAAAGGACTTTGTCAAATGAAGACCATGCCATCGTCAACCGATATGAGGTAGTCCGCACTACTTTTAGGTGTCCCACCAAATTAGTTCTAAATAAGATCGAAGACCCTTTCTCGAGTATCTTTTCTTTAACAGCAAGCGGAGAGCCAGATGAAATAGAACCGCAAGATAAAGAAAGTGCAAAGTGCAACATGAGGATGAGGATATCGGCTGCATCGACATTGGAATTGTCACCCTCTTTTACACAAAGTCAGCCTTTCATATCAACCACTTTAGAATCTCATCAATTATCGATCAATCAGTCTTCTAATGCTCTAGAGGAGAAAGAAGAATTGAAGGACTTTTAATTCACTCTTAGTCCTTTCACATACCAAGATTTTTTCTCTAAGTTGTTACACGCCCGACTAATTGCACCATGCTTTGTCAAAGCTAAGTCACTTCCATATCCGAGATGGTTCAATGAGGAAGATCGCTGCGATTACCATACCGGAATTCAAGGGCATTCCATCGAGAGATATGTGAGTTTTAAGCATAAAGTTCAACGCCTTCTAGATCTTGGGGTGGTAGAGTTTGAGACAACTGGTCCAGGTCTGAAGATTAATTTCCCATTTATGGCCAGTACTATAAAATTGGGGAAAGATCAGGTCGCCACGATAAAAAAAAGTAGATAAAGCGAAATTGCCAACATCAACAAAATTTGAAAATGTCAGCAATTATCACGATCCCAACTATTCCATAGAAATTTTTGTTCTGAACATGCTTGAGAATTCAGGAGCAGTTCTAAAAGACTCCACAAAAGTGACAGTGCTTGAGAATAATGACGTTCTTAAGGAATGAGGATTCAACATAAAGAAAATGGGGCAAGAAATGCTAAAAGGCATAACAAAGATGTGAAAAGGAGTAACAAGAGGACGAAGATGTTATTCCCGATGTCAAATTCTAAGCTGCTACCCCTTTTAGTTCAAAACAAACTCTTGAAGCCACCTTCGATGAAGTAATATGCTTATTTCAATCCTAATGTGTTTGGTACCAGGGTTCCATGTGAATATCATCAACGTGAATTTATCCATACAACGAAAGAGTGTATGTTTTTTGAAAGGCAAGATCTATGAACTTATTAGGAAAAGAATGCTTTCTTTTGAGAATGGGAGACCTAAGATCAAAAAAGGGGTCGAGTTTTTAGGAAAGATTAAAGATTCAGGATGAATGACCAGTGGTCGAGGTTTTCTGGTGCATCCTATCCATGTCTTTAAGTTTTACCCTTTTTGCTTTTTCTCACATGTTTTTCTTGATGTCCTTTTTATGTGTGTAATTAGCTTTTCTATTCTTTGCCCAAAAGTAGCAAGGATCTTTTTGTAAGGGCATATGTTATGTTTGCCTTTTTCATTTCAATGAAAGGATGTATCTTTTAATTAAATATATATGTGTATATTCTTTCTTACCCTCGTAGATCCACAGATATCATGTGCATGATGTGGCATTGATTCTAATAAAAAGATCAATTCAATGTTGTGATCACGATGGAGTAGGGTTTCCTGCATAGTATGTTCTGATTGGTGAATCGTGAGACGTAAGATTACTACTCCTTCAATAATGTTCGATGATAAGAGAATCTTCTAGGAAAAACTGATTGAGTTATTTAAACTTGAGAATTTATTTAATAAAAAAATCTGTCAAGAAATGAACAATTATTGGAGATGTATGGAAGAACAAATCTAATAAGAAACTAGATTCCACATGTTCAATACCCCATCATCAGAGGTAACCTCTAAAATCAATAAGCAATTAAATAAGTCTCGGAGTCTTGATGGAGCTTTGGTGGGAGAACAAATCTAATAAGGAGATATGCTCCACTTGTTTAATACCCTAGTGTCAGAGATGACTCTTTGAAGACACTGATACGATGTTAATTACAATTGGAAGAATACATTTGTACTAAGAATTCTCAGTTTGATATCTTTGCACTCCAAGTGTTATGCAATTTTGAAAACCTGGCATATATGAATGGAAAAAAAACAATGAGAACTAGAATGAGTAGTTTTCGAACATATCAAGCAAATACCATAAGTATGAGGATGAACCGAGCAATCTGGGAGGAACTTCACAACTTTAAATATTGCCAAAACATTCAAAGGCAAGCTATTGATCACTAGGGGATTGAATCTAAGACGCTCTTGTATTTGATATCCGGGGAATTCTATTCTTTTTTCTATTGATTTTGATTTTGATTATTAACCCAAAAGCATCCTTTGTTGAAATGATAGTCAGCAAATAGTAGATAGAAAAAAGAAAAGAAAAAGAAAGAAAAAATAAGAGAAAAAATGAGAGAAAATAAAAAGAGAGAGAAATAGAAAGAATAAGGTATTGTTGTAAGAATAGAGTTTAGAATGCAAGTTAAGGATGTACATGATTGACCTAATACAAAACTTGTCAGTGATTCTGAAGAGAATAATAGCAAAACTTCATATACTACACAATTCGAGGGCTAGAAGTGAGTGTTTGCCATAATACTTTAGTTGGGTCAAAAAATTAAAGATTGGATCGTATTGAAGAAATGAAATTTTGGAAACTTAGGGGGCATGTTTTCAGCCTACTGTTGAGATAGAAGAAAGATCATCCCGATAGGATAGAAAAAAAAGAGATGAGAAACTACCAAGGTAAAGAAGGAGAAGAATGTTTCCCTATGAGGTCTTGTGGTTGGATTTTTAGGTCAAGGAAATATATGGTTGACCTAGCATGAATGATTAATTTATCAAGAATAATAGCAAGATTTCATACGCTAGATAGTTCAGAGATTTGAAATGACTTTCATGCCTTAATGTGTTGTATGGTTTAGAATAATGAAAATAAGGAAAATTCAGAAATCTGGGGGGCATGAGTTCACCTGAATGTTAAGGTAAAAGGAGGCTCATCATGAAGAGTCGTAGAAAAGGTAACAGTTGAGACCAAGTTGAGTAAGGGTAATGTTATGAGTTTGGACTTTAGCAAATGATAAATTCGATTCTAACTGGGGTAAGTCAGCATCTCCATTCAAGATGGAACGAAGGAGGAAGATTCAAAATGAAGATAAGACCTTATAAAACTAAGAAAGGTTAAAAAATATAGGGGCGTGCGTTCACCCCGATGTTGAGAATGAAGAAGAGTTGTCATGAAGAGTCAATGAAGAGAAAACAACTAAGCCCGAGTTGAGTGGGGCAAATATGAAAAGCTCGTGAAGTTAAGGGTGGTCAACCAGAAAACAAGAGTTTTTCCCCAGTATCTCTAAAAATAACTCCACTCATGCATCATCGGTAGTTAGATATCCCTATGTTAGGAGTATGCTAAGTCATACCGTCATAGTATTTTTTCTATTTTAAATAGGCATTTGAAGATTGACAAAAGGATGAACCTATAACTTCACGATAGGAGAAATAGATATCATAAGAATCAAGAGTCCTCAGACTCGCAACATCAAGATTTCAAAGCGAAAAGGGCAGATAGCCGTAGCTCAAGGATTTCAGACTCACAACATCAGGATTTTGGAGCGTAAAGAGGCAGATACTCGTAGCTCAAGAATTTTCAGGCGAATGATTTCAGACTCGCAATGTCAGGATTTTAGAGTGAAAGGGGCAGATACTTGTAGCTCAAGATTTTTTAGGCAAAAGATTTTAGACTCTCAACATCGGGATTTTAGAGCGAATGGGGCAGATACTCGTAGCTCAAGAATTTCAGGCAAGGAGTTTCAAATTCGTAGCATCAGGATGTCAATGTAACAACCTGAAATTGGGCCTCAGACCCAATTTATTTAGGCCTCATGGTTAGAAGCCCAAATTTAAAGATAATGGGTTTGGACCTTATAGAAAAATAAATAAAATAAATTAATAAAAGAAAAGAAGGATAAGAGAATTGGGTGTTTTTATATTAGGTTGGTTGGTGATTTGATGGGGGGAGAGAAAAAGAGGAGAGGATAAGATATTTTGAGAGAGAGTGAGAGAAAAGTGGGGGAAATAGAGTTTGAGTCTCGATCTATTACCACCGGAGCCATCGTGGCTCTCACCGCCAGCACCACCAATTCTAGCTCAGTGAGAGAAGTCTGACGGTGGTCCTCTCGTCGCCTAAGTTGCTGTCATTTGTCGGGGTAAGGGAAAAGAGTATGTGGCCTTGTTAGAAGCACCATGTTCTGGCCACACCACAAATGGAGGCTATCGGTGTGCTTATCGACTGAAGAACTGTAGTACTAGAGCTTGTCGGTGCCGTCTAACCACCAGAGGAGGCCCCACGCGCCACCACGCCCCGCCCATGTGGGTATACGTGTGCCTGGCCAGGCGAGTGCACACAAATCAAGTGCATCATACCACACCAGATTCTAGATCCGATCTCACATAGATCTGGCTACACCAGATCGGGCTATGCAAGTGCATGGTTGTTATGGTGCGCTGCGTCGCACTAGATTGCCCAGGGCAGTTGACCATCCTTTGATCGTTGACCAAGAGTTGAGTTATTCTAGGGGACCCTACCTGGGGGTTTCTCGACGTTATGGATCCAATGGCACGGTCTGTTTTTCCAAATTCAAACCTGATAAGTTGTTTCTATGCATTTGACCCTTGAAATTCCTTAGAGAATATGCTTAAGTGATACTTATGATATTAATTGGTTTACGAGGATTATTCAAGAGTGAATTTTGGGTCAAGTGGAATGTTTGGGAAGCTTGGATGAGGATTTTAGCGGTATCAATATAAGGTTAGTACACCTCGAACTCCTATCGCTTTGTGAGCATCATAAATGTGATTGCCTTGCTTGTTAGTGGTTGTAAATGGGTTGATGATAGATAAGCATGAGTAGGGACCGATATATTGAGACTTGATATATTATGAGATGCATGATGATGTTACGGATATGATGGGATTGTTAAAGGCTTTAGAGACCGTGTAGGATCAGTTGTGATGCCAATATGATTAGTTGATGATTGTTGGATTGATTGAGATGAATATAATATTTTTGTATGCTTGTTTTGAATGGATTGATGTGATTCGATGGGAAGTGTGTTAGATGAATAATGATAATATTCAAATAAATGATTATAAGTCAGTAATTAATGTTAATAGGATAAATGTCGTAGCAAACCAACTTTAATGACTTTCATAAGCTTTAGGGATCGTATAAGCTTGGTAATATCGTAATTCAAGGAAATTGTACGAACCCATGAATAGGGTACTGGTACGAGCTTTGGTTGTATTGGTACGCGAATTAGGGGTCATATCAATACGGGTTGACCCGTACTGGTACTTGTGAAAATTAATGATTTCCAGTTAGTAGTTTTAGTATTGGTACGCTTGTGAGTACCGATAGTTGAGGGTACGTATCGATACTCATGTTCGAGTACAAATACTTGATACGTTAAATAATCATTAAATACAAGTTAAGAATGGAAATCGATATGAATAATAAAAAATAGAGCTAATGAATGGGATTAATTATATATGAGCCTAATGAGTAATAAATTGGTAACTGTTGGGTGACTTGTTTGTAATAGTAAACCATAGGGATCCTTGGTGAATCATGGGCTGAGTCGTGCCAAGTTTGGTTACTCGTGTGGTTGTGTCACCGTTGGTTAGTGGGATCCGGATACCCAGTGGTAGAGTGTCGCAACACATGAAGACCGCTCGATGTGAGATTCTGAGTGATGATGCTCAATGCGAGATTCTGAGCCATTCCACTCGATATGAGATTCTGAGTGATGATACTCGATTTGAGATTTCGAGTATTGATGCTCGATGTGAGATTCCGAGCATGAGTATACATTCCTGAGGTTGTGTGACACTGGGTCTCACTCCAGGTTTGTGAGATTCCGAGCATGGTTGGGCCTTGTAGGCCATGTGTAATGATTGCTATGTTGAGAGCATATGTTTAGGTGACTAGTGGTAACGCCACCTGTTTATTTATCTATCTTTTTTGCTCGTACTAGCTTGCATGCTTATGTTTATGATTAGCATGAAGTTTAGTAGAGTAGATGTGTACCACTGAACTTTGTAAGCTCAATGCTCGGAATCGTTGTTTATGTGCGTAGGTTGATCGTTTGATCGTGGGATCGAAGATCATTATCGGTTTAGGATTCTAGCATGTGGGGGCCTTCAGAGTACGGTACTTGTATTTAGTGGGTTGTGTATTCATAGGACCTCATGTGGTTGAGTGTGTACTTCTTATTTTGAAATTGTATTAATTAAATCAAATGTTTAAATATTTTAAATTAAAGTGGAGCTCCTTTGCAACTATTTAAATGATTTATCTATATTTTCAACTGTTGACTTTAAATACTTTTGAGAAATAACTTATTGGGCTAAACTTCTTTTGAGATTTTTTAATGGTTTTGATTTGGGCTTGAGGCACAAATTGTGACATCTGGGTCAAATGTGTTACAGTCAAGGTGAAGGATTCTATATAGGAGGAACCCACAGCGCAAGGACTTTAGAGTGAAGAGTTTTATATAGAAAAAACTCATAGCTCCAGATTTTAGGAAGAGGAAGGGTGAATGGTTCTATATAAGAGGAACTCGTAGCTCGGAATCTTTAAACAGGGAAGTGAGACAAAATTAGTGCTTTTGATCTTTGCTCTATTCTCGTTTTACTAGAATGAGCAAAGAGGAGTAGCTGTAATCACTAAATTTTTGTCCAAATTGTAGTTAATTATTATTATTATTATTATTATTATTATCATTAATCTGAAAACCCAAAATATCTTAAGTAAAAAGTCCATATATTTACAATAGTCCATTAAAACATTGAGTCCATAGTCAGACTTCAAAACCTAAAAATATTACATTAAGTGGCCCGTTTTAGGCCCAATAACCAAAAACCCCAATCTAATAATAAAATACCCTAATTTATCTTATGTTTTTGGCACAATTGCATATCCACTATCAGATCTAAAATGATATGCCAGTCCAGATCAAGGACCAAGAGACTATTAGATTGTCGCGTGAAGCCCATCTCCCGACGCCTCGGCAACTCACGCGCCACAAGTACAACGTTTCATCTTCCCTACTCGCGCGTGTATCACACGCCTGCCCTTTCAACTACCACGTGCAAGCCACTCGCGTCTATTGCCCTTCTAGCTTACCTCCACAATAGCAAGAAGATCCAACGGCCACCGGAGAGCCTTGCTCCCCAAGACGGTCCTCCCTCTAGTCCCCTCCCCCTCATAGTCGGCCACAACATGCAATGGAACAAAAAGGACAATGTCAGTAAGTGATTAGCCAATATTTCAGAAGAGGCACCAAAATGCCAGAAATAGCAGAGGATTAGTCGGCAAAATTAGGGATGCATACGAACCAGGACAAAGAAATGCAGCAACCAATAGAATTATTAGGATTTTATTTTCTATTTTCTAAATACATGTATAATCAGGTATATATACAAAAAACCGTAGCATTTGTAAGGGGATGAATGCTGGAAAATCAGAAAAAAGGCAATAGAGAACAAAAGCATAAATTTTCAGAGGTATCTTCCTCCTTTTTTCATTTTCGAAGCTCATGCATGAAATAAAATGAGGGTTTTGGCTTTTTACCTAGTGTCCGTTCATCTCCCATGGTGTCTTTTCATCTCCCCTAGTGTCTACAACTCTCCCTCGCCGACGATAAGCTTCCTGGCCTCCTTAGAGCCGCGCATAGTGAGTTGGTGGAGAAGCAAACAAAAAGTCGACTGTTGATTTTAAAAAGGGGAACACTAACTTTCTAATTTCAAAAAAAGGTGTCTGGTCGGTTTCCTTTTAAAAGAAAGAGGATTTTAGGTCTTGGTTTTCATGAAATGAGGGTTTTTCATGGTTTTCAAGAGGAATAAGGGTCGGATCTAGTTTTAAAAAGGAAAAAATGACTCATTTTTAGTTCGTTTTTGGGTTCACCGGCCGTCGGCGACGGCGGAGGGTGACCATTTTCTAGATAACGCGGCGACGTTCATCCTGGGGGTTCAAAGGGAAGGAGAGAAGAAGAGAGAGCTATAAGTTTTTTTAAGGTTTTTTTCTTTTTTGGTAAAAATTTTGAGTTTTATACTCGTTTTGAAAAGGGAAACGGACTATTTTCTTCTTAAATCCCTCCGCCTTTTTTATAACATCAACAACTCTTCCGCTTTTGATAATCATAGCCGTAGTCCCTGGTACTTTTCAAAGCTTTACAATTTCATCCCCTTTTTTAAGCTTAATCTGTTTTAAAATGGTTTAATCCACAGTTTAATCCCGTTAATTTTAGGTTTAATTTAATTTGGTCCAAAATCCAGTGATAAAACCCCCTTGGTTACCACCCCTTTTCATGCATATTTAAATTTACAGTCCTATTTAATGTTGATGTTTTTGAAGGAAAAAATGTCATGACAATACATATATGTTACGTACATTTTTTTGTATATAATACGTGGTTTCGTTATATGTATAATGTATGTGTTTTCTTTATATTATATAATATTTAGCTTCAATATGCATATATATACGCAAGCTTACTGTTAAAGCCAAACTATTGTCTTCATATGTACTTACGGGTAAGCATCTTTATGTATATAGTGCCTTATAGGTATATGATATATATCTTATATATATGTGTATTATCTTGTATAGTATATGTTATATGTGCAAGGCTGCCAAGATTCCTTTCCATATGTATATAGATTTATACGCATACATAGGTAGATGTATATTGCCGTATCTCATGTGTTAAATTTGTTCATATTGTGGGGTATTAATGTTTGATGTGGTTCTTTTTATTCGATTGTTTCATGTTCTTTTTTCTTGTTTACTTGTTTATGCCATGTTGTTTATGTTGCATCTGGCATATAAATTGCCAATATGGTGCCCTATTATTCGGGAATAAGCGTGGCAAGTACCAGATGTAGTGGTGGTGATTTTTCATTTATACTCGAATAATGAGCCCCTTAAAATCTACTTGCATGTATAATCGAATTTTGATTCAATCGTCACTTTAACTCGCAAAGTCCAATATTAACAAAGTGGTAATTGATTTGGTACCAAGTTTGGGCCTGGTGGGGGTGCGAAACCTTCCTCATTCGTAGCCGACTCTCGAACTCGTAGTAATCTCAAGTTTTATTTTCGGTGTCCTATCTACCTAATCCAAATGACCGGTGGCGACTCCAATTTTTTTATTCCAAATATGTGTATTAAAGAAATGATTCCTCTTTTCAAATAAATATTTTGCAAAACAGGGATAGATCGGTCCAATTTGAGTTTATTTTTCAAAAACGTCGCTACACATAACAATTTCGGTATTGAGTATCCACCACCACATTTGTTCTATTCAATCTATCCTTAGTACTTAACCTTCCAAGGATAGCCATCCACACTATGGTAGAAAGATTTGGTAATGTAGGTTAATATAAAGGGTTAATATTTGATGCACATGCAATGTGTTTTTTCTATAAGCATGCTTAATTTAACCCTAAAAATTAAACCTAAATGCCTGACCCTAAATCTTAAATCACAACCTTTAAATCTTAAACCTTAAATATCAACCATAAAACTTAAATTCTAAACCCTACAACATAAATCCCTAAACCCTAAACTAAACTCACTTGTGGAAAATAAGTTTTCCATTGCTAATGCATGAAAATATTTTTCCTAATATAAATAGCATTTATTTATTGATCAAATTATTTTATTAGTCCATGTACTATGAATAAGTTGTGGATTTAATCTATGTACTCTAATGTGATGTTTTAGCCCTTTGTTTTTAAAATTTCAGTCATTAATCAAACAATAACTATTAAATATGTAATGTTCCTTTATGGTAATAGTGCTTGTATCATGTATAAGTTGTAGATTTGGTTCTTTTTCTTCAGTTTGATCATAATAATAGGAACATCTTACATTATGTAAAATTGTTTAGTTTTACACTAAAGTCGAGCAAGCACATTTGATCGCATGACCAAGCTGATCATCTTTGTTCCCTCATATTCTCTTAGGTCATGGGTTCTAGACCCACTAGGAACGCCCCCTTTCTTTCCCCTAGAGTCTCCCCTTCTCCTCCCCTCTGGGTAAGATTAGGATTAGAATTAGGATTTGTCAAAAAAAGTTTTACACTAAAGACCATTGAACGAGTGTAAATTAGTGATTGAGATTAAAAATGTGATAGGATTCACTTACACTATGTAAGGGTGAGCAAACCTCGACTCGACTAAAAAACGATTTTTTCGACTTGACTAGACGCGAAAAAACTTCACTCAAATCATGATTTCATAGATTTAACTCGAAAAATTTCAAATAAAGTTCGAGTTAGAAAATGAAATTCGAATAACTCAACTTTTTTATTAATTAGTGGATTAATTTTCAAGTTCGAGTCGAGTCTCACAAGCTTGCCTAACATATGCATATCGCATATGAAAAATATGGAGAAATGTATACATATATCGTATATGGTTATAGAAAATCGTTTAAATTGGAACCAATTACTGCAATAACATTATAAAAATCACAATTAAATTTAAACAAAAGCTCGAACAACTCGACTTGACTCAAAAACATTTGAAATAAAGTTTGAATTATAAAATAGGATTCATAAACTCATCTAACTCGAAATATTTTTTACTCGAGTCGGTTGAATGCCCACTCCTAACACTATGTAAAACTCAATTAATTTTACATCAACTTATGATTATTGGATGAGTGAAATGGATGAATAAGATTAAAAGTTAAAATTGAGGATATTTTTAAGGGGAAAAAAGTGAGTAGTATTTAATCTTATCCATCAATTTTATTAATCTAATTATCATAAATTAGTTTAGAATTAATTGTGTTTTACATAATATAAATAGACCTACATCCATTTAATTTTTTTAAAATTTAACATACAATATATGTGCCATCGTCTTAATGATACTTCTAAAATTAGTTTTGTACATAAATTTTTTAACATTTTAGGCGAGTATGGAAAATGTATAGGGCCACTAAACAACCTAACCGCTTTCTAAGTTAGAAGTTTGAATATATATATAATCTTAATTGCAGTATTATAATATTTAGGCATAAGAATAATTTTAGCCCTTAAAGTTTATAATCTTTGTTATTTTGACCCTTATTTTTTCAAGATAAATTTAGCCTCTAACCTATAACTTTTTGTCAAGTTGCTTATTTTTTAACTACTATGTTATTAGACCGTTAAAAATTTAACGATGATGACATGGCACATACATATAACAACAAATTTTTAAATAAAATGGCATTTAACCTATGTAAACGCGGGATACATTTTCATTTTAATATTGAATATAAAAAACAATTAAAAATAAAATATTTTAAAAAGTTGCAATTAAAAGAAAAAAAACAAATGTGGGAAAGTTAAATAAGTTTTACAGTAAACTACAAATATATTTTTCAAAACCTTTAATTAGTTTAGAATTTTTTATTTAAAGTATTCGAAAGAACATAATTTTTAAAATCCTTGATTGAATTTTTCCTAAACAGTAGAATTTATTTAACTTTCCTATGTTTATTGCTTTTATTTTTAAAATAAAATTTTATTCCACATGTAAACATATGGTAGATTAGATGCTATGACATTTAAAAGATATTGTCATATCATCAATATTAAGTTTTAAACTATTTATTAACATTTTAGTTAAAAAAGAGTAACTTGACGAAAAGATGTAGGTTGAGGACTAAAAATTTATCTTAAAAAAAGAATAAAGGTTAAAATGATAAAAATTACAAACATTAAAAGCTAAAATTATCTTTATGCCTAATATTTATTAACCACATAAAATCGCAGTTAAAGACCTATTAATTGACTTGAATTAGCATGTGTTATCCTTATATAATCATATACTATTGTAAAAAAATGGAAGGAATAGATATTTTTTTAATAAACCGATGTAATTATATAATAATATTGTTTATATTTTTTATTTTTAATATGATGCACAACTTACACACATAAATATTTAAATTCGTGCCTCTTGAGATGAATATCATTCTCTTTTCTATTAGAACCACTAGTTAAGTTCATGAATACGCCTATTGTCGATAAAGAAATAAATATTTTACCAAAAATTCATATATATTATATATCACATTGGACCAACCAACCATGATTTGAAAAAGGAAGCATTTTACCTCCACCCCTCGTTTTGGATTTTCTAATTAATTCCAAGGTTCCATCATAAATGCTATGTTATCCTATACATACATAAACACATGGAAAACGCTCCTCCCTAACCAACCTATTTCCATGAATTATCTGGATTATATTGGTAAATGAAACCAAAAGAAACAAAAATTATGTGAGTAATTAAATTTTACTTTAAATTTGACAACTGTTCTACAATTATGCAACTATTTGGTACATTCAAAATGTCATTAAATTTGTGGTATTTCATATAATAGGTTGATTACGTTACAATGTTGTAAAATTAATTAATTTTATATATTTTTATAATTTTATGTGCAACTGGTTCATTTAAAAATAAATTATGTGTGGTCAACGCAATTTGAAGCAGATGATTAAAGACACTTGTTAACATCTAATCTTTTTCTCTATGTCCTGGGCTCTAGTCCTAATAGGAGCAATCCCCTCTCCCTAGGTAGAAATTGTTCAAAAAAAATTACGTGTGTTATTGATATTTTAACAAATTGATCATATTTTGTTTTGTAATTATGTTATCATCCATTTCAAATTTTGAATTAATCTTATAACTATATTTGTCAATCGAGAATGTTGTCACAACTGATTTTTTTAACATCAACCAAATAAATAAATATTTGTAATATTCTAAGTTTAATGTGCTCGAAATAAGATCATTCTATAAAATATTAAATTAAACAAATATATGTCATAAAAATTAAGAAAATATATAAACTTATATTAATTGTATACAAACTGAGAATCTTTTTCTTTATTAATGTATATATAATATTGAGAATTTTGAGTTTAAAATTATTATTTTATTAATTAATTAAATTGGATTTTCTTTACAACTTTTACGCAATTTATTGTAACATGAAAAATTTACATGAGGAAGTATGGAGCAAACCCGATGCATTGAGCAAGCCTATATATATAGGCCGAAACCAAGAATTTTATACAATAAAAAACATATTACCATGTAATCACACTAATATATTAAAAAAATTATACGAAAGATTAAAAAAAGAAATTAAAAAATGATTATAAATTTTTAAGATTAAAATATTTTTTTAAATAAAAATTAAAGGTAAATTACGCAAATTGTTCTACTATTAGTAAGTTTATGTTTAATCCAATGTATTTTAAAAATTCACAATCGAATTACTCAATTAATCAATTGTAACAATCATGTCCTTGTGTTGTTAAATCTCAAATGGACGTCAACTTTTTATTTACATGCGGACACTCAATGATGTGTAAACTTATATTTTGGTTAGTCAACTTTTGATTGTGAATATTTTTTTAAGTTTTCTTTTCTAAATTCTTATAGGTTGATTCAATTCCTCGTTGTCTTTGTGTTCTTTTTGAACAAAAGTTCTTCAATGTTTTGTATACTTCATGAATCTAAAAAAAAATGAGAGCATTTCATGCTTGAATTTCTGCATTACCACTTGTCTATTGATCCTAAAATTGTAAAGAGGCCATCGACATTTTGTTGCACCATTGCATACACCTCAACAAAGAAGTAATATGTTCCATATCCATTTTAGGCTAATATCAGTGGCCTTGCATAAAAAATTATGTTCTCATACTTTATTATGCGCTGACAAAAGAAACTTGCATCAACAAAAGAAACGAGTTTATTGACTAACATGTGTTCTACTTGATATTCTTGAATTATTTTGTAATGATTTTTTTTATTTTTTAATGTAATATTTATAACTTCAATAAAATGTAATGAGTTTATTGACATACACATGTTCTACCATATATTACTATAGCCTTCTTTTTATTTGTTGACGTAAATATCTATGATTTTAACAAAATGAGTTTATCGACTTACGCATGTTCTTTTATCTTATTATCTATTTGTTGATGTCCGTATTTATGATTTCAATAAATTATAACAAGTTTCTTGCTTACACATGCTATTATATTCTCTTAGTTTTCTTCTCTTGTTGATATAAATACTTGTTATTTCAATAGATTATAATGCGATTATTGACTTACACTGTTCTTTTACATATTAATTTAATTTCTTCTATTGGTTATGATTTCAATAAATTATAATTAGATTATTGACTTACACGTGTTTTTTTTGCTCGGCAAATAGGATCTTATTAAGAAAATCATAAAAACTTAACTCGAGATTGTATGCATCATTAAAAATTTCTATAAACTTAACCCGACACGTGTTCTATTACATATTACTTTAAATTATTCCATTGCCGACGTTACTATTTATAATTTCAATAACTTGTAACGAGTTTATTGCCTTACACGTGTATCATTATATATTTTAAAATGAATCCATTTCTTTTTACATATGTCAAAATCACATATTTATGGTTTCTATAAGACGTAACAGGTTTACGG
Source organism: Hibiscus mutabilis (assembly GCA_019671005.1). NCBI lineage: Eukaryota > Viridiplantae > Streptophyta > Magnoliopsida > Malvales > Malvaceae > Hibiscus > Hibiscus mutabilis. Next base: position 51,953,059 of record CM033714.1, read on the forward strand.
ACTTGCATGTGTTTCATTAATTATTGAATAAATTTATAGTTTTTTTACGTCTGTTAATACAAATCTTAATGATTTCAGTAAGTAGTAACGAGTTTATCGACTTACACATGTTTTATCAACATTAATTTAGGATAAATTTATCAATTTACATTGGCTCCAATATATATTATCAAATTAACCTGTAGTTTTGGTAAATCATACAACCAAGTTGTATGTTCTAGAGTCATTAGAGACCAGTATTTTCTTTTTAAATAAAACAAAACTTGCATTACTAAAGAAATGACAAATTGTTTGCCATGATATCAATCAAACAAGCAGGTGCATCCCCAAACCAAAACCGACCAGTGACTGAGTTTTGCAAGACGATGCTATACACACACATATCAATTTATTTTTTAAAAATGTTCAGTTGCTGGTGTGAATTTGAAAAACTTGTTAAATTTTCATATGGTTGTTGGGTTTTTTTTTGGGGATACAGAAAATAGAGAAGTGGGTATGCTAATAAATCCCACCTTTTCATTCGTCAAAAAAGGAAAAACAAGGCAAAAACATATTCAAGAGTTCTAAGGGGGAAAGGACAGTTTTTATGAGTAAATATAGAGAAACTAAGCATTTCTTTGATTCATTTCATTTGATAAAGATGAAACACTAAACAGCAGAAAGCAACAACACCAGTTAAAACCCTAGACTTCTGATTTGCAGATTCTTTACCTGAAACTAAAGGCTTTGAGGCAAAGAAGACAACATTGAACTGAGAAAATTAAACAGGCAAATTAAAATGGACCCAAATTGAAACTGACAAACAACAATTGAAATTCTTCCCTCAAAACCCTAGTTTCAAATCCAAGTCCAAAGCCTCACAACTGTTTGAACTGGAACCTCCACTGTGAGCAGGAGCAGCAGCTTCCCTTATAATAGGTGCAGGATTCGATAGGGCTCTCCCAGAAGAGGATCCGAGTTGACCATGCTGTCCAAAACGAGCTATGGGTATCCATTCATCAAGCAGATCCGTTGTGATAGCCTGAAGGAGGGGGTTCTGTCCCTTGTCATAAGGATGATGATGAAACCGAGGCTCCTTGTTTGGTCTGATGTCATAGCTGTTCACTTCTTCTTCTTCTCCGACACTGGCCTCGGGTTTGGCAGGCTCCTTTTGCTGTCTCGGATAAGGATGAAAACGAGTGTATGCAGCGCCAGCACAAGGGTGATTGTAAACATTCACCCTCACTAACCTTCTAGGGTCGGCTGATCCAGGTGTAGGAGCTGGTGGCGGCGGAGGCGGAGGCATGAGAGACGGCCTGTTCTTGAGGGGAATAAGGTTATTGAGCATGGTTGCTACTAGAAGAGGCGATAATTGTATGGGTTCTTGCATCACACAGTGGGAGTTTTGGTGGGCATATAAGGCAGGTCCAGAGAGAAAAGCTTTTTCTATGGGAAAGTTGAGCTCAGCATTTGGATCATCTGCTGAAACTGCAGCTTTGCGATTGTTATCTGCACCTCCTGGTTGAACCATTGCTGGTAAGGTTTTGGGGTCTGGTTCTCCTGCTTGCACCATTGTTGGTGGAATATTGGGGTCTGGTTCGCCTGGTTGAACCATTGTTGTTGGGGTTTGTTTGATCAGAAACAAAAGCCAAAGGTAAGAGAGAGGGAGAGAGGGAGAGAGGAGAGGAAGAAAGGGGTGATTTATGGATTAGATGAAAACTAAGCCAAGGGTATATAAAGAGAGACTGCTGGACCTGAAAATCAAATCAAATTATGGTATACTGGATTTTTGTCCTAATCAAAACATTTTATTTAAAAATATTTTCATAAATTTAATTCACCAAATGATTATATTTAATATAATAAGAGATTTATAAATGAATTCATTAATCATTCATTTAATTTTTAAGTAGTGGTCAACAATCTTTAGAGCATGTGTTGAAAGCTCTCAATTGGTACCTTTCACTCTCCCTTATATTATGGGTTCTATACTTATTAAGAGCAAATTTTTCCTCCCTTTTCTTAGGTAGAAATTATTTAATTTTTTTTAAAATTAGTGGTTATAATTATTTAATTAAAAGATTATATAAAATATAAAAAATTTTAAAAAAATCTTATAATAATACTAGGGTAAAACTTTGATACACAAGCTGTGTAAAATTAATTTTACACAAGCCTGTATAGTTACACTATAAAAACCCAAATCCTAAATTCCTAACCAAAAAAACTAAACCCCACACTCTAAACCCTAAATCTTAAATTCTAAACACTAACCTTAAATTCTAAACCCTACAACCTAAACCCCTAAACCTTAAACCCTAAACTTAAACCCTAACCCCTAAAACTAAAAGGCATGTGTAAACAAAAGTTTACACGGCCTGTGTATCAAAGTTTTTTTTCCATAATATTAACTAGTATTTAAAAGAAATGATATCTTACTCTTTTACTGCTACTACTTGATTTAACAAGAAAACTCATCAATATTTGAGACACTAAAAATATATAATTCTATAAACCACTAGTAAATTTGATATTGACATAAAATTATTAAAATTTAAAATTAAATTAATTTCTATGAGATATTGTCATTTAACTCACTGACAAAGTACATCAGATATTCACCTATAATATGTATCAATATTTGATAAAGTGGCGGCAAATAATTATAGGCACTCATATAAAAGTACGTCATCATAAAATTCTAAAATCAAATATATTTTTAATAATGTATTATTATTTGATTCACTAATAATATATTAAATTATATATCAATAGTACATCAATTACTCATGGAATAAAGTGAGGACTTGGAGTCATGTTAAAAACACAGCACTCTAATAGTAACGGGAACTTAAGGTATGCCTACAGAGTCAGATAATTTGGATTAATTGATAAGGTCCTTCAACAATTTGTCTTATCCCAATGTTTGATTGGCTCTTGGTTCAGACCCTTTCGTAAGCAGTATCGGTTATTATTCTTTTTAGCCAATTCGTTCGTTTCTGTTCTTTCTGAAATTCAAAAATTAAAAAAATAGAATTTGAAACGCAGGAAGAAATAAACAAGCAACCTATAAAAAAAACCAGAAAAGGAGAAAACTTTAAGTAGAAACCAGAAATTTTGAAGTTAATGGTAACGGCGAATTACAGGAATGCCGATTGGATTAAAAATAACCGTGGCTGGATTATTTGGAATCAGTAATTTCTACATACATACATACATATATAACAACAAATTAAGAAGTTAGGTTTGCTGACGAAGCAAGGCTTAAATGAAGATTCCCCTTAAACATCTTTGGCTTTTTTCATTAGAGTCTCGAAGTCAAGATTTTCTATCTTCCTTTTCATCACCATCTTCGACATAGACTGAGCCACACAGACGTTTAAGGTGTTCGTTGACACCTCAAAATTTTTAAGAAATATTTTTTTTGTAAAATTTATATATAAAAAATTAAAAACATGTATAATTAGTACTCATTTATAAATAAAATGTCATCATTTTATAAATAATTAATTTTTTTAAATATTGTTCGAAAAAATAATACCCTTAAATAAATTATTGTCTCTACTCCTGATCTTCGATGCTGTCATTGATTAAAGATCATTTAGCTTAAACATCAATTAAAACTTGCTAATGTTATTATAATAAGTAATATGCAGGAATCTGTGGTATATGAGAGCTTAATCGGAAGTGAAAGTTGTTATACGAGTTGCATGAAGTAGAGCAGTAGACACGTGGGGTTGGTCAATGATGTAAAGAAACAACCTAATCAACGGATGTGAAAGTCTCTTTTTAAGAAACCTTGCTTTGATCCATTCCAACTCAAGAATCATGTGCACGGCATTCACCGATGAACCGGTTTATGACATTTTGGTGTCTTAAAAGATGAACTAAAAATCTAGTCTTATTAATAAGTATTTATCTTTCTGTTCTAATAATTGTGTCATTTTTTATTTTAAAATTATTCCAGTTAAATTATCACTTTAAAAAATTAAACCAATTTTTTTACACAAATTTATTTTTTTTATCTTTTTTTATTTTTCAACAAAAACAAAAGTTGACTTTTAAAGGCAAACTTATCATTTAAGTCATTTTACACTATACAAATTTTTCTTCCTAAAACTCCATAAAAAGTCAACACGTGACACTATTAGTGGGACAGAGGGAGTAGAATTTTATTTTGAATTTTAAGAGTAGAGAAAATGAATTAATTTGCTTGTAAATTATATTTTTTTATTAGGAAAAGTATTTTATGCACTGGCGGAAAAAAAATTATTTTTCATAAGTGCCTAGTTTTTAGAGTTTAGAGGTTAGAGTTAAGGGCTATGATTTTAGTGTTTGTGGTTAGGTTTTATTGTTTGAGAATAGATTTTATGATTTAAACTTTAGAGTTTAGGATTTAAACTTTAGGGTTTAAGGATTATGGTTTAGGGCCCCTAAAAGAGACATGCGACAACTTTAAAAGTCTGCTTGTGAAAAAAAAACTTTCAATTGATGGTGCATCAAATATTATCCTTTTTATTATGCTCAATAAAATTTCTAATAAACACATCAACTTTTAAATGGAAAACAACAATAATTTTTATTAAACGCTCAAGTACTCACGCAAAACAGTTTCTACGAACAATTTTAGATACAAAATCATTAATAATAGTGTCTACATTAATATAGTCTAACATATTTTTTTCAATACATAAAATGACTATATAATTCAACATTTCTTGTAACATTAATGACTTCAAGTATGTTTTCAACCATTTTAACTTTAAAAAAAATTCTTTCAGTAGATGCAACTGCCACCGGCATAGTCAAAAAGATTCGGTATGTAATTGAAACATTTAAATAAAAATCAGCAACTTTTATAAACTTGAGAATTTCAAATGTCGACATTAACTAATTTGACAAAGTCATTTGCAACACTTTCAATTCTGAAAAAAAATCATATGCATTAACATCAGACAAATTATCATGAGAAAAAGTAATTTTAAAGAAAATTTTCATAACTCATTATCACCCAAAGATTTTAACCTTTTGAAATAAAAAAAAATCTAAAAATAGTTGTGAAATAACTCTAATTGTTTAAATATGTTTTTCAAAGAAGTTATAGTCAAACTTATGAGCACAAAAAAATAATTGACTCTAAAAGTTTTTTTAAGTGATTGTACTTCTTCTTTATCATTATTCTCATCAAATTGTCTTCTTATAAATATATGACGCTTTGTTAGAATTGTTGGTTTTATATCCATATCCAGCTAAAGGCTTTTAGGAATATTTATTCGACACTCAAACCCCCTGCTTCTATATTTCTCAAAGAATAACATTACACTTTTTTATTTCATTAATTTTTATTTCACTTTATACTTCACTTTTTGTCTCGACATCTTCACCACTAGAATCATTCAATACCAACAAAGTTAATTTTATTTGAGGTTTTTGAAATTTAATAACTTTAACACTTTTTATTCGACTCTTCCATTGAGTATTACACGAAGATTTTACTATAAAATTTTAATATTATCAACTAAAATCTTTCATTTTAATAGAACTTGTGAATATGTGTATATGTGTTGCACAATTCTAAAAAAAGAAAAAAAATAGTTTTCACACAGAAATGTATCACGTCCGATAGAGTGAGATTAATACTATGACAAGCACATGACATATATAATGCCCTTCGATTTATTCAAGTGATCTCTTTTGAATCTCTTGGTGTTTTTCTTTCATATTACAACCATTGGAAAATCATTGACTCATAGTATTATTAACATCTATTTACACATCTATTTTTATTTCATTACTTGACACATTTACAAATCTTACTATCAAACTCTTTTTTTATGACTCATATCTAGGGTAAAATAAAAGATAACGGACAAATATTTTGCCTCTCTAATGATCATTATCATAGAAGTTCTAACACTATGGGCCAAAGAGAATTAAACTCATTTTAAATTTGAGGACCAATATAGTGATAGTGAATTTTGTTTAGCTTTGTATACGTCTAACATGATCTTGCATTATTAAATAAAATTCATATATCATTTCAATTAAACCCAAAAAATTATCATTATTATTCTCATAAAGTTTTCTACTAGATCCACGAAAAGTTAAATTATTTTTTACAAACATTTCACAATGAATATTATTCTTATCAAAACTTTTCTCCAACGTTCCTTTCCTTTTGAAATTCTTTCTTGCAAATCTTTATCAATACATTTATTATTTTCTAATTATATTCTCATTTCATTCCAAGTATTCATATTAGTCTTATGCTCAATACTATTCTAATGTTGTTTGATCCTCTCTCTCAAATGCTTCCAATAATTCATTCCATCATTTACTAAAAAGCTATTTTTATTTTGAGAAGTGAACAGTTTATTACAAAATAATATACTTTATTCACATGTCTAGAGTGTATCAACCATTTTCTATCAAGAGTTTCTCCATTACTCAAATTTCTAGAATAATAAGAATAAGAAAAAATAAGTAAATAACATAAGAAGATCAAAAGAGGAAAAATGGATGAGAAATTGAGATGTGAAGAATAAAATCAATGTAAGCGTATTTGAAGCTTTATTCCTGTTGAGAATTGAATGCAAATAATACAGGTTATTAGGAATGTGTATTGATAATTTATTTGATTTTAGATGGAATTGCAAAGAAATTGAGATGGTAATGGATATAAAAAATATTTTTTTAATTATAGTTCAACTATAAACATTATGGGCCCTGGACAAATGTTCCTCATACTGAGACCCAGCTACAACACTGGTGAAACTTTAACTAAATAAGGTGTTAATTTTTCCGATGGTGTCTTATGGAATGCTAAGAGACATTGGCTTGGGGGTTTCAATCGCTTCATAAAATCTTGTCCAATTGTTTAGGTGGTGACATGAGTCATGTGTAAAGGCTTGAACTTGGCTATTCATACATTAGGGTTATTGTTACATATTGGTTAAGAGTGACAGTGTTTGTAACGACCCAAATTTCTAAGTTAACGATGTGGCATTGACCAAAGTTATGGACCTTCATGTTAGTTTGGATAATTGGATCTTTAGGGTCAAGATTGGGCCTTATTGGATGAGTATTGAGCTAATTGGGCTTGGCATGTGACCATTTTGAAAAAGGTGAAGAACCTTGGGGTTTTATTTTTTGATTTTTCCTTTATTCAAAATAAAGGTTGAATACCAATTAATTTATTGGTATATCATGTGGTCCTCGAGTGCAGGGTGGGAACTTGATGTGCTTATATTTATGAATCGAGAGATAACCATGCTAGTTGGTGTCATGTCTTGGGGGCATTTGGATGTTAGCTTGACTTGGTGCCACTTACCTCTTGGTGAGGTGTATGAATGCTCAGGGGAGCATGTATATTTTTATGGTTGTTGTAAAGGAATCAGAATGTCCTAGAGTCAGTACTATGGTACTTATATAAGGGAATATGTACTCAAGGCTGTGTGACCAAGTACATTTGACGTACCCGGTGGCTGAGTGATTAGGGTGCAATTAGAGTAACTCGATAGACTGAGTGAGCTCGAGTAACATGATAGGCTAAATGATCTCAAACAAGGAATACTTATGGCTAATTTGATCCAAGTACGTTCAAGACATGTTCGTGGCTATGGTGATCTGGATATGGTCCATTTAACCCGATTATTATGTTAACACGAGTAACTCGACGATTGTGTAAGCACGGGTAAGATGGGGCTTCGTTGGCCATTTTGTAGATGATGTATGGATTTATTTAGGTATGTTGTGTACCCCCCTTAACTCGGTCTAGTCGCAAGACCGAGCTGGACGAGTCACACGGGAAAACCGGAGCGAATCGAGGAAGATTCACTTCGATTAATGTCACTCTTTTTTTCTTTTTATCTTGTCTAGATGCAACATTGTTAACCTAAGTGTACATGCTGACAACAGAAGAAATTACAACATGATTGGACATCGATTGGACATCCAAATGTCTCGTTTAACAATTAGGGACCATTTTGTAAAATTGATAAAATTTAAAGAGAAATTGCGAAATTAAATTACCTATAGTCAATTAGTTAGGTTTCATGTGTTCATATCAAATTTCAACTCATTTCGATCACCCAAACTCATTCAATTGCATTCACAAAAACACAAGGACTAAAACGCAAAGATTCAGAACTTCAGAAGATGCCAATTAACCACTTTAACTAACAGGGTATCGATACGCCCAAGCACAATATCGATACGGTACTTTGTAATTTCAAAACCCAAATTCCAGTAGCTCAAAACAGTATCGATATGGTCCCGAGTATCGATACGCTTAACCAATTTATTCTTTCACCTTATCAATACGGTTCATACTGTATCGATACGCCAAGCCTTTTTCATCTTAACCGTATCGATACGGTAGCCTGTGTATCGATACGCTTGGGCACAAAATGTCACAAAATACAGATTTTTCAAGCTTAAACGCATCCAATGACATTCCAATTTGATACTAAGACATGTATAATCACTTAGAGCATAAAACCATAGGCATTAAACACCAAAACATGCTTTCAAACATCAACACATTAAGGTTATCAATCTATAGGCACGCTTCCTATGCAAAGTAACCATTCAAGCACCAAAATGCAAATCAAACCATAAACCAGCAATTAAAGGCTATTTACAAGTCCAAAACCATTAAAGAAATTTGCAGCAATCAAGGGAGTTCAAAAACATTCTCTCTCAAAAACACTTGGCTAACCTCATTGCCATTATTAGCTATGTTTTAAACAATCAAACCATATTGGAGTTTATAATCGTAACTTGGATCGAATCTTTGCTTCCTTGTTGCCACCAACTCTCTATTGATCTGCATTGTTGTGAAAGAGAGCGTAAGCATAAATCCCTAGTGAGGGTCGCTCAAAACCAAAACACCACAACAATGCATTTAAAACCATTTTAGTCCATAAATCTCTAATATCATGCTCAAATCAAATCTCATGCTTGAAATCACTTTTCAAAGCAAAACACATTTCATTTCTCAACATGTATCATTAGTCTCATGCATCTCAATGAAAAATCTCAAGTCTTACATGCTTAGACAACAAGCAATGCTTCCATTTTAAATCTCATGCACAGTCTCATCTTTTGCAAAGTTCATGTATAAACCACATTCTACAAATCATCATTTAAAAACATGATACATGTTTAGCACATACATTGGCAATAATAGTGATCCAGATAGAACTACCCCTATCCTTTGGATGGCACTACCCCTATCCTTTCATGTTCGGATATGCGGACACCTTGATGGAACTACCCCCATCAAGTCTCATGGTGAAACTACCCCCACCAAAATCTCACTTCGGCCGGGTTGCTACTACTCGCATTGCCGTTGGTGATAACACTACCCCTATCACTCGCAACACAATAGCACAACCCCTATTGTGTAACCGAAGAATTTAGCACACACGCGGATTTTGTATATTATAGTGCACTCACATCCTATTGGTTGACCAATTATATCTGACATAGTTTAACAAGCATCATCACTTGCCAATATACAATTTAAAACCATGTTAACCTACTGTTTTTACCAATACATCATCAAAACCATTTCCATATCCCAAATCTCATGCATTAAACCATGAAAAGCTTTTCAAAAGCACAAAATATCTTTTTTCCATAACAATTCTATCTCATGGGATAAATCTCATAATATTTCACATATGAAAACATGCATTAAACAGTAGGTAACAAACCATAATCAAAACATGAGCATGATATCATTATAACCATGGGAAACCGAAATCTGAGAGCAAATGTTACCATACTTACTTTCGAGCCTAGATTGGCATTTCAAGCTCAATCTAAACTCCCATAAATCACTTTCAAACCTTTTTAAAGATGTAAACCACGTTTCCACTCACCGACTTCGCTTCGCTTGCAAGCCGAAGAGTCAATCAAGCATCCAATGCAATCGTAGCACCTCCAAACAATTTCGGATTGATCTCCCCTATTTTTACCCAACCAAAACAGATAATTAAAACCCACTCCACATCTAAACTAGCAGCCCACAACCTCCCCAACATTCTAGCACAATTAACAACACAACACCAACCGAAAACTATCGAAAACAAAGGCAAAATCATCCTAAATTATCTCCAGCCCTTACCGAACGAAATCAACACTTAAACAACATCAATACACATCAATTAAACACTTCCCAACATCTTTTAACTTCTAGAAACCATTAAACCTAAATATCAAGCCAAAAACCAAAGATGACAACTTAGATCCATAGTAATCTAACTAGTTTCGGGTTTACATTGATCAAAACCACTTATCCACATTCTTTAACATCAACTTAATGATTAGAAACATCATAATACTCAACATTTTCAGATCCATATGAATTTAAACCAATCTCTTCATTTATTAACTCAAAAACCTCAATTAAACCAATTTCCCTTAATCATCACAACAAAACTCATTAGAAAACATTGATAAAGGATCAAGAACTTGTGAATTTCAGTAAAGAATCTTTCATTAGAGGAGGAAAACGGAACCTTACCACTAATGGTAGCTTTCCCCTTAATTGGCTGATTTACATGAGAAAACAAAGTTTAAACAATAAGATTTTGGTAGGAAATCATTAGAAAATCACTTAGAAATCAAAGATCAATTAAAATAAGAGCTTACCTTAAGATTTTGAAGAGAAGAATGGTGTTTGGCTGGAGGGAAAATTGAGAGAATTTTTAGAGAAGAAAAGTTACGTCAAATTTGTTTCAAAGGAAAATAATTCCCAATTAACTCTCCTAACCAATTTTAGTTAATTAAAACACTTTAAAATAAGCCAATTAAGGGATAAAGTCTGAAATTAGACTTTAGGGTTATTAGCTCCTTAAAGATTCTAAGTTCTCATCCTTTTACAAAAAAAGTCACTAAAACAATTTTGATTTCTTTACAAAACAATCACCATTTTCAAAATGTCACCCTTGCTCAATTTATTTTGCCAAATTGAGTTCACCATTATTTTCAAAACATATTTAAATATTTTAGATAATTTTCCATATTTTATTTCAGCCAAAATATATTTATTTTTAATTAAATCCTGAAACTAGTCTAGACCGCTATTCCGGTTCACCGGAACTGTCCGAACTAATCGGATAACTTCTAGGCCCAGAATCGGGGCGTTACAACTCTCCCCCACTTAAGAAATTTTGTCCTTGAAATTTACCTGGTGGAAAAAGATAGGGAAACTGATCCAACATCTCATCCTTCCTTTCCCAAGTGGCCTCATCAATACCTCGATGTCGCCACAACACTTTGACCAACTCTATGGTCTTACCACGCAACACCTTACTTTCCGTATCTAGGATTTCAACCGGTTCCTCGTCATAGGTTTAATCCAGATTCAATTCAATCTCCTCAACATGCATAATATGTGAAGGATCAGATCTATATCTCCGTAACATGGATACATGGAAGACATCATGTATCTTCTCCAACTTAGGTGGAAACCTTAATCAATAAGCAATGGGACCAACACGTTCTAGCACCTCATATGGTCCTATGATCCTAGGGCTCAACTTGCCCTTCCGACCAAATCTCATCACCTTCTTCCAAGGTGAAACCTTAAGAAACACTTTCTCACCAACCGCATACTTGATCTCCCTACGCTTCAAATCCGCGTAGGACTTCTGTCTATCTGAAGCCGCCTTAAGCTGATCTCTAATAATCTTTACCTTCTCGGTAGTGCCCTTAAGCACATTTGGCAAAGAAACAAATTTCTCTCCCGCTTTCGGCCAGCAGATAGGCGTTCTACACTTCTATCCATACAAAGCCTTATATGGAGCCATTTGGATACTCGTTTGGTAACTGTTATTATAAGCAAACTCCACTAAAGGTAACTTTTTCTCCCAAGAACCCTGAAACTCGATAACACAACAACGCAACATATCCTCCAACACCTAGATAACTCGCTCAGACTGTCCATCTGTCTGAGGATGATAAGATGTACTAAAACTCAACTGCAATCCTAAAGCTCAATGCAACGACTCTCAAAACCCCAAGGTAAAATGCGGATCCCTATCTGAAATAATGGACTTGGGCACACCATGCAAACGAACAATCTCAGCGATATAAAAATCCCCAAATAGAATTATTCTTTGACGGTGTTAAAGGCAAACCAGACACAAAATCCATAGTAATTCTCTCCCATTTCCACTCCGGTTTCCTCAACGGTTGCAACAACCCAGATGGAAACTGACGTTCAGCTTTTACCCTTTGACAAACCATACACTTACTCATAAACTCCGCTACATCCCTTTTTAGCCCAACCCAATAATACTCATCCTTCAACCTACGATACATCTTGGTACTACCGGGATGCATAGCAAAAGGACTACTATGCGCTTCCGTCAAAATAATGCGCCTTAACTCAACATCTTCTGGCACAACTATTCGACCCTTAAAGCATAAAAACCATCATCATTAAAGCAAAACTCCGTTGGATTACCTTCCTCAATGTCCATAACATACGGTACCAACAAATCATCTAGCAACTGTTTCTCCTTGATCAACTGAATCAATGAAGGTTTCACTTGTAACTCCACTATCAAACCACCATCCTGAGACAAACTCAATCGAGCAAACATCGCCCGCAACTCCACAGCTACTTTTCTGCTCAAAGCGTCGGTTACCACATTAGCCTTACTCGGATGATACTCTATCGTCAAATCGTAATCCTTAAGCAACTCCAACCATCTTTGTTGCCTAAGATTCAACTCATTATGCGACATCAAAAACTTCAGACTCTTATGATCAGTAAAATCTACACATTTCTCACCATAAATGTAATGCCTCCAAATCTTTAACGCAAACACCACAGCGGCCAACTCAACATCATGCGTCGAATAATTGCGCTCATGCACCTTTAACTACCTAGATGCATAAGCCACAACCTTACTTTCCTACATCAACCCCAAACCAACATAAGACGCATCACTATAGATCACAAACTCTTTTCCCAATTCAAGTTGAATCAAGATCGGAGCTTGCGTCAAAGCTTCCTTTAAATTCTCAAAAGCTTGCTGCCTTGCCTCGTTCCATTCAAAATGAACATCCTTCTATAACAACTTCGTCAAAGGAGCAGCAATCTAAGAGAGACCACCCACAAAACGACGATAATACCCAGCTAAGCCCAAGAAACTACGGACCTCCATTACCGATTTAGGTTGTTTCCAATTCACAACCGCTTCCACCTTTTGCGGATCCACACAAATGCCTTCCGCTGATACAACATGGCTAAGAAACACCACCTCTCTAATCCAAAACTCACATTTGCTTAACTTAGCATACAACTAGTTATCCAACAAGGTCTGCAAAACAATCTGCAAATGTCTATCGTGATCCTCCTCGGTACGCGAATACACAAGTATATCATCGATAAACACCACCACAAACTGTTCTAAGAGCTCATGGAACACCCGATTCATCATATCCATGAAAGCAGCTAGAGCATTCGTCAACCTGAACGGCATCACCAAGAACTCATAATGCCCGTATCGAGTGCAAAAAGATGTCTTCGGTACATCCCTGTCCTTTACCTTCAATTGGTAGTATCCCGATCTTAAATCAATCTTAGAAAACACCGTCGCACCACAAAATTGATCAAAAAGGTCATCAATTCGCGGCAAGGGATACTTATTCTTTATCGTCAACTTATTCAGCTGCCAATAATCAATGCACATCCTCATCGTGCCATCTTTCTACTTAACAAACAACACCAGAGCTCCTCAAGGCGAAACACTAGGATGAATGAACCCTCGATCAAGCAACTCTTGCAACTGTACCTTCAACTCCTTAGGTGTCATTCGATAAGGTGAAATGGACACCGTTATAGTATCTGCGTACATCTCTATGCATAACTCAACATCTCTATCTTGCGGCAAACCAGGCAACTCCTCCGAAAACACTCCAGGATAATCACAAACATTCTGAATATCTTACAGACGTGCCTCCTTTATATTCGGATTCATGACATACGCTTAATATGCCTGACATCCACACCCTAACAACTTCTGTGCTTCAATCTCCAAAACAACATTCGATAAAAACTTAACATTCTCGCCCACCACCACAACCTTTGAGCCACCAAAACATCACAACGTAATCCGCCTCGTCTCAAAATCTACCACAGCCTTATGCTCAACCAACCAATCCATACCCAACATAACATCAAAACCATAGAAAGGCAACTCCATCAAATCAACCGTAAACATATAACCTTGCATTGTCTAGGCTTCTCCAATGTCGCAACTCCGCCCACGGTGTTACAACTTAAGAAAATTTCCTCAACGTACTTCATTAGCAACAACTAATCCTGGAAAAAAAGACCGCGTACTCTAAACACTAACCTCCACAAACCACCTTAAACACCTTCTTTACCCTACAGGATCCTAAAGGATCTTTTTGTGAATGCTACATACATCTCATCTTCATCGATCTTCAAGAAATCATCCGTAAGTGTGAACATATGCGTATATACCCAACTATATGCCCTCACAGATGCCTATGCATATGTATGCAAAATTTCTAATGTCATGCCTAAATGCATGCATGTAATGACATATTTAAATATATACATATAAGTGTTTTGTACTGTTCATGATTAACAATTCACACTTACCAACAATATTCTCGGATCGATCACCCGCAACCAAATTTGCATCCCTAGAGTACCCCATTCATCTTTGCAAAAATTTGCACCTATCCAACTCTAACACAAAAGCTTCAATACAAAGTCCACTTCACATCTTGATTGTAAATCAAGATTCATTTCGGCACATCATTACACACAAAACCGCTACCACTCTTGATAATCTTAAACCCAAGTATTCTTAGGATACTTGTCTTTTCACAACCTCGAATGCCACTAGGACATTCGCCATCTACTCGCCAAAAATACTAAACCAAAGCAACCCATTATTGTTTATTACCGCGTTGATGCTACAGGAAAAGAACTCATGAGCTAATGTTCCTACAACCACATTATCATCTTACACAATGTCTTAACCAATCTAGGTCGCAACGCTCACATCATTTGCATTCATCAGTAGCCAGCTATGGTGTATGCTAGCTCACTCGTACAAACTAAACCTCATTCCCTAAATTAAACATGCTGCCCTGACTCAACACCATCTATAATCTCGCGAACGAGGACTAAGTCACTCAAGTTCGGGGATCACTTCTAACAATTCTTGATCGAGGACCAAGTCAACTCAAGATCAAATACCATTCTTTTCAACATACTCTTCCCCAACATTACTAGTCTTCCAAGCTCTCATTTCGGTTCCATTTTCAAAAACAATTACATATATATAGCATGAAAATACAACCTTAAAACAATTAGGCCGGCTCAAAGCAAGATTCCAAGTTGCTCAAGTTTTAAAAATGATATATCTTTTCAATAGTAATATGGCAATGGGTTACCCAATTCTCTACCCCCACAACAAGCATTAACCACACAACATGCTATCAATCACCGTGCATATCAATCAATGACTAAACAATCATAACATGTTCGAAACATAATCTCAACACCTTGCGGACAACAGATATTCAAACACCCATCAAACTTACCTCATAATTTTTCATAACCTTGGCTCTGATACCAACAAATGTATCCCCTTTAACCCAGTCTAGTCGCAAGACCGAGCTGAGCGAGTCACATGGGGAAAACCGGAGCAAATCGAGGAAGATTCACTTCGATTAACGACCCTCTTTTTTTCTTTTTATCTTGTCTAGATGCAACATTGTTAACCTAAGTGAAAATGCTGATAGTAGAAGAAATTACAACATAATCGGACAACGATTTGACATCTAAACGTCATGTTTAACAATTAGGGATCATTTTGTAAAATTTATAAAATTTAGGGACCACTTGCAAAATTAAATTTACCAATAGTCAATTAGTTAGGTTTCATGCGTTCATATCAAATTTCAACTCATTTTGATCACCCAAACTCATTCAATTGCATTCACAAACACACAAGGACTAAAACGCAAAGATTCAGAACTTTAGAAGATGCCAATTAACCACTTTAAATAATAGGGTATCGATACGCCCAAGCACAATATCGATACGGTCCTTTGTAATTTCAAAATCCAAATTCTATTAGCTCAAAACTGTATCGATACGTTCCTAAGTATTGACACGCTTAGCCAATTTCTTCTTTCACCGTATCGATACAGTTCATACTGTATCGATACGCCAAGCCTTTTTCAACTTAACCGTATCGACACGGTAGCCAGTGTATCGATATGCCTGGGCACAAAATGCAGTTTTTTCAAGCTTAAACTCATCCAATGACATTCCAATTTGATACTAAGACATGTATAACCACTTAGAGCATAAAACCATAGGCATTAACACCAAAACATGCTTTTAAACATCAACACATTAAGGTTATCAATCTATAGGCATGCTTCCTATACAAAGTAACCATTCAAGCACCAAAATACAAATCAAACCATAAACCAACAATTAATAAAGAAACTTGTAGCAATCAAGGGAGTTCAAAAACATTCTCTCCCAAAAACACTTGGCTAACCCCATTGCCATTATTAGCTATGTTTTAAACTATCAAACCATACTTGAGTTTATAGTTGCAACTTGGATCGAATCTTTGCTTCCTTGCTGCCAACAATACTCTATTGATCTGCATTGTTGTAAATGAGAGCGTAAGCATAAATGCCTAGTAATGGTCTCTCAAAACCAAAACACCACAACAATGCATTTAAAACCATTTTAGTCCATAAATCTCTAATATCATGCTCAAATCAAATCTCATGCTTGAAATCACTTTTCAAAGCAAAACACATTTCATTTCTCAACATGAATCATTAGTCTCATGCATCTCAATGCAAAATCTCAAGTCTTACATGCTTAGACAACAACCAATGCTTCCATTTTAAATCTCATGCATAGTCTCACCTTATGCAAAGTTCATATATAAACCATATTATACAAGTCATCATTTAAAAATGTGGTACATGTTTAGCACATACATTGGCAATACCAGTGATCCGGATAGAACTACCCCTATCGTTTGGATGGCACTACCCTCATCCTTTCATGTTCGGATATGCGGACACCTTGATGACACTACCCCCATCAAGTCTCATGGTGAAACTACCCTGACCAAAATCTCACTTTGGTCAGGCTGCCACTACCCGCATTGCCCGTTGGTGATAGCACTGCCCCTATCACTTGCAACACAATAGCACTAACCCTATCGTGTAACCGAAGAATTTAGCACATGCGCGAATTTTGTATATTATAGTGCACTCACATCCTATTGGTCAACCAATTATATCCGACATAGTTTAACAATCATCATCAGTTGCCAATATAGAATTTAAAACCATGTTAACCTATTGCTTTTACCAATGCATCATCAAAACCATTTCCATATCCCAAATCTCATGCATTAAACCATGCAAAGCTTTTCAAAAGCATAAAATATCTCTTTGCCATAACAATTCTATCTCATGGGATAAATCTCATCATATTTCACATATGAAAACATGCATTAAACAGTAGGTAACAAAACCATAATCAAAACATGAGCATGATATCATTATAACCATGGGAAACCGAAATCCGAGGGCAAATATTACCATACTTACTTTCGAGCCTAGATTAGTGTTTCAACCTCAACCTAAACTCCCATAAATCACTTTCAAACCTTTTTAAAGCTGTAAACCATGTTTCCACTCACCGACTTCGCGTCGCTTGCAAGCTGAAGCGTTAATCAAGGATCCAATGCAATCATAGCACCTCCAAACAATTTTGGATTGATCTACCCTATTTTTACCCAACCAAAACAGAGAATTAAAGCCCACTCCACATATAAACTTGTAGCCCACAACCTCCCCAACATTCTAGCACAATTAACAACACAACACCAACCAAAAACTATCGAAAACAAAGGTGAAATCATCGTAAATGATCTCCAGCCCTTACCCAACGAAATCAACACTTAAACAACATCAATACACATCAATTAAACACTTCCCAGCATCCTTTAACTTTCATCAACCATTAAACCCAAATATCAAGCCAAAATCCAAAGATGACAACTTAGATCCATAGCAATCTAACTAGTTTCGGGTTTACATTGATAAAAAAACACTTATCCACATTCATTAACATCAAATTAATGATTAAAAACATCATAATACTCGGCATTTCAGATACATACGAATTTAAACCAATCTCTTCATTTATTAACTTAAAAACCTCAATTAAACCAATTTCCCTTAATTATCACAACAAAACTCATTAGAAAACATTGATAAAGGATCAAGAAATTGTGAATTTCAGTAAAGAACCTTTCTTTGGATGAGGAAAACGGAACCTTACCTCTAATGGTAGCTTTCCCCTTAATTGGTTGATTTACATGAGAAAACAAAGTTTAAACAATAAGATTTTGGTAGGAAATCATTAGAAAATCACTTAGAAATCAAATATCAATTAAAATAAGAGCTTACCTTAAGATTTTGAAGAGAAGAATGAAGTTTGGCTGGAGGGAAAATTGAGAGAATTTTTTAGAGAAGAAAAGTTACGTCAAATTTGTTTTAGAGGAAAATAACTCCCAATTAACTCTCCTAACCAATTTTAGTTAATTAAATCACTTTAAAATAAGCCAATTAAGGGATAAAGTCTGATATTAGACTTTAGGGTTATTAGCTCCTTAAAGATTCTAAGTTCTCATCCTTTTACAAAATAGTCACTAAAACAATTTTGATTTCTTTACAAAACAGTCACCATTTTCAAAATGTCACCCTTACTCAATTTACTTTGCCAAATTGATTTCACCATTATTTTCAAAACATATTTAAATATTTTATATAATTTTCCATATTTTATTTCGTCCAAAATATATTTCTTTTTAATTAAATCCCGAAACTAGTCTAGATCGGTACTCCGGTTCACCGGAACTGTCCAAGCTAATCGGATAACTTCTAGGCCCAAAATTGGGGCATTACATGTTGTTTGGATACTATAAACGATAGCTTATATACCCAATGGTTGATTGATCAGGGTGTAGTTTGAAACCTACTCGATAGGCTAACTGATCTTGAGTATGGTGAAGCATTGTGGAACATGTACGGATTTTTGTAGACATATTGATTCCTTGAGATAGGTGATCTACGAACTCTAGTTTGTGTAGGCTAGATGATGACTCATAGATAATGAACCCTTATTTATGCTCTCTAGATTATATTTATCTCGCATGCTTATTTTATGATAATCAAGAATTATGGTAGAGTAGAAATGTACAGAGAAGAAATGTATCACTGAGCTTTATAAGCTCAGCGTTCGAAATTGTTATTTCTGTTTGCAGGTTGGTAGGTTGATCATGATCAAAGAGCACATCGTGGAGGGATTTTCCAGCACCCCATCGCTTTAGAGTACAATACTTTATGTTTAGTTTTGGGCTATTGTACTCGTAGGACCTTACAGTGGTTGAGTATGTAAACTCTATTTGGAATATTATTTTTACATACAGTGTTTTTAACTCAGTGCTCATATTTTGTAAACTATTTTATATTGTTTATTTAATTAAATAAGTCATGGATAATTTGATGTTTTGAAAGATGGCTAACCTTTAGGTTTTCAAATGGAAATTTGTTAGGTCAGATTTTGGGTGACCCAAATTGAATGCTTTGGATCCAAATGAGGATCAGGGTGTTACATTTAGTGGTATTAGAGCCTAGGCTTAGCTGATTCTAGGACCCCCAGGGTGGTATACAGGTCGCATTAAGGTGTTTAGTGAATACAAGCCCCTAAATTTAAGTTGTACTATTTTGAGACTAAGAATCTTGACAGTGTTGCCTTGTTTCCATGTGATTTCATATTCGATGGCAAGTGACGCTAGTCATGGCTTGTAAAGCCGTGAGGAGAGCCATATCTCTCAAGAAAAATACTTCAATAAAGAGTATGTTTTGGATGTTGCAGACAATTTCAGATTGATCTCCCCTATTTTTACCCAACCAAAACAGAGAATTAAAGCCCACTCCACATCTAAACTCGCAGCCCACAACCTCCCCAACATTCTAGCACAATTAACAACACCAACCAAAAACTATCGAAAACAAAGGCGAAATCATCCTAAATGATCTCCAGCCCTTACCCAACGAAATCAACACTTAAACAACATCAATTAAACACTTCCCAACATCCTTTAACTTCCAGCAACCATTAAACACAAATATCAAGCCAAAATCCAAAGATGACGACTTAGATCCATAGCAATCTAACTAGTTTCGGGTTTACATTGATCAAAAACACTTATCCACATTCTTTAACATCAAATTAATGATTAAAAACATCATAATGCTTAGCATTTTCAGATCCATACGAATTTAAACCAATATCTTCATTTATTAACTCAAAAACCTCAATTAAACCAATTTCCCTTAATCGTCACAACAAAACTCACTAGAAAACATTGATAAAGGACCAAGAAATTGTGAATTTCAGTAAAGAACCTTTCATTAGAGGAGGAAAACGGAACCTTACCTCTAATGGTAGCTTTCCCCTTAATTGGTTGATTTACATGAGAAAACAAAGTTTAAACAATAAGATTTTGGTAGGAAATCATTAGAAAATCACTTAGAAATCCAAGATCAATTAAAATAAGAGCTTACCTTAAGATTTTGAAGAGAAGAATGGTGTTTGGCTGGAGGAAAAATTGAGAGAATTTTTTAGAGAAGAGAACTTACGTCAAATTTGTTTTAGAGGAAAATAACTCCCAATTAACTCTCTTAACCAATTTTAGTTAATTAAATCACTTTAAAATAATCCAATTAAGGGATAAAGTCTGATATTAGACTTTAGGGTTATTAGCTCCTTAAGGATTCTAAGTTCTCATCCTTTTACAAAATAGTCACTAAAATAATTTTGATTTCTTTACAAAATAGTCACCATTTTCAAAATGTCACCCTTACTCAATTTTTTTGCCAAATTGATTTTACCATTATTTTCAAAACATATTTAAATATTTTAGATAATTTTTCCAAATTTTATTTCGGCCAAAATATATTTCTTTTTGATTAAATCCCGAAACTAGTCTAGACCGCTACTCCTGTTCACCGGAACTGTCCAAACTAATTGGATAACTTCTAGGCCCAAAATCGGGGCATTACATGTTGTTTGGATACTATAAACGATAGCTCTTATACCCGATGGTTGATTGATCAGGGTGTAGTTTGAAACCTACTCGATAGGCTAACTGATCTTGAGTATGGTGAAGCATTGTGGAACATGTAAGAATTTTGTAGACTTATTGATTCCTTGAGATAGGTGATCTATGAACTCTAGTTTGTGTAGGCTAGATGATGACTCATAGATAACGAACCCTTATTTATGCTCTGTAGATTATATTTATCTCGCATGCTTATTTTATGATAATCAAGAATTATGGTAGAGTAGAAATGTACCGTTGAGCTTTGTAAGCTCGGCGTTCGAAATTGTTATTTTTGTTTGTAGGTTGGTAGGTTGATCATGATCAAGGAGTACATCGCGGAGGGATTTTCCAGCACCCCATCACTTTAGAGTACAATACTTGATGTTTAGTTTTGGGCTATTGTATTCATAGGACCTTACAGTGGTTGAGTATGTAAACTCTATTTGGAATATTATTTTTATATACAATATTTTAAATTCAGTGCTCTTATTTTGTAAACTATTTTATATTGTTTATTTAATTAAATAAGTCATGGATAATTTGATGTTTTGAAAGATGGCTAACCTTGAGGTTTTCAAATGGAAGTTTGTTAGGTCAGATTTTGGGTGACCCAAATCGAATGCTTTGGATCCATATGGAGATCGGGGTGTTACATTTAGTGGTATCAAAGCATAGGGTTAGCTGATTTTAGGACACCCCAGGGTGGTATACAGGTCACATTAAGGTGTTTAGTGAATACAAGCCCCTAAATTTAAGTTGTACTATTTCGAGACTAAGAATCTTGATAGTGTTGCCTTGTTTCCTTGTGATTTCATATTCGATGGCAAGTGACGCTAGTCATGGCTTGTAAAGCCGTGAGGAGAGCCATATCTCTCAAGAAAAAAACTTCAATAAAGAGTATGTTTTGGATGTTGCAGACAATTTTGAATTGATCTCCCCTGTTTTTACCCAAACAAAACAGAGAATTAAAGCCCACTCCACATCTAAACTCGCAGCCCACAAGCTCCCAACATTCTAGAACAATTAACAACACAACACCAACCAAAAACTATCGAAAACAAAGGTGAAATCATCCTAAATGATCTCCAGCCCTTACCCAACGAAATCAACACTTAAACAACATCAATACACATCAATTAAGCACTTCCCAACATCTTTTAACTTCCAGCAACCATTAAACCCAAATATCAAGCCAAAATCCAAAGATGACGACTTAGATCCATAGCAATCTAACTAGTTTCGGGTTTAAATTGATCAAAAACACTTATCCACATTTTTTAACATCAAATTAATGATAAAAACATCATAATACTCATCATTTTCAGATCCATACGAATTTAAACCAATATCTTCATTTATTAACTCAAAAACCTCAATTAAACCAATTTCCCTTAATCATCACAACAAAACTCATTAGAAAACATTGATAAAGGATCAAGAAATTGTGAATTTCAGTAAAGAACCTTTCATTAGAGGAGGAAAATGGAACCTTACCTCTAATGGTAGCTTTCCCCTTAATTGGTTGATTTACATAAGAAAACAAAATTCAAACAATAAGATTTTGGTAGGAAATCATTAGAAAATCACTTAGAAATCAAAGATCAATTAAAATAAGAGCTTACCTTAATATTTTGAAGAGAAAAATGGTGTTTGGCTGGAGAGAAAATTGATAGAATTTTTTAGAGAAGAAAAGTAACGTCAAATTTGTTTCAGAGGAAAATAACTCCCAATTAACTCTCCTAAACAATTTTAGTTAATTAAAACACTTTAAAATAAGCCAATTAAGGGATAAAGTCTGATATTAGACTTTAGGGTTATTAGCTCCTTAAAGATTCTAAGTTCTCATCCTTTTACAAAACAGTCACTAAAATAATTTTGATTTCTTTACAAAACAGTCACCATTTTCAAAATGTCACCCTTACTCAATTTATTTTGCCAAATTGATTTCACCATTATTTTCAAAACATATTTAAATATTTTAGATAATTTTCCATATTTTATTTCGGCCAAAATATATTTCTTTTTAACAAATGGATATTTGTTAGGTCAGATTTTGGGTGACCCAAATCAAATGTTTTGGATCCATATGGGGATCGGGGTGTTACATTTAGTGGTATCAGAGCCTAGGCTTAGCTGATTCTAGGACAACCCAGGGTGGTATACAGTCACATTAAGGTGTTTAGTGAATACAAGCCCCTAAATTTAAGGTGTTTAGTGAATACACCCCAAGAAGTCAACGCATTAAAACCATTTTGCACCATTTATGGAGAGGTTGATCATGTGGACGATTGCCCAACAAACCCTGAATCGTTAAACTTTGTTAGTGATTTCAATCGAAATTTTAACCCACATTCTGATACTTACAATACGGGTTGGAAGCATCACCCAAATTTTTCTTAGGCAAACTAAGGCGGTAACCAATTCAATGCCCAATGACAGAAAAATAATGCATTGTCAGGATTCAACCAAAATGCCATGCCATAGAGAGCCCAAAATAATTTCCAACAAGGGCAAAGATCCAAACAAGGGAACACTCTCACTGATTAAATAGAGAGAAATGATGCAACTGTCCAGAGTTTGGCAACGTCAATGTGAAACTTGGAAGTTCAGCTAGGGCAGATTGCCAATGCACTTAGCAATCTACCCCAACGAACTTTGCTAAGTGATACGAAAGATGCTCGGCATAAGGGCAATGAACAATGCAAAGTAGTAACTCTTCAGAATGGCATACAATGTGAGACTCATACACCTGTCAAGCAATCAGTTATTTGCCAAACTGAAAAACTGATGCAGTAGATGACCCCTGAGAAGCAGAAAAAGAAGAAATGAAAACTGATGATGTTAAACAAAAAATTGATGCCAAACCATTATCTGATGCCAGCACCACCTTGGCAAAGCTAGTGGAGCCAATATTTGCTTACCCATACCACATTTTCCACAATGGCTCCAAAAGTATAAGTAGGACCAACAATTTAAGCACTTCTTAGAAGTCCTTAAACAATTGTAAATCAACATACCTTTAGTGGAAGCTCTTGAGCAGATGCCCAACTACGTCAAATTTATAAAGACATCCTATCCAAAAAGAGGAAATTGGGTAATTTCGAGACTGTAGCTCTTACTGAGGGATGCAGTGCCATGATACTCAATCGATTACCGCCAAAGCTAAAAGATCTAAGAAGTTTAACTATTCCCTATACCATTGGCAATAGATTCATGGGTAAAGCATTATGTGACCTAGGAGCCAGCATCAATTTTATGCCAATCTCAGTGTTTAGGAAGCTTGGAATTGAAGAAAAACCTACCATGGTAACACTTCAGCTGGTAGACCGATCTTTTGCACATCATAAGGGTAAGATTGAGGATGTGTTGGTGAAGGTAGACAAATTTATATTTCCAGCTGATTTTATCATTTTAGATTATGAGGTAGACGTTAATGTCCCAATTTATATTGGGTAGACTATTCCTTGCCACAGGTAGGGCCTTAATTGATGCTCATAAGGGTGAACTTACAATGCGCATGAATGATCAACATGTTACATTTAATGTGTTTCAAGCTCTTAAATGCGCAGATGAACCTGAGGAATGCCAAGCTGGCGAGATGATAGAGTCCATTTTCACTATGGACGCGGCACAAATTTGCCAAAACCCAGACTGTGATGCCAGAGAATTGGATGATGAAGATGAGTTGAGTGAAGAATCTGAATGATCAACCTTGGAGATTGAAGATGTAAGCTATTTTGGACAACAGAGCCACTAGAGTTGGCAAGTAGAGAGATCAAGGCACCTAAACCATTAATTGAGGAGCCACCAAAATTAGAGTTAAAGCCATTGCCAGACCACCTCAAGTATGCTTATTTAGGTAATAACTCAGCTTTGCCAGTGACCATTGTTGTTGATCTCACTAATGATCATGAGGAAAGATTACTGGAGACATTAAGCAATTATAAGCAAGCTTTGGGATAGACCTTGACTGATATCTGAGGAATAAGCCCAACTATATGCATGCACAAAATTATTTTAAAAGAGTACCATGGCAAAACCATTGAAGGCCAGCGAAGATTGAACCATAACATGAAAGAGGTAGTGAAGAAAGAAATTATAAAATGGCTGGATACCGGGATAATCTATCATATTTCTAATAGCTCGTGGGTCATCCCGGTGCAATATGTGCCAAAGAAGGGTGGAATGACCGTGGTAGCAAGAATGAGTTGATTCCCTCTAAGACTGTCACATGTTGGAGAGTGTGCATGGATTATAGGAGGCTAAACAATGCTACAAGGAATGACCACTTTTCATTGCCCTTCATCGATCATATATTAGATAGGTTGGCAGATAAGGCATTTTATTGCTTCTTGGACAGTTACTCGGGCTACAACCAAATTGCAATCGCCCTTGATGATTAAGAGAAAACCACATTCACTTGTCCTTATGGGACATTTGCTTTTAGAAAAATGCCCTTTGGGTTGTGTAACGCACCGGCAACGTTTCAACATTGCATGATGTCCATTTTTTTCGACATGATAGAAAACAACTTGGAAGTGTTCATGGATGATTTCTTGGTGTTTGGAAAAACATTTGAGGAATGTCTTCAAAGTTTGGAGCATGTTTTGAGATATATTGAGACTAACCTAATCCTGAACTGGAAAAATGCCACTTCATGGTGAATGAGGGCATAGTTCTTCGACACAAAGTGACCAAGAGAGGACTGGAAGCTGAAAAAGCAAAAGTTGAGGTAATCAAGCAATTGCCACCTCCTACAAGTGTAAAAGGTATAAGAAGTTTTTTGGGACATGCAGGTTTTTACCGTCATTTCATTAGAGATTTTTCAAAAATCTCAAAATCGTTATGTTTGCTTTTGGAACAAAATACTGTTTTTGCATTTGATGATTATTGTTTAAGAACGTTTTAGGAACTTAAAGAAAGATTGATTAATGCCCTTATAGTCATGGCACCTGATTGGAATGAGCCATTCGAGCTCATGTGCAATGCCAACGACTATGCCATGGGAGCAGTGTTGGGACAGAGGCATGAAAAGGTTTTTCATGCCATCTACTATGCTATCCAGACGCTTAATGGAGCCCAACTCAATTACTCCACAACCGAGAAAGAATTTCTTGTAGTTGTCTTTGCATTTGAAAATTTCAAATCTTGCTTTGTAGGTAACAAGGTAGTGTACACAAACCATCTGGTATTAAAATATCTCTTGGCAAAGAAGGATACCAAGCCCAGACTAATATGATGAACGCTTTTGCTACAAGAATCTGATTTCGAGATTCGAGACAAGAAGGGGTGAGAACTTGGTAGCTGACTACCTATTACGAGTAGAGCATCACCTTGAAGATGGCAAGACCACTGCCATAAGGTATGAATTCCCAAATGAGTATCTACTTTCAGTCAATTTTTTGCCATGGCACGCCGACATAGTCAACTACCTAGTAAGCAAAATTTTGCCACCAGATCTGGCATATAATGCTAGGAAATGATTTCTGCGAGATGTTTGACAATATTATTAGGCCGAGCCAATTTTGTTTAAGTAGTATGCCGATCAAGTGATATGTCAGTGTGTGCCAGAAGATAAACAGCACAACATATTGCACTTATGCCATGCAGCACCGTATGGAGGCCATTTTGTTGGGATGAAAATCGTGGCCAAAGTGTTGCAGTCAGGCTTCTTTTGGCCCATATTGTATAAGGATAACCATAATTTTGCCAAGGCATGTGATCGATGCCAGCAGATGGGTAACATCTTCAGTAGACATCAATTGCCACTCTAGAACATTATGCCAATAGAACTATTTGACGTATAGGGAATAGACTTCATGGGTCCCCTATCACTTGGTAACCTATATATCCTAGTGTTCATTGACTACGTTTCAAAATGGGTTGAAGCTATTACTTTGCCAACCAACGATGCCAAGGTCATTGCCAAGTTCCTGCATAAGCATATTTATACTCAATTCGGTGCCCTCAGAGCTATTATTCATGATGAAGGTACCCACTTCAAATGTAATTTAATTTCTAAAGTTTTGTGCAGGTATGAAATCCAACAACGAATTGTCATAGCTTGTCATCCCCAAAAAAATGGCCAAGCGAAGATCTCAAATAAGGAGATTAAGAACATTTTGCACAAGACTGTGAATCCAACAAGAAAAAACTAGTTCTTGAGACTGGATGACTCTCTTTGGGCTTAGAGAACAGCTTTTAAAACACCTTTGGGAACCTTCCATACAAACTCGTTTTTTGGGAACGCATGCCACTTTCTAGTAAAGTTGGAACATCGAGCATATTGGGTAACCAAAAAGCTTAATATGGAATGGTGGACTGCTGGTGAGAAAGGGTTGTTTGATTTGAACAAGTTATAGAAATTTTATGCTCAAGCCTACGAGAATGCCAAGCTGTACAAGGAAAAGACAAAGAGTTATTTAACTCTAGATTAAAGCTATTCATTGGGAAGCTTAAGTCCAGATGGTCGGGCCCCTTTGAAGTTTTCAAGCCATATTCTCTTTTTTCAGTATTTTATTTGTTTTTCTATTTCTTGTTTTTTTCATTTTGCTACTTTGAAAGGTTGGGTTTTTGAGTGGGTGTAGGTACAAATTATTTTGCCAGGAAGTATGGCGAGATGAGGTTTGCACGACGAACCCTACGTTGAGCACTTGGGCTTATAGGTTTTAGGCCCAAGAAGAGGGAATTTTTACCTAAGGACGGGATCAAAACCCTAGCCGCTTAGGGTATAAAAATTGAATTTCAAAATTTGATGCCAGGGGAAATCTATTTTAACATTGTCTGAGAGTTTTATGCTCATCTCACGACCAAAGACTCACTTTTCTTGCTTATACGAGGTGCGTGTGTTCAATTTGATGAAGGATCTATTAATGCTATGTTTAAATTGGATGGTGCAGATGAGAAACACTCTGAATTTGTTGATTCGTTGGACACTGCCAAGAGGCAAAAGCTCTTGAAAGATCTATGCGAGCCTAGCACTAAGTGGACTGTGTCATCGAAGGGCCACCAGACGGTGAAGCGACTGGCATTAAAGCCACATCTAAGGGTGTAGAACCATTTTTTGAAGGCAAACTTGATGCCGACCACCCATAACGAGAATGTCTCAAAAGAAAGACTACATTGCTGTATTCAATCATCATGGGCCGCAAGATCAACATTGGTCGTATCATTATTGATAAAACTTATAAGTGCACCGATAAGGGTAGTAGAAGTTTGTTTTTCCTTTTATTGATTTCTAACATTTGTATGTAGTACATTGTGCCAAAGATTGATTCAGACAAGGTCCAAGAGAGTAAGGGAACAACTATCACTCCTGCCCTATGGAGGCAACTCATTGCCACAAACTCTAAGGAGAAGGGCAAAAGAAAGGCTGCCAAGCTAGTGTCCAAGGCCAAGGTGCCCAAGACAGAACCTGAGACTCCTATGCCAGCTGGGTCAGTGGCAATGCTTTTCCAAATTTACCAACATCAGGAGATCATTCTCCAAAAGCTGGAGAAAGCAGAGGAGCGGAACACCAAGCTCTAGCATTATACTCATGCCTCAGACTGTGCCATTAATAAAAATCTTGAAAGAATGTCCCCGAGTGTCATGCCATCCTTTCCTAAATTCTCCACTAACCTCTTTGCCAACGATGATGTGCCAACCAATCCTCATTAGTCCATACTCTGACTCAATCAGATGCCACCATACCAGTGTCCCTTGTCCATGTTAAGTCTTCTAGAACAGAAACGCTACCCGAATCAGAAGAAGAAGGAATCCAAGTCAAACCTACCGCAACACCTATTGCACATGCCAAATATGCTGCCACTGATGCTTCTTCCACCTTAGAGCCAATGAAGATTGTCAAGGAAGTTCTTCGTGACATTGGAGCTTTCACTGCCGCCCAAAGCCCAGTATGAAGGAAAAAAAACCTCCGAATGGGAGTCCTCTTCCCCTTAAACTCCTTACACTCATTTTTATTCATATTGTTCATGCATTTTATTTTTAGTTTATTTGTTTATATATGTTTACATACATTGAGGATAATGCACACCTTTGGTTTGGGGCTGTGTTTTACCTCACATCGGTTGTCATGCCATGCATTCATGTTTATATTTCTGTTTGTATTCTATTTCTATATAGATTAGTTATAATTTGCATGCCAAACCACTATTTTTTTGCCTCGGTTAAATTTTGAAAGTTTGCTAACACTTTGCTAGTTTAGTATAGTTTGTTCTAGAATATTTTGTCCGCTAATGAAATTAGAAATCCTTAGTTTGCATATGCCAGCAGAATAATAATGCCAGGTCTACTTGGCAATTGATCTTTAGTTTAGGGAACTGAAGTCTCACTTAACGCGTAGTATGCATCTAGTTCCTAAACAAACTTAGAATTCTTGAAACTAGGTTCAGAATAAAAAAATTTGATGCCATGGTAAAAGAAAATAATAAGGCAACAATGTTGTGTCAAGGCAAGAAAAAATGTAGAACTCTCCTCTGCCTTAGACATAATAAGTAACTTGGGGCTACGTGGTTTGCTCCTTCTTAGTTCTCAAGTCAAAAATTTTAGAGTATGAGTTGAAGAGTAAAGCCTAGTAATATCTGGACTAACATGGCGGTTCATGGTATGCTCCCTCTTATTTCCCATGCCAAACAGTATTACAAAGCAAGCTTAACATATTGCCATAAAAAAACCCTTGGCGAAATAAAAGAAAAATAATAATTATGAGTTTGGGTACTATATTTGACTAAGGGAGTAAAAGGAAACTTGATGCATATCGCCTGCACTTCATGCGCTCTTTATGACCTTAGAATAGATTTATATTGATGCACTTGAATTTGCTTATCTACTTGTTATTACTGCACTGGATATCTGAGGATATAATTAGGGCCAAATTCTACTTATTAGAATTTTTTGGCATTCAAAATAATTTTGTCGAGTTACTTATTTTTCTGTTTTCTTAATTTTAGTTGCATTACTTAAGGAAAAGCAATGAGCTAGGTTTGAGGGAGTGTTAACACCTAGAAAGTACTGATTTTTAGGAATATTTCACAATGCTTTTGCTTGTCTTTAGATATATATGTTTGCATTTAGTTGATTAAATCATTAATTTGCATAAGGAGTTAGGGAGTTTGTATTTTGCCAGTGTGAACGGTTGTTTTGCTAGCATTGATGTAGGTTAGGAGCAGGGAAAGCTTGGTAGAGCATGGCAGGTGCAAGAAGTAGGAAAGCAGAAAAGAATTGCCAAGTCGCAGTTGGACCAGAGATTTCCAAGATTGGTTGGCAAAGAAGTGAAGTCTAATGCCCAGACAAAGTAGCCGTTGAACCAAGTACACGTCAGCCCTAAAATTCAAATAGAGACAAGAGGATAACGCTCTTTATCCTAAGTGCAAAATCAAATTTCAAATTCAAACCCACTCTAGGGTTATCCATGCGTGCCTATATAACGGAAGTGATCAAACAACTTTTGGGAGAGCACCATGGTGGAAGAGGAAGCTAGAGGTTGTGTGGTTCGACCATCTTAGACCGAGAGATCTAGATCATTTGAAGGGTTGCATCGACGAATCTCCTTCTTGCCCATTCTCTTAGTTTTATTTTTGGCTAAGTGATGATGTTGAGATACAATGATATTTTGTGGATGGAACCCCCAACCATTAACTAAGATTTTTATAGTTTCTTGGGGATGTTTGCGTTTAACGCTTTGTTTATGTTTGGTTTTTAATAATTAGAATGCCTTGGCATAGTTTTCTATCTATCTAGTACTTCCTTTTTCTAAATTCCTTTCCATACGATAGTTAGCATTATTTGCTTATTACGCCTTAATATCTTAATAGACTTGAGGGGTAATGACCATTTGCCAGATACTAAGGAGAGAAGCTTTGAAAGAAGATGTTCAAGTAGATAAGCTTACTTCGGAAGTGAATCTATCCCTTAGGAGTATAGATTGAAACTTAATCAAGTTAACTAATAAAAAACTTCAATATAGACATATAGGGGTTTTAACATGGTTAACTTAGGGTATTTCCATCGATAGAGGCAATGCCACACTTGAATATGCTCGACAATAAATCCAAGGAAGAACATTATTATTAGTTGGCATAGTTAGCATAAAAACCAGGCATCCCTTGCCGACGCTCATCATTCATTTGAAAACTTCCTCTTGCCAATATGTTTTTACTTTCATTGCATTCCATTAAGGTTTTTTTCTGAAACAAACCTTCAAATAATTCCAACATTCTTGATTCCTTTACCAAGTAAATTGTTAAACAATCAAATTGTTGGTCAATCCCTGTAGATACGATACTCAGCTTTTTGTTGTATTACTTGCTGACCGTGTATACTTGCACGCAAAAGACCTATACTTGGCATTATTTTTTACACATTACATTGCATTTCCACTCTTTTACCAAGCGTTTGCAAAGTCGACATTTAGACATGGATTAAAGATTGAACTTCAGATGCATGTCACAATGGGTCCACTTAGGAAATTTTTAGAGTTAGCCAATAGTGCGAAGGCACTTGAACAACTTTAGGGTACGACACCAGGTCAGACTGAGGGCTCTAGGGGCCATGTTTTAGGGACTCGGGACGTCATAGGTTATTCTTAGACCCTGTCTATAAGGTTTCAAGTTTTGAGGGGTCCAAAGAGAATTGCTTCATATCAATTATAGAGAGTCAATCAAAGATCTAGACCGAGAGTTTATAGGGGTCCTACGGCTTCTACTCCTAAAGGGATTATTGATGGTTTAGTCAGAGTGACGCTTCCACCAATTTTTGAACACTGTAGCCGACAACATCTTGGAGTGGGCTTCTTGATACATAGGGTTTGTTATAGGTGTTGAGCACCCAATCACATGGTGAAAGATTGTCCGATCACGGATGATGCTACTCTAGTTCAACATCGAGGGTTGGTTCATTTTTAGCTTGGTTAGAGTTTTGCTAGAGGCGGCACTAGGGCATCATCTGGATATCAATGTGCAAGCACTGTAACACCCCAAAAATCGGTCTTGTCAGAATTGGGTTTTTACAATTAGAAACCCTATGCTAGAAAGGTCCAAATATTGTATTGGCTTTGACTGTGTGGTCAACTATATTGATTTTGGGCTCTAATGGAGTCAATTTATTGATTAAGGATCTTATTGGAAAATTGTTAGTGACCAAATTGTGAAAATTGAAAGTTTAGGTGTTAAAGGTATAAAGTGCAAAGAGTTGAGGGACTAACCTTGAGATTAGCCCCTCCCTAAGCCTAATCACTACCTATGTGGGATTTGGGAATTGAGTTCCTTCATAGGAAGAAAAGCTCATGTATCAAAAGGAAATGATGAAAAGAAAGAAAGCTTACCGATTGCTAAAATTCAAGCAAGCATCTTCGTTGTCTTCTTCCAAGCAAGCACCACCGTTGATGGATGAGTGAAGCTTTTCTTTCCTTTGAAATATCAATCTTAATTTGTCTCTATATTTTGAACAAGGTAAGTCCAACTATTGGTTATTTATTTTAAAATAAATCCATGGAGGATTTAAGTTATAGAAATTCCAAACCCTAGCTTGATCCTATGGGAACACCAAGCTTGATTCCTTATTGATTGTATAGTTTATCGTTGCTATCGAAACAATAAAAAATATTATAATCTTTACTCCATTTTGTTTTGAACAAGCTCAAAACATTCAAGGTGAACAATCACATTCATCATCAGATTCCATCAAGCAAAGGAAAAAAGGGTTGTCATCCGAGAGCCGTAGGAGCTTTAGAAATCAAGGTAAGTGTGGTCGGAGTCTCGGAATAGGCTAGGTAGCTTCTCCCATTTTCATTGATATCAATTTTAGCATAGCTAACTTTTTGTCAAAGGGGTCATTACATCGAACCTCGTTGGGTGGCTTATTGGTAAGCACCGGTAAGTTATAGCTTTGAAACATTGAACATAACATTGTTGTTGTTGCCATTGTTAACATTGAACTATTAGAACATAGAAATACCAATCATTGGATATTGTTGGTGCCATTGCTATAGACATTGTATGTTGAAATAGACATTGTCATAGCTATTGAACATTGGTATTTTCATTGTCATCGACATATATATTGGATATAGGTATTGCCATTGTCATTTAACATCCACATTGATATCGTATTTGCTATTGGAATATTGATACTAACATTGATGCCATTGACATATTGATGCATAGAAACATTGACTATGAAATATAATGGTATTATTTTTATAGGCATTGGGCATTGAAGTAGGTATTGTTATAGTTATTGATCATTAAGATTGCTATTTTCACTGAAATATCGAATTTGATACATTGACTATTGATATTGAAACATTGATATTGTTATTGAATCATTGACATTGATATTGCTATTGAACCTTGGATTCGAAAATACATTAGATACAATTGGCATGCAATAGAATTCATGAGCTCATTGGTACAAGTGGACTACGATCCTTGGTTACGACCTTTATTGTGGTGAGGTGGAGGGTGATTGTGATATTGGTCATTTGGCGAGGCGGAGGGACTAGACCATTCATTGATTTGGCAAGGAGTAAGAATTCGTGTATCCACTATCTTAATTCAATCCAAGAAATAATATTGAAACATGTTATAATTGTCATTGAACATGAATCGTCGCATTGATATTGGTAAAACATGATATGGAAACATGGCATATATTTTGCTAATGTATTTGAATTATAGCATTGTTGTTGATAAATCATGAGTTGAAATGCATGTTATTATTTTGACATTGTTTATGACTACCTCACTAGGAAAAGTATGCCTAATGCATTTCATCTCATGCATTTCTGGTAAAGCTAGTTATCGTTGCGAGATCAGGGATTATTGGAAGTTTGGCAAGTCACTACAAGTCTACAAGTAATGTATATCGTCCTTACAAACTCCTAGTATGGTGGCAAAATAGTTGAACTAGTCATTTTTAGCTCTTTTGGTATGTTTGTATTGCATATAGTTTGTATAAAGGCTAAGGGCCCTAAATGTTGTTTTAAAGGAGGCTAAAAGTGGTAAAACTTGCATATTTGGCTTAAAAAGGTGAAAACCTAGTGAACAGACACTCGCATGACTATGAAATTTGGCTTGCTATTAGATTATGATGTTTTAAACTTGCTGGTAAAATTTCATTGGAATTAGACATTGGAAGATAGGTCAAATCGGATGAAAATCAGATAAAATATGTCATTACAGTGTAGGGTGTATCGATACGGGTATGCATATTTGGACTAGGTCAATGCTGGTCAACAGGTCGTATCAATATGGACTTTAGCGTATCGGTACGAAAAGTCAACACTGGAATTTGGTTGTAAAAATTGCATCGATAGGGCTTAAAGGCGTATCAAAACAGATGTGTTCGTACCGATACGGCTAAGGCTATATCAATATAGGTTTTGGTCACTAGAATCTGATAATTTATGGAATGTGCATGGTGTACTAATACGGCGCTTCAAGTATCGGTACAGTGACTGGTATTTCCCTATAGGCCTATCCTGTCACTTTCGTTCATACACCGATGAGCTTTATTATTTTGTTGTTATAATTTTTATGGTTTCAGTTTACTAATTTGTAAGGAAATTCATGGTTTATAAAATATTGGAAACAAAAATAGTAGCATAGGATAATATAGACCAAAACATAATATGCAATGCTCCAAAATGTTAAACATAAATATTGTCCATACAAAAACCTTCAGAAATTTTTCTAATGACCAATAAACTAACACACTAATTCTAGATGGACCATAACGGTAAATAGTAGTCACAAAACATGATATGCAAAATGGTTCACATAAAAACTGGCAGGTTTGGTTTGAAAGCTAAAAAACATATATATGTTGTTTTTTTTATAAAAATGCAAATTTTCATGCACTTAAAGTTCAAGTTAAAGCTTGAGTTTGAGTTTTAATTGAGCTTCTAGGAAATACAACAAATAGTTTGAGTTTGGTTTTTCTGAGCTCGAGTTGAGATTCAATTTTTTATTCTGAGCTCAAGTCGTGCTTAATAATTTTAAGCTCATGAGCTTTTGAGCCGAGTCAAGCTTAGCTTTGAGTTTTTCAATTTTGAGACGAGCTTAGTAATACTCGGGCTCGACTTGTCTCATTCATACCCTTAGTCTTTAGTGGTCTGGGAGCTCTAATGGTTGGTATAACTGATAACTCTTCAAAATGAGTTACATTTATATCTCTTTTAGGACTCGACTTTGCTTGATTTTTAGCACTTTCCCTTTTTTCATGTAATTCCCTTAGTTTGCATATCATGCATGTTGCATCATTGAATAAGTGAAATGTGGGATTTTTTTTCTAAATATATCCATTTATGCTCTGACATTGCTATAACCATTCTCTTAGTTTTTGGTAGGAAATGTCAAGATAAAACAGGTTCACTTCAGTACGACATGCTTCCATCAATGTGGGCCACATGAATCGACGTGTTCCATACTTATGCAACAAATCCTTGAATATACTAGAAGGTTGTTCGTATATAACAAAATTATAGTTGGCCTTCCACTCCCATTGGCTCTAGCTTTGACTACACTTGCTACAAGCTTATTGGATTAAAGAGAGAGAGAAAAGAGGAACTCACATGATTTAAATTGATTTCCCCCCATTGGATTCAATGTACTATTTCATTCTAGAAGATTTTCCATTTCCCTCACATTCATGCAATATACACTTCATCCTCTCCACCAAACTTCAAACTCTATTGATGGCAGCTTTATTTCCAAAGTCGAGTTGGATCATCTAGCAAGCAACGCTAGCGATGGGCCACCAAGAGGAGGTTGTCATTTACTCGAGATCTTCGACTAGCCGAGTTTTTAGCTCTAATTTACATTGAGAAACAGTTTATGGATTTTCAAACTTGATACTTTAATTCGATGAATGTGTAGATTATGATATTCAATTTTATTTAACTTGTAGAGTTTAATCAATGTTTCTTCCATCATTTATGTTGCTTCATCTTTACTTGTTTCACATATGAGTTTCATTAAATGTTAAAAAAATATATTTGTTTTATTTAGTGTTTAGGACTCTCAGAGGAGCTTAAGCTACAAATTGATCAAGGTTGCTCTTAGTACCATTAAATGATAAGGATATTTGCTCTAGTGAGTTCTTAGACTCCGAAAGGAGCTAGGATAGTGTTGTGTGTAATAAGTGCTCCGCAATTGTGCAAGTGTGCACATCGCAAGTTATAGTATAAAAGATATCGACTCCACAGGGATTGGTGCCACTTCAAGAATCTAATCTCTTGCACTGTAAAAAGTAAAAGAACACAAGTAGAAGATTGCAGGAGTTTTAACTAACAAATAAACTAGAAAGTAATAAAGTAAAAGAAGATGTAATCAAAAGAGAGGGAATAGGCCAGGTTATCGTGAGTTGGGGTGTGATAGCCAATTGGATCGTCTTGGTAAAAGAGTACAAGGGCAACTCAGTTGCCATGGCAACTTAGGCAGCTGGGTTGCCTTGGCAACTAATCGGCGGTTGCCTGGGCAACTGGTTGGGCAATTGTTGGGCGGCTGGGCAGCAACTTCAAGGTTCGGCAGAGCGTTCTTCAATGGTTTCTTCTTATCCCTAAGTCGAAACTCTAGCTAATTGTGCATGCCTTGACAATACATCTCTGCGTGAATCAAGGGTGAACAACAACCAATCTTGTGCTCCTCTTAGCCGTTGAAATCCTTAACTTATTCCTAAGCCGGATTAATCTTCACCATCAATAGATTGAATAAAGACCATACTTATTCGTTTCTTGAATCTAACTCTCCCGATATTAGATAAATAGATAGAATTACGAGATCCTCTCCCAATTCACTCGCAAACAAGAATAAAAACCAAGAATGAGTAAACCTTGAATTGAAAGTGCAAACTCTTATTACCTAAACAAAATCCAATTGTTTCTCACAACCACAAAACACAATAACCTTAGCCAAATAGATTTAGTTCATGGCTAGGTTCCAAATAAACACAAAACAAAGAATCCCTAACATAAACCTAATCGAACAAAGAAGAAAAAGATGAAGAATGGTTGAAGCCTCTTTGTCGAAATCTCTCCCCTTTTGCACCTCTTGGAGTTGACAGCTTGGTCATCAATTTATAGGGCTAGGTCAAAGTCTTTCTTGAGGAGGAAGTTAAGTTGGAATTAAATACTTTAAAGAATATAATTCTTTATTATATTTAAATTCCATCTAGATCTTCTCCTATCTTCTTTGGGATTTAATCTTTCTTTGAATCCCCAATTTTTCTAGGATTTATCTTCTTCCACGTCATATTGGGCTTTATCTAGTCATCAATTTGAGTGCCACATCATCTTATCCCTTATAGACAATTGCCCTGGCAACTAGCTAGGCATAACCTTCATG
Source organism: Hibiscus mutabilis (assembly GCA_019671005.1). Taxonomy (NCBI): domain Eukaryota; kingdom Viridiplantae; phylum Streptophyta; class Magnoliopsida; order Malvales; family Malvaceae; genus Hibiscus; species Hibiscus mutabilis. The sequence goes on from CM033714.1 coordinate 51,990,599, forward strand.
CACTGCCCTGGAAAACTGCGTCGGCATCTCCTTCATGCACTGCCCTGGCAACTGGTTCTATCCTTGCTTCTGCAAGTGATTCTGCACACACACAAAAACAACTATCGGCAGCACCCCTTTTCCACAAAATTAAGCAAAATATGAAATCAAGCTTAACCACCAAGGAAACAATGCAAACATGCATGAATGGCTAATAATGCAACTAATATGAGCCTAAGTCTAGCAATAATATGAATAAAAAGGGTGAATAACATCGTACTTTTAGACACTTAACACACCCCCAAACTCGAACTATTGCTTGTCCTCAAGCAATGCAAACTAATAATTACCCGTCAAGACTTCAATTTTCACAAACTTAGCTTTGAACTTGATTTTCAATCCTCAGAATCGTGGCACAAAGTATGATCGACTTTTCATTTTTCGGACAACTTAGGAATTACTCATAATCAAACTATAACGCTTGTGAGTGTGTGTGGAGTTGTGTGCAAGTTGATTTTTTGGATTCTATGCAAACAAGAGGTTTTCAAATTACTTCCTTGGGTTCTTTAAACATGTTTTAACTAGAGCCGGTTTCGGGCACCTCTAGTGTTTTGTTTTTAGTTTTCTTAAGTTAATTAATTTATTCGACTGGAGTCGGTTTCGGGCACCTCTAGCGATCAATTTTTAGCACATACTAGAGCCAATTTCGGGCACCTCTAGCATTCATCCAATTTTTATTCTAATCCCCCAATTTTTTAACTATCAACCTAAGTTCGCTAGAATTCCTTAAATCAATCAAGCCATAACAATGCTTTTTTTTTCAAGTTTAGCATCATAGTAGGATTCTAAGTGTTTCCATGGTTATCTTAGAATAGAAAGTTCTATCAATTAAGTACATTGGCAATGTCATCATCGGATATTCATCAAATCTAGGAAATTCTTGTTCCAACTAAAGGCATGGCAAGCAATTTATGTATCCTATATGCAATACTTAAGATGAATGCAACTAAACATGATAACTAACTAGTAATAATCCCCCCAAACTCGAGTGAGGCATTGTCCTCAATGCATACAAAGGAAAGAAAAATAAAAATAAAAATAAAGAAAAGTAAAATGCAAACGAAGACTTACTCCGAGAGTTCGTCTTCGTGGATGATTAGTTTCCTTTTGGTTGGTGTCTTTATTCTTTTGCTTGAACGCGGTGGTTGCTTTCTTGTTGCCGATGGTGGAATCAATCCTCGTACGGGGGTGTCCTTATCGTCCTCATCATTCTCTTCCTCAATCTTATTGGCTTTTTGCTTGGGCTTGGAGGATTTGATTGGTGTGGTCTTCGTTGGTGCAATGGAGGACTCGTCGAATCTGAAAAATCAGACAATGATTCAGTACGAGTTGATTCGGGCATAGGCGCTTTACCTTTGGCTTTTGCAGTGGTTGTCGGGGATTCTTTAGCTTTGGTTTCCGCGACATCTTCAGTGTTGGTTGATGTGGTAACTGCTTGGGCATGCGCAGTGTAGGTTGCCGCGGGATCATCTGTTGCGGTTATCGTGGCAACTGCTTCATTGGTTGTCGTGGTAAGAATTTCGGCAAGAAAGATGGGGAACGGAATGCGGCTGTCTAGGTACTTTTCTAGGATGACTTGGGTGGTGGCATTGTTGTGATCCTACATGTACCGCATGGACATTAGTTGCCGGTCTTCAATTTTCTTAAGGCGGTTTACCAACGGTTGTAAGAGTGTTTCAAGTTGTCTGGGGTTGCTGGCGAATTGCTCGGGCATCAGTTGCTTGGGCATTAGGAGTTGCCGCGACAACTGAAGGCGTTGGGGATTTTACCGGTGCCTCTCCCATTAGCTATCGGATTTGTGCTCGATTCCAACCGGACTTTGCTAGGGCCTTTTCATCAGCTGACTCACTTGGGACATGTATCTCCTTGCAAAGATTGGAAATTAAGAAAGGGAAGAAAAGAGAACCCTTGTCTTTTGTGCTACATACAAAAATCTCATCACAAATAATTTTTCCAATGTTAATGATGCGATTATGAAAAATAGAATATACGAGCAAAAGACGATGTGTATCAATGGTAGTATTTGTGTGGTGGGCATTAAAGAAGTTTAAACAAACTTATTCCATAATTTTTCCTCGGGCTTAAGCCGAAGGTGATTTATCGTGCCCTTATATTTACCGTAGTTCCAATGAGTCCCCGTAGAGTGAATTCTTGAAGCACCTTGTCGAGTTGCTTGGGCGTGAGTTGATCAACAAAGGCTTGATGCTCGTCCTTCTCAACGTAGAGCCCGTAAAAGGTGTTGATGCTTTCAGGGCTTATGAAGATAGCCTTGTCACGAACAAAAACATAAGGATTATTCGGGTTAGGTGAGTGAGCATAGAATTCTCTTACCCATGAGATGTTACCCGTTCCGATTGATGGCAAAAGATTTGCCACTTTTGATGTGCAATCCTTTGGAAGATGAATGGTTCAAGGCGAATCTTGATGAGAGTTGGAGTATTTGAAGCCTTGTTCTTCGCAAATATTCCGGCTTTCAAACTTGGAGTGAAATCTTTCTTGAACCACCGGTGTAGCAAACTTCTTGTAACTTGGTTCTTTGGAATAACTTGGAACCGCCAAAAACTTGATTTTGGATGCCATGGATGATTTTGGTTCTGAATTGGATAGAAACAAAGAAAAGAAAGCAAAAGAAACTAAAAAGTTGCAAGGTGAAAAGTAGGAATAGGTTTCTTGGGAGTTAAGGGTGATGGGTTAAATAGAAAAGATAGGTAGTAAATATGGTGCGTAGGGTTGATTGGAAAGAAAGAAAACAAGGGTTTTAATTGGGGGAAGGGGGCGGCTGGGGGATTTGGGGAAGGGTTTGGCCGGCTAAATAGGGTAAATTAGGGTAAATTGGAGGCTTAATATAAGCCTTAGATTTAGCCCAATGGTTTCCTTGTTGAAGAAACTTCCTTCTTGAATCAAATTCCCTTTTATCTTGAACTCTTTTCCTATAATTCAAAAACAAATAAAATAAGAATTAAAATTAAAGATGAACTTAGTAAATAAAATAAAAAGAAATAAATAAAGATGTGCAAAGAAATTCTTAAACCTAAAATTCAAAAATAATTAAATGAATATGAAATAAAGATGTAGTCTCAATCCTAAAGAAAATAAATAAATATATCCTAAAAATAAATAAAAAAATTAATAAAAATATAAATATAATAAGTTCGAATAAAAGAAAACTAAAAGTAAAAGGAAAATATATAAAGGAGAGCATGCCCATGCATCTCCTAAGGTGACCACTTATTTGTTACGTTCCACATGGGCACCGTTATAGTGCTTCAATCTCTGTCTGTTAACTTTGAATTCATGTCCGACAGTGGTGGACTTGATTATAACGGCACCATGGGAGAACGGTTTGACTACTTCGAATAGTCTCGACCATCTTGATCTTAGTTTTCCCGAGAAAAGTTTTAGCCGAGAATTGAATAGAAGAACTAGTTGCCCTAGCATGAATTGTCGCGGCAATAGCTTCTTGTCATGCCATTGCTTTGTTTTCTCCTTCTAGATTTGTGTATTATCGTAGGCGGGTGCACGGAATTTTCTATCTCGTTGAGATTTAGTAAATATTTTTGTCCGGCACTCTCCCAAACCATATTCACGGTCTTGATTGCCCAATATGCTTTGTGTTCGATTTCCACCGGTAAGTGACAAGTCTTGCTATAGACAAGGCAAAACGAGGACATTCCTAGGGGTGTTTTGAATTCTGTTCGGTAAGCCCAAAGTGCTTCGTCTAGTCTTGTAGACCAATCTTTCCGGGAAGGATTGACAACTTTCTCGAGTATACCCTTCAATTCTCGGTTGGAAATTTCTGCTTGCCCATTGGTTCGTAGGTGATATGCCGTGGCAATCTTGGGAGATACACCCAAGCGTTGCAACATCTTGGCAATAAGTCTGTTGTCAAAGTGCTTGCGTTCATCACTGATAATTGCTCTCGGCATCCCAAACCGTGTAAATATATTTTTCTGCAAGAATCGTTGCACGGTCTTGGAATCGTTGGCAGGAACTGCGGCTGCCTCAACCTATTTAGACACATAGTCGACGGCAAGTAGAATATAGAGATTCCCGAGTGAAGATTGGAAAGGTCCCATAAAATCAATCCCCCATACATCGAAAAATTCCACCTTGAGGGTGTTTTGGAGTGGCATCTCATGTCGTCTAGAGATATTGCCCATCCTCTGGCAACGATCACATTTCTAGTAAAACTCTTGGGCATCATTGTACAGTTTTGGCCAAAACAAACCGGATTGCAAAACTTTGGCTGCGGTACGTGTTCCTCCAAAATGTCCTCCATAGGGTGAAGAATAGCATTACCAGTAGTACATTCTGTTGTTCCTCTTCAGGACACATCGGGCGTATAATCTGATCTGCACATTGTTTAAACAAAAAAGGCTCGTCCCAGAAATAATGCTTAGCATCATGGCGGAACCGCTTCTTTCCTTGATGAGTAAGGCCATAAGACAAAATACCACAAACAAGAAAATTAACTAAATCATCCTACCAGGGTATTGCCAAGGCATCAGTGGTTGTTGAGGTAACTGGTTCCGTGGTTGCCGAGGCGTGGGCGTCTAGAGTTGCCGAGGTGTGCGGCGTCGAGTTGTTGAGGCATGCACGTTTGGAGTTACCGAGGCATCAGGGGTTGCCGAGGCATGCGTGTCAAAAGCTTCCGAGGCATGCGCATCAGTGGTTGCCGAGGCGTGCGCGTCTAGAGTGGCTGAGGCATGCGCATCGGTGGTTACCGAGGCATCAGGGGTTGCCAAGGCATACGCATCGGTGGTTGCCAAGGCATCAAGGGTTACCAAGGCAACTAATAATTGCTCATCTGGGAATGCATTGCATATCTCTAAATCCGCATCCTTCTCTCTATTGCGTTCTAAACGTGATAAGTGATCGCAACTTGATTCTCTGTTCCTTTCCGCCCTTAATTTCAATGTCAAATTCTTGTAAAAGCAATATCCAATGAATCAAATGAGGTTTGGCATCTTTTTTAGAAAATAGATACTTAATTGTCGAATGGTCCGTATGAACAATTACCTTTGTCCAATCAAATAGGATCGAAACTTGTCAAATGCAAAAACTACAGCTAGTAACTCTTTCTCCGTTGTTGTGTAATTCACTTGAGCGATATTCAGAGTTTTACTAGCGTAGTATATCACATGAAAAATCTTACATGTGCGTTGGCCTAGGACTTCTCCTACCGCGAAATCACTCGCATCACACATGAGCTCAAAAGTTAGCGTCCAATCGGGTGGAACAATAACGGGTCCCGAGGCAAGCTTTTCTTTTAAGGTTTTGAATACTTGGGCGCAAGAATCATCAAAATTGAAGGCTTTATCCTGTTCAAGCAAATTGCACAAGGGTTTAGTAATTTTAGAAAAATTATGAATGAACCTCTTGTAAAACCTCATGTCCAAGAAAGCTTGATTCCTTTAATCAAACTTGGTGGCAGCAATCTTTCGATCACATCCACCTTGGCTTTGTCTACTTCGATTCCCTTAGATGAAATCTTGTGGCCGAGCACAATTCCTTCATCTACCATAAAATGGCACTTCTCCCAATTAAGGACTAGATCGAATTCTTCACATCTTGTCAACACCTTCTCCAAATTACCGAGGCAACCGCCGGTCATTACCAAATACTGAAAAATCATCCATGAAGATTTCAAGGAAGTCTTCAACCATGTCTGAAAAAGAGTGCCATCATGCATCTTTGGAAGGTTACCGGGCATTACATAATTCAACGGCATTCTTCAAAAAGCATGAGTACCATATGGACATGTGAAGGTTGTCTTTTCTTGATCTTTTGGTGCTATGGCAATTTGATTGTAACCTGAATAACCGTCAAGAAAACAATAAAAGGGTTTACCTGCAAGACGCTCAAGCATTTGATCAATAAAGATAATGGGAAGTGATCTTTCCTAGTGGCTTTGTTTAGCTTTCGGTAATCCATACAAACCCTCCAACCGGTTATAGTCCTGGTTGGAATGAGTTCATTGTTTTCATTACTTACCACCGTTATACCTCCCTTTTTCGTTACACATTATACCGGACTTAGCCATGTACTATCAGAGATAGGGTATATGATGCCGACGTCAAGCCACTTGATGATTTCTTTCATTACAACCCCTTTCATGGTATGATTTAGTCTCCTCTGGGCCTCAATCGAAGGTTTGTGATCATCCTCTAACAAAATCTTATGCATGCACACTGCCGAACTAATTCCCTTCAAGTCGGCAATTGTCCACCCTATCGCCTTCTTGAGTAGCATCAACATGTCGATCAGCTTCTTTTCCTACTTAGGCTGTAACTTAGAGGAAATAATTACAGGCAGTGTATTATCGGTTCCCAAGTAAGCATATTTTAGTTGCCCTAGCAATTGTTTCAACTCAAGAATCGGTGGTTGTTCAATGGAGGGCTTTTCGAGTTTACCTTTCTTACCTGAGTAATCCAATGGTTCAAAATATGTACCTAGTCAATTGACTAACCAATTTGCCTCTTCTTGTTGTTGTTCATCGATCGGTTCTTCATACTCCTCAGGTTCCTCTTGATCGGCAGTGTAGTTATCGAGGCAACTAAATTCCTCATCGAAGTCAAACTCTGCCGTGGCGTGAAGAAGTTGGCATTCTTCTGGATCATCGACATGCCTTAGTGTTTGGAACACATTCAGTTTAACTTGCTGGTCATTCACCCTCATTATGAGTTCTCCCTTTTCAACATCGATCAAGGTTCTCCCTGTCTCTAGGAAGGGTCTCTCGAGAATGATAGGTGCATACTCATCTGCTTCACAATCCAAAACAATAAAGTCAGCGGGAAAAAAATTTATCAACTTTTACCAAATATATCTTCGATTTTTCCTCCTGGATGCACATAGGATCTGTCGGCTAATTGTAGCATAACTATTGTAGGTCTTACCTTCCTGATTCCTAGTTTCTGAAAAATCGATTTAGGCATCAAGTTTATGCTTGCTCCAAGGTCACATAATGCTTTCCTGACATAGTGGTTTCCGATGGAACAATGTATTGTGAAACTTCTGGGATCTTTCAACTTGGGTGGCATGCAATTATGCAACATGGCCATGCATCCCTCACATTGCAATCAAGCTTTTCAAACTCTCCTAGCCTTGTTCTCTTGGACACAATGTCTTTCATAACTTGGCATAGTTCGACATTTGTTCAATTGCCTCAACCAACGGAAAGTTGATATGGACTTGCTTTAGGATATCAAGAAACTTCTTGAATTGATATTCTTGCTTTTGTCACTTCAACCTTTGTGAGAATGGTGGTGGAAGTCAGATATCTTTAATCCTTTCGTTGGTTTAGAACCTGATTGATGGCATTGTCGAGGCAACTGGAGTTGTCGAGGCATCGTCAACTGGGAATGTCGTGGCGTGCCTATCGTTAGTTGCTGTGGCATGCTTATTGCTGGTTGCTGCGGCATTTCCTGGTTCAGCATCTGAGGCTTTGCCGCTGAGTTCATCTTGTTCTTTTTGTGGAGTTTTGTTTGATGAGCGAGCTTGAGCCTCCTTAAGTTGTCAGCCACTTCTAGTGGTGATCGCCTTACATTGCTCGTGGCCAGTTCCTCTTGCGACTTCAGTATCGCTGGGTAAACCTCCTTGCAGTCTAGTATTTAGGTTTTGAGCAAATTGTCTGACTTGAGTTTCCAATGATTTGATTGCCGCCTCTTGGTTTTGCAATCTCATCTCGGTCCTGTTAATAAAAGCATCAGTTCTTTTTATGAAGTTACTATTCTTAGCCATATAAGATTCATTTTCAACATAAAAGCATTGAGAGAATTTTCCAAAGAACTAGATATTGTCGGTTGTTGCTTGCGCGCAATCGTTGTCGTGGCATATTCTCGCTAGAATCCCGATGCTTGTGCATTTTGATTGTTCTGGTTCATAGCATTATTGGGATTACTCCATGAAAAATTCGGTGCTTCTTCCAAGCTGGATTATATGTGTTGGAGACATTGTTGTTCGATTGTAATTCCCCATATAAAAGTCGGACTCGGATTCTCGCATACATTCGTAAGAATTATGGTTACCACAACATAACTCACAAAAGGAATCTACTACCTTGACCTCATGTGTGTTGTTTTGTTTTTGCATGTTCTGGACCATCTTGGTTAAAGTGGCCAATTGTGCCGAAATTGAATCTGGTGATCCCAGTTCATGTATTGTGGCTTGGCATCTAACTCATCCTTTTTTAGCAGATGGAAACTGATAATCATTCTTGGCTAGCCTGTTTAGAATTTGCATTGCTTCTTCCGGTGACTTATCTAGGAGTATGTCGTTTGCCGAGGCATCTAGCATCATCCTTGTTGGTGTATTCACAGCGTTGTAAACATTGTTACTTGTGTCCATACTGGGAATTCGTGTAGGGGGCATTTGTGTAGAAGTTCTCTACAAGCTCCCAAGCCTCGTACATGGATTCGTCATCTGCCTGCCAAAAAGAAGTAATTTCGTTACGAAGCTTATCAGTCAAATTTGTAGGATTAAATCGAGCAAGGAAATCACGACAAAGATCGGTCCAAGATCCTATTGATCCGACAGGAATACTATTCAACCATGTTTTTCGCCCTATCCCTCAATGAATAGGGGAATAATCCTAGTAGTAAAAATCTGGGGTGACTCCTTCCTTGTATTTTGAATGAGTTCCAAATCTCGAGGAAAGATTTAAGATGTTTTCGTGCATATTCAGTTGCTGAGCCGCAAAATTGACCAATTGTGTTGATCATATTGAACATCACCGGTTTCAACTCAAATTGGTCGGCTTCAATTTCAAGTGTGACAACTCCTGGATTAAGTCCTTCAAGATCTTCCTCAAGATAGTCTCGAATAGTTCTGTTTCGTGCAAAAATCACTCCACCTCCTGCTAGAATATCTTGGTTCATATTGCCGTCTTGATTAGCCATTGCTACTCTTAACCTTTGTCTGAGTCTTTGCAAGGTTCGTTCGATTTCTGGATCAAAGGGATATTCTAATATAGTTGGTCTCATACGGTCATATACCAATGCAAAACCAAAGTTTGTTAACCCTTCGAATTTTAAACAATAAAAATAAAAAGTGCAAGAAAATAAAAACAAAGTCGCTATTGCCAATCCCCGGCAACGGCACCAAAAACTTGTTGCGCGTAATAAGTGCTCCACAATTGTGCAAGTGTACACGTCGCAAGTTATAGTATAAAAGATATCGTCTCCACAATGATTGGTGCCACTTCAAGAATCTAGTCTCTTGCATTGTAAAAAGTAAAAGAACACAAGTGAAGATTGTAGGAGTTTTAACTAACAACTAAACTAGAAAGCAATAAAGTAAAAGAAGATGTAATCAAAAGAGAGGGAATAGGCTAGGTTATCGTGAGTTGGGGTGTGATAGCCAATTGGATCGTCTTGGTAAAAGAGTGCAAGGGCAACTCAGTTGTCGTGGCAACTTGCGCAACTAGGTTGCCTTGGCAACTAATCGACGGTTGCCTGGGCAACTGGCTGGGCAACTGTTGGGCAGCAACTTCAAGGTTCGGCAGAGCGTTCTTCAATGGTTTCTTCTTATCCCTAAGTCGAAACTCTAGCTAGTTGTGCATGCCTTGACAATGCATCTCTGCGTGAATCAAGGGTGAACAACAACCAATCTTGCGCTCCTTTTAGCCGTTGAAATCCTTAACTTATTCCTAAGCCGGATTAATCTTCACCATCAATAGATTGAATAAAGACCATACTCATTCGTTTCTTGAATCTAACTCTCCCGATATTAGATAAATAGATAGAATTATGAGATCATCTCCCAATTCACTCATAAACAAGAATAAAAACCAAGAATGAGTAAACCTTGAATTGAAAGTACAAACTCTTATTACCTAAACAAAATCCAATTGTTTCTCACAACCACAAAACACAATAACCTTAGCCAAATAGATTTAGTTCATGGCTAGGTTCCAAAGAAAAACAAAAACAAAGAATCCCTAACATAAACCTAATCGAACAAAGAAGAAAAAGGTGAAGAATGGTTGAAGCCTCTTTGTCAAAATCTCTCCCCCTTTTGCACCTCTTGGAGTTGACAAACTTGGTCCTCAATTTATAGGGCTAGGTCAAAGTCTTTCTTGAGGAGGAAGTTAAGTTGGAATTAAATACTTTAAAGAATATAATTCTTTATTATATTTAAATTCCATCTAGATCTTCTCCTATCTTCTTTGGGATTTAATCTTTCTTTGAATCTCCAATTTTTCTAGGATTTATCTTCTTCCACGTCATATTGGGCTTTATCTAGTCATCAATTTGAGTGCCACATCATCTTATCCCTTATAGACAATTGCCCGCAACTAGCTAGGCATAACCTTCATGCACTGCCTGGAAAATCTCAAGCATGCACTGCGGCATCTCCTTCATGCACCGCCACGCAATCGGGTTCTATCCTTGCTTCTGCAAGTGATTCTGCACACACACAAAAACAACTATCGGCAGCACCCCTTTTCCACAAAATTAAGCAAAATATGAAATCAAGCTTAACCACCAAGGAAACAATGCAAACATGCATGAATGGCTAATAATGCAACTAATATGAGCCTAAGTCTAGCAATAATATGAATAAAAAAGGGTGAATAACATCGTACTTTTAGACACTTAACACACCCCCAAACTCGAACTATTGCTTGTCCTCAAGCAATGCAAACTAATAATTACCCGTCAAGACTTCAATTTTCACAAACTTAGCTTTGAACTTGATTTTCAATCCTCAGAATCGTGGCACAAAGTATGATCGACTTTTCATTTTTCGGACAACTTAGGAATTACTCATAATCAAACTATAACGCTTGTGAGTGTGTGTGGAGTTGTGTGCAAGTTGATTTTTTGGATTCTATGCAAACAAGAGGTTTTCAAATTACTTCCTTGGGTTCTTTAAACATGTTTTAACTAGAGCCGGTTTCGGGCACCTCTAGTGTTTTGTTTTTAGTTTTCTTAAGTTAATTAATTTATTCGACTGGAGTCGGTTTCGGGCACCTCTAGCGATCAATTTTTTAGCACATACTAGAGCCAATTTCGGGCACCTCTAGCATTCATCCAATTTTTATTCTAATCCCCCAATTTTTTAACTATCAACCTAAGTTCGCTAGAATTCCTTAAATCAATCAAGCCATAACAATGCTTTTTTTTTCAAGTTTAGCATCATAGTAGGATTCTAAGTGTTTCCATGGTTATCTTAGAATAGAAAGTTCTATCAATTAAGTACATTGGCAATGTCATCATCGGATATTCATCAAATCTAGGAAATTCTTGTTCCAACTAAAGGCATGGCAAGCAATTTATGTATCCTATATGCAATACTTAAGATGAATGCAACTAAACATGATAACTAACTAGTAATAATCCCCCCAAACTCGAGTGAGGCATTGTCCTCAATGCATACAAAGGAAAGAAAAATAAAAATAAAAATAAAGAAAAGTAAAATGCAAACGAAGACTTACTCCGAGAGTTCGTCTTCGTGGATGATTAGTTTCCTTTTGGTTGGTGTCTTTATTCTTTTGCTTGAACGCGGTGGTTGCTTTCTTGTTGCCGATGGTGGAATCAATCCTCGTACGGGGGTGTCCTTATCGTCCTCATCATTCTCTTCCTCAATCTTATTGGCTTTTTGCTTGGGCTTGGAGGATTTGATTGGTGTGGTCTTCGTTGGTGCAATGGAGGACTCGTCCGAATCTGAAAAATCAGACAATGATTCAGTACGAGTTGATTCGGGCATAGGCGCTTTACCTTTGGCTTTTGCAGTGGTTGTCGGGGATTCTTTAGCTTTGGTTTCCGCGACATCTTCAGTGTTGGTTGATGTGGTAACTGCTTGGGCATGCGCAGTGTAGGTTGCCGCGGGATCATCTGTTGCGGTTATCGTGGCAACTGCTTCATTGGTTGTCGTGGTAAGAATTTCGGCAAGAAAGATGGGGAACGGAATGCGGCTGTCTAGGTACTTTTCTAGGATGACTTGGGTGGTGGCATTGTTGTGATCCTACATGTACCGCATGGACATTAGTTGCCGGTCTTCAATTTTCTTAAGGCGGTTTACCAACGGTTGTAAGAGTGTTTCAAGTTGTCCTGGGTTGCTGGCCGAATTGCTCGGGCATCAGTTGCTTGGGCATTAGGAGTTGCCGCGACAACTGAAGGCGTTGGGGATTTTACCGGTGCCTCTCCCATTAGCTATCGGATTTGTGCTCGATTCCAACCGGACTTTGCTAGGGCCTTTTCATCAGCTGACTCACTTGGGACATGTATCTCCTTGCAAAGATTGGAAATTAAGAAAGGGAAGAAAAGAGAACCCTTGTCTTTTGTGCTACATACAAAAATCTCATCACAAATAATTTTTCCAATGTTAATGATGCGATTATGAAAAATAGAATATACGAGCAAAAGACGATGTGTATCAATGGTAGTATTTGTGTGGTGGGCATTAAAGAAGTTTAAACAAACTTATTCCATAATTTTTCCTCGGGCTTAAGCCGAAGGTGATTTATCGTGCCCTTATATTTACCGTAGTTCCAATGAGTCCCCGGTAGAGTGAATTCTTGAAGCACCTTGTCGAGTTGCTTGGGCGTGAGTTGATCAACAAAGGCTTGATGCTCGTCCTTCTCAACGTAGAGCCCGTAAAAGGTGTTGATGCTTTCAGGGCTTATGAAGATAGCCTTGTCACGAACAAAAACATAAGGATTATTCGGGTTAGGTGAGTGAGCATAGAATTCTCTTACCCATGAGATGTTACCCGGTTCCGATTGATGGCAAAAGATTTGCCACTTTTGATGTGCAATCCTTTGGAAGATGAATGGTTCAAGGCCGAATCTTGATGAGAGTTGGAGTATTTGAAGCCTTGTTCTTCGCAAATATTCCGGCTTTCAAACTTGGAGTGAAATCTTTCTTGAACCACCGGTGTAGCAAACTTCTTGTAACTTGGTTCTTTGGAATAACTTGGAACCGCCAAAAACTTGATTTTGGATGCCATGGATGATTTTGGTTCTGAATTGGATAGAAACAAAGAAAAGAAAGCAAAAGAAACTAAAAAGTTGCAAGGTGAAAAGTAGGAATAGGTTTCTTGGGAGTTAAGGGTGATGGGTTAAATAGAAAAGATAGGTAGTAAATATGGTGCGTAGGGTTGATTGGAAAGAAAGAAAACAAGGGTTTTAATTGGGGGAAGGGGCTGGGGATTTGGGGAAGGGTTTGGCCAAAAATAGGGTAAATTAGGGTAAATTGGAGGCTTAATATAAGCCTTAGATTTAGCCCAATGGTTTCCTTGTTGAAGAAACTTCCTTCTTGAATCAAATTCCCTTTTATCTTGAACTCTTTTCCTATAATTCAAAAACAAATAAAATAAGAATTAAAATTAAAGATGAACTTAGTAAATAAAATAAAAAGAAATAAATAAAGATGTGCAAAGAAATTCTTAAACCTAAAATTCAAAAATAATTAAATGAATATGAAATAAAGATGTAGTCTCAATCCTAAAGAAAATAAATAAATATATCCTAAAAATAAATAAAAAAATTAATAAAAATATAAATATAATAAGTTCGAATAAAAGAAAACTAAAAGTAAAAGGAAAATATATAAAGGAGAGCATGCCCATGCATCTCCTAAGGTGACCACTTATTTGTTACGTTCCACATGGGCACCGTTATAGTGCTTCAATCTTTGTCCATTAACTTTGAATTCATGTTCGTCAGTGGTGGACTTGATTATCACGGCACCATGGGAGAATGGTTTGACAACTTTGAATGGTCCCGACCATCTTGATTTTAGTTTTCCCGGGAAAAGTTTCAGCCGAGAATTGAATAGAAGAACTAGTTGCCCTGGCGTGAATTGTCGCGGCAATAGTTTCTTGTCATGCCATTGCTTTGTTTTCTCCTTGTAGATTCGTGCATTGTCATAGGCGAGTGCACGGAATTCTTCTATCTCATTGAGATCTAGTAAACATTTTTGTCCGGCACTTTCCCAACCCATATTCACGGTCTTGATTGCCCAATATGCTTTGTGTTCGATTTCCACCGGTAAGTGACAAGTCTTGCCATAGACGAGGCAAAACGGGGACATTCCCAGGGGTGTTTTGAATGTGGTTCAGTAAGCCCAAAGTGCTTCGTCTAGTCTTGAAGACCAATCATTCCTAGAGGGATTTACAACTTTCTCGAGTATACCCTTCAATTCTCGGTTGGAAATTTCTGCTTGCCCATTGGTTCGTAGGTGATATGCCGTGGCAATCTTGGGAGATACACCCAAGCGTTGCAACATCTTGGCAATAAGTCTGTTGTCAAAGTGCTTGCGTTCATCACTGATAATTGCTCTCGGCATCCCAAACCGTGTAAATATATTTTTCTGCAAGAATCGTTGCACGGTCTTGGAATCGTTGGCAGGAACTGCGGCTGCCTCAACCTATTTAGACACATAGTCGACGGCAAGTAGAATATAGAGATTCCCGAGTGAAGATTGGAAAGGTCCCATAAAATCAATCCCCCATACATCGAAAAATTCCACCTTGAGGGTGTTTTGGAGTGGCATCTCATGTCGTCTAGAGATATTGCCCATCCTCTGGCAACGATCACATTTCTAGTAAAACTCTTGGGCATCATTGTACAGTTTTGGCCAAAACAAACCGGATTGCAAAACTTTGGCTGCGGTACGTGTTCCTCCAAAATGTCCTCCATAGGGTGAAGAATAGCATTACCAGAGTACATTCTGTTGTTCCTCTTCAGGGACATATCGGCGTATAATCTGATCTGCACATTGTTTAAACAAAAAAGGCTCGTCCCAGAAATAATGCTTAGCATCATGGCGGAACCGCTTCTTTCCTTGATGAGTAAGGCCATAAGACAAAATACCACAAACAAGAAAATTAACTAAATCATCCTACCAGGGTATTGCCAAGGCATCAGTGGTTGTTGAGGTAACTGGTTCCGTGGTTGCCGAGGCGTGGGCGTCTAGAGTTGCCGAGGTGTGCGCGTCTGGAGTTGTTGAGGCATGCACGTTTGGAGTTACCGAGGCATCAGGGGTTGCCGAGGCATGCGTGTCAAAAGCTTCCGAGGCATGCGCATCAGTGGTTGCCGAGGCGTGCGCGTCTAGAGTGGCTGAGGCATGCGCATCGGTGGTTACCGAGGCATCAGGGGTTGCCAAGGCATACGCATCGGTGGTTGCCAAGGCATCAAGGGTTACCAAGGCAACTAATAATTGCTCATCTGGGAATGCATTGCATATCTCTAAATCCGCATCCTTCTCTCTATTGCGTTCTAAACGTGATAAGTGATCGGCAACTTGATTCTCTGTTCCTTTCCTGTCCTTAATTTCAATGTCAAATTCTTGTAAAAGCAATATCCAATGAATCAAATGAGGTTTGGCATCTTTTTTAGAAAATAGATACTTAATTGTCGAATGGTCCGTATGAACAATTACCTTTGTCCAATCAAATAGGATCGAAACTTGTCAAATGCAAAAACTACAGCTAGTAACTCTTTCTCCGTTGTTGTGTAATTCACTTGAGCGATATTCAGAGTTTTACTAGCGTAGTATATCACATGAAAAATCTTACATGTGCGTTGGCCTAGGACTTCTCCTACCGCGAAATCACTCGCATCACACATGAGCTCAAAAGTTAGCGTCCAATCGGGTGGAACAATAACGGGTCCCGAGGCAAGCTTTTCTTTTAAGGTTTTGAATACTTGGGCGCAAGAATCATCAAAATTGAAGGCTTTATCCTGTTCAAGCAAATTGCACAAGGGTTTAGTAATTTTAGAAAAATTATGAATGAACCTCTTGTAAAAACCTGTATGTCCAAGAAAGCTTCAGATTCCTTTAACCGAACTTGGTGGCAGCAATCTTTCGATCACATCCACCTTGGCTTTGTCTACTTCGATTCCCTTAGATGAAATCTTGTGGCCGAGCACAATTCCTTCATCTACCATAAAATGGCACTTCTCCCAATTAAGGACTAGATCGAATTCTTCACATCTTGTCAACACCTTCTCCAAATTACCGAGGCAACTGTCGAAGTCATTACCAAATACTGAAAAATCATCCATGAAGATTTCAAGGAAGTCTTCAACCATGTCTGAAAAGAGTGCCATCATGCATCTTTGGAAGGTTACCGGGGCATTACATAATTCGAACGGCATTCTTCAAAAAGCATGAGTACCATATGGACATGTGAAGGTTGTCTTTTCTTGATCTTTTGGTGCTATGGCAATTTGATTGTAACCTGAATAACCGTCAAGAAAACAATAAAAGGGTTTACCTGCAAGACGCTCAAGCATTTGATCAATAAAGATAATGGGAAGTGATCTTTCCTAGTGGCTTTGTTTAGCTTTCGGTAATCCATACAAACCCTCCAACCGGTTATAGTCCTGGTTGGAATGAGTTCATTGTTTTCATTACTTACCACCGTTATACCTCCCTTTTTCGTTACACATTATACCGGACTTAGCCATGTACTATCAGAGATAGGGTATATGATGCCGACGTCAAGCCACTTGATGATTTCTTTCATTACAACCCCTTTCATGGTATGATTTAGTCTCCTCTGGGCCTCAATCGAAGGTTTGTGATCATCCTCTAACAAAATCTTATGCATGCACACTGCCGAACTAATTCCCTTCAAGTCGGCAATTGTCCACCCTATCGCCTTCTTGAGTAGCATCAACATGTCGATCAGCTTCTTTTCCTACTTAGGCTGTAACTTAGAGGAAATAATTACAGGCAGTGTATTATCGGTTCCCAAGTAAGCATATTTTAGTTGCCCTAGCAATTGTTTCAACTCAAGAATCGGTGGTTGTTCAATGGAGGGCTTTTCGAGTTTACCTTTCTTACCTGAGTAATCCAATGGTTCAAAATATGTACCTAGTCAATTGACTAACCAATTTGCCTCTTCTTGTTGTTGTTCATCGATCGGTTCTTCATACTCCTCAGGTTCCTCTTGATCGGCAGTGTAGTTATCGAGGCAACTAAATTCCTCATCGAAGTCAAACTCTGCCGTGGCGTGAAGAAGTTGGCATTCTTCTGGATCATCGACATGCCTTAGTGTTTGGAACACATTCAGTTTAACTTGCTGGTCATTCACCCTCATTATGAGTTCTCCCTTTTCAACATCGATCAAGGTTCTCCCTGTCTCTAGGAAGGGTCTCTCGAGAATGATAGGTGCATACTCATCTGCTTCACAATCCAAAACAATAAAGTCAGCGGGAAAAAAATTTATCAACTTTTACCAGTATATCTTCGATTTTTCCCTCTGGATGCACATAGGATCTGTCGGCTAATTGTAGCATAACTATTGTAGGTCTTACCTTCCTGATTCCTAGTTTCTGAAAAATCGATTTAGGCATCAAGTTTATGCTTGCTCCAAGGTCACATAATGCTTTCCTGACATAGTGGTTTCCGATGGAACAATGTATTGTGAAACTTCTGGGATCTTTCAACTTGGGTGGCATGCAATTATGCAACATGGCCATGCATCCCTCTGTTGCGGCAACTGTTTCAAACTCTCCTAGCCTTGTTCTCTTGGACACAATGTCTTTCATAACTTGGCATAGTTCGACATTTGTTCAATTGCCTCAACCAACGGAAAGTTGATATGGACTTGCTTTAGGATATCAAGAAACTTCTTGAATTGATATTCTTGCTTTTGTCACTTCAACCTTTGTGAGAATGGTGGTGGAAGTCAGATATCTTTAATCCTTTCGTTGGTTTAGAACCTGATTGATGGCATTGTCGAGGCAACTGGAGTTGTCGAGGCATCGTCAACTGGGAATGTCGTGGCGTGCCTATCGTTAGTTGCTGTGGCATGCTTATTGCTGGTTGCTGCGGCATTTCCTGGTTCAGCATCTGAGGCTTTGCCGCTGAGTTCATCTTGTTCTTTTTGTGGAGTTTTGTTTGATGAGCGAGCTTGAGCCTCCTTAAGTTGTCAGCCACTTCTAGTGGTGATCGCCTTACATTGCTCGTGGCCAGTTCCTCTTGCGACTTCAGTATCGCTGGGTAAACCTCCTTGCAGTCTAGTATTTAGGTTTTGAGCAAATTGTCTGACTTGAGTTTCCAATGATTTGATTGCCGCCTCTTGGTTTTGCAATCTCATCTCGGTCCTGTTAATAAAAGCATCAGTTCTTTTTATGAAGTTACTATTCTTAGCCATATAAGATTCAGTTTTCAACATAAAAGCATTGAGAGAATTTTCCAAAGAACTAGATATTGTCGGTTGTTGCTGCGGCAACTGTTGTCGTGGCATATTCTGCTAGAATCCCGATGCTTGTGCATTTTGATTGTTCTGGTTCATAGCATTATTGGGATTACTCCATGAAAAATTCGGGTGCTTCTTCCAAGCTGGATTATATGTGTTGGAGACATTGTTGTTCTGATTGTAATTCCCCATATAAAAGCTGGACTCCGGATTCTGCATACATTCAGAAGAATTATGGTTACCACAACATAACTCACAAAAGGAATCTACTACCTTGACCTCATGTGTGTTGTTTTGTTTTTGCATGTTCTGGACCATCTTGGTTAAAGTGGCCAATTGTGCCGAAATTGAATCTGGTGATCCCAGTTCATGTATTGTGGCTTGGCATCTAACTCATCCTTTTTTAGCAGATGGAAACTGATAATCATTCTTGGCTAGCCTGTTTAGAATTTGCATTGCTTCTTCCGGTGACTTATCTAGGAGTATGTCGTTTGCCGAGGCATCTAGCATCATCCTTGTTGGTGTATTCACAGCGTTGTAAACATTGTTACTTGTGTCCATACTGGGAATTCGTGTAGGGGGCATTTGTGTAGAAGTTCTCTACAAGCTCCCAAGCCTCGTACATGGATTCGTCATCTGCCTGCCAAAAAGAAGTAATTTCGTTCGAAGCTTATCACTCAAATTTGTAGGATTAAATCGAGCAAGGAAATCACGACAAAGATCGGTCCAAGATCCTATTGATCCGACAGGAATACTATTCAACCATGTTTTTCGCCCTATCCCTCAATGAATAGGGGAATAATCCTAGTAGTAAAAATCTGGGGTGACTCCTTCCTTGTATTTTGAATGAGTTCCAAATCTCGAGGAAAGATTTAAGATGTTTTCGTGCATATTCAGTTGCTGAGCCGCAAAATTGACCAATTGTGTTGATCATATTGAACATCACCGGTTTCAACTCAAATTGGTCGGCTTCAATTTCAAGTGTGACAACTCCTGGATTAAGTCCTTCAAGATCTTCCTCAAGATAGTCTCGAATAGTTCTGTTTCGTGCAAAAATCACTCCACCTCCTGCTAGAATATCTTGGTTCATATTGCCGTCTTGATTAGCCATTGCTACTCTTAACCTTTGTCTGAGTCTTTGCAAGGTTCGTTCGATTTCTGGATCAAAGGGATATTCTAATATAGTTGGTCTCGCCCTGGTCATATACCAATGCAAAACCAAAGTTTGTTAACCCTTCGAATTTTAAACAATAAAAATAAAAAGTGCAAGAAAATAAAAACAAAGTCGCTATTGCCAATCCCCGGCAACGGCACCAAAAACTTGTTGCGCGTAATAAGTGCTCCACAATTGTGCAAGTGTACACGTCGCAAGTTATAGTATAAAAGATATCGTCTCCACAATGATTGGTGCCACTTCAAGAATCTAGTCTCTTGCATTGTAAAAAGTAAAAGAACACAAGTGAAGATTGTAGGAGTTTTAACTAACAACTAAACTAGAAAGCAATAAAGTAAAAGAAGATGTAATCAAAAGAGAGGGAATAGGCTAGGTTATCGTGAGTTGGGGTGTGATAGCCAATTGGATCGCCTTGGTAAAAGAGTGCAAGGGCAACTCGTTGTCGTGGCAACTTGCGCAACTAGGTTGCCTTGGCAACTAATCGACGGTTGCCTGGGCAACTGGCTGGGCAACTGTTGGGCAGCAACTTCAAGGTTCGGCAGAGCGTTCTTCAATGGTTTCTTCTTATCCCTAAGTCGAAACTCTAGCTAGTTGTGCATGCCTTGACAATGCATCTCTGCGTGAATCAAGGGTGAACAACAACCAATCTTGCGCTCCTTTTAGCCGTTGAAATCCTTAACTTATTCCTAAGCCGGATTAATCTTCACCATCAATAGATTGAATAAAGACCATACTCATTCGTTTCTTGAATCTAACTCTCCCGATATTAGATAAATAGATAGAATTATGAGATCATCTCCCAATTCACTCGCAAACAAGAATAAAAACCAAGAATGAGTAAACCTTGAATTGAAAGTACAAACTCTTATTACCTAAACAAAATCCAATTGTTTCTCACAACCACAAAACACAATAACCTTAGCCAAATAGATTTAGTTCATGGCTAGGTTCCAAAGAAACACAAAACAAAGAATCCCTAACATAAACCTAATCGAACAAAGAAGAAAAAGGTGAAGAACGGTTGAAGCCTCTTTGTCAAAATCTCTCCCCTTTTGCACCTCTTGGAGTTGACGGCTTGGTCCTCAATTTATAGGGCTAGGTCAAAGTCTTTCTTGAGGAGGAAGTTAAGTTGGAATTAAATACTTTAAAGAATATAATTCTTTATTATATTTAAATTCCTTCTAGATCTTCTCCTATCTTCTTTGGGATTTAATCTCTCTTTGAATCTCCAATTTTTCTAGGATTTATCTTCTTCCACGTCATGTTGGGCTTTATCTAGTCATCAATTCGAGTGCCACATCATCTTATCCCTTATCGACAATTGCCCCGGCAACTAGCTCGGCATAACCTTCATGCACTGCCCTGGCAACTGCGTTGGCATCTCCTTCATGCACTGCCTTGGCAACTGCGTCGGCATCTCCTTCATGCACTGCCCTGGCAACTGGTTCCAGCCTTGCTTAGGCAAGTGATTCTGCACACACACAAAAATAACTATCGGCAGCACCATTTGTCCACAAAATTAAGCAAAATATGAAATCAAGCTTAACCACCAAGGAAACAATGCAAACATGCATGAATGGCTAATAATGCAACTAATATGAGCCTAAGTCTAGCAATAATATGAATAAAAAGGGTGAATAAAATAGTATTTTTAGACACTTAACAGATAGCTTGGATAATCCCCTAATCTTCGAGAGAAACGTAGGTAATCTGTGGTTAACATTGGGTTTCGTGGGAATGCCCTCTTCCCAATCTTTCATAAGCTTTATTTTTTATGTGGTTGATGTTCATATATGTCAAGAGATTTATTGGTATTTTCCTTTTAACTAGACACTCTGAGATATGGTATTCCTCGATCTATGTACTAAGAGCGCGTCAAGTAAAGTGGCGACAGTAGTGGGAGCATTCATTCATTCTCATCCCTACATTTATCTATAATATGTCAGAACTTTTGCATGTTACGTTGCTATGTCGTGATACCTTGATGCCACCATATCCTGATTCTATTTTCATTTAATTTATTTGTCCTTTGATTGATTGTCACAACACAAACCCATTCAATATCCGTCTTCTTGTTATTTACCCTTTTAATTGCACACAATATCATTTTAGGTACACTGATATCCAATCATTATGGGATCCATGTTTGGACACATTAGTGGCCACTTTATTACTTGAACAATGTGTATGCATGCACCAAAGTCGCGACATCAGTCAATGCATTTCTAGTGACTTCTACACCATGATCAACATCCCTAAGGCATTTTTCAAATTGGAATCTTATTATGGGCTAGATCATGAGAATATTTGGAGGCTCATCTAGAGATCTTCATATGGAGACTTTTTCTAGAAAGAATCCCAACCAAAGTTAAGTAGAAAAAAATAAGAGTAATCCCGGTAGCATCGACTCTATGCATTTTCTGTTATACTAATGTCAAGACACTTAGGCATCTCTTTTACCATTGTTCTATCACATGGAGAATTTTGCAGTGTTAGGGTCATCTTTGGGGTTTG
This sequence comes from Hibiscus mutabilis, assembly GCA_019671005.1. Classification (NCBI taxonomy): domain Eukaryota; kingdom Viridiplantae; phylum Streptophyta; class Magnoliopsida; order Malvales; family Malvaceae; genus Hibiscus; species Hibiscus mutabilis. Next base: position 52,012,482 of record CM033714.1, read on the forward strand.
AACTTTGTAATGTTTGCTAATCCAAAAAAAAACTTTCTTTCTACATGGGTAAGTCTACTATTTCTTCGAAATCTTTTCTAGTCTAGGTGATGGCTTTTTTGGTTTCATGTGATCTATCGGGCTACTACGCAATGAGGTTGTCTTTTGAAGGATTCAAGTTGATGAAGATCAATTTTCGATTTAGTTTTCCCGAGAGTAAGTTGGTGGTGCAAAGGCAAATAGTTAGACTCCTTGAAATCTATTAATGACTTTTTCATTGCCCCCCAGTTGTGTTTGATCAGTCTATGCTCAAAGTCTTTGTTTCTAAAGATCATTAGGTACCTCCACCAATTGGATGGCTAAAATTCAACACTGACAATGTAGTATGAGGCGATTTCAGTGAAGCAAGCATTCGTGGGGGTGCTTTGAGATCATTGTGACAAGATTCTTATCCACTTTTCAAACTCAATCGGGTTCTCCAATCCCTCGAGCGCAAAGCTTTCAGCTATAAAGGAAACATGTATAATTTTTAGTGTGGTGAAATGTGCTAACTCTCACAATTTAATCATTGAGTTTGATTGTAATTTTGTGGTTGGTTGGATCAATAATCTCACTACCGCCCCTCCTCATTCTCCAAAGATATATTATTGTGCTCTAGATTATGTAGTGACTCATTGTGGAAAATGCAATTCCAAAGTCCAGAAGGCAATGGTGAAGCCGATAAATTAACAAAGGATAGCATTCGTCACTCAAAGAATTTGTTGTGTGATCACATAATTTTGAGTGGTTTAGGATGGCTTGTGATATTGCATGCTCTAGCAGCATATTCACCTTTCTTGTAGCTCTCAAATGAGATATTTTTTGTGTGTCGAGTTGTTAACTACTCATCTATCCCTCAATCATCATTGGCCTTTCGATTCAGTCGGGAATGTCTTTTTGTGTCGATTTGAGGCTGGGTCAGCCAAGCCGAGTAAATCGACTTTGTTTTGGTGGGTTGTACTATGGGGAGTTCAAGCTTAATTTAGGTTGCTCTTTTCGGATGTGGATTCTAGCATTACTCACATTATGTACTCTAATCGCTGTCTGTTTATACATATTCTCAATCTTTTGACAATACAGACACAACTTGCACACAAAGCGATTGAATTCGGGTCTTCTAAGATGAATATCATCCGTTTTTCAATGGGACCACTTGTTAAGTTCCACAATTTCAACTTAAATACGTTGAAAGTATGTAAAAGAAAATTAACCTACAACAAATAAAACCTAAAGCATTTAAAACTATAATGCAAAAAATAATAATAAATAGATGTACTCATACTAAATTATACATTAAATTTTATCCTTACTTTGAAAATTACAAATAACATTATATTTCAAAATTTTAATCCAATACAAACATAAAACTCATTAAATTCTTAATTTAAGTTTTAATATGTTAAATTATCCAAAATTGTATATTTTTCATATTTTTCCTATATTAGAGTAGTTACAATTTTTAATACTTTTAACTAAAAAACCTTTTTGTTTTAGGCGTAGGAATTTAGTTTAGTGTTTAGTTTTTAGGGGTTTAATTTTTTAGTGTTTACAATTTATAGTTTATGGTTAGAATGTAGGGTTTAGCGTTAGATATTTAATTTTTTAAAGGGTAAATATTCATGTTTGTGTATTTTTTTTTACACAACATGTGTATCAAAAAGTTACTCTTATATAATTATGCAACTAAACAATAAGTTGTGTATTTTACTATAATTAATAAAAACAATGACTTAAGGGTGTAGAAGTCCTTGAACGTTTAAAAAACAAAAAAAAAACCTTAAATTATTTTCGCATTCAATTAAGTCATTGTACTCTGAAATTTCATCATATTTCCATGTGGCATTTTTAATGTATATATATATATTATAACTTTAATAATTGTTTTTATTTTTATTTAAAAAATCTATAAATGTCATGTGGTAAACCGCAATATGGCACACGAGAATAATATCTCAAAAAATTGTTAAGATTTAAAGGTAAATAATGGTTAAATGGCTTAATTAATTCAATTTCATGGTTCAGATGGCTTAACCAATTCAATTTCTCAATTCAAAATTTCAAATCGGTGTAAAAAATGTAGGGACTTCATTAATTTTTTTCTCAAAAGTATGAGAACCTCATGCGCCCTTAAGCTAAAATAAATTTAAAATCATGAATTATAATGAAATAGGTGCATCATATATAACAATTTAATTCTCTTTATATAAAAGTTCATATATAGTAGCCGTGAGTAGTTGATCGAGTTAAGTTGAATCGAGTGAACAAAATTCTATTTGGGTTTTATCATTCTAAATTTATTTGAAATTTTTTCAATTTCATTTTCTGAAATTTGAGTTTAATCGAATATATTTATTTGAGTTTATGTTTAAATTTAAATTTAAATTTAATTATTTATAATCTTATGATATCGATTGGTTTCAATCGATACGACTATCACTTTAACCATATACAATATATATATCCACATTCTTTTTCACATGTGTGAGTTCTTTTAAAGAAGGGATTTTGAAGAAAAATAATATATGTGAGTATAAATGAGTCAAGGAATTTATGGGAAGAAAGAATTTGCAAGGAGTTGTTGTCGAAGGATCAAAATGAATAAAATACAATGTTGAAGAACTAAATTGAAAAAGATGAAATTTTTAGCTAAAAAGAGAAATTAAAGTTACAATGATATTATACAGAGATAGATGAGCACGCAGTTCAAATTTCATAAAAAATGAACTTAAACCAAAAGACGAATTTGGTTGATGAGCTTGTTGTCAAAAGAGGAATTGAAGCTACATATGTATCCTACCATGGTTGATGAGCATGTTTAAATTTGATAAAAAAAAGATTGACTTAAAATGAAGGAGAAATTGAAGAAACAAGGAAATTATGGTCCACGTCACAAAATAAATCAAAGTACTTAGTTAAAAACCAAAACAACATTATTTAAAGTTCGATTATTTAAACTTTACAAGTTCAACCTCCACATGAACTCAAAATTTGAATATAAAAATCAAGTTAACTCGAATAACTCCATTTAATAATGAACAATTATAGTTTTAACTATATAATATTTGGGTAAACTAAGATCCAATAATTGGCCTAGTGGTTAAGGATGCTCATCTTGCCCCATCTTGTATGGGTTCTAATCCCGACATGAGATTGTAAGACCTCACAATTTAATAAAAAAATATTTGGGTAAACTACTTAAATAATTACCTGACCATAAGATACTTTTTATTGAGTTTTTTTACTATGAAAAGTTACAAAATGATCTTTTGACTTCAAAAAAGTAACAAGTTGGTCCGTGACCGTTAAAAATTTAACGCTAATGATGTGTCAATTAACAAAAATTGGCATAATAACACATTTAGTTCTACATATTTAAACATTCAACCAATTTAGTCTTAATTCAAAATAATTTAATAAAGTAAGACCCTTTTAGACTTACTATTAATAATTTCTAATTAAATATTGGACCAAATTGATAGTATATGTAAAAGAGAGACAAATTTATTAACTGTTTTGAATTAAAACTAAATTGATTGAATGTGTAACACCCCAATATCAGGCCTAATCAGAATTGGATTCCGGCAATCGGAAACCCTATATCAGTAATGTTCAAATATTACATTGATGTTGATCACAAGGTCATGTATCGGTAGTGGACACTAATTGAGTCGAATTATTGTTTAAGGACCTTAATGTATGTATTAGAAACCTTTTAGTGGCTAAATTATAAAAATTGGAAGTTTGGGATAAAAGTATAAGAAAATGAGAATTGAGGGCCTAATCTTGCGATTAGCCCCTCCTAAATTATAAATCCATACGTGGGATAACCGGGAGAGCTTCCTTCATTGCAAGGAAAGCCCTTTAATTAAAACAAAGAGATTAGCTAAGGAAGTGAGCTTACCCGATGCTTTAGTAAGCAAGCACCTCTCTCTATCTTCTTCAAGCAAGCTAGCACCTCTATTTTTGTAGGGTGAAAAGCTTGGTTTCCATCGATTTATTTTTATCGAAACATTGCAAGTGATCGGGTAAGCTATAACCCCCAAATAATCATTAAATTCCATGGATATAGCAAGCTTAATCACAAGATAGGGTTTGGCCATCCATGGTGTTGATAGCTAATAGCTATTTTAAGCTTCGATATTGATTTTGATATCATTATATTGATTTCGGTATCGTATTACTGAATCTAACCGAATCCTATTGTTTTTACCTAGCTCAAGAAGTAGGTAGAGATCACCCACTGTCACTAAAAAAATCTAAGAATAAGGGGATTGCTATCTGAGAGCCTTGAAAGCTTCATAATATCAAGGTAAGTGTAGTCGGAGTCTCAGGATTAGGCTAGGTGCCTTTCCCGACTTCATTATTAATAGAATTGTCATTGCTAACCCCGTTGTTAAGGACTATTGCATCGAACTACTTATCGGACATTATGGTAAGTATTGGTAAGTTATCGCATCGAGTATTGAGCACTATCAAAGCCATCGTCATTATTATTGATCATTAAACATAGGTATTGTTGTTATTAAATATTGTTATGGCCATTGTCATCGCCATCATCATTGAATCATAGAAGTATAGGACATTGATATAGAGCGTTGCTATAGCCATTGATCATTGAAGTTAACATCATTATTGTTATCGAAACATTGTAAATAAAACATCGACCATTGTTATTGTCATTGAGGTCAATGGATATTGCTATAGTTATTGACATTGTCATTGGACATAGATATCGGAACATTGTTTATTGGTAAGAACATTGCACATGGCTATTGATATTGAACATGAACTATTGATATTATCACCAGACCTTGGATTCGAAAGGACTTTGGATACAATTGGCATGCCATAGAATTCATGAGCTCAGTGTTGGGGTGGACAACGGTCCTAGGGCTACGACCTATATTGATTTAGCAAGGCGGAGGGATATGTTGTGGTATTGGTCATATTGGCGAGGCGGAGGGACTAGACCACTCATTGTTTGGCGAGGCGTAGGAATTCATGTATCCACTATCCCGAATCGATCTAAGGGTTATTGATGAAATATGGATTTATTGTTATTGAACATGATCATTGTATTGCTTCTATAGATTATTGCATTGTTATTGTAAAGATATGAGTTGTAATGCATTTCCATGACATAGTGTTTATTTGTGACAAACTCACTAGGCAAAGTATGCCTAATGCATTGCATTTTATCTATTTCAGGTTAAGAGATTCAAGGTCGGAGATTGGAGAAGTTGTTTCGTTGTACAAGTTACAAGCAAGCTTAAAGTAATGTATATCGAACATATGAACTCCTAGTAGGATGACAACGTACTTAGAAGAGTCATATAAGGCCCTTTTGATATGTATATTTTGTGCTTGTTGTATGTTAGTGCACAAGGCTTTAAATGAACTTTATATATGGCTTGAAAAGGGCTAAAAGTGCATATTAGGCCCTTAAAGGTGAAATCGTAGTAAACGGATTCAAATGGTCCTAAAATTTGGCATGAAAGTAGTTTATAGCATTGAAATATTGTGCGTAAAATTTCATTACATTTGGAGCTCGATTGATTGGTTAAATCAAATAAAAACCAGCAAAAATCACATTACAAGGCGGCGTGACGATTCGGTTGATGGCGTATCGATACGGCCTTGCATATTTAGTCAGGTCAACGATGGTCAACAAGGGGCGATCGGTACGCATTTGTAGGCGTATCGATACAGATTTTGGTTACTGGAATTTAGGATCAAAAATGGTATCAATACGGGGTCAAGGCGTATCGATACGTGGTCAACACGGTCAACCAGCACCGGTACAGCCCTCAACCGTATCGATAAGGACTCACAGCCTTTGAATATAGGATTTTTGAATTAGGTTTAGCGTATCGATTTGGCCATAAGTGTATCGATACGGTGACAGATAATTTTGTTAAAAGATAAAGAACACAGTTTTGTATTGTTTGTAGAATGGTCATTGATTATTGCATGGCTTAATTGAATGAGCATATGAACTCTAAATAACATGAAAATTTGTATGCTTACTGTTTGCATGATGAATTTCATGGTAGTAAGATAGGTTTCAGAAACAGACCACTAGAATACTAAAATTATGATTAAGTACCTAAAACTTGTAAATGTTATAATTTGGTCCTAATTGGATAATCATAGACTCGTAATAGAGTAATTGGAACTTTGTATTGCTTATTCTTGAATGTTAGGCCTAATATCATCATTTATTGCATGGAACTATCGTATCGACTACCGTTTAGTTCATCGATAGCATACTCGACTGATTCTCGACCGTGCCGGAATGGGTGTTACATTTGTGGTATCGAGCTAGAGTTTAATCGATTCTAGAGGCTAAACCAAAGTTTATTGCATTGTTATTGTGTTGCTTTACCACCTAGGAGTTATACATTGTGTATATTGTGACTTGTCGACTAATCCGATCTCTATATGTTATAGATATGTCTAAAACGAACGAAGCCCACATACATGAGCATGCTACCGACTCCTCGACCCATGGCAAGGAAGTGAGAGGGGGAGACCCACCGAATTCACCTAATCCCCCACCTCCAAATATTGGTATGGTATTGCATGATGGACAGGCAGAATGCTATCGGAACATGGCTGACATGTTTAAGCAATTTGTGACCTTAATGAGAGCTGAACCACTCATACAACCAGCTCCACCTGTTGTCCAGTATACTCGAGCCCCTATTGAGAAGATGACGTCACTCTGAGCCTATACCTTCACTGGACAAGATGATGACAATCTTGAGACTGTGAAATATTGGCTGGACAACATGCTAAGGATCCTGAATAAGCAACTGCAATGCTCAGATGATCACAAGCTGGAATGTGCCCTTGCATTGCTAGCTGACGGAGCATTGCAGTGGTGGGAGACCACTATTCTTACTGTTCCTGAAGAATCAATCACTTGGGAATTCTTCTTTCAAGAATTCCGAAAGAAATACATTAGTGAGTATTACCTCGCAGAGAGACGCAGCATCTTCCTCCATCTAAAACAAGGTGGTTGACCTATCGAGCAATATGTCCATGACTTTTGCAAGTATTGTCGATATGGAGCTGAATACATCAAGAAAGAGGAAGATAAATGCAGGATGTTTATTGTCGGGCTTAGCGATGAGCTACGTCCTATGTTCACTGCTTTGGGCATCACCAACTTCCAAGATTTCGTGAACCGGGTCAAGGCCACTGAAGTTGCTCAGAAGACTTTGAGATCATGAGGAACTAGTTGGTCCAAAAAAGAGGTTTAGGGATGATTTCTGACCTCGCATGTGGAATAAAAAGAGTAAGAACCAAGGCCCTAAGCAAAATGTGTACTCCCAAACTTCACATTCTGGGAACATCGAGAAACCTCAAACGGTGACCCAGTCTTTTGCCAAGACGGCCTCAGTTGAAAGAACTGAAGGCTCTAACCAAAATACACAAAATTCAGTTTACAATTACTGCCAGAAACGACATCTAACAGGTCAGTGTCATAAGAAGACTGGATCATACTTCTATTGTGGTGAACATGGTCATTTCATCCGTTATTGTCCCTTGAGTGCTACCAAGTCTACTACTGCACCGGCTAATATTAGCTCCCCTACTCAATCCTTTCAAGGCAAGGGATCAAGACAAGTGCCATCAGAAGCTACGGGGAAACCCGGTGGCTCGAAAAAGCCATTCAATAAGTATTGAATTGTATTCTCACTCTTTATATGCGTTGATTGACCCTGGTTGTACTCATTCTTTTATAAGCATTGAATTGGTTAAGAAGCATGGAATGACTAGTGAACCTATAGCATCAAGAATCTCTGTAACTAATCCATTGGGTGATTGTGTCACCATAAGCCATGTGTGTAAGAATTGCCCTTTAGTGATTCAAGGGATTCCTTTTGTGGCTAATCTGTTGGCCCTACCGATCCATGAGTTTGACGTTATACTGGTTTACATTGGCTGAGTAAGCATCAAGCATGGGTGGATTGTAGCAAAAGAAAGTTATATCTTTGAGGCCTTGTAAAGGAAAGTATCGTGTGGATGAATTCTAGAAATCTTTCCTTGTATGCTTTGACAATAGAAGCTAAGGATGGGCCGCAATTATTGAATGTTGACATTGTGTACGAATTTCCCGATGTCTTTCCTAATGAACTTTCGGGTTTACCCTCAACCCGTGAGGTTGAATTTGGCATCGACGTGCAACCTGGAATACTCCAGTGTCTATTGTACCTTATTGAATGGTAGTCGTTGAGCTGAAAGAGTTGAAGGCCCAGATTCAAGATTTGCTTGATAAAGGCTTCATTCAACCGAGTTCTTTGCCCTTGGGAGCCCAAGTTCTCTTTGTGAAGAAGAAGGATGGTTCCATGAGATTGTGTATCGATTATCGGCAGTTGAACAAGGTGACCATCAAGAACAAATATCCATTGCCAAGGATTGATGACATGTTTGATCAGCTCAAGGATGCCATTGTGTTTTCCAAGATTGATTTAAGGTTTGGTTATTACCAAATGAGAGTTAAAGAATGAGATATGCCCAAAATTGTCTTTCGTACAAGATACGGTCACTATGAATTCTTGGTGATTCCATTTGGGCTAACCAATGCACCGACAGCTTTCATAGACCTAATGAATCGGGTTTTTAGGCCCTATATTAACAAATTAGTAGTGGTATTCATTGATGACATCCTAATCTATTCCGAGAATACAACGGAACATCATGATCATCTTCGCATTGTGCTTCAAACCCTCCGTGAGAAGCATTTATTTGCCAAGTTCTCAAAGTGTGAGTTTTGGCTTATCGAAGTTGCCGTCCTTGGCACGTTGTATCGGCTTCGGGAATCCAAGTGGACCCGAAGAAGATTCAAGCCATTCTTGATTGGCATCCACCAAAGAACGTGGGCGAGGTAAGAAGTTTTCTTGGTCTTACTGGCTATTATAGGAGATTCGTCAAGGGATTTTCTATGATAACAGCCCATCTGACTAAGTTATTGAGAAAGGAAGCTCCGTTCATTTGGACTGTGGATCAACAAAGGAGCTTCGATCAATTGAAACAAGTTTTGACTCATGCACCGGTTGTAATTCAACTTGAGCTTGGAAAAGACTACACGCCTCTGATGATGCATCGCATCTCGGGTTAGGATGTGTATTAATGCAAGAAGGCAAGGTCATTGCATATGCATCGAGACAGCTCAAGTCGTACGAAGTGAACTATCCCACTCGTGACCTAGAGTTGGCTGTAGTTGTTTTCGTATTGAAAATTTAGAGGCATTATTTTTACGGAGAGAAATGCTATTTATTCACCGATCATAAAAGCCTCAAATACTTCTTGACCTAAATGGAGTTGAATCTTTGTCAACGGAGATGGATGGAACTCCTCAAGGACTATGATTTTGTCATTGACTACCATTCGGGCAAGGCAATGTTGTGGCTGATGCACTCAGCCGCAAACCTCTGTCTGGTAAATATCGTTATTGATTTTCAAGTTCAATGAGATGATTTGTACATCAACTTATTGCAAACCCTTGTGTTGTAGCTCCTCAAACTATCAATGCTCACTTTCGTCTTAGGAAACAACGATGTTTCATAGCTGAACTTCAAGTTCAGTCTACCATTGTTTCGAGAATTCAAGCATTGCAGAAACAAGATTCTAAGCTCCAAACTATCATTTCCAAGTTGCAAGATAACCCTAATTTCGAAATAAATACTGAAGGGCTCTTATATTTTCGTAACTGGGTCTGTGTACCAGATGATGAATCTCTTCGCATTGATATCCTCACAGAAGCTCATTCGAGCTCTTTCTCTATTTATCCGGGGTCAGTGAAGATGTACAAGGACCTACGAGAGCTTTATTGGTGGCCGGGCATGAAGCAAGCCATAGTTGAGTTTGTTTCTAAGTGCCTCACGTGTCAGCGTGTTAAGGCTGAACATCGTGTCCCTACCGGATTACTGCAGCCTATTGATCTACTGTAATGGAAGTGGAAGAAGATCACTATGGACTTTGTTAGTGGTCTGCCTTTGACTCCTACTAGACATGATGCTACTTGGGTCATTGTAGACCGTTTTACTAAGTCAGCACATTTCTTACCGGTTCTAATGGACTACGGTCTTCCCAAGCTGGCTGACTTGTATATCAAGGAAGTCATTCGACTCCATGGAGTACCTCAGTTTATCATTTCCAATCAAGATCCACGATTTGCATCTCGGTTTTAGAAGTTGTTACAAGGAGCTCTTAGTACCATAGCTAATCTTAGCAATGTTTTTTTACCCTTAGTCCGATGGCGGTCGGAAAGGGTAATGCAAGTTTTAGAAGATATGCTTCGAGCATGCATCGTCGATTTTGGCGGATCGTGGAGAAATCCCTACCATATTGAATTTGCCTACAACAATAGCTACCAAGCTTCTATCAAGATGGCACCGTATGAAGCATTGTATGACAGACGTTGTCGAACTTCTTTATGTTGGTCCGAGCTCGGTGAAGGCAAGATGTTTTCATTTGAAAGCACCTTTGACCGACAGAAGGCCTCTGCTGATCTTAAGCGTAGGGATATTCAATATGAAGTTGGTGAGAGAGCTTTCCTCAAGGTTTCACCATGGAAGAAGGTCCCGAGGTTTGGCAAGAAGGGGAAATCAATCCCTAATTTATTGGCCCTTTCGAGGTTATTGAAAAAGTTGGCTCTGTGGCTTGTTTCATATTGTTGCCCTAAAAAATAAGTAAAATTCATGATGTGTTCCGCGTATCCATGCTTCAGAAATATCGTTCCGATCCTTTGCACATCATTGAACCTAAATCAGAAAAATTCAATCCAACTTATCCTATGAACAATAACTAGCCCAAATTCTTGCAAGGGAAGTCAAGAGACTTTGCAACAAGACTATTTCATTCGTTAAAGTGCTCTGGAAGAGCCATACCGCTAAGGAAGCAATATGGGAGCTAGAGGAGACAATACGGAACCAATATCCCCATCTTTTCAATTCAGGTAAAAATTCAATGACGAATTTTTCTTAAAGGGGGGAAAGTTGTAACACCCCAAAATCTAGCCTAATCGGAATTGGGTTCCGGCAATCGAAAACCCTATATAAAAAATGTTCAAATATTGTATTGATGTTGACCACAAGGTCAATTATATCGGTAGTGGACACTAATTGAGTCGAATTATTCTTTAAGGACCTTAATGAATGTATTAGAAACCTTTTAGTGGCTAAATTATAGAAATTGGAAGTTTGGGGATAAAAGTATAAGGAAATGAGAGTTGGGGGACTAATCTTGTGATTAGCCCCTCCTCAATTATAAATCCCATACGTGGGATAACCGGGAGAGCATCCTTCATTGCAAGGAAAGCCCTTCAATTAAAACAAAGAGATTAGCTAAGGAATTGAGCTTACCCTATGCTTTAGTAAGCAAGCACCTCCATCTATCTTCCTCAAGCAAGCTAGCACCTCCATTTTTGTAGGGTGAAAAGCTTGGTTTCCTTTGATTTATTTTTATTGAAATGATTGCAAGTGATCGGGTAAGCTATAACCCCAAATAATCATTAAAGTTCCATGGATATAGCAAGCTTAATCACAAGATAGGGTTTGGCCATCCATGGTGTTGATAGCTAATAGCTATTTTAAGCTTCAATATTGATTTTATATCATTATATTGATTTCGGTATCGTATTATTGAATCTAACTGAATCCTATTGTTTTTACCTAGCTCAAGAAGTAGGTAGAGATCACCCACCATCACCAAAAAAATCTAAGAATAAGGGGATTGCTATCCGAGAAAGCCTTGAAAGCTTCATAATATCAAGGTGAAGTGTAGTCGAGTCTCAGGATTAGGCTAGGTGCCTTTCCCGACTTCATTATTAATAGAATTGTCATTGCTAACCCCGTTGTTAAGGACTATTGCATCGAACTACTTATCGGACATTATGGTAAGTATTGGTAAGTTATCGCATCGAGTATTGAGCACTATCAAAGCCATCGACATTGTTATTGATCATTAAACATAGGTATTGTTGTTATTAAATATTGTTATTGCCATTGTCATCGCCATCATCATTGAATCATAGAAGTATAGGACATTGATATAGAGCGTTGCTATAGCCATTGATCATTGAAGTTAACATCATTATTGTTATCGAAACATTGTAAATAAAACATCGACCATTGTTATTGTCATTGAGGTCAATGGATATTGCTATAGTTATTGACATTGTCATTGGACATAGATATCGGAACATTGTTTATTGGTAAGAACATTGCACATGGCTATTGATATTGAACATGAACTATTGATATTATCACCAGACCTTGGATTCGAAAGGACTTTGGATACAATTGGCATGCCATAGAATTCATGAGCTCAGTGTTGGGGTGGACAACGGTCCTAGGGCTACGACCTATATTGATTTAGCAAGGCGGAGGGATATGTTGTGGTATTGGTCATATTGGCGGGCGGAGGGACTAGACCACTCATTGTTTGGCGAGGCGTAGGAATTCATGTATCCACTATCCCGAATCGATCTAAGGGTTATTGATGAAATATGGATTTATTGTTATTGAACATGATCATTGTATTGCTTCTATAGATTATTGCATTGTTATTGTAAAGATATGAGTTGTAATGCATTTCCATGACATAGTGTTTATTTGTGACAAACTCACTAGGCAAAGTATGCCTAATGCATTGCATTTTATCTATTTCAGGTTAAGAGATTCAAGGTCGGAGATTGGAGAAGTTGTTTCGTTGTACAAGTTACAAGCAAGCTTAAAGTAATGTATATCGAACATATGAACTCCTAGTAGGATGACAACGTACTTAGAAGAGTCATATAAGGCCCTTTTGATATGTATATTTTGTGCTTGTTGTATGTTAGTGCACAAGGCTTTAAATGAACTTTATATATGGCTTGAAAAGGGCTAAAAGTGCATATTAGGCCCTTAAAGGTGAAATCGTAGTAAACGGATTCAAATGGTCCTAAAATTTGGCATGAAAGTAGTTTATAGCATTGAAATATTGTGCGTAAAATTTCATTACATTTGGAGCTCGATTGATTGGTTAAATCAAATAAAAACCAGCAAAAATCTGTCATTACAAGGCAGGGCGTATCAGTTCGGTTGATGGCGTATCGATACGGCCTTGCATATTTAGTCAGGTCAACGATGGTCAACAAGGGGCGTATCGGTACGTACTAGGCGTATCGATACAGATTTTGGTTACTGGAATTTAGGATCAAAAATGGTATCAATACGGGGTCAAGGCGTATCGATACGTGGTCAACACGGTCAACCAGCACCGGTACAGCCCTCAACCGTATCGATAAGGACTCACAGCCTTTGAATATAGGATTTTTGAATTAGGTTTAGCGTATCGATTTGGCCATAAGTGTATCGATACGGTGACAGATAATTTTGTTAAAAGATAAAGAACACAGTTTTGTATTGTTTGTAGAATGGTCATTGATTATTGCATGGCTTAATTGAATGAGCATATGAACTCTAAATAACATGAAAATTTGTATGCTTACTGTTTGCATGATGAATTTCATGGTAGTAAGATAGGTTTCAGAAACAGACCACTAGAATACTAAAATTATGATTAAGTACCTAAAACTTGTAAATGTTATAATTTGGTCCTAATTGGATAATCATAGACTCGTAATAGAGTAATTGGAACTTTGTATTGCTTATTCTTGAATGTTAGGCCTAATATCATCATTTATTGCATGGAACTATCGTATCGACTACCGTTTAGTTCATCGATAGCATACTCTGACCTGATTCTCGACCAGGCCGGGAATGGGTGTTACATTTGTGGTATCAGAGCTAGAGTTTAATCGATTCTAGGGCTAAACCAAAGTTTATTGCATTGTTATTGTGTTGCTTTACCACCTAGGAGTTATACATTGTGTATATTGTGACTTGTCGACTAATCCGATCTCTATATGTTATAGATATGTCTAAAACGAACGAAGCCCACATACATGAGCATGCTACCGACTCCTCGACCCATGGCAAGGAAGTGAGAGGGGGAGACCCACCGAATTCACCTAATCCCCCACCTCCAAATATTGGTATGGTATTGCATGATGGACAGGCAGAATGCTATCGGAACATGGCTGACATGTTTAAGCAATTTGTGACCTTAATGAGAGCTGAACCACTCATACAACCAGCTCCACCTGTTGTCCAGTATACTCGAGCCCCTATTGAGAAGATGACGTCACTCTGAGCCTATACCTTCACTGGACAAGATGATGACAATCTTGAGACTGTGAAATATTGGCTGGACAACATGCTAAGGATCTGAATAAGCAATCGCAATGCTCGGATGATCACAAGCTGGAATGTGCCCTTGCATTGCTAGCTGACGGAGCATTGCAGTGGTGGGAGACCACTATTCTTACTGTTCCTGAAGAATCAATCACTTGGGAATTCTTCTTTCAAGAATTCCGAAAGAAATACATTAGTGAGTATTACCTCGCAGAGAGACGCAGCATCTTCCTCCATCTAAAACAAGGTGGTTGACCTATCGAGCAATATGTCCATGACTTTTGCAAGTATTGTCGATATGGAGCTGAATACATCAAGAAAGAGGAAGATAAATGCAGGATGTTTATTGTCGGGCTTAGCGATGAGCTACGTCCTATGTTCACTGCTTTGGGCATCACCAACTTCCAAGATTTCGTGAACCGGGTCAAGGCCACTGAAGTTGCTCAGAAGACTTTGAGATCATGAGGAACTAGTTGGTCCAAAAAAGAGGTTTAGGGATGATTTCTGACCTCGCATGTGGAATAAAAAGAGTAAGAACCAAGGCCCTAAGCAAAATGTGTACTCCCAAACTTCACATTCTGGGAACATCGAGAAACCTCAAACGGTGACCCAGTCTTTTGCCAAGACGGCCTCAGTTGAAAGAACTGAAGGCTCTAACCAAAATACACAAAATTCAGTTTACAATTACTGCCAGAAACGACATCTAACAGGTCAGTGTCATAAGAAGACTGGATCATACTTCTATTGTGGTGAACATGGTCATTTCATCCGTTATTGTCCCTTGAGTGCTACCAAGTCTACTACTGCACCGGCTAATATTAGCTCCCCTACTCAATCCTTTCAAGGCAAGGGATCAAGACAAGTGCCATCAGAAGCTACGGGGAAACCCGGTGGCTCGAAAAAGCCATTCAATAAGTATTGAATTGTATTCTCACTCTTTATATGCGTTGATTGACCCTGGTTGTACTCATTCTTTTATAAGCATTGAATTGGTTAAGAAGCATGGAATGACTAGTGAACCTATAGCATCAAGAATCTCTGTAACTAATCCATTGGGTGATTGTGTCACCATAAGCCATGTGTGTAAGAATTGCCCTTTAGTGATTCAAGGGATTCCTTTTGTGGCTAATCTGTTGGCCCTACCGATCCATGAGTTTGACGTTATCTTTGGTTTACATTGGCTGAGTAAGCATCAAGCATGGGTGGATTGTAGCAAAAGAAAGTTATATCTTTGAGGCCTTGTAAAGGAAAGTATCGTGTGGATGAATTCTAGAAATCTTTCCTTGTATGCTTTGACAATAGAAGCTAAGGATGGGCCGCAATTATTGAATGTTGACATTGTGTACGAATTTCCCGATGTCTTTCCTAATGAACTTTCGGTTTACCCTCAACCCGTGAGGTTGAATTTGGCATCGACGTGCAACCCGGAATACTCCAAAGGTCTATTGTACCTTATTGAATGGTAGTCGTTGAGCTGAAAGAGTTGAAGGCCCAGATTCAAGATTTGCTTGATAAAGGCTTCATTCAACCGAGTTCTTTGCCCTTGGGAGCCCAAGTTCTCTTTGTGAAGAAGAAGGATGGTTCCATGAGATTGTGTATCGATTATCGGCAGTTGAACAAGGTGACCATCAAGAACAAATATCCATTGCCAAGGATTGATGACATGTTTGATCAGCTCAAGGATGCCATTGTGTTTTCCAAGATTGATTTAAGGTTTGGTTATTACCAAATGAGAGTTAAAGAATGAGATATGCCCAAAATTGTCTTTCGTACAAGATACGGTCACTATGAATTCTTGGTGATTCCATTTGGGCTAACCAATGCACCGGCGACTTTCATAGACCTAATGAATCGGGTTTTTAGGCCTATATTAACAAATTAGTAGTGGTATTCATTGATGACATCCTAATCTATTCCGAGAATACAACGGAACATCATGATCATCTTCGCATTGTGCTTCAAACCCTCCGTGAGAAGCATTTATTTGCCAAGTTCTCAAAGTGTGAGTTTTGGCTTATCGAAGTTGCCGTCCTTGGCACGTTGTATCGGCTTCGGGAATCCAAGTGGACCCGAAGAAGATTCAAGCCATTCTTGATTGGCATCCACCAAAGAACGTGGGCGAGGTAAGAAGTTTTCTTGGTCTTACTGGCTATTATAGGAGATTCGTCAAGGGATTTTCTATGATAACAGCCCATCTGACTAAGTTATTGAGAAAGGAAGCTCCGTTCATTTGGACTGTGGATCAACAAAGGAGCTTCGATCAATTGAAACAAGTTTTGACTCATGCACCGGTTGTAATTCAACTTGAGCTTGGAAAAGACTACACAGTCTACAGTGATGCATCGCATCTCGGGTTAGGATGTGTATTAATGCAAGAAGGCAAGGTCATTGCATATGCATCGAGACAGCTCAAGTCGTACGAAGTGAACTATCCCACTCGTGACCTAGAGTTGGCTGTAGTTGTTTTCGTATTGAAAATTTAGAGGCATTATTTTTACGGAGAGAAATGCTATTTATTCACCGATCATAAAAGCCTCAAATACTTCTTGACCTAAATGGAGTTGAATCTTTGTCAACGGAGATGGATGGAACTCCTCAAGGACTATGATTTTGTCATTGACTACCATTCGGGCAAGGCAATGTTGTGGCTGATGCACTCAGCCGCAAACCTCTGTCTGGTAAATATCGTTATTGATTTTCAAGTTCAATGAGATGATTTGTACATCAACTTATTGCAAACCCTTGTGTTGTAGCTCCTCAAACTATCAATGCTCACTTTCGTCTTAGGAAACAACGATGTTTCATAGCTGAACTTCAAGTTCAGTCTACCATTGTTTCGAGAATTCAAGCATTGCAGAAACAAGATTCTAAGCTCCAAACTATCATTTCCAAGTTGCAAGATAACCCTAATTTCGAAATAAATACTGAAGGGCTCTTATATTTTCGTAACTGGGTCTGTATACCAGATGATGAATCTCTTCGCATTGATATCCTCACGTAGCTCATTCGAGCTCTTTCTCTATTTATCCGGTCGGTGAAGATGTACAAGGACCTACGAGAGCTTTATTGGTGGCCGGGCATGAAGCAAGCCATAGTTGAGTTTGTTTCTAAGTGCCTCACGTGTCAGCGTGTTAAGGCTGAACATCGTGTCCCTACCGGATTACTGCAGCCTATTGATCTACTGTAATGGAAGTGGAAGAAGATCACTATGGACTTTGTTAGTGGTCTGCCTTTGACTCCTACTAGACATGATGCTACTTGGGTCATTGTAGACCGTTTTACTAAGTCAGCACATTTCTTACCGGTTCTAATGGACTACGGTCTTCCCAAGCTGGCTGACTTGTATATCAAGGAAGTCATTCGACTCCATGGAGTACCTCAGTTTATCATTTCCAATCAAGATCCACGATTTGCATCTCGGTTTTAGAAGTTGTTACAAGGAGCTCTTAGTACCATAGCTAATCTTAGCAATGTTTTTTACCCTTAGTCTGATGGCCAGTCGGAAAGGGTAATGCAAGTTTTAGAAGATATGCTTCGAGCATGCATCGTCGATTTTGGCGGATCGTGGGAGAAATCCCTACCACTTATTGAATTTGCCTACAACAATAGCTACCAAGCTTCTATCAAGATGGCACCGTATGAAGCATTGTATGACAGACGTTGTCGAACTTCTTTATGTTGGTCTGAGCTCGGTGAAGGCAAGATGTTTTCAGTTTGAAAGCAGCCTTTGACCGACAGAAGGCCTACGCTGATCTTAAGCGTAGGGATATTCAATATGAAGTTGGTGAGAGAGCTTTCCTCAAGGTTTCACCATGGAAGAAGGTCCTGAGGTTTGGCAAGAAGGGGAAACTGAATCCCTAATTTATTGGCCCTTTCGAGGTTATTGAAAAAGTTGGCTCTGTGGCTTGTTTCATATTGTTGCCCTAAAAAATAAGTAAAATTCATGATGTGTTCCGCGTATCCATGCTTCAGAAATATCGTTCCGATCCTTTGCACATCATTGAACCTAAATCTGTGGAAATTCAATCCAACTTATCCTATGAACAATAACTAGCCCAAATTCTTGCAAGGGAAGTCAAGAGACTTTGCAACAAGACTATTTCATTCGTTAAAGTGCTCTGGAAGAGCCATACCGCTAAGGAAGCAATATGGGAGCTAGAGGAGACAATACGGAACCAATATCCCCATCTTTTCAATTCAGGTAAAAATTCAATGACGAATTTTTCTTAAAGGGGGGAAAGTTGTAACACCCCAAAATCTAGCCTAATCGGAATTGGGTTCCGGCAATCGAAAACCCTATATAAAAAATGTTCAAATATTGTATTGATGTTGACCACAAGGTCAATTATATCGGTAGTGGACACTAATTGAGTCGAATTATTCTTTAAGGACCTTAATGAATGTATTAGAAACCTTTTAGTGGCTAAATTATAGAAATTGGAAGTTTGGGGATAAAAGTATAAGGAAATGAGAGTTGGGGGACTAATCTTGTGATTAGCCCCTCCTCAATTATAAATCCCATACGTGGGATAACCGGGAGAGCATCCTTCATTGCAAGGAAAGCCCTTCAATTAAAACAAAGAGATTAGCTAAGGAATTGAGCTTACCCTATGCTTTAGTAAGCAAGCACCTCCATCTATCTTCCTCAAGCAAGCTAGCACCTCCATTATTGTAGGGTGAAAAGCTTGGTTTCCTTTGATTTATTTTTATTGAAATGATGCAAGTGATCGGGTAAGCTATAACCCCCAAATAATCATTGAGTTCCGTGGATATAGCAAGCTTAATCACAAGCTAGGGTTTGGCCATCCATGGATTTGATAGCTAATAGCTATTTTAAGCTTCAATATTAATTTTATATCGTTATATTGATTTCGGTATCGTATTATTGAATCTAACTGAATCCTATTATTTTTACCTAGCTCAAGAAGTAGGTAGAGATCAGCCACCATCACCAAAAAAGCTAGGAATAAGGGGATTGCTATCCGAAAGCCTTGAAAGCTTCAGAATATCAAGGTGAGTGTAGTCAGAGTCTCGGGATTAGGCTAAGTGCCTTTCCCGACTTCATCGTTAATAGAATTGTCATTGCTAACCCTGTTGTTAAGGACTATTGCATCGAACTACTTATCGGACATTATGGTAAGTATTGGTAAGTTATCGCATCGAGTATTGAGCACTGTTAAAGCCATCGACATTGTTATTGATCATCAGACATAGGTATCGATGTTGTCATTAAGTATTATTATTGCCATTGTCATCGCCATCATCATTGAATCATAGAAGTATAGGACATTGATATAGAGCGTTGCTATAGCCATTGATATAACCATTGTCATTGATCATTGAAGTTAATATCATTATTGTTATCGAAACACTGTATTTTGTGCTTGTGGTATGTTAGTGCACAAGGCTTTAAATGAACTTTATATATGGCTTGAAAAGGGCTAAAAGTGCATATTAGACCTTTAACGGTGAAATCATAGTAAATTAATTTGAATGGTTCTAAAATTTGGCATGCAAGTATTTTATAGCATTGAAATATTGTGCGTAAAATTTCATTGCATTTGGACCTCGATTGATAGGTTAAATCGAATAAAAACTAGCAAAAATTGTCATTACACGGCAGGGCGTATCGGTGCGATTGATGGCGTATCGATACGGCCTTGCATAGTTGGTCAGGTCAACGATGGTCAACAAGGTGCGTACCGATACATCCTAGGCGTATTGGTACGAATTTTGGTTATTGGAATTTGGGATTAAAAATGGTATCGATACGGGGTCAAGGCGTATCGATACGTGGTCAACGCAGTCAACCAGTATCGGTACGGCCCTCAACCGTATCGATACAGACTCACAACCTTTGAATCTAGGATTTGGAAATTAGGTTTAGTGTACCAATACGGCCATAAGGGTATCGGTACGGTGACAGTTAATTCTGTTAAAAGATAAAGAACACAGTTTTGTATTGTTTGCAGAATGGTCACTAATTATTGCATGGCTTAATTGATTAGGCATATGAACTCTGAATAATATGAAAATTTGTATGCTTACTGTTTGCATGATGAATTTCATGGTTGTAAGATTGGTTTCAGAAACGGACCACTAGAATACTGAAATTACGATTACGTCCTTAAAACTTGTAAATGTTATAATTTGGTCATAATTGGATAATCATAGACTCGTAATAGAGTAATTGAAACTTCGTATTGCTTATTCTTGAATGTTAGGCCTAATATTATCGTTTATTGCATGGAACTATCGTATCGACCACCGTTTAGTTCATCGGTAGCACACTCCGACCTGGTTCTCGACCTGGCCGAGAAGGGGGTGTTACAGAATGTGTAAATAAGGAGAACTAAACGTGTTCTTATGCCAATTTTTGTTAACTGACATATCATCAGTCGTTAAATTTTTAACTGCCGTAAACCAATTTGTTAATTATTTAAAGTCAACTGACCATTTTGTAATTTTTTATAGTAAGAAAACTCAATAAAAAGTGCCATATAGTCAAGTCACTGTTTATGTAGGTTACACATAATATTTGCTTCTCCTTAGTATATGTAATAACGCACAAAAATAAAACTAAGTGAGTCGTATCGGTGGAAAAGCGATGAGTGTTCATTTTAAGAGATATGGGTCCAATCGTTTTGTCTACAAGGTGTATGTGAATTGTCAAAGGGTTTAGAATATGAATGAACAAATACTACTTTGTAATCACCTTTAGACTGTTCAAAAAAATAATGCACGAAAATATATATCAATTTAATAAAATAAATATTTTTTATCAAGACAACAAATGCTAATAGCTTGGAATCTATAATATTTTTAATAAAATATATATTTGTATTTAAATAAATTAATATAATTTTAAAAATATACTAAAAATAAAATTCATGCGTATGGATATAAAAACTAATTTTATTTAAAGTTAAGAAATTTGACGTTATCAACTTTGATAATCAAACCATAAAAGTATGAGTAAAATTAAAACTTGAATGAAATATAATCGGTTCAAAATAATGTACATTGAACCATGAGATGTGGTGCAGTAGTTACTCACCTCTTCCTTTAATTATGAGGTCAGACGTTCGATTTCTACCAATAAGAATTGAGTACATTTTACCGTTTACTAACTTGGCTCAAACCAAAAAATAATAATTTGCATGTGTAATTAAATACAAATCATTGTACATGAAATAATCATACCTCAAAATATCTCGAACCTGTAATGGCCCAATAAAAAAATACAAAATGAACTAACCAAAAATATTCAAATACGAAACCCAAAACTAACTCATATATTTTAAATGGTAAAACTTTGATACACGGATTGTGTAAAACTAATTTTACACGAGCCTGTGTTTTTATCTTATAAAACACATTCTAAATTTCTAACCCTAAATTCTAAACACTAACCTTAAATTCTAACCCCTAAACTTTTAATCCTAAACTAAATCCCTAACCCCTAAATTTAAAAAGCACGTGTAAACATTTATTTACACGGACTGTGTATCAAACTTTTTCTCTAAATAGAAAAAACTTTGATATACAATACTTATATGCTTTAATTTACACAAATCTTTTAATTTTAGGGGTTAGAAATTTAGTTAAGTGCTTAACATTTATTGGCTTAAGTTTTAAGTTTAAAAATTAAGGTTAGTGTTTAAAATTTAAGGGTTAAAGTTTAATTTTTAGGATTTAGAGTTTGAAATTTAAAAATATACATGCAAGCTTATGTAAAATTTACATAACATGTGTATTAAAATTTTACCTTTTAAATATTAAAATAATTTGACCAATCCGGAAACCTACCAAACCTACACAATTGATACCTTCAAATAATAATTTAATCAAATTTCGACACCCATCATTTTTTATCATCCATATTAATTGAATAATCCTTACTTTAAAAGTTGTAATCTCTACTATTAAAATCAAAATAAGTTAATACAACAATTCATAAAAGTTATGTTTTACGCTATGTAAATGGATTATATTATATATAGGGATTAAGATCTAGTTACACAGTGTAATTTTTTTTTACTTCTACACGTTTTTTCGATCGTTAGATGGATGATGAAATAGATGGTTGAAATTAACAGAGTTATATGTCACAATTATCACTTTTGAAAAAACAAAGACTTAATCTCAGCCATCCATCTCAATCAATCCAACGATCCAAAAAAACGTGTAAAACTATGTGTTTTACATTCTGTATAAATAGATCCCATCCTATATATATGTGTGTAAAATAAGTACTCATAACATACCCTGTCTCAGATTCTTTTGTTCCATCCCCCAACAATGCAACAAAGGTTTTAACTTGGATATCTTTAACTATCATGAAATCGTAATTACACTGTCATTTTTTTTTTTACTTCAAAGAGCAGATTAATTCTATATGCGACCCATGGAGAAATCATATTTACCCCAAAAAGAAAATGGATAACAAGTTTAATTCTAGAAGATATGGGATTTCAATCTTTCTCAACTTAAACAATCCAAATACGCTAAAAAGGCAGAACCCTGGAAAAACAGAATGGTCAATGAAAAAGAGTGAAGAGTACATTGCATGACATTGTTAAAAATTATGCGTACAAAACAGCATAATCCACTCATTCATCGACTTCAATCGATTTCTTGAACAATCCTAGCTTTTTTCTTTTCGCACACAATTCCAGAATAGAAAATGAACGTGGAGCAGAAGAAACAGGCCACAATAGATGTACATTATGCAGCACAAGACTAGACTTAACACACCACATTATAAAAATAAACATCTTATTTCCAAGATTTTGCATGCAAAAACTAAACCTTATTCATAACTAATTTTAACACAGACCTCACTTTCAAGCAGGTGATGTCTTGCTTTGTAACTTGCAACAGTGAGCTTATCTTTTTCCTCAAAATAATCTAGGTTATGAAATGATTAATGTTAAAGGGTGCTCTGTTTCTAACTCATATCATATTACCATTTCATATATGGTATCTGATAAACCATTGTGCTAGACATTCATCTATGAAAGTGCCAGACATCCACTACAAACTTTTGACTACTCTATGGATTAGATGAGATGACAATCAAGCAAGGATTATTCAAATCTCGAATTCAAACACCAGAACTCATAAAAGTCGATAATAATCAAACTTAGAGAACATAGATTTAAATGTAAAACCAGTAATTGTCACAAATTATCACATAAAAATCCAAACATCTATTAGCTAAATTCATGATTCTCGAACAGTACCTAAATTACAAATAAAAAAGGGGGAAAAACGCATACCCAATTCCTCAATTCCCATGTAGATCAACCAAAATTGAATTAATTGGTCTTGGGATCAGGCATCGGGAACAACCCAGCACCAGAAGCTCCTCGAGGAGGCGAAAACCCCAAAAACTTCTGCAAATTAGTCCTTATGCTAATCGAGCACAGGAAGTACAGAAAAACCATCGAACAATCCGTGGAATCCTCCCCTTTTAACCCTCTGTGACTCATCTTCATCACAATCCCAATCGGCTTAAACGGCAATTTGGCGACGACTTTCCCTTCGAAGAGAGAATTCAAGAACCCAAAAACGACGATCAAAACGAGGGCCACGACAGCGCCAGATTTGAACTTGAATAAGGAAAGGTCACGGCTGGATTCTTTGAGGCTGCTTTCGACACGGTCGATCTTCTTGGTTTTGGATTTTTTGGTGGATAACTTGTTAGGGTTTTGGTCGGTTTTCATGGTTTCGAGTTTCTTGGCTGCTTTGTCGATTGAGGATTTGAGGGATTTGTAAGAGTTGGTTCGGTAGATCAAGAGCCATGATATGGCTTTGCAGACAATGGCTGTGCAAAAGGAGATTGCTACGACGGTTAGACTGTCGGAGTATTTGAACGATGATAGGAAGTGGGGTGTCGCCATTTTCAGAAGGGAAATATTTTCTAGGGAAAGTTGGCTTATCGGGTAGAAAATTGAACAAGGAAAGGTCTCTGAGATGTGAGATCTGCTCGTAGTCAAAAGATTCGAATCGGAAGTAAACGACAATAGAACTGTGGGCTAAAAAAGTTAGGCTTCAGCTTCCGCAGTTCTGCTTTTATTTCTCACTTTAATTTTCTGAGCTGGCCCATTTAGTTTTGGGCTTGTTTGGATGCAGAAATTTCTCTCAATTATGCCTTTTGCGGCTAAATTAGGGGGCATATAGTGGAAAAAATATTTAGGTAAATAGCGGTTTGAATCAAATTAGAGGTTTGAGCTAATATTAGAGGTTTGACTGATAAAATCTGTTAATTTAGATGTTTGGTAAATAGCAGTTTGAAATAGCGGATTGGGGGTAAAATCCCTAATTTTGAAAAAGCTGCTAATAGGATATTTTTTGAGATTAGAGGTTTTGACATAAGAGTTGTAAAAACCCTCTTACCATTGATAATTATAAAAAATCTCTAAATAATATAAATTTAATCTTTTCTATTTTAATTCTTCACACCCACGTATTTACGTTGTGACATTTGTAAACTAATATTTTTCTTTTTTCTTTTTATTTTCACACTTTTATATTTATATTTATATTTAATAATTAAATAAATTATATTAAAAATAATTATATGATTAATAAATTGATATATAGATCCTTCAAATATGCTTAGTAATGTTATATTAAAAATTATTTTTCATAATCTAATTAATATTAATATGTACAAAATGTTGACAACTAATAAACTATTAAAACAATATTAAATATAATCATATTCTTATATGTTATTTTGCTTGTTTAAATAATCAAACAGCTATAAGCTATCAGTTAATTTTTACCAAACACTTTTATTCAATCAGCTAGTCAAATCAGCTAATACAATCAGTTGTCTGCTATCAGCTAGTCAAATCAGCTAATACAATCAGTTGTCTGCTATCAGCTAATGTAATCCGCTATCAGATATCCGCTAATTGCCAAACAGGACCTTAGTGAAATGGTATTTTTCTGAAATTATTTTAGATATATACGTCATGTTTGGCGATTAACGGATAGTTGATAGTTTATTATATTAGTTGATAGCTGATTGTATTAGCTTATTTGACTAGCGAGTCGTATTAGCTGATTGTATAAAAGTGTTTGGTAAAACTAATTGATAGCTAATAGCTGTTTGATTATTTAATCAAGCAAAATGACATATAATGACATGATTATATTCGATACTTGTTTGAATAGTTTATTAGTTATTAATATTTTGTATCTATTAATATTAATTAGATTATGAAAAATATTTTTTAATAAAACAATACTAAGCATATTTGAAAGATATATACATTACTTTATTATTTATATAACTATTTCTAATATAATTTAACTAATTATTAAATTTAAATAAAAATATAAATGTGTGAGAATAAAAAGAAAAAAAATAAAAAGTACTACTTTACAAATGTCACAATATAAATACGTGAATGTGAAAAATTAAAATAGAAAATGTTAAATTTAGATTATTTGGAGATTTTTTTATAATTGTTAAGGGTAAAAGGGTCTCTATAACTCTTATATCAAAATTGCTAATTTCAAAAAGCTCCTATTAGCATCTTTTTCAAAATTAGAGGTTTCAACTCAATCTGTTATTTCAATCCGCTATTCACCAAACATCCAAATTAGCAGATTTGACCAGTCAAACCTCTAATATTAATTCAAACCTCTAATTTTAGTTCAACCCGCTATTTATCAAACAGGGTCATACTAATTTTTAGTTCAATCCGCTATTTATCAAACAGAGCCATACTAAATTAATATTAGCATCTTTTTCAAAATTAGAGGTTTCAGCCCAATCCGCTATTCACCAAACATTCAAATTAGCAGATTTGACCAGTCAAACCTCTAATATTAATTCAAACCTCTAATTTCAGTTCAACCCGCTATTTATCAAACAAGGTCATATTAATTTTTATAGCAATTGTTAACTCGATCGGTCAACCGAAATAAGTTAAAATAGATGATTGGATAATTAAAATTTGTCGGAAAAGTTATCGAAAAATACAAATATTGCACAATGATTTAGAGTGATCCAACTTCTAAATCAAGTCTACTTTAGCTATCCACACAAAGTATTTTTCTCAAATCAACTAGATTCACTTATCTTTGGGGACAAGGTGTATCACTACAAACTTCCATAAGATTTATACCCAAACCTTAAGAACACTTTTACAGAGAAAATACAAATTTAAAAAATAAAGAATAATCTTCACAAAATTGCATGTTTGCAAATTGAAGCACTCATCCAACTAAACACTTAGCAAATAAAACAAATGAAGCTCATAAATATTTTTAGAAAGAATAAATTGTTATGAATTTTTACCTATACGGATGTCTATCATGATAAGAACTAAATCTAGGATATTTGATTTACTTTATTATTAGAAATATTATCTTCATTAATTAGAGTTAAATGTATTATGTACGTCTTATGCTTATAAATAGATGATTTGACAAAGACATTGTATACAAGTCTATATTGAGAATAAATACAAATCTCTCTATTTCTCTCATCTCTTTGTACCTTTATTTTTGTTCTTTGTTCGTGTTCTTTGTACCTTTATTTTGTACTTTATTATTAAGAATATTATCTTCATTAATTAGAGTTAAATTTATTATGTACTTCTTATGCATATAAATAGATGATTTGATAAAGACATTGTATACAAGTCTATATTGAGAATAAATACAAATCTCCCTATTTCTCTCATCAATAAATACAAATCTCCCTATTTCTCTCATCTCTTTGTACCTTTATTTTTGTTCCTTGTAAGTGTTCTTGTTTTTCTTTATTTTATTCACAACACGTTATCAACACGATACTCTCTCAATTATCGTGGTTCTTATTGATAATTCTTGAAAAATTTAATATAATATTGATGGATGTGTAATCTCACGACATCATCAAAAACTTAGAATAAACTCGTGTTCTCGAAACAATGTAAGTTCTCTCGTGTCCTCTAAACACAATGTAAGTTCATGTCTACTACTTATTTGTTATTCTATAAATTTACATGTTTTTTTTTTGAAACGAGAACGGGCCTCATTAAAAAATCTCTCTACATCGTGATGAACCTTAAGGGGAAAAGAGTACCCAAATGCATTAAACATTATAAAGACCAGTGTTTACAGCAATCTTAGGATAAATCGAGTCAAAATACAAGGAATTAAAAGAAGATAAAGCCTAGGAAGCGAGAGAGTGGGTTGCTTTGTTTGCAGACCGAGGAACAAAAGCAGGCTTCAACCCCAAGTGGCCAGATAGGATGTCGCGTGCCGGATCAAGAGATAGGCCAATAACCGAGATGTCTTGAAGATTAGGTCGGGGAAGCTTATTGACCACCATCGCAAAATCTAATTCAAGGATGAAGGAAGACCAGCCCTTTGCACAAGCCAGATTGAGCCCAGCAATCGCTGCAAAAGATCCACAGCAAGGCCGGCAGAGATGCAGCCCAAAGAGTGTTGCGCAAACCCACCAACAACACGACCATGATCATCACGAGCGATAACACCAATGGCAGCTCCCTGATTCGGGTCAAAGGCCTCGTCGACGTTGACCTTTATGTTACCAGGATGGGGATGTTCCCAAGTGGCCTCCACGGCGACCGGGACTCCAGGCCGAGCAATAGAGCTAGAGACAGCTGCAAGGAAGTCCGAATGAAGGACATGGGCATTTGTGATAGTAACCCATGTCAGTTAGAATTGTTTGTCATGGACTAGGAGATTCTTGCAGTTCCAAATGCCCCAAAGAAAGAACCATAAGGCTCGTAAAGGATTCAGCATCAAGGACAGTGATCGCTTCCTTAGGCTAGGCCATGATGGAGGTTGCACTGCTATGTATTAAGGATGATGAAACATTAGCAAGTGTGAGAGCAACTCTGGACTCAGGACAGTCCCTGAAAGCATGGATCAATGTTTCAGAGGGGACAAAGACCCAGGTCGAGGCCAGTAGAGCGCAGTTTACTCCTAATTAGCAAACCATCACTGCTAGTCTCCAACTAAAGGTTCTAATCTTAGGCAGAGCATAAAGCTTGGCAAGCCCCTTCCACAATCTTGGGGGCCTATGCATAGAAGGAGAGGGCCGTTGTAAGTGTAAATAACCGAAACAGACTGAATACATACCTGAATCATGGCCACCCCAAACAATGGTATCGCTTCGAGCGTGAGAGATAGGGACATCAAGAATTGAGGCTGCATTATCGGGGCTAAAGAAGAATCAGACTTTGCCCACATTCCATTGCGCACAGCCTAGACACATGAATTCCATGCAGCGAGTAGGTGAAGCTGGATTATCACTGTAATTGGTGTTGAAGTTCATTGTCGAGGAACCGCCCCACTTGTCAAAGTGCATGAGAACAGTGTTGTTTGAACTAAGAGTCCAAAAGAAGTCACCATGTAACTTTTGCATGGCTTTATAGATTCCTTTCCATGCAAATGAGGCCTTATCCTTCAACGGCGCATCTAAAATATTCCCCATAGAGAAATATTTGGCCCTGAAAATATGGGAAACAAGATAGTCAAGTTCTTTGATAAAAGGCAAATTTGCTTACCTAACAAAACGATGTTGAAACTGCAGAGATTGCGAAAGCTGAGCCCTTCAGCATTCTTGGGGGTGTACATACGATGTAACACCCCTTACGCGGTCTAGGAGAAAACCGATTTAAGAAGTGTTACTAAACAAATATCCAAACAAGCATATGATGTCTTAAAACTTCTCAACTAAGCATGCAACTGGAAATCAGGGTGATCTAAAACTTTTTAGTAACTTTCAAAGATCAAGATCCAAAATACATTTCATGTTCAAACAAGTATGCTTACACATTATACATAATAATCCATTTGATAGCTCATAGTGTATACTTTATTTGATAAACTTCCAAAATACAAAGCTCACTTATAAATAAAATTAAGAAAGGTTAAGACTATTCTTGAAAGTTCGAATAGCAAGTTTTAGCTATTCAAGGTTTAGGTCTAATCAAGTTCATGTTTACCTTTCGAATGGTTAAGAGAAAAACAGACTATGACAAACGACTATTTTAAAGGTTAATTAAACTATGTGATTCTCAAATTAGGCATAACAAGGATTTCCATATATGTACACATACAAGCAACCATTTCAAGATCATGACAAGCATATAATCACGCTCACTAGTCTCATTCGTATCCAATCACATTTGCATGGCAATATCATGTAAACAATCATAAACATGCTACTAATTGATCATTGGAACCATTTAACCAATTATTTGAGTTATACTACTTTGTCAGGGTTAAACATGTAATGATGGGTACATAAAAACCTACATACTTGCATATCAACATGATGATTTAACTATTTTAAGCAATCTAAAAATCTAAACCACCATACAAACATCATAACAATTATAACTTAATTAGCAAGCAACTATGAAGCTTATAAAGGCCCATTACATAAATTCGAATACCTATAAGCTTATATACATATATAACCATAAAAGGGAGTCTACATGTATGCACAATGCATACGTAACAACTATGTGCCATCAACTAGGAGTTCCTAAGAGAGATTACAAAACATACTTCTGAACACTTGTGATCTCACCCAAGCTCTTAAGATAACCGAAGGCAAGTTTACCCTGAAAGGTATCGAAAGATAGAGTAAGCGAATGCTTAGGGAGGTAGCACTAACAACCAAAAGTAATGTAGTAAATATTATATAATATTTTCTTGTTCTTCCATAGAAGCTTATCAAGGTCCAAGTAAGTTTCACTTGAATCAAATAATAAAGCAATATAGTTGAAAGGTTTTCAATACAACATTTAGTAGACTTGTTTTACTAGTCTCACAAATTATCTAACATGGCATCTTATATACATGTATATCTTGACATATAGCATATCATACCTAGCATATTAGAGTCATGGATTTATTAACACTTAAGATATCATGCAAAATATATCAAAGTCATGAGTTACTTAACAGATAAGATATCGAACATAACATATCAAGGTCAAGAATTACTTGTCACATAAGATATCAAACACAACATCTCATGAACAATGTTACTTATCTCATAAGTTATCAGCATAGCAACACATAACTTAGCTACTTATCACAATAAGCATCAAGATAACATATCATGAACATGGTTACTTTTCATATAAGTTATCAGACTAGCATTTCAACACACAAGTTACTTGGCACATAAGATATCAAACATATCAGATCATATTCATGGGATACTTATATATGTTCAAAACACTCTAATACATACTTGTTTATATGCAAAACAGTCACAATTCATGTACAAACATATATATATGTTCAAAACAATCCACTACATGCTTGTACTTATCCAAAACAGTCCACAACTCATGTGTATACAAATATATGTTTAAAACAGTCCACAACATTCTTGAATTTATCCAAAACAGTCCATAAATCATGTATATACAAATATATATTCAAAATAGTCCACAACATTCTTGAATTTATCCAAAACAGTCCACAAATCATGTGGATACAAATATATATTTGTAACAACGGAGTCGCCACCGGTCCCTTTTATTGTATTAGGCGGACCGAAAACCTAAAAAACCAACCAGATATAGAGTTCGGGGGCATGGTTACGTGTGGGGAAGGATTAGCACCCTCATCACACTCGGAGACCGGCACTTACTTGATCACTAATATTTTCCTTATAACCCGGATGCCTGCATGGATGGACTAATACAAAAATCCCAAGGTTCTAAAATTGGCTCGAACTTGCTCACGGTTGAGAAAATCTAAATCAATTTAGATGCAAAGGGATTTAAGTATTAATAATTAAAATTCGATAATGCACTTTTGCATAGGAGTCTCGATCGTTCCCACAACGGCTAGGGGAAGACCGAATTAACCCTAATTGAAAGTGCATCTCGTTTATATGGTGCAAGAAAAACCTTTTTTGTATGGTATCTTATTTCCTTTTTTATTTTTTTATTTCAAGGCCAATTACTGAGTGATTAAAGTGGCTAATCTTATAAGGATCTACTAATTGAATTCCAATTAAAGATACGTTTAGTGACCTAAAGAAATTACCAAATTAAATTACAAACACATTATGTAAAAGAGGAACCTATACTTAAGGGAATGTATACTAAACATTATTAAAAATTAATGAATTAAGATAACTCTACATATTAATATATATTATTTAACCTAGGATTTATCTTAAGAAATGAATAAATTCTAACTAGATTGTTGAAGGCTAATTAAATTCTCTTCTTTACACTTTTAAATTTGTGATTAAAGGGACAAATTAAGCACAAAAAGGACTTAATTGAAGCTAAATTAAAACTGAAGAATGAAATTAAAACAAAAAAGGACTAAAGTGTAAAGAATGCAAACAGAGGGTTCGGAGTCGAAGACTGAAGAAAAAAGGGCGCGGGTCGAGCTTCTTCGTGGGTCAGATCCGGGTTTCTCTATAGAGTCGAGTATATTGTTAAGTGTTCAAAAGTACAATTTTTATTACCCTTTTTATTCTTATTATTGATAGACTTAGGCTCATATTAGTTACATTATTAGTCATTCATGCATGTTTGCATCGTTTCCTTGGTGGACAAGCTTGATTTCATATTTTGCTCAATTTTGTGGAAAAATATATTGCTTTGGTGTGTTTTTGTGTGTGTGTGTGCAGAATCACTTGCCAAAGCAAGGCTAGAACCAGTTGCCAGGGCAATGTATGAAGGAGATGCCGAGCTAGTTGCCAGGGCAATGCATGAAGGAGATGCCGAGCTTGTTGCCAGGGCAATTTTCGACAAGGGATAAGATGATATGGTAGTCGAAATTGATGACTAGATAAGCCCAAGATGACGTGGACAAAAGCTAAATCCCAAAGGAGTTTGATTTCCATGAAGAGGTTAAAGAGAAATTAAATCCCAAGAAGATAGGAGAAGTTCTAGAAGGAATTTAAATATAATAAAGAATTATATTCTTTAAAGATATTTAATTCTAACTTAACTTCCTCCTCAAAAAAGACTTTGACCTAGCGCTATAAATTAAAGATCAAGCCTTCAACTCCGAGGGGGAGAGAGGAAGAGAAATTTCGACAAGATCAAAGGGGGAGATTTCGACAAAGAGGCTTCAACCATTATTTATCTTTTTATTCTTTGTTCAATTAGGTTTATGCTAGGAATTATTTGTCTTGTGTTTCTCTGGAACCTAGCCATGAACTAAATCTATTTGGCTAAGGTTATTGTGTATTGTGGTTGTGAGAAACAATTGGATTTTGTTTAGGTAATAAGAGTTTGCACTTTTAATTCAAGGTTTACTCATTCTTGGTTTTTCTTCTTGTTTGCGAGTGAATTGGGAGAGGATCTCGTAACTTCATCTATTTATATAATATCGGGAGAGTTAGATTGAAGAAACAAATGAGTATGGTCTTTATTCAACCTATTGATGGTGAAGATTAATCCGGCTTAGGAATAAGTTAAGGATTTCAACGGCTAAGAGGAGCGCAAGATTGGTTGTTGTTCACCCTTGATTCACGCAGGGATGTATTATCAAGACATGCACAAATAGCTAGAGTTTCGACTTAGGGATAAGAAGAAACCATTGAAGAACACTCTGCCGAACCTTGAAGTTGCTGCCCAGCCACCCAAGTAGTTGCCCAGCTAGTCGCCCAGGCAATCAACGATTAGTTTCCAAGGCAACCCCGCTGTGCAAGTTGCCACAGTAACTGAGTTGCCCTTGCACTCTTTTACCAAGACGATCCAATCGGCTATCACACCTCAACTCACGATAACCTGGCCTATTCTTTCTCATTTGATTACATCTTCTTTTACTTTATTGCTTTCTAGTTTAGTTGTTAGTTAAAACTCCTACAATCTTCTACTTGTGTTCTTTTACTTTTTACAGTGCAAGAGATTAGATTCTTGAAGTGGCACCAATCCCTGCGGAGACGATATCTTTTATACTATAACTTGCGACGTGTACACTTGCACAATTACGGAGCACTTATTCGCTCAACAAGTTTTTGGCGCCGTTGCTGGGGATTGGCAATAGCAACTTTGTTTTTATTATCTTGCACTTTTTATTTTTATTGTTTAAGATTCAAAGGGCTAACAAACTTTGGTTTTGCATTGCTATATGACCAGGGCGAGACCGATTACACCAGAATATCCCTTTGATCCAGAAATTGAACGAACCTTGCAAAGACTTAGACGAAGGTTAAGAGTAGCAATGGCTAATCAAGACGGCAATATGAATCAAGGTGTTCTAGCAGGAGGAGGAGTGATTCTTGCACAAAACAGAACTATTCGAGACTATCTTGAAGAAGATCTTGAAGGACTTAATCCAGGAGTTGTCACACCTGAAATTGAAGCCGACCACTTTGAGTTGAAACTGGTGATGTAAAATATGATCAACACAATTGGTCAATTTGGCGGCTCAGTAACTGAAGATGCACGATGACATCTTAAATCTTTCCTCGAGATTTTCAATTCATTCAAAATACAAGGAGTCACCCCCGATGTTTTACGACTAAGATTATTCCCCTATTCATCGAGGGTTAGGGCAAAAGCATGGTTGAATAGTATTCCTGCCGGATCAATAGGATCTTGGACCGATCTTTGTCGTGATTTCCTTGCTCGATTTAATCCTACAAATTTGACTGATAAGCTTCGAACGAGACTACTTCTTTTCAGCAGGCAGATGATGAATCCATGTACGAGGCTTGAGAGCGATATAGAGAACTTCTACACAAATGCCCCCTACACGGATTCCCAGTGTGGACACAAGTAACAATGTTTTACAATGCTGTGAATACACCAACAAGGATGATGCTAGATGCCTCGGCAAACGGCATACTCCTAGATAAGTCACTGGAGGAAGCAATTCAAATTCTAAACAGGCTTGCCAAGAACGATTATCAATTCCCAGCTGCTAGAAGATGAGGAGTTAGACGCCAAGCGACAATACATGAACTGGGATCATCAGACTCAATTTCGGCACAATTGGTCACTCTAACTAAGATGGTCCAGAACATGCAGAAACCAAACAACACACAGGAGGTCAAGGTAATGGATTCTTTTTGTAAGTTATGTGGTGGTAACCATGATTCTTCTGAATGTATGCAGAATCCAGAATCCAGCTTTTATGTGGGGAATTACAACCGGAACAACAATGTGATGTCCAATACATACAATCCAGCTTGGAAGAAGCACCCAAATTTTTCATGGAGTAATCCCAACAACGCTCTAAACCAGAACAATCAAGAATGCACAAGCATCGGGATTCCAGCAGAATATGCCACGGCAGCAGTTGCCGCAGTAACAACCGACAACATCTAGTTCTTTGGAAAATTCTCTCAATGTTTTTATATTGAAAACTGAATCTTATATGGCTGATAATAGTAACTTCATAAAAAGAACTGATGCTTTTATTAACAGGACCGAGATGAGATTGTAAAACCAAGATGCAGCAATCAAATCATTGGAAAATCAAGTCGGGTAATTTGCTCAAAACCTGAATACTAGACCGCAAGGAGGTTTACCTAGCGATACTGAAGTCGCAAGATGAACTAGCTATGAGCAATGCAAGGCAATCACCACTAGAAGTGCCTAACAACTTAAAGAGGCTCAAGTTCGCCCATCAAACAAAACTCCACAAAAAGATCAAGACGAACTCAGCGGCAAAGCCTCAGATGCTGAACCAAGAATTACCGTGGCAACCAGCGATAAGCATGCCTCGGTAACCGATGATAAGGATGCCTCGGCAACCAACGATAGGCACACCACGACAACCCCAGTTGACAATGCCTCGACAACTCCAGTTGCCCTAATAATGCCATCAATCAAGTTCCAGACCAATGAAAGGATCGAAGATATCTGACTTCCACCACCATAGCAAGAATATCAATTCAAGAAGTTTCTTGATATTCTAAAGCAAGTCCACATCAACTTTCCATTGGTTGAGGTGATTGAACAAATGCCGAACTATGCCAAGTTTCTGAAAGACATTGTGTCCAGGAGAACAAGGGTAGGAGAGTTTGAAACAATTGATGCAATAGAGGGATGCATGGATATGTTGCACAATCGCATGCCACCCAAGTTGAAGGATCCCGAAAGTTTCAAAATACCCTTTTCCATTGGAAACCACTATGTCAGGAAAGCATTATGCGACCTTGGAGCAAGCATAAACTTGATGCCTAAATCGGTTTTCCAGAAACTAGGAATCGGGAAGGCAAGACCTACAACAGTTATGCTACAGTTAGCCGACAGATCCTATGTGCATCCAGAGGGAAAAATCAAAGACATACTGGTAAAAGTTGATAAATTTATTTTTCCCGCTGACTTTATTATTTTGGATTGTGAAGCAA
Source organism: Hibiscus mutabilis (assembly GCA_019671005.1). Lineage (NCBI taxonomy): Eukaryota > Viridiplantae > Streptophyta > Magnoliopsida > Malvales > Malvaceae > Hibiscus > Hibiscus mutabilis. The sequence goes on from CM033714.1 coordinate 52,048,077, forward strand.
ATGAGCATGCACCTATCATTCAAGGGAGACCCTTCCTAGCAACAGTGAGAACCTTGATCGATGTTGAAAAGGGAGAACTCACAATGAGGGTGAATGACCAGCAAGTTAAACTAAATGTGTTCCAAACACTAAGGCATGCCGATGATCTGAAAGAATGCCAATTTCTTCATGCCATGGCAGAGTTTAACTTCGACGAGGAATTTAGTTACCTCGGCAACTACATTGCTGATCAAGAGGAACCTGAGGAGTATGAAGAACCGATCGATGAGGAACGACAAGAAGAGGCAAATTGGTTAGTCAATCGACCAGGTACATACTTTGAACCACTGGATTACTCAGGTAAGGAAGATAAGCTTGAAAAGCCCTCTATTGAACAACCACCGATTCTTGAGCTAAAACAGTTGCCAGAGCAACTAAAATATGCTTACTTGGGAACCGATAATACATTGCCTGTAATTATTTCCTCTAATTTACAACCTGAGCAAGAAAAGAAGCTGATCAAAATGTTGATGCTACACAAGAAGGCAATAGGGTGGACAATTGCCGACTTGAAAGAAATTAGCCCAGCAGTGTGCATGCACAAGATTTTGTTGGAAGATGATCACAAACCTTCGACTGAGGCCCAGAGGAGACTGAATCATGCCATGAAAGGGGTTGTAATGAAAGAAATCATCAAGTGGCTTGACGATGTCATCATATGCCCTATCTCTGATAGTACATGGGTAAGTTCGGTACAATGTGTACCGAAAAAGGGAGGTATAACGGTGGTAAGTAATAAAAATAATAAACTCATTCCAACCAGGACTGTGACCGATTGGAGGGTTTGTATGGATTATCGAAAGCTAAACAAAGCCACTGGGAAAGATCACTTCCCATTACCCTTTATTGATCAAATGCTTGACCGTCTTGCAGGTAAACCCTTTTATTATTTTCTTGATGGTTATTCAGGTTACAGTCAAATTTCCATAGCACCAGAAGATCAAGAAAAGACAACCTTCACATGCCCATACGATACTTATGCTTTTCGAATGATGTCATTCGGATTGTGTAATGCCCCGTCAACCTTCCAAAGATGCATGATGGCACTCTTTTCGGACATGGTCGAAGACTTCCTTGAGATCTTCATGGATGATTTTTCTGTTTTTGGTAATGACTTTAACAGTTGCCTCGACAATTTAGAGAAGGTGTTGGCAAGATGTGAAGAAACCGATTTAGTACTTAATTGGAAGAAGTGCCATTTTATGGTAGATGAAAGAATAGTGCTCGGCCACAAGATTTCATCCAAGGGAATTGAAGTAGACAAATCCAATGTGGACGTGATCGAGAGATTACCCCCACCAATTTCGGTTAAAGGAATCTGAAGCTTTCTTGGACATGCAGGTTTTTACAGGAGGTTCATTCATAATTTTTCTAAAATTACTAAACCCTTGTGCAATTTGCTTGAACAAGATAAAGTCTTCAATTTTGATGATTCTTGCACCCAAGCATTAGAAACCCTAAAGGAAAAGCTTGCCTCGGCACCCATTGTCATTCCACCAGATTGGAAGCTACCTTTTGAGCTCATGTGTGATGCAAGTGATTTCGCGGTAGGAGCAGTCCTAGGCCAACGCACAGGTAAGACCATTCATGTGATATACTACGCTAGTAAAACTCTTAATAGTGCTCAAGTGAATTACACAACAACGGAGAAAGAGTTACTAGCCGCAGTTTTCACATTTGACAAGTTTCGATCCTATTTTATTGGTACAAAGGCAATTGTCCATACGGAGCATTCGGCAATTAAGATCTATTTGCTAAAAAGGATGCCAAACCTCGTTTGATTCGTTGGATATTACTTTTACAAGAGTTTGGTATTGAAATTAAGGATAGGAAAGGAACAGAAAATCAAGTGGCGGATCACTTATCACGCTTAGAACGCAATAGGGAGGAGGACGCAGATTTAGAGATATGCGATGCATTCCCGGATGACCAACTATTAGTTTTGTCGGCAACCATGGATGCGCACGCCTCGACAACCATGGATGCGCATGCCTCGGCAACCCTCGACGCTTCAGCAACTCTTGATGCGCACGCCTTAGCAACTCCAGATGCGTATGCCTCGGTAACTCTAGACGCACACGCCTCTGCAATCTTGGAAGCAGTCGCCACGGTAGCACATGCCTCGGCAATACCCTGGTATGCGGATTTAGTTAATTTCCTTGTTTGTGGTATTTTACCTTATGGCCTTACTCACCAAGGGAAGAAGCGATTCTGCCATGATGCTAAGCATTATTTTTGGGACGAGCCTCTTTTGTTTAAACAATGTGCAGATCAGGTTATACGCCGATGTGTCCCTGAAGAGGAGCAACAAAATGTACTCCTGCAATGCCATTCTTCACCCTATGGAGGACATTTTGGAGGAACACGTACCGCGGCCAAAGTTTTGCAATCCAGTTTGTATTGCCCAACACTATACAAAGATGCCCAAGAATTTTACAAGCAATGTGATCGTTGCCAGAGGACGGGCAATATCTCTAGAAGACATGAGATGTCGCTCCAAAACATCATCGAGGTGGAATTGTTCGATGTATAGGGGATTGATTTTATGGGACCTTTCCCATCTTCATTCGACAATCTCTACATTCTACTTGTCGTCGACTACGTGTCTAAATGGGTTGAGGTAGCTGCAGTTCCCACCAACGATTCCAAGACCGTGCAACGATTCTTGCAGAAAAATATATTTACACGGTTTAGGATGCTGAGAGTAATTATCAGTGATGAAGGCAAGGACTTTGACAACAAACTTATTACCAAGATGTTGCAACGCTTCGGCGTGTCACACAAGATTGCCATGGCATATCACCCACAAACCAATGGGCAAGCAGAAATTTCCAACCGGGAATTGAAGGGTATACTCGAGAAAGTTGTAAATCCCTCTAGGAAGGATTGGTCAGTAAGACTAGATGACGCACTTTGGGCATATCGCACTGCATTCAAAACACCCTTAGGTATGTCTCCCTTCCGACTTGTCTATGGCAAAACATGCCATCTACCGGTGGAAATCGAACACAAGGCATATTGGGCAATCAAGACCGTGAATATGGATTGGGAAAGTGTTGGAGTTGTTGGACCTCAACGAGATAAAAGAATTCTGTGCACTCGCCTATAAAAATGCACAAATCTACGAGGAGAAAACAAAGCAATGGCATGACAAGAAACTATTGTCGCGACAATTCATGTCAGGGCAACTAGTTCTCTTATTCAATTCTTGGCTAAAACTTTTTCCTGGAAAACTGAAATCAAGATGGTCGGGACCATTCGAAGTTGTCAAACCATTCTCCCATGGTGTTGTGATAATCAAGTCTATCACTGACGAACATGAATTCAAAGTTAACAGACAAAGATTGAAGCACTACAACGGTGCCCATATGGAACGTAACAAAGAAGTAGTCACCTTAGGAGATGCATGAGCATGCTCTCCTTTCGATATTTTCTTTTTTCTTTTTCTTTTTTATTTTTTGAACTATTTTTTTATTATTTAATTTCGGTTACTTTTTTTTAGGATAGATTTATTTATTTTCTTTAAGATTAAGACTCCATCTTTCTTTCATATTTATCTAATTGTTTTTAAAATTTTAAGTTTAAGAATTTCTATGCACATCTTTATTTATTTTCTTTTATTAGTTTATCTTTAATTTTAATCCTTATTTTATTTGTTTTTGAATTGTAGGAAAAGAGTTCAAGATAAAGAGGAATTTTGATTCAAGAAGGAAACTTCTTCAACAAGGAAATTAATGGGCTGAATGTAAGGCTTATATTAAGCCTCCAATTTACCCTAAATAAACCTTCTAGCCGTCACCCTTCCCCTAAATCGAAACCCCTTTCTTCTTTATTCCAAAAATTAATCCCACCCACCATATTTACTACATATCTTTTCTATTTAACCCATCACCCTTAACTTCCAAGAAACCTATTCCTACTTTTCATCTTGCAACTCTTTAGTTTCTTTTGCTTTCTTTTATTTGTTTTTACCAAACTCACAACCAAGATCATCCATGGCATCCAAAATCGAATTTTGGTTCATCCAAGTTCCTCCAAAGAACCAAGATACAAGAAGTTTGCTACACCGGTGGTTCAAGAAAGATTTCACTCCAAGTTTGAAAGCCGGAAGATTTGCGAAGAATAAGGCTTTGAATACTCCAACTCTCATCAAGATTTCGGCCTTGAACCATTCATCTTTGAAAGGATTGCACATCAAAAGTGGAAAATCTTTTGCCATCAATCAGAACCGGGTAACATCTCATGGGTAAGAGAATTCTATGCTCACTCACCTAACCTGGATAATTCTTATGTTTTTGTCCGTGACAAGGCTATACTCATAAGCCCCGAAAACATCAACACCTTTTACGGGCTCTACATTGAGAATGACGAGCATCAAGCCTTTTTTGATCAACTAACGCCCAAGCAACTCGGCAAGGTGCTTCAAGAACTCACTCTACCGGGAACTCATTGGAACGATGGTAAATACAAGGGCACGGTAAATCACCTTCGGCTTAAACCCGAGGCAAAATTATGGAATAAGTTTGTTAAAACTTCTTTAATGCCCACCAGACACAATACTACCATTGATACACCTCGTCTTTTACTCATACATTATATCTTGCATAATCGCATCATTAACATTGGAAAATTATTTGTGATGAGATTTTTGTATGTAGCACAAAAGACAGGGGTTCTCTTTTCTTCCCTTACTTAATTTCCAATCTTTGCAAGGAGATGCATGTCCCAAGTGAGTCCACTAATGAAAAGGCCCTACCAAAGTCCGGTTAGAATCGAGCACAAATTTGAAAGCTAATGGAAGAGGCACTTGTAAAAACCCCAACGTCTTCAATTGCCGCGGTAACTTATGCCGCCTCGGCAACCCCTAATGCCCAAGCAACTGATGCCTGGGCAACTCGGCCAGCAACCCCAAGACAACTTGAAGCACTCTTACAACCATTGGTGAACCACCTTAGGTAAATTGAAGACCGGCAACTAATGTTCATGCGGTACATGAAGGATCACAACAATGCCATCACCCAAGTCATACTGGAAAAGCACCCGGACAGCCGCGTGCCGTTCCCAATCTTTCCTGTCGAAATCCTTGCCACGACAACCAATGAAGAAGTTACCACGGCAACCGCAACAAATGATGCCGCAGCAACCTACACTGCGACTGCCCAAGTAGTTGCCACGGCAACCAACACTAAAGATGTCACGGCAACCAAAGCTAAAGACGCCCCGGCAACCACTGCAAAAGCCAAAGGTAAAGCACCTATGCCTGAATCAACTCGTACTGAATCATTGTCTGATTTTTCAAATTCGGACGAGTCCTCCATTGCACCAACAAAGACCGCACCAATCGAATCCTCCAAGCCCAAGCGAAAAGCCAATGACATTGATGAAGATGACGATGAGGACAACCCCGTACGAGGATCGATTCCACCATCGGCAACAAGAAAGCAACCACCGCGTTCAACCAAAAGAATCAAGACACCGACCAAAAGGAAACTAATCATCCACGACGACGAACTCTCAAAGTAAGTCCTCGTTTGTATTTTAATTTTCTTTATTTTTATATTATTTCTTTGTGCATGCATTGAGGATAATGCCTCACTCGAGTTTGGGGGGCATTGTTATTAGTTAGTTACCATGTTTAGTTGCATTCATCTTAAGTATTGCATTTAGGATACATAAATTGCTTGCCATGCCTTTAGTTGGAACAAGAATTGCCTAGATTTGATGAATATCCGATGATGACTTTGCCAATGTAATTAATTGATAGAACTTTTTATTCTAGGATAAACGTGGAAACACTTAGAATCGTACTATGACGCTAAACTTAATGAAACACTTTGTGGCTTGATTGATTTAAGGAATTCTAGCGAATTTAGGTTGATAGTTAAAAAGTTGGGGGATTAGAATAAAAATTGGATGAATACTAGAGGTGCCCGAAATTGGATCTAGTATGTGATAAAAATTGATTGCTAGAGGTGCCCGAAATTGGCTCTAGTATGTGCTAAAAAATTGATAGCTAGAGGTGCCCGAAACTGGCTCTAGTCGAATAAATTAATTTAACTTAAGAAAACTAAAAACAAAACACTAGAGGTGCCCGAAACCGGCTCTAGTTAAAACATGTTAAAAGAACCCAATAAAGTAATTTGAAAACCTCTTGTTTGCATAGAATCCGAAAAATCAACTTGCACACAACTCCGCACACACTCACAAGCATTATAGTTTGATTCCGAGTAACTCCTAAGTTTTATGAAAAATGAAAAGCCAATCATACTTTGTGCCATGGTTTTGAGAATTGAAATCAAGTTCAAAGCTAAGTTTGTGAAAATTGAAGTCTTGGCGGGTAATTATTAGTTTGCATTGCTTGAAGACAAGCAATAGTTCGAGTTTGGGGGTGTGTTAAGTGTTCAAAAGTACTATTTTTATTACCCTTTTTATTCTTATTATTGCTAGACTTAGGCTCATATTAGTTGCATTATTAGTCATTCATGCATGTTTGCATCGTTTCCTTGGTGGACAAACTTGATTTCATATTTTGCTCAATTTTGTGGAAAAAGAAACTGCTTTGGTGTGTTTTTGTGTGTGTGTGCAGAATCACTTGCCAAAGCAAGGCTGGAACTAGTTGCCAGGGCAATGCATGAAAGAGATGCCGAGCTAGTTGCCAGGGCAATTTTCGACATGGGATAAGATGATATGGTAGTCGAAATTGATGACTAGATAAGCCCAAGATGACGAGGGGGGCAAAGCTAAATCCCAAAGGAGTTTGATTTCCATGAAGAGGTTAAAGAGAAATTAAATCCCAAGAAGATAGGAGAAGTTCTAGAAGGAATTTAAATATAATAAAGAATTATATTCTTTAAAGATATTTAATTCCAACTTAACTTTCTCCTCAAAAAAGACTTTGACCTAGCCCTATAAATTAAGGATCAAGCTGTCAACTCCGAGGGGGAGAGAGGAAGAGAAATTTTGACAAGATCAAAGGGGGAGATTTCGACAAAGAGGCTTCAACCATTCTTCATATTTTTCTTCGTTGTTCAATTAGGTTTATGCTAGGAATTCTTTATCTTGTGTTTCTTTGGAACCTAGCCATGAACTAAATCTATTTGGCTAAGGTTATTGTGTGTTGTGGTTGTGAGAAACAATTGGATTTTGTTTAGGTAATAAGAGTTTGCACTTTCAATTCAATGTTTACTCATTCTTGGTTTTTCTTCTTGTTTGCGAGTGAATTGGGAGAGGATCTCGTAACTTCATCTATTTATATAATATCGGGAGAGTTAGATTCAAGAAACGAATGAGTATGGTCTTTATTCAATCTATTGATGGTGAAGATTAATCCGGCTTAGGAATAAGTTAAGGATTTCAACGGCTAAGAGGAGCGCAAGATTGGTTGTTGTTCACCCTTGATTCACGCAGGGATGTATTATCAAGGCATGCACAAATAGCTAGAGTTTCGACTTAGGGATAAGAAGAAACCATTGAAGAACGCTCTGCCAAACCTTGAAATTGCTACCCAGCCACCCAAGTAGTTGCCCAGCTAGTCGCCCAGGCAACCATCGATTAGTTGCCAAGGCAACCCCGCTGTGCAAGTTTCCACGGCAACTGATTTGCCCTTGCACTCTTTTACTACGATGATCCAATCGGCTATCACACCTCAACTCAGGATAACCTGGCCTATTCTCTCTTATTTGATTACATCTTCTTTTACTTTATTGCTTTCTAGTTTGGTTGTTAGTTAAAACTCCTGCAATCTTCTACATGTGTTCTTTTACTTTTTACAGTGCAAGAGATTAGATTCTTGAAGTGGCACCAATCCTTATGGAGACGATATCTTTTATACTATAACTTGCGACGTGTACACTTGCACAATTGCGGATCACTTATTACGCGCAACATATATAATATAATAATTATAACAAATTTCATTTTTTGTTTCATTTCTCCCCACCGAAGGAATTTCCCCAGCCCTCAAATTCTCTGCATTGTTTATCTATGGATGATGAACACCACCGTATTCTCTAGATTTCGGTGGCGGTTCGGGGCTCTCCTCCATGTTAGCTGTCATGGCCCTCGGCCGGCGGTGAGTTTCCAACGGCTGTCTGCTTCGGCTCTGGCTTTTGAGTTCGATGATGGCCACGGCCGGCACTCCAACGACTGCTTCCACCACTTTAACCAGTAAAACCCACGCCCATGCCTTTCTCTTCCTCTTTTGAATCAAAACCTAGAAAATAAATGCGAAAAGAATGATTATAGGTATAAATTACCTTTGAATGTGACTGGAAAATTGCTTCTGTTTTTGTTTTTCTTAATTGTGTCTGTACAGTCAGTGATTTAATGCCCCTTTTATAGGCCGGTTACATGTATGAACAAAGGGGAAAGAAATAATTTCCCCAATTACAAATGGAAACCCTAAAATCTCTAAGATTGTTGCCTAATTCAGTGTTGATCGGATTTGGTCAAATTTCGACCATATTCGGCTGATTCTTTCCTTCTTTGCTTCGATTCTGACTTTACTCTCGATTCTTTTCCATCTATATTTGATTCCGATTCTATTTCTTCCTTTCATTTTGTTTTAGTTCAAAATGTAACCCCCCTTTTTGCTTGTATGTCACGACCGAGATGATGAACGGTGAAGATGATGATAAACGCGGCTGCCGACGTTGACCACGGAGTGGTCGGGGATGATGAACCGTCGGTAGGAGCCTAAAGGTCAAGCGCGTAGGTGCCACGCAAGATCGGTGATCCCAGTGAAGTCCTTCTGCGTGATCCGAGCCGTCAGATCCTTCTTGGATCCAACGATGCTAGGGCGTGCGACGCCATATCTGAAAGGCTTAAGGGCTAGGGTTTTACCAGGGCCGTTGGATCGATTTTGATCCAACTGTAAGGAGAGCGTGGCGGCTTAACAAAGAAAGAGCTTAGTTTTCTAGGGTTTATTGTTTTTAGCCGAATTGGGCTTGTAAAATGGGTTTCCATGCCTTGTTTTTTAATGAATGGCCCACATTATTGGGTTTTGGTTTTATTATCTTTTGTTTATGGACTCTAACATATACAAAGGACAAACTACATATATTTTTTGGGTTTTTATTTTTGGATTTGCTTTTTCTTGGATATAATCAAACGAAATAACATATACCATATTTCTTTGGATATCAATACTTAAATGGGTGTAGGCCGGATAAAATAGGTGACTACACTTGCCCCTCTTTGCATATTTCGGTGAAACAGGAATAGGGCAAAGAATAAAAGGCACTGATTTTATCCGGCCAAATGGCTGAACGTAGCTTGTCTTTTCAGAGTGACAAAAATAAACTGAACATCGGTGTGTCATTCTTCTGAAACGATAAGCGACTCCTTAACTGACTTATTCCTTCGGAGCAGTAGTGAATAAGTTGAACGACCTCATTAGATGAAAGGATTTGTCTCCCCGGAGCGGTAGAAACAAATCGAGCAAATGTTTTATCATTTCGAAGCGGCAATGATTCCAAAGATCTTGTTCTTCTGAAGCGGCATAAACAAAGCTAACGTGTCATTCTGGAGCGGCAAAAACAAACTTGAATATTGACGAGTCATTATTTTGAAGTGGCAAGCGACTCTTCAACCAACTTATTCCTCTAGAGCGACAGTGAATAAGTTGAACGACTTCATTGAAAGAACTTGTTTCTCTGGCGCGATAGAAACGAATTAAATAACTGGTGTATCATTCCGAAGCGGTAATGACTTCAATCGATGGAAGGATCATTTTCTCGGAAGTGGTAGAAACAAACTGTTGTATCATTCTGAAGTGGCAATGACTTCAAAGGACTTGTTTCTCCAGAGCGGCAGAAACAAATCAAATAACTAGTGTGTCATTCCGAAGCACCAATGACTTCAAAATACCTATTTCTCTAGAGCGACAGAAGCAAATCGAATAACTGGTGTCATTCTGAAGCGACAATGACTTCAAAGAACCTGTTTCTCTGGAGCGGCAGAAATGAATCAAATAACTGGTGCGCCATTCCGAAGCGGTAATGAATAATCTTCAAATAAGTCGCATGCCTAATCCAGTAATCTGGTACTTCTAACGAGTTGGGTATTCTTGAATGTTCTGGAATGGTGTTCACAAGGCTTATTTCCACCTTGAAAGTTTTGGAATGATATTTTTTTCAGCAAGGCCTATTTCCACCTTGAAGGTCTTGGAATGATACTCTTTACAGCAAGGCTTATTTCCACCTTGAAAGTCTTGGAATGATACTCTTTGCAGCAAGGCTTATTTCCACCTTGAAAGTCTTGGAATGATACTCCTATTCATAAAGTCTTGCCCCAATCTACATGAAATTCTATGCTTATGCAAATGATGTGATTAGAGTCAGAATAATGAAATGCATTAAAATTCTTGTTCTTCTTTAAGTCACGTTCAGAGGAATGTTCAAAAATCTTTTATGTTGTATGAATGCAAATCCATAGGTTCCCATTTCAATGTGCCAGAAAAGGGGTCAAAAGAAAAGTTCTGGAGATTGAAAGGTGATCAACAAGAGGAGGAACAAAGTGTCCAAATATCAATGACCGAAGTGCTATGAGTCAATCCCTCGACAACTTTTTTGGATGCTCCTTCTGCCAAGAATTCTTCAAAGGTCTTACTCCAAAAAACATTACTGCCCCCACATATTCAAGCCGCCCTTTACAGGTTTTCAACTTGAATCCACCCTATTTCCAAGATGCCTTTTTTGGGTTTTCATCTTGGACTCTCTATTTTTCTTTTTCCTTCTTTTTTTCTTTTTCTATTTTTCCTCTTTTTTTTCTTTTTCTTTTTTCCCTTATTTATTAAGCGTAATAGCATTTGACCTAATCTGAATTCACGGGGTTTTCTAGTTTATTCTCGTCCATATCAGCCAGAATTAAGGCTCATCCAGAAAATGCCTTGGATACAACATAGGGCCTTTCCCAGTTAGGTGCCCACTTTCCTCGAGAATCTTTTTGAATTGGAAACTTCTTTCTTAGAACAATGTCACCCTCTTGAAATTCTCTCGAGTGAACTTTCTTGTTGTAAGCTCGCATCATTTTCTTCTGGTACATTTGGCCATGGAAAATTGCCTTCAGCCTCTTTTCTTCAATTAGGTTCAGCTGATCATATCGTGCCTGAACCCATTCCGCCTCATCCAATTTTGCCTCCATCAAAATACGGAGTGAAGGAATCTCGACTTCAATTGGTAGCACGGCTTCCATGCCATAGACCAAGGAAAAACGTGTTGCCCCTGTAGATGTTCGTATGGCCGTTCGGTAGGCATATAGTGCAAATGGCAACTTTTCATGCTAGTCCTTGTAAGTTTCTGTCATTTTGGAGACTATTTTCTTGATATTTTTGTTAGCAGCTTCTACTGCCCCTTTCATCTTTAGACAATAAGTCATTGAATTTATGATACGTAATTTGGAATTGCTCACAAATTGCAACTATTATTTTGTTGTTTAAATTTGAAGCTTTGCCAGTGATAATGCTTTCAGGTAGTCCATAACGGCAGATAATCTCCCTCTTGAGGAATTTACAAACAGTGGATCTAGTGACATTTGCATAGGATGCTGCTTCAACCCATTTGGTGAAATAATCAATGGCCACCAAAATGAATCTATGTCCATTGGAGGCTTTGGGGTGAATCTGCCCAATTACATCTATGCCCCATCTCGAGAAAGGCCACGGTAAAGTCATCACATGCAGAGATTATGGTAGAGCATGTATCTTATCAAAGTAGATTTGACATTTATGGCACTTTTGGGCATAATTGATGCACTGTCCCTCCATGGTAGACCAGTAATAGCCAGTCGCATGATTCGCCTAGCCATGGTAAACCCACTAGGATGAGTCGCGCATACTCCTTCATGAACTTCCTCAAGAATCAATCGGGCCTCTTTGGCGCCTACACATCTCAACAAAACCTGATCTTGACTCTTTTTATACAAGGTTTCTCCATCCAAAACATACCCTGCAGCCATTCTTCGAAGGGTTCTTTTGTCATTCTCAGTTGCTTAAGCTGGATACTTCTGAAACTTGATGTACTGCAGTATGCCATGATACCATGGGATACCATCTTCCTCCTCTTCTACATTGTAACAATGCGCAGGCAGTTCTGAAACCTGGATTTGCACTAGCATTATTTTTGCATCTTCACTTGCTTTAAAGGTTGCTGACAACGTGGCCAACACATCTGCCATTTGGTTTTCTTCCCTCGGGAGGTAGTTGAAGGTAATTTCCTCAAATTTTTTGATCAATTCGAGGACTAGCTTCCGATACTCAATTAATTTTGAATCATTTGTCTCCCATTCTCCACGAATTTGATAGATGACCAGGGCCGAGTCCCCGTAGACTTTGAGGACCCTGACCTTCTTCTTTATGGCCCACACAATCCCATAATGTAGGCCTCGTATTCTGCCATATTGTTGGTGCAGAAAAACTTCAGACGGCTAGTGCATGGGTAGTGATCACCCTCTAGGGAAACCAGGAATGCCCCAATACCATGACCCAAGGCATTAGAAGTTCCATCAAAATTAAGAATCCATGAGTTATCTTCAACTGTAATACACATCAAGTGTTCATCAGGGAAGTCAAGCTCTAAAGCTTCATAATCATCTGAGGTACGGTTTGCTAAAAAGTCTGCTATGGTACTTCCCTTCACTGCCTTTTGACTAACATATTGGATGTCGAATTCTGTTAGCAGCATTTGCCAGCGAGCTATTCTTCCTAATAGAGCCGGTACTTCCATCATAAATTTTAACGGATCGAGTTTAGATATCAACCACGTTGTGTGGTATAAAAGGTATTTCCTGAGCCTTTTTGACGTCCAAACCAAAGCACAACACATCTTTTCAATCTGGGGATACCTTGATTCACAATCTATGAACTTCTTGCTCAAGTAATAGATTGCCCTTTCTTTTCATCATGTCTCATCGTGCTGCCCCAATACACATCCCAGTTAATTCTCTTGTATGGTCAAATATAAGATTAAGGGCCTCCCTAGGACTGGTGGCACTAATACCGGTAGATTCATCAACTATTTCTTAATATTGCTCAAAAGCTCCTCGGCACTCCTCGTTCCATTCTCTGAGATTTTCCTTCTTGAGTAGTCATAACACTGGACTACATTTTTTCGTTAGTTGGGAGATGAATCTGGCAATATAATTGAGTCTGCTTAAGAAACCTCGGACCTCTTTTTACGTTCGCGGAGGAGGAAGCTGTTGTATTGCTTTCACTTTGTCAGGGTCCACTTCTATCCCTTTCTCGCTTACTATGAAGCCTAAAAGTTTTCCTGGAGTTACTCCAAACGTGTACTTGGCAGGATTGAGCTTCAATTGGAACTTTCTCAACCTCTTGAAAAGCTTTTCCAAGTTCAGGATGTGTTCCTCCTCTGTTCGGGACTTGGCAATCATGTTATCTACATATACCTCAATTTCTCGATGAATCATATCATGGAACAAGTTCACCATGGTTCTTTGATAAGTTGCCCCAGCATTCTTTAATCCGAACGGCATCACCTTGTAGCAGAAAGTGCCCCATTGTGTTATAAACGTGGTTTTCTCCATGTCCGCAGGGCACATCTTAATTTGGTTGTAGCCCAAGAAGTTGTCCATGAATGAAAACAATGAATATCCTATAATATTGTCTACTAAAGTGTCAATGTGTGGGAGCGGGAAATTATCCTTTGGGCTTGCATGATTTAGGTCCCTGCAGTCGACACACATACGAACCTTTCCATCCTTCTTTGGGACTGGCACAATGTTAGCCACTCATTCCGGATATCAAGCTTCTTGCAGGAAACCAACGTCATATTGCCTTTTAACCTCATCTTTGATCTTAGGGAGCATATTGGTCTTCATTCTCCACAGTTTTTGTTGCACTTGTCGACACCCTGATTTTATAGGCAGACGATGAACCACAATGTCTGCATCCAATCCAGACATGTCCTGGTATGACCAGGCAAACACGTCTTTGAAATTGTGCAAGAGCTTGACCAAACTCTGTTGAGTCTGAGCAGTGATCGTAGTGTCAATCTTCACTTCGCGCCTTTCTTCTTCAGTTCCGAGGTTCACAATTTCAAACCGCTCTTTGTGGGGAACAATATGTTTTTCCTCTTCATCAATTTGAGTAAATCTTTTGGGATATCGGCCTCCCCCTCAACGTCAAGATCTTCAAATCCTTCTAGGCCTATGGGCTGCTCAAAATTAACTTGTGATTTGGACTCACTATCACTTATGTCACTGATATCTGAAGACTCTGAAAGTGAATTAAAAACTACAAGAAGTTTTTATGTAGTCCAATTATTAAGCTCGTCACATGGGCGAATCATTGACAGGTATCTGCCCTCTTCTCCTTGTTCTTCCAGTATCGCATTAATGCTCATCTTGCCAAACATATATGCGATCTCATCCATATCCTTCTTATCTTGAGTTAAGCCAGGGTTCACAAACCCCATGATGTAAAGGTGAAATTAAGGGGTGGAAACGTCATTGGATCCCATACGATATCCTCCCCCTTGAGTCTTCTCTTTCTTCTCTCTTAATTTTTCATTATGGCGGCTCTTCTTTGGGCCGCATTGGGCTTAAATCCCAGTCTGAATCTGTCCTTCTTCTCAGAAATAGTCACCAGGTACAGCCTACCTTGGTGATATTTCCCAAATACTTTGCTTGCTTTAGCACCTTTTCCTAGAGTTTCTCGCACTTGCATCTTCGCGCACTTTGACAAGCCTGGCCTTTGAATCCTACTTACCTCAGCAACAAAAGTTGCGCCCACCAGTTCCAATGACCTGAAGTAACATTCCAATGTCCCTGCATCAACCTCAATATAAGGAGCTTCAGCCGTCACCGAGGCAATGATGTCTTCTTCTGCACCAACAGTTATCAACTGCCCCTCAACCATGAACTTTAACTTTTGGTGCAACATGGACGGGACTGCTCCAACGATATGAATCCAAGGACGCCCTAGAAGGTAACTATAGGTTGGTCGAATGTCCATCACCACGAAGTCGACCTCAAATGTAGATGGTCTAATATGTAGGGGGACCTCTATCTTTCCCAACACCTCTCTTTGTGTGCCATCGAAAGCTCGAACCATGTTTCGATAATCTTTTATATGTGACTCATCTATCGGTAGGTTCTTCAATGTGGCTGTTGGCAGAACATTTAAAGCCGAACCGTTGTCTATAAGGACCCTCGGCAGCATGTGTCCTTTGCAACGAGTGGTAATGTGAAGAGCTTTGCACGAGCCCCTTCCTCCCTCTAGGATTTCCTCATCACTAAAAGAGATGAAATTATCAACAGTGTTGTTTTCTACCAACCTATCCAGCTTGTCAGTGGTTATTTCCTTTGGTACAAAGGATTGGTTGAGAACCTTGAGCAATTTTTCCCGGTGTCCTTCCAAACTTAGCAATAGTGATAGCATTGATATGTGTGCTGGGAGTTTATGCAACTGTTCCACCATACTATATTCCCTGTGCTTAAGAATCTTAAGAAATTCATGTGCCTCAGATTCTTTCACAGATTCCAATATCTTGTCCGGGCGATCCTCATAAAAGTTCTTCCCAGGCTCATTGTTTAGAGCATTTTTTCTTTGAGTAGCATCTCGGTCTTCCCCAGTTGGTGGTACATAACATCTCCCACTTCTTGTAAAATGGCCCACTTCATTAATCATTCCTTCCTTGGACCCAGCATGTCCCGGGCCTTCTGACATCACTGTGGTGCATGCGTAATTCGAAGGTACTCATTTAGTATCACTGTGGTACATAACATCTCCCACTTCTTGTAAAATGGCCCACTTCAAGAGTTTTTCCTTTATCCTCCATAGCTTCAAACGATAGCATACCTGTTTTCTGCAGATTCTCCACTACCTTCTTGAAAGCTATACAATTCTTAATTGTATGTACTGTGATTCCAGCATGGTATTCGCATTTGGCGTTTGGGTCATACCATCGAATAGTGGTAACATGGGGGTAAGATGTTGTGGTACCACCAACCTAGACTCAACCAGCTGCGAAAATAATTATGCATAAGTTACTGGTATAGGGGTGAAGCTGAGCTTGTTCGATTGATTCCTTGTTTCGAGCCTGGACGGATTCTGAACCGTCGAGCTTGTATTAGCCGCATTTGGCTTGTTAATCACTACCCCTATAGAGAAATTATGATTATATGACGAAGTCATGTTCACCTCGTTTTCTCGCTTCCTATAAGGCTTTTTTGACTCTCCTCCATCAAGCTTTCCACTCTTTATGGCTGCTAGAATTAGTTCGCCATTCATTAACATATCAGCGAAGCTTTTTGTCCCGTGATTTATCATTCGATCCTAAAAATGCCCCTTCAACGTTTCCACAAACATGGGCGTGATTTCATTTTCCAACAGCGGCGGTTGGACCTATGCACCTATATCCCGCCACCTTTGAGAATACTAGCAGAAACTTTCATTTGTTCTCTGTTCCATTCCCTGCAGGACCATTTTGTTCGGTACCATGTCTGTCACATGCTTATATTGCTTGACAAAGGCTTGTGATAAATCCAACCACGTCTTTATAGTGGTTCGATTTAACTGTGTATACCAGCGTGCTGCTGATCCAGCCAAACTGTCCTGGAAGCAGTGTATGAGCAGTTTTTCAATGTCCAAATAATACATCTTCCAACAGTACATTGTCAAGTGTGCTGAAGGACATGTGGTTCCGTCATATTTTTCAAAATCTGGTGTTTTAAATTTTGGGGGAATGACTAAGTTTGTCACTGGGCTGAGATCTCTAGCATCTAGGCCTCGATGAAACTAACTCCCTGTAGGGCCTTCACTATTCCTTCAAATTTTTTCACAACGTTCTCTAATTTCTTATCCAAGCGGCTCCGGCTTGCCAGCTTATAAAGGTTAGGCACCTCAAAGTCTTGCTCATCATCCTGACCTGCCTCGAACTCCTCTAGGGCATTAATTGAGGTCCCAGGGATGTGAACCTGAACCTTCCCCTAGAGGGCCTCATGCGAGGATGTTGTTTCCCTTGCCTCTTTGAGGGCCTTAAGAGTTTCAGGGTTCTTTTCAAGCATAGCTGCTATCTGTAGCACAGTAGTCTCTTGAGCCCTGGTAATTTCGTTCTTCAAATCACCTTCAATCTTCTCTAGCTTATCTTGTGTACCATTCAAACTGACTTCTATGGTAGACATTCTATTTTCCATATCCATTCTACGAACTTGAGAGCAAGTTTCGTATGGGTGCGTAATTTTGTCAACTGCATTTAAACTTTCTATAGTTAATTATTTATTTTAATATAAGGTGTTTAGATGAAATGGATGCTCAAATGCAAATGCAAAAGACCAGTGGCATTCCGAAATATAGTGCACTTCATAGATCATAAAGTTTCGAGTATACATTATTCAAAATTAAAAAGAAACAAGTTCCTATTCTGCTATTTTGAGCCGTTTTGGTGCTGGTGGCTCAACTCCTCCTTTTGATGATGTTTTCTTCTAAACCCTACCAAAGAAAAGACTGATATGTCGATACTGCTCCACCCCTCATCTAGGAAATCTAGTAGGTGCTGTCCATCCTTTCCTGCTGGGAGGAATCTCGTGCTCAGATCCCTAGTGCGATTCCTCATTTTCTGAGCTTGGGAAACTGCCTTCTGAATCTGGCACTTCAGATGATCAATATAGAAATGTCGGCCCAAGCATGCAACATTCAAAGCTTGCTTAGCATCAGCCCATTGGATCTTCTCATAATCCCAATCATCAATGAGAGTGTGGATATGGTCTTTATGTGCCCACAACTGTTTCTTCAAGTATTCGATACCCAAACGGAGTAGCTCAGCTTCAACTCCCTTGGCCTTCTCTTCCTTCAGCCTTTCTTGGAGCTCCTAATTCTGACCGCGATGTTTTCTGAGGCTTCGCTGAGCATCCGAATATTGCTCCTCCAAATGTCACTTTTCTTCAGTGAGTCGCTTAGCTTTTTCCTTCTGCTTTCAGGCTTCACGCTGCCATTCTTTCAACCCTTTCTTCATCCTTTCTAACTGTGCCCTTTCTTCTTCTGAAGTCTTGGAAATACCTAATCGTGTGTCTCGAGTCTTCAAGTGATTATTCTCTTGTGTTAATTCTTGCACGTCTCTTAGGTAGATTTCCTGGTTTGTCAACAAAATCTTCACCTTTTTCTGATAACCTTCTCGTTCAACCTGCTCTGCGAGGAGTTCACTTTCAAGTTTAGTCACCTTGTCCTATAGCTTCCCTTTCTCTTTCTCAAACTCCTGCTTGTAGATTTCCAGCTCAGTAAGCAGGATGCCAGGCTGTGGGTTTTCTGATGCTCGCTCAAAGACTGGTACGTCTATGCTATCAACTCACTGCCTCCTCCAACTGGCGTACTCAAGTACAACACCAGCAAATAGTGCTACCTTCATTCGGAATGTCTGCTTCCACTCTCTAGCCAACTCTGTAACTCGTCTTGTGGAATTAACTTCTATGTAGGAGAATTCTTCCTCTCATAACCCATGGGTAACGGGAATGAACTGTCATGAACTGTACTGGCGCTGTAATAGCAAATGGGCATAACTGGTAGCTCCCCATAGGCCTATGAGAGGTACCCACTCTAACTTTCTGCACTTGTACAAGATGGGCACTGGGTACATCAGCATCAGTGAGATTTTTGAAGAAGATTTCCCACTGTTCTTGCTTTCCATTTCCCGGCCACTACTTTCTAGTGATCTCTTTGATCGGAACCAGATCTCTGGATGTGAGATGTCTGCTTATCTTCTCGTTATGCCAAAAGTGACTTCACAGCCGCAGGTAGAGAAGTTGTGAGCACCTAATGAAGCGTCCCCTTCCTTGGTTTCGACAAAAATTCAGGGACCTAAAGATTTCTGCTAAGATAGCCGAGACTGGATTCACATTTTTCTGGGCTAGCAGGTCCACCAAGGTTATCTCAATATGCCCCAGAACTTTAGGAAATACTACTAAACCACAAATAGCCAAGGCGAGCAAGTCGAGGACTCTTCCGTGCTTTACATCTTTCATAATTTGAGTGTAAATGAATTCCCATGTGAAGCAAGGGCTTTTGTTCTTCTCGGCTATGTGGGTATCTATTTCTTCAACATCTACACCAGCAAGCTTGGCAAGTTTCTTTCGATATCCCGAGTTTTTCTCCTTCCAGTATATCTTATCAGGCTTCTCCAGATCCAGACGCAACAAGACCATGTACCCTTTGATGGTGGGAGTCATATCCCCTTGACTGAAGACAAAACAACGATAAGCTAGATCCCATAAGTTGACAACTGCCAGCAACATTGATTCGTCTATTTCCACCCCGAGCAAAAGAGCTATATCCCCATTCTTTGGGCGAACACAGCTCGATTTTGAGCTTCCAGAATTTCCCATACAATGGCTAATCCGGATAGATGATTATGTGGCAAACCCATGTACACTTGTCCTGGAAGATCAATGGTGGTCCCTTTCTGTACGCTATCTCCATGTTGGCGTTGAAGCTCCGTGGACTCACTTTGAACCTCTGTGTTCGAGCGGAGGACTCCAGAACTGGACAATTCGACCTGAATACTCATGATCTCTGACCGAACAATATTTCAGAATACCAACTAGATGCAATGTGATGTATGCTCTAAAAGAATCAAAAAAAGTGTTAGTATGTACAAATAATGAGATAAAACGCAAGGATAAAATTCGGAAAGTAAAGCAATAAAACAGAAAGCAAAACCTATGAATTCACAGGGTTTGATGTGGTGGGCTTACTAAAACATACATTCATGTGGGTTTGGATCTAGAAGGGTTCTCGAACTGACCTTATCCCCTCCTCCAAGGTGGACAAGATGTTTGATTCTAGCCCATCACAGGTGTGCGAATCGAACACGACTCGAGGGGATATATTTTTGTTATGCTCGTATGGAGGGTTACTCACGAAAGCATAAGTACCCTAGACCCCGAAAGACTTTCACTAGCCCATGCAGAGGGTTACTCACGAAGGCATATCTATTTTCTTCCATTTAAGTTTGATAAAGCCCGGGTAGAAGGCTTATATTATGATGCAAACAGTTTATAGCACCAAAAAAAATGCACACAAAAGAATGCAACGGATTACTAAGGAAAATAACTCGTGATCAAGTAAAAGTTGTGCCCTCTCAAAGATTCCCCAGCGGAGTTGCCAAGCTGTAACAACGGAGTCACCATCGGTCCCTTTTATTGTATTAGGCGGACCAGAAACCTAAAAAACCAACCAGATATAGGGTTCGAGGGCAAGGTTACGTGTGGGGAAGGATTAGCACCCCGATCACGCCCAGAGACCGGCGCTTACTTGATCACTAATATTTTCCTTATAACCTGGATGCGTGCATGCTGGGATTAACACAAAAATCCCAAGGTTCTAAAATTGGCTCGAACTCTCTCACGACTGAGAAAATCCGAATCAATTTAGATGCAAAGGGATTTAAGTATTAATACTTAAAATTCAATAATGCACTTTCACATAGGAGTCTCGATCGTTCCCACAACGGCTAGGGGAAGACCGAATTAACCCTAATTAAAAGTGCATCTCGTTTTCATGGTGCAAGAAAAACCTTTTTTGTATGGTATCTTATTTCCCTTTTTTATTTTTTTTATTTCAAGGACAATTACTGAGTGATTAAAGTGGCTAATCTTATAAGGCTCTACTAATTGAATTTCAATTAAAGATACGTTTAGTGACCTAAAGAAATTACCAAATTAAATTACAAACACATTATGTAAAAATGGAACCTATACTTAAGGGAATATATACTAAACATTATTAAAAATTAATGAATTAAAATAACTCTACATATTAATATATATTATTTAACCTAGGATTTATCTTAAGAAGTGAATAAATTCTAACTAGATTATTGAAGGCCAACTAAATCCTCTTCTTTACATTTTTAAATTTGTGATTAAAGGGACAAATTAAGCACATAAAGAACTTAATTGAAACGAAATTCAAACTGAAGAACGAAATTAAAATGAAAAAAAGACTAAAGTGTAAAGAATGCAAACATAGGGTTCGGAGTCGAAGACTGAAGAAAGAAGGGCGCGGGTCGAGCTTCTTCGTGGGTCGGATCCGAGTTTCTCTATCGGGTCAAGTATATAATTTAATAATTATAACAAATTTCATTTTTTGTTTCATTTCTCCCCACCGAAGGGATTTCCCCAGCCCTCAAATTCTCTGCATTGTTCATCTAGGGATGATGAACACCGTCGTATTCTCTAGATTTCGGTGGCGGTCCGCGGCGCTCCTCTACGTCATCCGCCGTGGACATCGGCCGACGGCGAGTTTCCAATGGCGGTCTGCTTCGGCTCTGACTTTTGAGTTCGATGATGGCCACGGCGCGGCGCTCCGACGACTGCTTCCACCACTTTAACTGGTAAAACCCACGCCCTTCTCTTCTTCTTTTGAATCGAAACCCAGAAAATGAATGCGAAAAGAATGATTATAGGTATAAATTACCTTTGAATTTGACTGGAAAATTGCTTCTGTTATTGCTTTTCTCAATTGTGTCTGTACAATCGGTGATTTAAGGCCCCTTTTATAGGCCGGTTACATGTATGAACAAAGGGAAAGAAATCATTTCCCCGATTACAAATAGAAACCCTAAAATCTCTAAGATTGTTGCCTGATTCAGTGTTGATCGGATTTGGTCCTATTTTGACCATATTCGGCTGATTCTTTCCTTCTTTGCTTCGATTCTGACTTCACTCTCGATTCTTTTCCATCTATGTTTGATTCTGATTCGATTTCTTCCTTTCCTTTTGTTTTAATTCGAAATGTAACCCTCATTTTTTGCTTGCATGTCACGGGCAAGATGATGAACGGTGAAGATGATGACAAACGCATCTGCCAGCGTAGACCACAGAGTGATCGGGGATGATGAACAGTCGGTAGGAGCCCAAAGGTTGAGCGCGTGGGTTCCACCCGCGACCGGTGATCCCAGTGAAGTCCTCCTGCGCGATTTGAGTCGTCAGATCCCTCCTGGATCCAACGATGCTAGGGCGTGCGACGCCATATCTGAAAGGCTTAAGGGCTAGGGTTTTACCAAGGCCGTTGGATGGATTTTGATCTAATAGTAAGGAGAGTGTGGTGGCTTAACAAAGAAATGGCTTAGTTTTCTCGGGTTTATTGTATTTAGCCAAATTGGGCTTGTAAAATGGGTTTCCATGCCTTGTTTTTTAATGAATGGACCAAATTATTGGGTTTTGGTTTTATTATCTTTTGTTTATGGACTCTAACATATACAAAGGACCAACTATATATATTTTTTGGTTTTCATTTTTGGATTTGCTATTTTTTGGATATAATCAAACTGGATACCAATACTTAAATGGGTGAGGGCCGGATAAAATAGGTGACTACAATATTCAAAATAGTCCACAACATGCTTGAATTTATCCAAAACAGTCCACAAATCATGTGTATACAATATATATTCAAGACAGTCCAAAATGCACTCATTTATGAACAAAACAATTCAATCTATTAGAATCACTAAAACAATCCTTAAATTATGAGTACAAACAGCCATTGTTATTGCAAAACAGTCCTTACTTTTATTACAAAACAACCCTCTGATTTAGTGTACAAAATAATCCCTACTTTTTTCCAGCTTTCTAAACAGTCCCTTAGAAGCAATAAAACAGTCCCATATGATTACAAAACAATCTTTAAGCAACCTTAGAATTATAAAATAGTCTCTCCCCTATTTATTAACAATTCGAAATAGTTTCACAGCAATCCTATTATGATCAAATTAGTCCTCTGTTTTGAATCAAAATCTGTTTATACCTTTACTCTTCAAAATAGTCCAAATATTTCTTTAAATCCACAAATAGCCCTCACATGTTTACCAGTCCATTATGTATTCTAAATTAACAATTTAGTCCTCACTTCTTACTTAAAACAGCCCTCCACAAATCAATGTAAAATAGAACAGTCCATGAATGCTTTTATCAATCAATGTGACTACAAATCCATTTCAAACAAAATTTACATATTCATCAAGGCCCTAACCGAATGCTCATTCTAATTCAATTATTAAAGGACTCATTGTCAATCAAAACATCACTTTAGCTATATTGCAAGATTACTAGTGCAATACCATTTATTCATTGCATCATTCGAATGATCCCTAGTCTAAAATCCACGAGCTTCCACCATTACAATCATGATATCACTCAATGTATCTAAAATTTACATAACACAAATTTGATTCTCTAAAGTTTCTAGAATTCACAAGATTCATAGCAATCTACAACCAAATATAAACTTTGACTTAAATAGGGAAAAAAGGAAATGTAATTACCTTTCTCCTAAAGCTACCCGAACAAAGAATCAAACAATGGATTAGGATTAACCAAATTTTACAAGCTTTCTCTAATCGCTCTCTATACTTGAGGGGTTCGGATCTTTGGAGAGAAGAAGAAGAAGATGATAGCTATATTTTGGTTATCTTACATCAAATGCCGTGACCCCTACAATTGCCCCTCCCACATTTGACACATGTTCAAGACCTTAAGCTTTTTGATTTTTAGCATGCAAACCCATACTATTAATATCATTGGGTTTTAGCACATTTGATAATGGCCTTTTATTCTTCCTTTTCTTCCATATTAGTCATAGATCCTTACATTAATCTGGATTTATAAAAATGGACCATAGCATTTATAATTCGCTCAATTTAGTAACATTCTACTAGGTCAATCTTTGGGGCATTACACATGCAATCTTCCAAGTTCGTGATGTTTATTTTAATCCTTATTAAGATTGGCTACTCATTGTTCCTTTGTTTTAATTTGATCCTATTACTTAATTAGGAAATCAAGGCTTATAAGAATGATCTATTTAGCACTCTAATTAGTAATACTTCTAAGCCAAATTTTTGGATGTTACATGCGATCCCAGGTAACCAAAGGCCATCCTCGTTAATTTGTTTTCCCGGTCCACCAATATTGTCTCATGGTCCGAGTTATACCGTCAAGTATCAATTAAGGGAAAAGATAACATGTCATGGCATATTGGAGAAGAGCTTGGGCCACAGATTTGAGAAAACTTTCTCGGCCGCCAAAGGAGAGGAGAAGCTTGGTCTAATATGTAACACGAGAGTCAACTTTATCACATATAAATCCAAGGCAGTTAGTTTTGTTTTTACCAACCACTAAAGGTAAACCAAGATAAATGCTAGGATCAGATACTTCCCTAACACCAAGAATGTCTGTAATTTGTGAGCGGTGGTGAGCAGGGGTACGTGGGCTGTAGTAAAGGGTTGACTTGTCGAAGTTGACCTTTTTCCTAGAAGAAGAAGCAAAAATATGAAGGATTTCCTTTATGCGTGCTGCCTTAGTAGTGGAGTTCTTAAGGAAGATGATGTTGTCGTCGGCATAAGTGATTGACCTGAGGTCCATTTTGGCTGGCCCAAATACCTTTATGATGGCCTGCATGTTTTTCAGTAGTAAGAATGACCGAGAGACCCTGCATACATATGAGAAAAAAGAAAGGGAAAAGAGGTCACCATGACGCAACCCTCTATAAGGATAAAAGACAGGAGTTAAAGATCCATTAACACGAGCTGAAAAGGATACAGTTGTGATGCAAGACATGATCAGCTTAACCTAGTTTCTATGGAAACCCATCTTAAGCATGACATTCTGAAAGAAGGGCCATTCCACCCTATCGATAGCCTTTTCCATGTCTAGTTTCAATGCAACACCTTTATTGGGTCCATTCTTGGACGATTAAAGATGATATAAACGGTTTTATGCAATGGACAATCACCTTAGAGACGATCTTATAGATCATGGTACAAAGGCTTATCAGTCGCAGTTGCTTCATGTTTGATGAGGCATCAACTTTAGGTATGAGGGCATTAATCGTTTTTTTCACAAGGGACATGTTAATGTTCCCTGCAAAAAGACCATGGCAAATTTGAATGAAGTCATCTCTTCTTACATCCCAGTGCTTGCGAAAGAAATTACCAGGAGGCCATCGATGCCAGGGGCCTTTCTAGAGTTAATATCTTGAAAGGCATGAATAATTTCCTTAGTTGTAAGTGGTTTCAATAAATCATTGTTCATTTCAGAAGTGATAGAAGGAGCAATATTATTAAGAAGAGAGTGAACACAGGGATTAGAAGATGCAAACAAAGTGTGGAAGTAGTCTACCACGACGTTCATGACATCCTTCTTCCCTTCCTGCCAATGTCCTTAACTGTCATTGAGACCCTTGATAAAAATTTTCTTTTTCCTGCCTGTGGCTCTAGTGTGAAAATAAGAGGTATTGCAATCTCCTTGTGTTAGCTAGACAACTCGAGATCGTTGAGCCCATTATGTTTTATTTTTGTCAAGGAGGGTCTTCAACTCTTTCTTTGCAGTAACAAAGGAATCCATATCATGAGCAGAAAGATATCACTAGAGACAAGAAATGATGTATGTTTGGAGGTCTTCTATTTTGCGCATGGTGGTGTCTCGTCTATCATCCTGCCATTTTTTCAAAGCCCCCCACATCATCAAGTTTATCCACAGCCATACCATTGGTGAAGGACCAGGTAGATCGAATCCTGTCAATACACGCTTTCTCATCAGCCCAGAAATTGTCAAAGCAGAAGTAATCCCCTTGAGGTCGGTTCTTTTGATTGGTGACGAGCCAACAAGTATCAATGTAAAGATAGCAGCGATCTGATTTGCTAGTAAAAACTAAAGAGATGCGACAAGCTTGGTGGAGAAGAAGCCATCTTTGGTCAGCAACAAAGTGATCAATACGCTCCTGGATGATTGTACCTCTAGGGTTATTAGTGGAGGTCCAAGTGAACCATCCTTGAGACAGTTTGCAGTAAAAAGGCCATTATTATGGAGATAGTTACGAAAGTCATCAAGGAGGCAACGAGCTTTTCTTCTACCCCTTGTTTCTCTTGATCTTAGAGAATCTCATTAAAGTCCCCTCCAACCAGCCAAGGGAAGGGAGAAGCTACACGTAAACGATCAATAAGGTCCCAATTCTTGTGCTTTAAGGCTTGAGACCATGGATCCTAGAGAAATGGAAGTGCTTAGTGGTAGTACGAATTATGATATCAATGTGTAAGGATGGGCACGAGAGCAAATCAACATGTGTTTCATTATTCTAAAGAAGCATGAGGCCCGAACAGTCTCTTCAAAAATCAACAATAATACAATTATCCATAACTAAAGAAGCTTTAATGTTGTTACTATTGTTGGGAAAAACAAGGTTAAATTCGAAATAAATAAAATAAAATAAAATAAACAAAATACAGTAAATAACAAGAATTTAACAGATTCAAAATAACTAAAAATAGGATTGTTGAGGCCTTCTTGAAACGCAGTTTCCTTAAGACAGGTTCGACCACTCCTTGGTGCTTAAGTTCTTAAGTCATCAGTCTCCCAGGATACAATAGCGGATGATCTTTGACAGCAGCACTACTGAAGAGATCACGAACAATACTCGAGCCTTTGACTATCACCAGAAAACCAATGCAGTTTTAGAGAGAATGAAGCTTTTCGAATTGTCTTTTTAAAACTGAAGGGAGGCCATGTATTTATAGGGAAAATTAGGTTAAACATGGGATTCAAAAAATTCTGAAAATATCCTTTATCTGATTTATTTCGAATATTTGACGTGTATAACAAGCATTATCTTTTTAATATTCAAATTTAAGGG
Source organism: Hibiscus mutabilis (assembly GCA_019671005.1). NCBI lineage: Eukaryota > Viridiplantae > Streptophyta > Magnoliopsida > Malvales > Malvaceae > Hibiscus > Hibiscus mutabilis. Next base: position 52,074,754 of record CM033714.1, read on the forward strand.
AACCAAATACTATCCCTTTAAATTCGGGATATTCACAAATGATATGCTATCTTAAAGGAAAAAATTAATTTAAAGTGGTAAAATATCCGTAGGCCTTCGAAGGGCCCGATCGGTTCGGACATTTACGTCGCCCACGTCGTGCGGGTGTACCCCAACCCGAATGGGATTGGATTCGCACCCCCTGCGCGCGAGGAACAGTTTCTATTCAAGTCATTCAATGACCACAAATTGGGTAAGTGTATATAAACACTTCACATTCCATTTATCCCATCTATGTGTGATATAGGGGTTTCATTTCCTTTACTCAATTTATAGCTCCCGTACTTTGAGCATCAATTTCTCATTCAATACTTAACCATTTTGAGCATATAAGATAATGTTGTAAATGTCTCATGGAGTAGAATAAGACCCAAAAGAATCTTGATTCGAATCCCCACCTTTATCCATTTGAAATATGGCTCAAAGTAACCATTTTCCTTACGTTTTTCTAACAATCCCCCACATGAATGAAATTGATGCCTTTTATCAAAACATTTTGACTCGATGTGGTGATAGCTTCTACGATTGATAGTTGCATAGGATAGGTAAGTTTCCTCTTTTGAACCTTCCCTTGTGAAAGTATATTTACTTTACTGACAGTTTAGTAGACGTGACGTCCTTGAACTATTCAGCCTTTTGTATAAACGATGACATACTCCACACAACTACCTCTTTGACACGAGTTTTTGTTCTCATGGTTATATGTCCACATGGCCGTGGACATCGCCTGGTTCTGCAAGAGTTTGAGAGAACTATGCCCCAATAGTCTCCTTGAAGCGGCCCCACTTCACTCTCACATAGGTGACTTATGTTGCTTGGCTCACCAAAGTACACAATGGTCATTAAAAGTTTTTTCTTAGCCTATTCCATTTTAGTCACTATTTTTATCATAGGAACAGACTTGGGGATAAGAACCCCCATAGTGACCGCACATGTCTATAAAATTAGGTTGTCCCTTTGAACCTAGATCTTGGGATCTCCAGTCAACTAGGTAGCGTTTTCCTTCACATAGTGCCATTATTTTCCATGGTCTTCAATCCTATTCCTTTAGATGTTTTGTCAACTTGATCTTGATTTAACCCTTTGGTTAGCGGATCCACAATGTTATCCTTTGATTTTACATAATCACCAAAGATAAACTCCAATTAGAATCAATTGTCTAATGGTATTATGTCAGCGACGCGTATATCTCGACTTACCATTTTACATACAATTCTGTGCCCTAGCAATCGTTGCTTGGTTATCGTAGTATATGCATACTGTGGGCATAGGTCTTGGCCATTCAGGAATATCCTCAAGAAATTGCCTAAGCCATTCAGCTTCTTCTCCAGATTTATCCAGAGCGACAAACTCAGATTCCATCAGGGATCTGGTTATGATCGTTTGTCTTGAGGACTTCCACGACACGACTCCTCCTCCCAAAGTGAAGACATATCCACTTGTGCCCTTGGTATCTTGAATATCAGATATCCAACTGGCATCGAAGTATCCTTCCAACATAGTAGGATCTCTAGAATAATACAATTCGTAGTCTCGAGTATATCTAAGATATCTCAGTATCCTCATAATTTCTTTCTAGTGGATTTCACTTGGATTGCTTGTAAATCTGCTTAAACTGCTCACAGTAAAAGCAATATCCAATCTAGTACAGCTCATGAGGTACATAAGACTGCCTATGACCCTTGCATATTCCACTTGGTCACTATTTTGGCCTTTGTTTTTGGATAAATGTTGGCATGTGCCTATTGGAGTTTTGGCCATACCAAAATCATCCTTGCCAAACTTCTCAAGGATTTTGTCCACATAGTGTGACTGAGTCAATATGAGACCTTTAAGTGACCGTTTGATTTGGATCCCTAGAATCGTATCAGCCAGTCCCATATCCTTCATGTCAAATCTCGAGTTTAACATGTTTTTGGTATTTTTTACCATCTTATTGTTCCTTCCAACAATGAGTATGTCATCAATATATAAACATAGGATGACATATCCAATGTCTATAGTTTTGACATATACACATTTGTCACACTCGTTTATTCTGAAGCCGTTTGTCATCATGACACTATCAAACTTCTCATGCCACTGTTTTGGTGCCTGTTTAAGTCCATACAAAGACTTCACCAGTCTACATACTTTCCTTTCTTGACCTGAAACTACATGACTTTCAGGTTATTCCATGTATATTTCTTCATCAAGATCTCTATTAAGAAAAGCTATCTTAACGTCCATTTGATGTACTTCTAAATTTTGCAAGGCGGCAATTGCAAGTATCATCCTTATGGAAGTTATCCTTGATACAAGAGAGTATGTATCAAAATAGCCAAGGTCTTCCTTTTGTCGGTAACCTTTTATTACTATTCTGGCCTTGTATTTATCAATTGTTCCATCTGCTTTCATTTTCCGTTTGAAAATCCATTTAGAACTTAGTGCCTTAATTCTCGGAGGAAGATCCACTAGTTCTCACATATGGTTTTGTATGATGGAATCAATTTCACTCTTAATGGCATCCTTCCATAAGGTGCCTTTAGATGAACGTATAGCATTATTATACGTTTGAGATTTAGCCTCTAGCATATAGGTTAGAAAATCTGATCCAAACAATTTTCCTACCCTTGCTCGTTTACTTTTTCATGGCTCTATTTCAAGCTCGCTCCCTTGTTGATTTTCTATGTTATCTTCATCGATAGTCTCTAAATTTCATTTCGTTGAACTTCAATCAATTTCTCTATCTTTACAAGGGAATATATTTTCAAAGAAAAATGCATTCTTTGATTCCATTATCGTGTTCTTATGAATCTCAGGATTCTTTGATTCATACATAAGAAACCGATATGCATTGTTATGTTATCCATAGCCAATGAAAATACAATCCACAATTTTTGGACCTATTTTCATTTATTTTGGTAATGGGGCCATTACCTTGGCAAGACACCCCCATATTTCAAGTATTGGTAAGAAGGTTTCTGACCTTTCCATAACTCATATGGTTTCTTATCCTTTTTCTTTCGGAGAACCTTATTTAAAAGGTAATTAGCTGAAAGGCCAACTCCCCCACATGTTCTGTGATAACCCATAACTTCCTAGCAAGGCATTCATCATTTTTTTAGAGTCTAATTTTTTCGTTCGGCCACTCCATTGGATTGGGGAGAGTAAGGTGGTGTTACTTCGTGAATAATACCATATTGTGAATAGTATTCACCAAATGGTTCAACGTATTCACCACCACGATCACTCCTTACCATCTTAATCTTTTTATTAAGTTGGTTTTGACTTATTGCTTATAGAGTATAAATTTCTCTATAGCTTCATCTTTGCTCTTAAGCAAATATACATAGCAGTATTTCGTACTATCATCAATGAAGGTAATAAAATATTTATTCCCTCCTCTAGTTTGGACAAACTTTAAGTCACAAACATCACTATGTATTAGATCAAGGGGTTTTGTACATCTTTCAATGGTTTGAAACGAAGACCTTGTTAATTTTCCTTCAATGCATGTTTCACATTTATTATTATAATCAATATAAAATGAAAGGATGTGTTCCAAGTTAATTAACATGCCCGAGTTTACCATGCCATAAATTTAAAGGCTCAATCATATAAACAGAAGAAGAAACAACATTCTTATTCATGTTCGTTGATTTTACAGAGATATCATTGAGTTTCCACATTTCATTCAATACATAACCTCTGCCTACAAACATCTCCCCTTAGACAGAATTAGTCTTTGAGACTCAAAAACCAATCTAAAGCCATGGGCAGTTAAAAGTGTTCCAAATACAAGGTTTTTCCATGTCTGGTACATACAACACATTCTGCATCTTGAGTTCCTTACCGGAGGTCATCTTCAAGACTACACTTCCCTTCCTCTTGATCTTGGAAGTCGCAACATTACCCATATAGAGCTTCTCCCTATCGTCGCTAGGTATCAGCTCGGTAAAAGATTTTTTGTCAGAACAAATATGACATATGGCTCTAGTATCTAGCCACTATTCCCTTAGGTTGGAGTCAACCAGGTTGACTTCAGAGATCACAACACACAAATCTACATCATCCACAGCATTTGCCTCATTGGCTTTGGCTTTCCTTGGATTTATGCACTCAGGGGATCTATGCCCCACCTTCCCACAATTGAAGCAAGCTCCCTTCAATTTCTCTTTCTTGGAAATTCCGCCTTTAGGCCCCAACCTTGACCTCTCTTGGTGATGTTGGGGTTGCTTTCCCTTCTTGACTTCGACAATATTTGTCTTAGTCTCCTTGAAGGTTTCTCTATTGAGCTTTCTGCATTACCTCTGTTGTCTTCTTCAATACGAAGTCTGACAATCAGTTCCTCCACTGACATCTCCTTTCTTTTGTGCTTTAGGTAATTTTTTAAGTCATTCCATCTGGGAGGCAGTTTTTTTGTGTTGGCAGCTACTTGAAAGGACTTGCTTATCACCATTCCCTTCAACAAGAATTCCGTGAATAATCAGTTGGAGTTCCTCTACTTGACTCATTATTGGTTTTGAATAAACCATAGTAAAATTCAAGAATTTTGCGACTAAAAATTTCTTAGCTCCAACATCTTCTGCTTTGTACTTTTTGTCTAATGCAGCCCATAGTTCTAATGTTGTTTCGTACACATCATATACCAGATACAACGAGTCTTGTAGTCCGCTGATAATGTAATTCCAACACATGTAGTCGCCATTTTCCCAATTCTCGGTGATGCTGAAGGCGGTGAGTTCATCCATCTCTCATTCTCTGTCTCCTACCGTGACAATTGGAGGATCTTCCTTCAGATACTTTGCCAAGTTTAGCATGGTCAGATAGAAAAACATCTTCTGTTGCCATTTCTTGAAATTTTGCCCTCAGAATTTCGACGGCTTCTTATTGTGGATCATTGCCGTTGCTGTTTTGTTTATATTCATGGGTTGATTTGTCTTTTCCGACGTATGTCCCTGTCCCGCAATCTATGCGGACGATTTGGGTGATTTGATAAGATCTCCCTTAGTAATTATTGTTTCTGTTCACAAAGAAACAAAAAACCCAAAATCAATAATAATTCCAATAAACCAAAAATTATCATTTATTTCCGATTTTGATTTTTCACAAAATTCGTAACCTCAGTTACTTTCAACGACAATTTCTATAAAACAGATTTGTCCCGTTTATTTTTGAGATCTAAGCAAACCCGTTAAAACAACAGGATAATTCCTGAAATAAATTTGTTTGCTTTCTTACAACCGTACTTATTTTGAATCGCGTTGGATTTAATCTGTCTTAAAATTGTTGGGCAAAACAAGGTTAAATTTGAAATAAATAAATAAATAGAATACAATAAATAACAAGAATTTAACAAATTCGAAATAACCGAAAATAAGATTGTTGAGGCCTGCTTGAAACACTAGGTGCTTGAGTTCTTAAGTCGTCAGTCTCCCAACAAAATGATCTTTGACAGCACTACGCCTTTGACTATCACCAAAAAACCATTGTAAACCAATGTAGTTTTAGAGAGAAGAAAGCTTCTCGAATTGTCTTTTTAAAATTGAACGGAGGCCTCACGAAGGGCTCGACCAGTTTGGATATTCGTGCTGCCCACATCGTGCGGGTGCGCCCCAACCCAAATGGGATTAGATTCGCACCCCTTGCGCTCGAGGCACAATTTCCATTCAAGTCATTCAATGACCACAAATTGAGTAAGTGTATATAAACATTTCCCATTCCATTTATCCCATCTATGCGGGATATAAGGGTTTCATTTCCTTTACTCAATTCACAACTCCCTTGGCAGCTTCAGAAGAAGTAGCAGTAGCTGTAGCTTTAGAAGTGGCAGTAGGGGCCAGACTTGGGCCTTGTGCAGCTGAGGGAGCGGTGGTGTGAGCTGTTGGGTTCAGTTCCTCAAGGTCATCATTAGCAAAGTACTCAATGCCATGTTTCTTCCTGGGGCATTAGGGGGCTTCTGAACTTTCACTCTTAGCCATTCTCCATATTGAAATTTCATGGGGTTAGCATCAGAAGGTCGGGCAGAACAGGCAGGGTATTCATGGCCGAACAAGTCCACAATAGTAACAGAAGGTAGGCAAGCGCTCATACTTCAAGGGGCAGGGGATGGCTTCTTTCCAACTCCATTCCTTAAGAGAACACATCGTCGAAGGGCTTGTGAATGTCCAGCTCTACACGAATGTGAAGAAACTCCCCCATGTTGCCATTCTCAATGTGGTGGTCCACTCCGATGGCTTTCCCAATGTAGCCCCCAAGACGGATCCTCATTTCACGGTTCATAGCTTTAAGGGGAAGTTGATGGACACGAGCCCATATAACCATGTGAGAGAAAATATAATCATCAAGGCGCAGATTGGAGTTGTAGAGATTCAATGAAAAAAGATCATCATGTAGGGTCCAAGGTCGACGCTGGAGAATCATATCTTTGGCTTCCACAGAATTTGCCTTAATAACAAAGAAGTTTGGTTTGAGCTCCACAATTTCAGAATCATTCTTGTGTTTCCAGACAGATCGGAAGATACGTGAGAGAGACTCTCCATCAGCGTGCTTTTGAGATATGACGCTACCCATGAGCCAATTGTGAGAGCCTTCTTCGTCATCGGAAAAGCCTGGTTCCGTAACAACAAATCCGGCTTCCTCTTTAGTGAAACTTAGGTTTTCCATAGAGTGCAGAATATCATTTGCCATTGAAAATGAGAGAGTATATGATGGTAGGTAGCCTCCAAGGCTAAGAATTATATAGCTATCAAAGACCCAGAGATATCGGTGGTGAGAACAGAGCGTCGATCGTGGTGGAGGGGTGGTAGTAGTCGTGGGGTTGGTGAAAGGAGTCCAGAGCCATTCAAACACTTTGGTTCATCTCAATTTACGTAAGATGAAGACAAAAATGGAGTAGGGCCATGCAAAAGGAGATAAAATATTAAAATAGAAAAAAAATAAAAAGCTTACCCAGATTATAGGCCTTCGGAAATTGGGAACCCAATTATTGGTCTAAGGTGATAGAGGGGGCCACATGCATGTAATCCATAAAGATGGGCAGGCCAATCATAACGGGCCCTACAAAAGCCCTGCAGACACGTTAGAAATTTCAAAGAAAATAAGGTTAGAAAAGTTACCTTCTTGATCCTTTTCGGATATTCTAAGGAGGCTCAATCGCTATAATTAAATCGGTCCAAAGAATCATGATAACGGTTAGGCCACATGGAGAAAAGGAGTCCAAGGTTGTAAGTATCATATGGGGCCAGCCTTGAGGTAAGGGCCTGTTAATTCCAAGAGAATTGGAGAGCCTTGTATTGGAGGTGAGCCCATGGAAATTCCTGTGTCCCCATGCAAAGTCACGTGCTCCATGCATGGAGGAGATAACATCAGCTTCGGGATTTGAAAGTCTGTGACCTTTGAGAGTCCCGCTTGTGGTTTCCAACAGGATTCTAAAGTTCTTGGGACGTAGTTGAGAATGATACGTAGCAGAGGCCAGGCCCACACGTTCAAACGTTCACGTGCCGCTATCAGATGTTGCCGGACATTGCATTTGCACAAACGAAAACAAGCAACAGGTTTAGCAACAGTGGTTAACAGGGAATATGGTCTTACCTGTCGCCGGTGTTCCTTTGGCCTCAGATGGAGAGTTTGGTTCCTGTAATCAACAAGGAAAATAAGGCCCATAATATGATAACTAATGAAAAATTGAATTTGAAAGATAGTCTAAAACCGGAGAGTTTGGTTTGACAAAGCTTGCCGGAGAGTCCTCCGATCAAGAAAGGGGGGCTCATAATACAACCAGAAAACTGCACCGTCCAGGATCGGTGAGTATGTGGCATAGACCAGCGAAAAACCCTAAACCAGGGAAGTTGCACCGTTTAGGATCGGTGTCCACCGCAGTCGAGACTGATAATATACTCAAGGACCAGAAAAACATCACCGTCCAGGATCAGTGATCGTGCTAAAACCCCCAGGTAGAGATAAAACCACAGGAGAAAAAAGTAAGCAGGGGTCGTGTACCTTGCGCCGAAACCGACCGGCAACCAAATGATTCTCCCTTCGCGGCAGCGGCGAAGGGAAAACTGGGAGAGAAATCACGAGAATGAATCACAAGCGTTGGAATGAAGGAGATGAAAAACAGGAGAGCGACGAAAGACCAGGAGGATAGCCGATTGCCTTGCACCAGAGCAGTTCGACATTTTTCCGTGGCTGTAGGTAAATTAAATAAAAAGGGGAAGGTTTTAAGAGGCCGAATGGAGCAGCATTCCATTTGTGTGGATTGATAGGTAGTAAATAAAAAATATATATACATGTCGTCATTAAAATTAAGTCTATTTTGAATTGAAAATCCATCTATGGGTTATTTTGTATTATTAATAATATTATATTTTAAGAAAAGACACATGAAATTAAAATAAAAAGGCTTTCGCGCCTAATTATGAACTTGAGAAAAAAAACTTCTATCCTTAATTATAAATAAGCGCCTAATTGTTTGAGTTATTCCTATTTATTTAGTTCATTGTAACATCTTAAACCGGGCTTGGAAGAAGACCGAGACTAGGGTGTTAAAGAAGAACTAAACATTTCAACTTAAAGGTTCAAACATGTATTTCGAACAAAATAGGATCCTATCTTGGAAGACAAGCAAGCATTCGATGTTTACCACTCATCAAATAGATCCAACGGTCATGCTTACACTTCTATATAATTCCTATCAAAATAAAATCTAGATGACAAGTAGTCTAAAAGCATTATTCTTAACCATGAGATGAACAATTTCTTAAATTATAAATTCATACCTCAACTTACTTATGCAATTCATTTATACACATGACTCTAAACTTCTTTCTAAATTATCGAATTCTTTTCAACATACTTGTAACTTGAAATTTCGTATGAGCATGTCTATTATTCGAACTATCTAACTACATGCATCATAACAACAACCATTGATCATGCTTCGCGGAGACTACAACAATCCCTAGTAGTAACATAGACTAGGTCATTACAAGTTCGTTTAGTTAATCTCATTATCGTGACAACTAATCTATCTCAACCATGTTTATACTATTCTTTAACATGCATGCTCACCATACCAAAACTTAATCTATGGCAAACCTAGTATCCAATCCATATTACTACTTGCATCCAACAAAAACTTCAAAAGATACCTTACAAACATAACATAATTAGGCATTACAAACCAAAGCATTAGCAACATAGGAATATATACACTAAAGTGTCACCATCCTAGGAGTTCTTACTTAATTACAAGACATACTCTTTAGCAAGCTATGACTCAAACAAGCTCCTTGCAAAGATGAATTCCCAAGAACTATCCTGAAATGTTGTGAAAGAAGTTTATTAAGCTTAAGCATAGTGAGTGACTTTAAAGCATATAACATGAGTTTCGTAACTTAATGGTTCTTTCACTACTAACATCATTTTCACAAATACACAAGCTAGTAGTATCAAGGCTAGATAACTATTTGAATGGTTGCTAGTCATAATCATTATTCATATAACATTCAACAATATTTCATAATAGTCATTGGGTTCCATAATTACAACCAATTTGAGGTATCTAACCATTACATAGCATGTAAACAACATTTCAAAGTTCATAAGATAGTTTCCATTTAGGCCAATTACTCATTATTTTACTATCAAGGTATCACATTTTCCAAATCGCAACACTTCTTTCATTTATATATATACCTTAGACATAGCCTTGAGAATCGATAAACCAGTCTAGATACATGAGTCCCCAACCAACTGTTACCCATAAAAAATAAGGTACTCACAGTACCAGTCAATCCCTCATACTGGCACCAAGTGACCATATACACATCCCTCCTACTGTTGCCCATTAGGGACCACTGTCCCGGACCGTAGTCCAACCTCAACTCTGAGCTCCATGGACTCTATAGCATGCCAACTATATCTACTATTGACTCGAGACCATGGCTTCCATTAATCATCATTTATTTCAATGAATATACATGCACATAGCTCTATTCAACTGCACATCATTGTGCCATTACCCCTTTCTTTCAATAGGGTTAAATCTTGAACATTTAGAGACTAAGTCTCAACCGTTACATTCGAAGGCCCATGGCCAATGCATTTTAGCTCATCATTTATAAATTCTTTGTATCGAATCATTAACCTTTCATATAAAATAAATGTACATGCTCATTTCCATATAATTCAATCACATTTGGCTTTGTAATTTATCATGTAATATAGCATTATCAATTTGACTCATTAAGCATCCACAACATGGCGTCCCATTCGAAACTTAAACATGCTTTCGATCCATGGTATAAAACAAGTATTTCTCAAGGAAATACTTACCTTGACTCGAAGCTTGTATTAACATAGCATGAGCATAACATTCATTTAAAGCTTTAGAACATATCAATTGAAACAATGCTCGAAAAGGATGCAATTCCCTTTTCGAGGCTTTAAACTTTACTCACAGATAGATTCTAGCTATTGGCAATCCCGGATCACGACCCCTTTTTTCTATCAGCTTGTTGATTTACACTAGTTCCCCTTTGTTTCTTCAATATATTCTCGGTCTATCATATAACGATATATGCATATCATTAGGCATATTGAATAATTACTTAATTCACATTTCATATCAAGTTCCATGGTTATTAGCCAATTGTCTTAATCTGACATCCCCTTAACATACACCTAGACAATTATAACAATGTAGGATATCAAGCCAGCTCCTTATATACGAAACACCAATTTATATCGTATTACTCTTGTAAGTTTATTATACATTTAATTATATCAAAAACATGGTAGCTCTAATTAACTTAGATCCTTTGGACTAAACCAGTCCCAAACTCTCAATTACTTCCACTTAAACAGTCCAATACATATACTTTATACACAATATCACTTACTAGATCAGTTCTTTATTAATAAGCTAATTGCCTACATAAAAAACCTTGAAATTATATTCATAAAAGCAGAACAATCCAGAAACCTTGCAAATGTACTTTCAAGATCGACACAATTTTTATACTCTTTCGATACATAAATTAAATGGCATTTCCAATTCATACATTTGTGTTTTGATCAATATAACATCCAATTTAAGTATCGCAATTTCAAGACTAACAAATTTATCTATACATTCATAATTAATTCATTTTAATCAAATTTGCATACAGTAAACTACAACAATAGTAGGTTCATCCTTTTGGAACCAGTATAGTCCCTTTTCCTTCCACTACCAATTGTTCAATTAGAACACATTCACTAAGGGATCAATTCGAACAAGAATTACTCCCTAACAACATCGATGCTATGGTGAAATAAAAAGCATTCTACCATTTCAACCAAGTCACTAATTTAGCTAATTCGAAAAGGCCAAAGGTTTGATATTCATCTATAAACATATCATTATTTTCCTCAATTCAATAATCATGTTACAAGATTTTGAAATCAAAGAATCACACATATATTCACCTATCTAATTTTCATTATAGATTCATCTAATCAACAATTCATTCAACTATGAAAATGAAGAACATTACCTTCCTTAAGTTGAGAATGGTAACTCGATTCAAAAATGTACTCTCCGATGGATTATCTTCTCAAACAACAATATCTCTCACTCAAATTTTCTCTGTAATTCTTTCGTTCTCTCACAACAAGGAAGAAGATGACCCCTTTGTTTTTCCTTAGCCGAGATAAGCATGGGAGGACATTGTGTACATACCCCTAGACTTTTAGTTTCTTTAGCATGCAAGATTATACTTTTTCCATATAAAATTTGACTCCTTTTAAAAGTGGTCACCTAATAATCATTTCCTTCATTTAGATCCCAACAATTTCTATTACACCATTTAAAGACCCCTTTTTATGGTTTAGGTTTAAAAAGAAGTAATTCATAATCCTAAGCAATTTTATAGGGTATTACAATTCCCTCTCCCTTAAAGAAATTCATCCTCGAATTTACCTGAAGCAAAGAATTGTGGGTATTGTTTTCACATTATTGCTTCTGGTTCCCACGTAGCCTCTTCGATTTTGTGATTCTTCCATAGCACTTTAACAAGAGGCACCATCTTATTACGGAGTCTTTTGACCTCACTATCCATAATTTGGACCAGTTCTTCATCATATGATAAATCAGGATTGAGTTCAACTTTATCAGGTTCTAGAATATGTGATGGATCTGAACGATATCTTCTTAACATTGATACATGGAAGACATTATGAATTCTATTAAATTCTTTGGGAAGAGGTAGTTTATAAGCAACTGGACCAACTCTTTCTACAATCTCAAACGGTCCGATAAAACAGGGATTTAATTTTCCCTTATTTCCAAATTTGAGTATTTTCTTCCATGGTGATACCTTCAGAAACACTCGATCTCCCACTTCGCGTTGAATATCTCTTCTCTTGATATCGGCATAAGCTTTCTGCATGTTAAAAGCCTCTTTTAATCTACTATGTATCATCTGAATTTGACTTTCAATTTCCCGAAGCATTTCAGGCCCTAAGACCTTGTTTTCTCTTAACTCCGACCAGCATAAGGGAGTCCTACACCTCCTCCCATATAAGGCTTCGAGTGGTGCCATTTTAATAGATGTTTGGTAACTATTATTGTAGGCAAATTCAGCCAGTGGTAGGGACTTTTCCCAATTCTTCCCAAAGTTAATCACACAAGCTCTAAGCATGTCTTCAAGGATTTGTATCACTCTTTTAAATTGTCCATCAGATTGCGAATGGAAAGCAGTATTGAGATTCAATTTGGTTCCTGAAGCTTTTTGGAATGCTTTCCAAAATCTGGATATATTCCAAGAATCTCGGTCAGAAAATATGGATGTAGGAATTCCATGCAATCTAATCACTTCTTTGATATACAATTCGGCCAACTGTTCTAAATTCATGTTCATACGAACAAGTAGGAAATGTGCCAATTTGGAGAATCTATCAACAACTACCCAAAGAACGTCGTTCTTTCTTGGTGAAAAGGGCAATCCCGATACAAAATTCATAGTTATTTGTTCCCACTTGTACTGTGGCAATTCGATAGGCTGAAGAAGTCCTGAAGGCACTTGATGTTCTGCTTTCACTTTTTACAAGTTAGGCATTTAGATACAAATTCTGTGATGTCTGATTTCATTCCCGACCACCACTAAACTTCTTTTAAATCCTTATACATTTTAACCGATCCTGAATGTACAAAAAAAGGAGTACTATGTGCTTCTTGTAACATCTCTTTCCTTAAAGTCTGATCATTTGGTACACAAACTCTATTCCTAAAATAAAGTAAGCCATTCGGCTTTAATGAGAATTCAGAGCTCGATTCAGATTCAATTATTTTATTATCTTCTGAAGTTCAGGACCGGTCTGCTGAAGTGTTTTAATTCTTGAATCTAATTCAAAATGAATTTGGAGCTCTGCTAAATGCTTCTATTATTTCAGAAGTTTAAAATAGGCATTGAAAGTTCTTTGAGCTACAATCCAAAGAGATATTATTATTAGGTGGATTTAAGCTCTAACTTTTGAACAAGGTAAAAAATCAAGCATGAGTCGTGTGAGATCTTACCAATGGAACATTTGCGATTGAGTGCATCAGCCACTACATTCCCCTTGCCCGGGTGGTAGTCGATGATCAAGTCATAATCTTTGAGAAACTCTACATATCTTCATTGCATGAGGTTTAACCCCTTCTGAGTTAAAATGTACTTCAAGTTTTTATGATCAGTGAATAGATGTCACTTTTCTCCATATAAGTAGTGTCTCCAAATTTTTAAAGCAAACACGACTGCAACCAGTTCCAAGTCATGCATCGAGTAATTCAACTCGTGTAGTTTTAATTGTCGGGAAGCATAAGCTATCACTTTATCATCTTGTATTAACACGCACCCTAACCTGAGATATGAAGCATCACTGAAGACTGAAAAATTCTTTCTCGACTCAGGTTGAGTTAAGACGAGAGCTCAAGTGAGAACTTACTTCAATTGATCAAAGCTTCTTTGTTGGTTCCCTGACCATTCGAATGGTGTCTCCTTCTGAAGGAGTCGAGTCAAAGGAGCAGCCAAAGTCGAGAACCCTTTTACAAATCTTCTATAATATCCAGCTAAACTGAGGAAACTCCTAACTTCTCCAACATTCTTCAATGGCTTCCAATCAATAATAGATTGAATTTTCTTTGGGTCAACTTTTATACCTTCTGCAGATATCACATGTCCGAGGAAAGACACTTTTGAGAACCAAAATTCATATTTGTTGAATTTAGTATACAATTGCTTATCCTGAAGAGTTTGCAACACAATTCTCAAATGATTCAAATGCTCTTCTTTACTCTTTGAATAAACAAGAATATCATCTATAAAGACTACAACAAACTTGTCTAAGAAAGGTTTGAAAACCCGGTTCATGAGGTCCATGAAGGCTGCGGGGGCGTTGATTAAGCCGAAAGACGTCACTAAAAATTCATAGTGACCATACCAAGTTCGGAAAGCAGTTTTAGGAACATCAATCTCCTTGACTTTCATTTGATAATATCCAGATCGATGATCGATCTTAGAAAATATTATGACACCCTTCAATGGATCAAACAAGTCTTCTATTCTTGGTAAAGGATATTTGTTCTTGATAGTGAGCTGATTTAACTGCCGGTAATCAATACGGAGTCTCATCGATCCATCCTTATTCTTCACAAATAAAACCGAGGCTCCCCACAGAGAAGAACTAGGCCTAATAAAGCCTTTGTCTTGAAGTTCTTGCAATTGACTATTGAGTTCTTTGAGTTCGATCGGGTCCATACGATATGGTGTGATGGAGACTGGTGTTGACCCCGGTTGAACTTCAATTCTGAATTCCACTTCTCTTGTCAGAGGTAATCCCGATAATTCCTTGGGAAACATATCAGGAAATTAGGATACAATTAAAATGGATTCAAGAAACAATTTGGATTCATTTAAATGCGATATAGGGGCAAACATTGCCATATATTCGAATGGTTCTCTACTTAGCAAAGCTACCAAATTTTTTCCTAACCCCAAAAGGTACAGTCTTTTCTTAGCATAATCTACCCAAGCTTTATGTTTACCTAGCCAATCTAAATCCTAAATGAGATCAAAATCAGAGAAGGGTAGGGCTAAAAGATCAACAGGAAATGGTATACCATTACAAACAAAGGGCAGTTTTTACATAATTGATTTACTATCACTCTATCACCTAGAGGATTTGTAGCTATCAAATCACTATTTATGGGTTCTAACTTTAGGTTAAGCTTTTCAATCATAAAAGAACTTATAAAGGAATGGGTTGAACCCGAATAAAAAAAAGCATATACATGATGTGTATCCAAAAAGATTGTACCTGCAATTACATCAGGTGATCCTTCATCTTCACTCCCTCGAATTTAATAGACTTTAGCAAGTGCCCGAGACTCCTGATAAGTAACATTTGACCCTTGGCCTTTATTCTTTCCATAGTTTCCAGAATGAACTTGTTTTGGCCCTTTTCCCCTTGGTGATGGATTTTGGTTCGAACCTCTGGACACATAGGATGGTAATTTGTTCGGGTTTTGGGGATAGTCTTTGATGAAATGAGTAGTCTCCCCACAGAAATAACAAGCATTAGATTGCTTTCTACAATGACCCGAATGATGTTTCTAACAAACGTTGCAAGCCGAGACTTGAAATTCTCTTCCAGTATTTGCAGTGCTATTAACAGATACTGATGGTGTAGAATTTTTTCCCAATGAATGGGGTTTGGGTATGAAATTTCCCTTTGAGGAGTTACTGAAGTTGGAAGGATTTCCTGCATGGTGCTTCTGTTTCTTATTGTGCTAATATGGCTTATAATCATCATGGTGTCTCTTATCATTTCTTGACTGGTTCCTTATCTCATTCCCTGAAGTCTTCATTTTAGCTTCTGTAGCTATCACCCAATTAACCAAGACCTGGAAATCAGTAATCCCGAGAGTAGTAAACATCAGACTTAACTCATCGTTGAGCCCATCGATAAATATTTGGCACTTGTTTTTCTTCTTCTTAATAAATTCAAACCCATATTTGCAAAACTTGCAGAACTCACTAACGTATTGTTTAACTGGTTTGCCTCCTTGCTTCAGATACAAGAATCGCTTCTTTCGTTCAGCAATATATTGCTCTCTAATGTACTTCTTTCAAAATTCTTTGAGAAAGAATTCCTATGTGATATCTTCTGTTGGGGCCAATAGAATTGTAGTCTCCCACAAACTAAGTGCTTCTTCTGCCAAGGGGGCTACTGCATACTTCAACTTATATTCATTCATACATTGTAACTGTTTGGTCAAAATCCTCATAGTAAATTCCAACCAGAATTCAGCTTCTTCAGGTTTTTCTTCATTGGCTCCGGTAAAGCTATAAGCTTGATGTTGAGCTAATTTGTCGATTGGAGCTCTTGCCGATACTAATACCGGGAGATTAAGAGGATTTGGGGGATTTTGTCTTATAGAGACGATCATTTGATCAAACATTTCCTTTAAGCTAGAGAAACATTCCCGTTGAAAATGATGGATTGCAGGAGCTTCATGCTGAACTTGTTGAGGCTCAACAAGTTTTTGAGGATCTTGATTCATCCTCACGCTTCCTCCTTCATTGGAGGAGCCGGTTGGGCTTTCGTTATCTTTTCCCAACCTTGTTTCAGACATTCTATTAAAAAAGTGAAGCTTGATCAGATATAAGTCACAATAGGCTAACTCCTAGGTGGCACTAAAGTAATCAATAACAATACAATAATCCTAACTTAACCTTAGGATCATACAAACTTTAGCTCTGATTACCAATTTGTAACATCCTAAACCGGGCTTGGAAGAAGAGCGAGACTAGGATGTTCAAGAAGAACTAAACATTTCAACTTAAAGGTTCAAACATGTATTTCGAACAAAATAGGATCCTATCTTGGAAGACAAGCAAGCCTTCGATGTTTACCACTCATCAAATAGATCCAACAATCATGCTTACACTTCTATATAATTCCTATCAAAACAAAATCTAGATGACAAGTAGTCTAAAAACATTATTCTTAACCATGAGAAGAACAATTTCTTAAATTATAAATTCATACTTCAACTTACTTATGCAATTCATTAATCCACATGACTCTAAACTTCTTTCTAAATTATCGAATTCTTTTCAACATACTTGTAACTTGAAATTTTGTATGAGCATGTCTATTATTCGAACTATCTAACAGCATGCATCATAACAACAACCATTGATCATGCTTCGCGGAGACTACAACAATCCCTAGTAGTAACATAGACTAGGTCGTTACAAGCTCATTTAGTTAATCTCATTATTGTGACAACTAATCTATCTCAACCATGTTTATACTATTCTTTAACATGCACGCTCACCATACCAAAACTTAATCTATAGCAAACCTAGTATCCAATCCATATTACTACTTGCATCCAACAGAAACTTCAAAAGATACCTTACAAACATAACATAATTAGGCATTACAAACGAAAGCATTAACAACATAGGAATATATACACTAAAGTGCCACCATCCTAGGAGTTCTTACTTAATTACAAAACATACTCTTTAGCAAGCTGTGACTCAAGCAAGCTCCTTACAAAGATGAATTCCCAAGAACTATCCTGAAATGTTGTGAAAGAAGTTTATTAAGCTTAAGCTTAGTGAGTGAGTTTAAAGCATATAACATGAGTTTCGTAACTTAATGGTTCTTTCACTACTAACATCATTTTCACAAATACACAAGCTAGTAGTATCAAGGCTAGATTGCTATTCGAATGGTTGCTAGTTATAATCATTATTCATATAACATTCAACAATATTTCATAATAGTCATTGGGTTCCATAATTACAACCAATTTGAGGTATCTAACCATTACATAGCATGTAAACAACATTTCAAAGTTCATAAGATAGTTTCCATTTAGGCCAATTACTCATTATTTTACTATCAAGGTATCACATTTTCCAAGTCGTAACACTTCTTTCATTTATATATATACCTTAGACATAGCCTTGAGAATCGATAACCCAGTCTAGATATATGAGTCCCCAACCAACTGTTGCCCATAAAAAATAAGGTACTCACAGTACCGGTCAATCCCTCATACTGGCACCAAGTGACCATATACACATCCCTCCTACTGTTGCCCATTAGGGACCACTGTCCCAGACCGTAGTCCAACCCCGTCTCTAAGATCCATGGACTCTATGGCATGCCAACTATATCTATGACTAACTCGAGACCAAGGCTTCCATTAATCATTATTTATTTCAATGCATATACATGATCATAGCTCTATTCAACTGCACAACATTGTGCCATTACCCCTTTCTTTCAATAGGGTTAAATCTTGAACATTTAGAGACTAAGTCTCAACCATTACATTCAAAGGCCCATGGCCAATGCATTTTAGCTCATCATTTATAAATTCTTTGTATCGAATCATTAACCTTTCATATAAAACAAATGTACATGCTTATTTCCATATAATTCAATCACATTTGGCTTTATAATTTATCTTGTAATATAGCATTATCAATTTGACTCATTATGCATCCACAACATGGCGTCCCATTCGAAACTTAAACATGCTTTCGATCTATGGTATAAAACAAGTATTTCTCAAGGAAATACCTACCTTGACACCAAGCTTGTATTAACATAGCATGAGCATAGCATTCATTTAAAGCTTTAGAAAATATCAATTGAAACAATGCTCGGAAAGGTTATAATTCCCTTTCCGAGGCTTTAAACTTTACTCACAGGTAGATTCCGAGCTATTGACAATCCCCGATCACGACCCCTTTTTGTATATCAGCTTGTTGATCTACGTTAGTTCCCCTTTTTCTTGTTCAATATCTTCTCTATCTATCATATAGCCATATATACATATCATTAGGCATATTGAATAATTACTTAATTCACATTTCATATCAAGTTCCATGGTTATTAGCTAATTGTCTTAATCCGACATCCCCTTAACATACACCTAGACAATCATAACAATGTAGGATCTCAAGCCAGCTCCTTATATACAAAACACCAATTTATATCGTATTACTCTTGTAAGTTTATTATACATTTAATTATATCAAAAACATGGCAGCTCTAATTAACTTAGATCCTTTGGACTAAAACAGTCCCAAACTCTCAATTACTTCCACTTAAACAGTCCAATACATATACTTTATACACATTATCACTTACTAGATCAGTTCTTTATTAAATCAACTCGTTACCTCATAAAACAACCTTGAAATTATACTCATAAAAGTAGAACAGTCCAGAAACCTTGCAAATGTACTTTCAAGATCGACACTATTTGTATACTCTTTTGATACATAAATTAAATGCCATTTACGATTCATACATTTGTGGTTTGATCAATATAACATCCAATTTAATTATCGCAATTTCAAGACTAACAAATTTATCTATACATTCACAATTCATTCCTTTTAATCAAATTTGCATACATTAAACTACAACAATAGTAGGTTCATCCTTTTGGAACTAGTATAGTCCCTTTTCCTTTCCACCACCAATTGTTCAATTAGAACACATTCACTAAGGGATCAATTCGAACAAGAATTACTCCCTAACAACATCGATCCTATGGTGAAAGAAAAAGCATTATACCATTTCAACCAAGTCACTAATTTAGCTAATACGAAAAGGCCAAAGGTTTGATATTCATCTATAAACATATCATTCTTTTCCTCAATTCAATAATCACGTTACAAGATTTCCAAATCAAAGAATCACACACACATTCACCTATCTAATTTTCTTTATAGATCAATCAAATCAACAATTCATGCAACTGTGAAAAGGAAGAACATTACCTTCCTTAAGTTGAGAATGGTAACTCGAGTCAACAATGTAGTCTCCGATGGATTATCTTCTCAAGCAACAATATCTCTCACTCAACATTTCTCTCTAATTATTTCGTTCTCTCACAACAAGGAATAAGATGACCCCTTTGTTTTTCCTTAGCCGAGATAAGCATGGGAGGACATGTGTACATACCCCTAGACTTTTAGTTTTTTTAGCTTGCAAGATTATACTTTTGCCATATAAAAATTTGACTCCTTTTAAAAGTGGTCACCTAATAATCGTCTCCTTCATTTAGATCACAACAATTTCTATCACACCACTAAAATGCCCCTTTTTAATGGTCTAGATTTAAAAAGAAGTAATTCATAATCCTAAGCAATTTTATAGGGTATTACATTCATAACTATATATTAATATTTGTTTATGATATTCAATTGATAAGTGTTGATATTCTTATTAATATTTTGAGTTTTACATGATATCTTTAAATAACTTGAAAGGAGACTTAATATAAAGAGGTATGTTTCGAATATTTTATTAATCTCTCTTTCAAAATTAATTGATATTTTATTATATTTATCCCTTATTTTATTGCATCTATTTGATTCTCTGAAGTGAATGCAAACATGATATATCACTATTCAGCTAGTGAATATAATTTCGATATGTTTTAAATTGCTTCACAATTGAAATTGTATGGTTAGAATATCATTGATGAGGATATGCTAATAAAAACATATTCCAATTTTCACGCAAATAATTTTGTCTTGCAGACAAAATATCGTAAAAACGATTTTAAATGTCCACTGACTCCACTCCATTCCCTGAAGTGAATGTGAAATTATATAACGAAAGAATAAGGGCCACATTAGTAGTTGTGGTCACGGTCGATGACATACACATAGAAATGAACAAGATTATCATTTTAAGAATGCATATAGTAAAGTGAAATCCTTTTATTACCAATGTGATGTTACAAACCATTGGTCTCGTACTTGTCATACGCTGAAGCATCAACAATCATTGAATGATAAAAAGAAAGAAAATAAAAGCAAATTTTTGTTTGCAAAAATGACGAAGATGATATTGGTCCAACTCATATGGACATTTTTTATTTCCTTATAACCCCTGAAGAAAATAAACCGCCTTCAATTATTTTCATAACCTTGAAAAGAATTATTGATCTTTTAATTTATTTTGCTTTATGTTTATTTAGTTTATGGAATAATTATTTACGTTATATATATTGTGATATTTATTTATTTTGTTTAACATAATTACTTATTAAAAACAATTTATAGTAACAATTTGTGCTTAGCAGAAGCATAAGAAATATTTTCTCATTTAAACAAAAGGGGAAAATGTGAGTATTATATCTCAAAGTACTAAAAATATTGATGCTCCAAAAGAAAAATAAAGTTCATGAGATAAAGCACATTATTAAAGGTGTATAATTGTGAATATTGTAATAATTACCGCTAATGGTAATAATATTGTCACAACTAGAAGTGAAATTTTGAAAGAGCATAAGAGTTCTCAAAATAATCATTTATAAATTATAGATAACATATGTTATCAATTGGCAAATGAAATAAGCCAATGTTAATATAAGTTTTGGCATCAAAAAGATCACTAGAAAGATCTAGAAGAGCTATATATTGCTACCAAAATAATAATTTTCATTGAAACCCCCGAAAGATGTAAATATATTCTTATTCAAATGAAACATTTTTTTGTGGACAAAGTATTATCAAGTTTTAAAGAAACTTATAATTCAAAATTTTTACTACACATGTACAAGTGAGATTGAACCATATTTTATGGTAAACTAGAAGTTTACAAATCCATATATATATATATATATAGTTGGCATGATCGGTTAGACCATTCTGATTAATAATGATGCAGAAACTATTGAGATTTACATGCACATTTATTAAAAGAACTTGAAGTTCTTGTGGTGCTTGTTTTCAAAAGAATTGATTAAATTTTACTTACTAAAAGCACCTAAAGTTCTTGTGTTGCTTGTTCCCAAAAAAATTGATTAATATCTCATTTACCAAAAGATATTAAAGATCTTGTACTAAAGTTGAGACTGCATTTGTTGCATATCTGAATGAAAAATGAGCCCATTTATCCACAAATGTGAAAATTTTTACATGATTTTAGTATATGCATTTACATCTGTTTTTTCAACTTACACCCAAAAGTTTGTTAGATTGATTGGAAAAGATTTTTTTCTTCAGATTATGCAATTAAGACTATTTGTCTTGTTAAAGCTAGTGAGTTTTTATTTTAGGCTATATCAAATGAAATAATTGTTACAAATCCTATTGATTATGAACAAAATAGTTTAGCAAACATGTTGATTGAATGTCACCTTTTAATAGCTAAACTACGAGAACAAAACATCTATATGGTATTTCACATATAACAACACTTATACGCATCAAGCCAATGAGTTATAATAAACTCTCCGTTATGATTGGCTTTTGGCCACAAGTCATATATTTTCCATTTTAGAATTTTTGAATGTCTGATATATTGTAGCACCCTAATCTCGATCCCGATCTGAAGCGCTACATTCGGGTCACCCAAAAATGACCCAACAAAAATTCTATTTTTAAACCATGGACTTAGCCATCATATAAAAACATTAAACCATTCATAGTCTATGTAAACACATAAGAATGATAAATTGCGTTACAAAATAGGAGCTCTTAGTTTAAACACCATTTATCAAAATATTATTTCAAAAATAGAGTTACAAACTCAACAATTGTAAAGCCCTATGAATACTCAACCCACTAAATACAAATATCGTACTGTAGAAATCACCGCTTGCTAGAATCCCAAACTGATTGTGCTCCTCGAGCTCCCGTTCAATCTGTCAACCTACGCATGGAAACAACGATTCCTAATGCTGAGCTTACAAAGCTCAGTGGTACACATCTACTCTACTATACTTTATGCTAATCATAAACATAAGCATGCAAGCTAGTACGAGCAATAAGGAGAGATAAATAAACACGTGACCCTACCACTAGTCACCTAAACACATGCTCTCATCATGCAAGACATTATATATGAAACATAAGGCCCAACCATACCCGAGATCTCAGCAGATCATCTGGGGAAAAGAACACAAAGTCATAACCACAAACTTGGAGTGAGGCTCGATGTCACATAGCCTCAGGAACGTACACTCTAAGTGAGGCCCAGTGTCACACAGCCTCGGGAACATACACTCATACTTGGCATCTCTCCTCAAGTATCTTCAAATGAGGCCCAATGTCATATAGTCTCGGGAACGTACATTCATCCTCTATAACCATGGTGTTGCAACACGCACTCTGGGTATCTAGATCCCAACAATCAAAAGTGACTCAACCAAACAAGTGTCTATAATACAACACACAACATTGACACGGTTACCAAACAAGTGCCATCACTTGGCACGCAACATCTCACGATCCACCAAGGATATCTATGGTTACTAATACAAAATGTCACCCAAAGTTTACCGAGTTGTTAATACATCATGGAAGAGTAAATTAACCATTCTCATTAATTATCTCTATTAATTGAAAATATCTCATTTATTAATGTAGAAACCAATTCATTAATCTTCCGCGTCAATTTCCATCTTTAATTGGCATTATAGATTATTCAGCTCAGTGGGTATCGGTACTCGAATACGTGTATCGATACGATACTCATGAGTACCAGTACTGATACGCATACCGATACTAACATTGCTTATTGGAAATCCTAAATTTCTAAAGTACCGATACAGGTCGAACGTACTAATACAACCCCCAATCGCGTATCGGTATGGCTGAAGCCTGTACCATTACCCTACTCACGGATTTGTACCAATTCTATGAATTACGATGTTACAATGTTGTATTCGACCCCTAAAGTTTATGAAAGTCATTAGAGATTTTTACTAACGCATTTAATCAATTAATATTAATTAACGGCTTCATAATTATTAATCAAGTAATTTCTTATATTTATCCCGTAAGTACAATTTCCATCAAACACGTCAATTTCCACATCACTAGCACTCAAGCAACCCAACATATAAATCGACCAGTCAGATAACCGTATGAATATTTAGATGACCCTACACGATCTTTAAACTCTCTAAGAGTCTCAACATATTCATAAAACACCATGTATCTCATAAATATCAATCTCATAAACATGATATCTAAACATGCTTATTTCTCGTCTACCTATTTTGCAGGCACTAACATGCAAGGAAATTACACTTATGATGCTCATGAAGCATTTCAGAGTTTGAGGTGTACTAATCTCAAGCGATCATCGATAAGTCCTTACTCGAGATCCTCCAATGCTGCTTTTGACCTGGTATTCAAGCCTAAACAATCCTCATATAAAGGCGAATACAAGATATATTGATTAATTGCACACTTTAACTAATACATAAGGTCAAATGTGTTAAAAAAACTTATCAGGTTCGAATTTGGAAAAACGAGCTACAAAAATGAACTCAAGACGTTGAAAACCCCCAAGTAGGGTTCTTTAAAAAATCAACGACTGGTCAACTATCAGCGATGGTCAACATTCTGCAGTGTTGATCCAGTTCAGCCCAACCGGCATGGCTCAGCTGCGAGGCACGCCCAGTCTTTGCGATTTAGCTTGACCACCTTTTCAAGGATCTACTTTATTTCTCGGTTGGACACTTCAACTTGCCCAATAGTTTATGGGAGGTATACTGTGGTGATCTTATGGTGGACTCCATATCTACGCAAAGCCTTAGCAATCAATTTGTTCTCGACCCTCCTCACCGATGATAGCTCGAGGCCCTAAAACCGAGTGAAAATATTCTTGTGCAAAAACTTCACGAATGTTTTACATCATTCTTGGTTGTCACAATAGCTTCAACCCACTAAGACATGTAATCAACTGTCAGCAAGATGTATAGGTGTCCACATGATAAGGGAAAAGGCCCCATAAAGTCGATCTCCCAAACATCAAAGAGTTTAACTTCGAGGATGACTTGCATGGGTAGCTCGTTCCTTCTGGAGATGTTCCCTATTTGTTGGCATCTATCGCAAGCTTTGTAGAATGCTTGGGCATCCTTAAATAAGTTGGGCCAGTAGAACCCAGACAGTAGGAACTTTGCAGTAGTCATATGTCCTCCAAAGTGCCCCCCACTTGGAGTGGAATGGCAATGGAAAAGGATGTCTTTTTTCTTTTCTTCGGGTACGTATTTTTGTATCATCTGATCATCACATTTTTTGAAGAGGTAGGCCTCATCCCAATAGTAGTAGCGTGCATCATGTCGAAACTTATTCCTTACCTAGCTATTCAAATCACAAGGAAAAATACCACTAACAAGAAAGTTAACATTATCAACATACCAAGGTAACGCTGTAACAATCAATAATTTCTCATCAAGGAATTCATCCTTAATAGGTAATGTATCATCATGTGCACATTTATTTTCTAGCCTAGAAAAATTATAGGTAACTTGGTTTTGAGTGCCCTTCCTATCCACTACTTCAATTTCAAATTCTTGCAATAGCAAAATCCACCTAATAAGTCTAGGTTTAGCATCAGTTTTAGTCATTAGGTATTTAATGGTCGAGTGATCGGTGTGAACAATAACTTTAGTTCCTATAAGGTATGCCCTAAATTTATCAAATGCAAATACCACAAAAAACAATTCTTTTTTAGTGGTGATGTAATTCAATTGTGCTTCATTTAGGGTGTAGCTAGCATAGTATATAACATGAAAGATCTTACTCCAACGTTGACCAAGAACGACTCTAATGACATAATCACTAGCATCAATCATCAGCTCGAAAAGTTGTAACCAATCAGGAGGTACTACGACCGGTGCAAAAATAAGTTCATTCCTTAAGTTTTTGAATGTTGTACGACATTGGTCATCAAACTTGAATGCACGGTTCTTCTCCAACAATGAGCACAACGGCTTTGAGATCTTGGAGAAATCTTTGATGAATCTCCTATAGAAACCGACATGGCCAAGAAAGCTTTGAATGTCTTTAAAATTTGATGGGCTGGAAGCTTCTCTATGACTTCTATCTTGGCCTTGTCAACTTCAATGCCTTGCTTGGAAATTCGGTGGCCCAAGACGATGCCCTTGGCGACCATGAAGTGGCACTTCTCTCAATTGAGTATGAGATTGCTTTCTTCATATCTCTTCAATACCTTGGCAAGTTTGCCTAGACATTAATCAAATGAATCTCCAACGACAAAAAAATCATCCATGAAGATTTCAAGAAAACCATCCACCATGTTTGAAAAGATGGCCATCATACAACGCTAAAATGTTGCTAGGCATTGCATAGGTCAAAAGGAATTCGATGGAAAGCATAAATTCCATAGGGACACGTGAATTTCATTTTGTCTTGGTCCTCTGATGCTATAGTAATCTAGTTTTACCCAGAGTAACCATCCAGGAAGAAATAATAGGGCTTCCCCGCAATCTTGTTGAGCATCTGATCGATAAATGGCAAGGGGAAGTGATCATTCTTTGTGGCTTTATTTAGCTTTTGGTAGTCATTATAAATATGTCATCCTGTGGCAGTTCTGGTTGGGAGGATCTTATCAACATCGTTCTTTATCACGGTCATGCCTCCTTTATTCGGCACACATTGGATAGGACTCACCCAAGAACTATCGGAGATAGGATAGATGATTTCAACATTGAGCCATTTGATGATCTCCTTTATAACCATATTCCTCATGATTGGATTGAGTCTACATTGTGGTTCAATTGAGTTGTTGTGGCCATCTACAAGCAAAATCTTATGCATATGAAGAGTAGGGTTTATGCCCTTCAAGTCAGCAATAGTCCAACAAATAGCTTTCTTATGTTGAGTCCAGAAATGCAATAGACTGCTCTCTTGTTTGGATGTTAAGCTAGCAGATATAATCACAGACAACGTGTTATTCTCCCCTAAAAATACATACTTTAATTGCGGGGGGAGGGGTTTTAAATCTAACCAAGGTGGATGCTCTAGCGATGGATTAGAAGATTTAAACTCTAAATAATTTAAAGGATCAAAGGTCATACCTGGCCTGGCCAGCACAACATTGGATTGTTCAACATCTTCCTTAACTTTTTCTTGTGCTTCTTGCATTTCCGCATCAAATTCTAATTTCTCAACAGTATTCAGCGTATTGCAGTAGATTTTTTTGAGGGTCTCTTCAACTAAAGCTTCTTTGTTATGTACAATATGGCATTCTTCATACTCATCCGCGAACTTAAGAGTGTTGAAGACATTAAGTGTGATCTTTTGGTCGTTCATCTTTATTGTAAACTCACAATCTATCACTATTCGGCCAGCGACAAGGAATGGTCTCCCTAGGATGATGAGAGCATTTTCATCGATCTCGCAATCAAGAATGATAAAATCCAACGGGAAGATGAATCTATTAACCTTGACAAGGACATCTTCGATCCTTCCCTCAGGTCGAACTTGGGATCGATCAACTAATTGAAGAATAACCAACATAGGTTTAACTTTTCTCATGCCAAGTCTTATAAATACTAATTTTGGCATCAAATTCACACTTGCATCGAGATCGCACAAGGCACGACCAGTGTAGTTGTGGCCTATAGAACATGGAATGGTGAAACTGCTAGGATCCTTCATCTTAGGTGTCAAGTCAGTCAACACTACCCCACACTCACCTACTGTAGCTATGGTTTCAATTTCGCCCAACATTCTCTTCTTGGTCATGATCTCCCTTAGAAACTTCACATAGATCGACATTTGATCAATGGCCTCCAGGAACGGGACATTGATATGCAGATGTTTGAGCATGTCCAAAATTTTTTGGAACTTAACATCTTTTTGAGCTTTCAATCGTTGTGGGAACTACGATGGGGCCTAGGCTCATTGTGTGATGCCTTGGATGTTGTAGCATCTTGTTCTGTGTTATCCTTTCCATCAGTCGCAAAGTATTTCCCTGTGTCAGGTACAAGAGCTGCATCTTTGGGTGTCGAAGCACTGGCTGGGTTCTTGCATGGAGAGGAATTAAAGAGGGAACCTCCCCCAAACTTATTATCTTTGTTCAACTAGGTGCCATTACGCAATGTGATAGCATTGCATTGCTCCGCACTGAATGTCTTAGTGACTTCAGTGTCACTAAGTAAACCACATTGAGGTCTTGTCTCCAACTTGAGTTTCCAAGGGTCGTAGAGAAGTGGTGTGATTCTACAGGATGGATTGTTGATTCTATAACATGGCGACTTGCGTTGAAAGCATGTCTTCATGGTTATTAAGATTTGCTGAATGATCCTGTAAAATAACTCAAACAGTGTCCATAAAATTTGATAGGAAGTTTCAAAAGAATTAGAATTAGAAGTAGAAACTCCTTGATTCTGCCTCTAAGTTTTCTGTTGGAATTTAGGAGGCTCTACTGTAGCATTCTGTTTAGCTCTTGAATTACCAATGTTGCCTCCCCATAAAAAAATAGAAGCTGTTGCCACTTGGGGTTGTAGGTTTTTGAATAGGGATTGTTGTTGTGGTTAAAGTTCCCAACATAACATCCAAATTCTTGTTGCTAGGGGCATTTATTGGACTGTTGTTCCCCATCACAATGCTCACAAGTGTATTGAACCACTTTGGCTTCCCGTGTGTTGGATGGTGCTTGTAAGTTGTTGAGCTTGTTTGTGATGGAAGACAGATGAGCCGCCACACTTTGATATTTATCCAATTGGATTGTTCTAGAGGTTCTAGGATCGAGACTCAAACTCGTCATGTGAAATTGATAGTTATTATTGGCTATGTTATTAAGAATTTTGAATGCCTCTCCAGGATCTTTATTAGCAGAATACCATTGGCTGAAGAGTCAATCACCATTCTTGTGGGAGAGTTAATACCATTATAAAATGTTACCACTTGTAGCCAATTATGAAAATCGTGAATCGAACACTTGCACAACATGTCTTTGTATCTATCCAAGTATTCTTACATGGATTCATCATCTTTTTGCCGAAATGCTATGATGTCACTTTGCAACTAGTTGTTCAAGTTCAATGGATTGTACTTGTGCAAAACGTTCTTGCACAGTTCTTTCTAGGATGTAATAGATCCTAAGGGTATGGTCTTCAACCATGCTCGAGTTCGATCTCGCAAGGAATAGGGAAACAGTTTAAGCCTCAACACATTATCAAGTACTCCCTATTGAAACAATCGCATACTTCTAAGAAAGCTTGAATGTGATCTCTAGAATCATCCTTTGTTGATCCACTTAATTTTCCAATAGAATTGAGCATGTTGAACATCACAGGTTTGAGCTCAAAGTGAGCTTCCTGTATCTTTAACACAATATTTATTGGAGCTGGTTGTTAAACACCCTACTATCCATTCTGTGGTCTATCAATGATCACGTCATCAACAATTACTCCACCACCAATTGGTGGATCGTTGATACCATTGTTATTTCTTTTGTTCAAGGCATTATTGTGAGGTGGATCCATGGTTCTTTGATCTCATTGTCTAGCACGTAAGAATCTCTCGTTTTTAGGCAAAACCAGATAAATAGGTTCTTCTTGATTCATGTGTCTGGTCATGCACTAATAACACACATGAAAAAGAAAATAAGAAAATAAGTTAGAACTAAAACTAAAATTTAAGCGCAATTTCCAACCCCTAACAATGACGCCAAAACTTGATAGGCTCGTAACTAGTATGTAATTAGAGCAAATATACTTGTCGATTGAGTAATATAATGGTAAGTAGAGTTTCGAACCCATAGGATTTGGAATAACAAACTCAAAGCAATTACACTTAAGAGTTAGTTGAAAAAAGTATTTGTATGGTGATATGATTTCGAGCTAAATGCAATAAAAGTAAAAGTAGCAATGATCAGAAGACAAACAAATGTTGTAGCAAAGAATATAATGAATATAGATGTTGGGTTTATAGTCTAAGACTTATGCTAATTACCATTCGAATTCTATAGAGGTTGGCAATACATGTACACATAAACCAATTGTATCCTTATCTATTCGACAAGGTTTTCTAATTAACTCCTAGACTCTCTCGATACTTAAGAGTTGATAACAATAAGCTATGGCAATACATGTCTGCGTAAACCCTAACAACTTATTATCTGCTTAAGTTCCCCTTATTAGTCGTTGAAATCCTAAACTTATGTCTAAGCCAGATTAAAACCTATGTTGACAACTTATGCACCAATATTAATGTTTGTCAAACTTAACTCTCTCGATATTAAGTTAGTTCAATAATTAAAAGGTCTATCTCGATAGCTCTTACAATAATTATGCATGAAGAACAATGAACATAATGGATAAAGAAAAGATGCTATAACATTGAACAAGTAATTAAAACATAAAATCCTAAAAACAATAAACCCAACAAAAAGGTATTTAGCTCATGTTTGAGCAAATATCATGCATAAAAACAATGAAAACCATGGCAAATTATAAAGGAAAGAGAAAGAATCCAAGCGACCTCGAATTTTCCTCCAAGCTCCCTAACTGTGTTGTAAAGCTTCGTACTCCTCAAGCCTCTCTCGATAGCTCTCATCATGTGGAGACTCCTCTAACCCTTGACCACAGTGGTTTTCCTATAGTTGAAGTCTAAGGGTTGTTGTCTACGATCAAGCTCCCTTTTGTTTGTAGACCAAGTTGTCTTTATACAGGCGGTGAAGTTAGGGTTGAGAAACCCTAAAGTGTACGAAACTCTTAAATGAGGATCTTGCTTTCCCACTTCATTCAATGAAGTATATAACGGAGAGGAGTCCATGTGTGAATAGTTTGTCAAGAGTCTAGAGTCATCCCTAACTCTACTGCTTTATTGGTTCATCGTGAGATGGGTGCTACTCCAATGCTCCTACACTCCGCTGCTTCATTGCTTCCTGTACAAGCACCACTAAAAGCACTACATTCATCATTAGAAGCATCAAATATATACACTTAAGCTCGAGCACTAATTAACTCTCTAACTACATACAGACTACTCGTAAATGTAACTATATGGCTTAAACACGTGCAATAATCCAAGTAAAAGGGACTAAAATATAGGTTCTATACACAGTCATCACAAGACATCTGTTGAACTTGGTTAACCATTCCCCGACGCCATTACGAATCAAGCCACTAGACGAACCAAGAGAAGAAGAAGCGCTTACTGCACCATCAGTATTTAACGTGGACCATCCTTGTTGCACTGGAGCCTAACGCAGAGCTGCGAGTGGAGAAGAAGCCGAGGTAGATGTTGCACAACCATTGCGCCGCATATTGAAATGCCCAAGTCTTGATCACATGGAGAAGTTTAGAGTTTGAAGCAAAAGAAGTTGAGGTAGATGCTGCAAAGATATGAGAGTGAACAAAAGAAGATATTCCATGTATTTATCCCAACAGTAAAAGATAAAAGATGAAGATCAATGTTTTGGATTAACTAGTCCTTAAGGCCGAGACTTAGAAATCTAAGAAGTTGTTGGTGGTGAATCAATAAAGGCTAAATAGATGCAGTTATGAGACAATCTCGAAGGATATGGAGCGATGTTTCCTTAGGAGCCCCATAGAGTTGGCATGATAGATCATTCATTAGGTTCTTATGGTAGTGACTAATGTTAGTAAGAAGCCTATCCATTACCGCAATCGAAATAAATAACAAACACGCTCCAAGACTTAAAGCTTCAAAACTAGTACCCACCTTCAATCCTTGGAATCCTAGGAACCCTTAGATAATTTAATATAGCCATACTTAATAGAAAAATCTTTGTTCTTTCCAAACTTCCAAATACAATGACCAAGACTGGCAGGAATGTCTGGAGTAGGCAAGTTCATAAAATCACGGATTGCGTACGGATGAATGAGCTGTCGGAGGAAGACCCAATTCCAAGAGCCATTAGGCAAGACCAAATATCGAACCTTAAGGTAATCGGTGGCATGCACATTGTCAAACTTCCAATGGACCAAATGCCTTAGCTCTGAGATCTAAGAGTCAAACCAAAATCAAATTACATTGCCATCACCTATAGACCAAGAGAGGAAAGCGTAGAAGAAGGGCCAAACCTGGGATAGGGTGATCAATCGAAGTCGGGCACACCTCAAAAAGCTTGTACTTTTGATGAAGAAGGGAAACAAACCTTCATGAGAAAAAGTAACATTGTGGTTGTGAATTTTCCTAATTCCGAGACCACCACATGCCTTTGGTTGCAAAGAGTGTCCTAATGGACAACAGAAATTCCTTTGGAATGATCATTAGTACCCACTATAAGTTTCCTGTAACACCCCCTTCATGGTCTGGTAGGGGACCGAGTTAGTAAGCATTACTAGAAAATAATACGGTGGACGGTGCAAATATTTTAATTAAAAATCAAGTTTATCTGAGCAATTCCGTTGGTTGCAAAGAGTGTCCTAATGGACAATGGAAATTCCTTTGGAATGATCATTAGTACCCCTTATAAGTTTCTTGTAACACCCCTTTCCTCGTATGGTAGAGGACTGGGTCAGAAAGCATTACCGAAAAACAATACGGTGGATGGTGCAAATATTTTAATCGAAAATCAAGTTTATGTAAGCAATGTGATATTATACCGATGTACAGAAGCAATGCCTCGATACAGAACTACATTAATCAATTAGGGCCAATTTTAACTTTTACAAATTCTATAGACTATTTTATGGATTCAATATTTTAAAAGTCCTTTTTCGAAAATAATCTTACTATACTGAAATTCAACCAATATTCAATGATTATACGAATTTTCAAGATAATCTGAGTCCAATTACCTTTTCAATTTAACTTTACAATGTTTAGTGACCAATATGCAATGTTCCAAACTTATTCCAATTAACTTTTAACAGATTTACCAGTATCGGTATCGGTACTCGAGAGGCCGTACCGATATGCATGTGTCATGACCATTAAAACAGTTAAGAATCAATAAGCTTGTACTGATATGATGCTTGCCCGTATCAATATGCGAAGCATGGTTTATGATTTATCAAATTCCAATGTTTATTTCCTGTATTGATACGGTTGGGAACTATATTGGTACGTGTTGATCAGGTTGACCCGTATCGATACGTCCCTGAATCGTACCGGTGCAATTAATTTTCCAAATTCTTGTGTTGACTTTTCGTATCGATACACCCCTTTGACGTATTGATACACCCTATTAACCAATGTTAACCATGTCCAAATATGCACACCCATATCGATACTCCTTCACTCGTATCGATATGCCCTGCACTATAATGATAGATTTTATCTGGTTTTTACTCAATTTGACCTATTAAACATTGTCCAAATCCAATGAAATTTTACCAGCAAGTTTATAACACCATAATCCACTAGCATGTCAAATTTTATAGCCATCCGAATCCATTTACTACGTTTTCACCTTTTTAGGCCAAGTCTACAATTTTGGTCACTTTTAAGCCATTCAAAAGGGTCCTTTAGGGCCTAAGGCACAATTATAAACCAAGGGCAATACATACATACCAAAAAGACCATAAGAGACTAGTCTAACTACTTTGCCACCATACTAGGAGTTCATAGGTTCGATATACATTACTTTAGCTTGGTTGTGACTTGCCAAAATCTTCCAATTCCTCCGATCTCCAACAATGAACTTCTTAACATGAAATGTATGAAATGAAATGCATTAGACATACATTGCCTAGTGAGGTAGTCGCAGACAAAAACGATAACAGTGAAATGCATTCCAAATCATGTTTTAGCAATAACAATGCAATGAGTCGATGATGACAATGCAATAGTCATATTCAATAGCAATTATATCATATTTCAACAATAACCCTTGGATTGATTCGGGATAGTGGATACACAAATTCTTACGCCTCACCAAAATAATGAATGGTCTAGTCCATTCGCCTCGCCAATATGACAAATAACACAAACATCCCTTCGCCTCGCCACAATATAGGCTGTAGCCCAAGGACCGTAGTCCACCCGTACACTGAGCTCATGAATTCTATGGCATGCCAATTGTATCCAATGTCCTTTCGAATCCAAGGTTCGATGAAAATATCAATAATCAATGTTCAACAAAAATAACAATGTTCAATGATCTCAATAACAATGTCAATGGTCGATGCTTCAATATCAAAGTATGGATATAAATAACTATGCCTATATCAATGCTCAATGTCAATGACTATAACAATAGCTATAGCAATGACTTTGACTATGTTCAATGACCGATGCCCTGGATAACTATAATTCGATGGCAATAACAATGGCGATATCAATATCAATGCTTGATGAAGATGACAATATCGATATCCGATATTCAATACAAAGCTTATCGATACTTACCAAAGATGCCTTCTAATAGGTTCGGTGCAATATCCTTTATCAAAAGGGTTAGCATTACTAAATTCAATAATAATGAAATTGGGAAACGCATTTAGCCTAATCCTGAGACTCCAACTACAATCACCTCGATAATTTGAAGCTCCTACGGCTCTTGGATGACAACTCCCTTGTTCCTAGACTTTGTTGGAGATGGGGATTGCTCTTTTTCCAATTCTCGAGCTAGGTTAACATTAGCAAATTGTTAGAATCAATAATACGATATTGAAATCAATATCTAAACATGATGCAATGATTAGCTAATAGCTATCCATGGATTAAAGCTTTGAAAATCCTATGTTCAAAAGATGATCAAAAACTCTAACTTGAGATTACACTCACAATATCCATAGATTCACTCAATTGTTTGGGGAATTCATTTTACACATTCAATAGCCACTAATCAATATCGATAAATCGAAAGAAACTCAAACTTGCCAAAGCTCCACAATGGAGGTTTGTGCTCAGAGGAAGATGATGAAGACAAATGAGAGGTGCTTGCTTTCTCTTCAATAGGGTAAAGTTTTAATCTTTGTTTCATTTTCTTTACCCCTATTTTAATTAGGAGATTTCCTTCAAGTGAAGGAATTACTTCAGAGAATTCTACGTATGTAGTGATTATAATTGGAGAGGGGTTAATCGCAAGGTTAGCCCCTTGACTCTCTATATTATGTGCTTTTACCCCTAAGCTTTTGATTTCTATGATTTAGTCACTAAATAATTTTCAATGCATTCGACAAGGTCTTTAATCAACAAATTGACTCAACTAGAGTCCAATATCAATATAATTGATCATACAGTCAAAGTCAATACATTATTTAGACCTTTTTGATGTAGGGTTTCTGATTGCCGGAACCCAATTCTGATTAGACCGATTTTCAAGGTGTTACAACTCTCACCCCCTTAAGAAAAGTTCATCCTCAAATTTTACTTAAATCGAAGAGATGAGGATATTGTTTCCTTATCGTTTCTTCCGGTTCCCAGGTTGCTTCTCTAACAGAATGGCTCATTCAGAGTACTTTAACCAATGGAACAGATTTGTTACGAAGTCGTTTAACCTCTTTTGCAAGAATCTGAACCGGTTCCTCTTCATAGGAGAAGTCTAGTTGGATTTCTATAGATTCAGGCTCAATGATGTGTGAAGGTCAGAGTGATACTTTCTATAGATTCAGGGTCAATGATGTGCGAAGGGTCAGAGTGATACTTTCTATAGATTCAAGCTCAATGATATGTGAAGGGCCAACTTTCTCAATAATCTCGAAAGGTCCAATGAATCGGGGACTCAGCTTCCCCTTTTTGCTAAATCTCAAAACTTTCTTGATGTATAAGTTAGCCAGCTTAGAAAGATCGTAGTCCATCCTAACTGATAAAAAGTATGCTGACTTGGTGAAACGGTCTACAATGAACCAAATGGCATTATGTTTAGCAGGAGTCAAGGGTAGACCACTAACAAAATCCATAGTGATCTTCTACCACTTCCACTGTGGTAGATCAATGGGTTGTAATAAGCCAGTAGGGACACGATGCTCAGCTTTAACACGCTAGCACGTAAGACACTTGGATACAAAATTGATTATAGCTTGTTTCATGCTTGGCCACCAATAAAGTTCCTGAAGGTCCTTGTACATCCTTATAGACCAGGGTGGATAGAGAAAGAACTCGAATGAGCCTCTTTAAGGATATCAGTATGAAGAGATTCATCATTGGGCACGCAAACCCGATCACAAAAGTATAAGAGACCTTCAGGACTAATCCTGAAATTGGGGTTATCTAGTAGCTTGGTAACAATAGATTGAATTTTAGGGTCTTGCTTTTGCAATGTTTTGACCCTCGATACGAAAGTAGACTGAACTTGGAGTTAATCTACAAAACAACGGTGCTTCCAATGTAACACCCCCTACCCCGAGTTAGTAGCAAACCGGCTCGGGAGCGTTACCAAGCAAGGACAAGGCAATACAATACAAGAACAAGGCAAGGATTGATAAACTCATCCCTATTAGATGAGTTACTTAAATAGCAAGCAACCAAGCATACTTAACTTATCAAGCAAGCAATCACTCATTTTGTTTACAAGTCATTATAGGTTACTACATTAACAATACAATTAACTTCATTTTATCCCTATCATTCGAATGAACTAAGTGTGAAACATAATTCCATTTCATTTCATTGTTCCTTAGATTAATACATTTAACATTTCATACCTAAACTTACTAAGCATGATTATTTAAACATTCAATGGCATGTAACTAGTTCCCAATCAACTAGACCATTCGGCAATCATCATACTAACACAAAACAATACTTACATCAAGGTATGTTCATACACTAGACTATTCGGCCTTTACCATCCAAACACACAACAATACTTACATCAAGGTATGTTTACACACAAGTGACCTTATAATTTCAAGACATTCGAATGGTTCAATATAACTAGATCATTCACTTGATCATTCCATATATATAAATCCATATATGTGCAGCAAATACCATTCCATTACATGAAATTTAAGTTCAATACATGTTTCATATTGTCATCCAAGATCATGACATAGTAGGCCCATACAAGAACAATATATACAAGTACCAGAATGCATGATCAAGATAAACTATATACATTCTAGTGCCACAATCTAGGAGATATACAAAACAAGTATGAAACCATACTTATGCAATGCTTGTGTCATGCTTCGAGCTCAAGGTAACAGGATTCAGAATCAAGCTACGAACAAATCCTTTATCCTGTTGGTTGGGAAGAATGAAAACGAGAGTGATAAGTACAAGAATGTACTTAGTGAGGTAGTAACTTGTTCTAACCATTTGTTATATCCAATTAAGTGTCAATTAAACAAAAAAGATCCTAGCTAAGGATTTTTAAGCATTAGAATGATCCTAACTAAGGATTTCATGCATTCGGCTAGCATAAGGAACAAGAGACATGGAATCATACTTCATGCTTTCATATCAAGAATCAAGCAAATCATGCTTACATGACAAGTTACACGCAATTCATGGCTTTCATGTCAAGTAACATACAATTCAAGGCTTTCATGTCAAGTAACATTCATTATATAACTTTCAAGACAAGTAACATATGTTATAGGATTGTTATTTCATTTGTTATCATTTAAACAACCCCCTTGGTACTTAGTTTGTATAGGTAATCGAGTCTCCAACCAACTGTCACCAATAAGATGCACTGTAGTGCTGGTCAACCCTCATACGGTCGCCAAAGACCACATACGTACCCTCTGTCTGTCGTCAAATAGAGGCCTTAGCCCTGGACCGTAGTCCACCCTAACACAATGAGCTCTAGATTCTAAGGCATGCCCTTCTACCTAGTCTAACTAGCTACAAAGGTTGTTCGATTTAAGCCATTTATAAAAGTATTTCAAGTTCAAGATCATGTCAAGTAAGTTTAGTTCATACTAGACCCATAGGCTAATTGAGCTATAGCTCACACATCATGTAATTCTCGTGTGTTCATTTCATCAAGTTGAGATAACTTTTCAAGCAAGTTCTTTAAACATTCGATCACATGCCACATGCCACATACAAGCACCAATGTTACTACTTAACATGCTTTAACATTCGAATTAAACATGTGTTCAAGGATGTGATCAAGTTTCATGC
Organism: Hibiscus mutabilis; assembly: GCA_019671005.1. Taxonomy (NCBI): domain Eukaryota; kingdom Viridiplantae; phylum Streptophyta; class Magnoliopsida; order Malvales; family Malvaceae; genus Hibiscus; species Hibiscus mutabilis. Next base: position 52,112,607 of record CM033714.1, read on the forward strand.
ATTACTTTAATCATTCTTCCCTTATAGATCAAGATCATATTGAGTCAAATGAAAAATTCAAGAATTTAGACATGCTTGCTATAGTTAGGACCTAATCCTAACTATCAAGTAAACTACACTCACAATACTCCAAGCTTAGCTAGTCTTGGATCCACACTCCTTTGTTCTTGGCTTTAGGATGTTCCACTCTTAACTCATCCACCAAGTTCACTCCTGGTTCTAACACATTACACAAGTATATACATGTTAAAAGAGTTCACATAATCATTTAATCAAGGCAATGTTACAAGTACACAACATATACAAATCTGGCAGCATGATTATATACATTCTTTACTACACCTAACTACACTTATCTATAATTTAATTCATGTAAATTAGGGCAGAGATCAATGTCCCAAAACTGTTTACAAAACTGTTTACAAACTGCCACAAAACAGTGTACAATTACCTAAATTGTTGTTACTAGGCAACATGTACTCTGTTCACTTAAACATGCATAACTTTCATTCTGCATGTCAGAATTTCAATTGGTTTACACCGTTGGAAAGCTAACGCAATTGTATATCTAACCATATAGGCCTTGAATTTTAGTTCTTTTCCAATTAATACAGTTTTTAACTTAAATACAGGGCAATTTACAACACTGGACAGTTTGCACAGTCCTTGGTGTTTCTTCTCTAAAATTCATTCTACAATCCAGAACTCAGTTCTGTTTTCTCCTAATGAATTTATACATGTTAAGGTACTATTCATAAAAATTTCAGCCTTAAATTCCTTTTATAAAAGTTATGGTGATTTTTCAAAGTTACTTCCCAGAACAGAGTATTATGGGCAGATTACACTAGGTTGAGTTTCTAGCTTCATAACTCATCTAAACAAGGTTCTAACATGGCAATTCAACTTATTTTCATGTTCTTACATGTCTAGGTCAGTCTAATTCACCTAGAAATGTGCTTAAAACAGGCATTATCATGTTAAATCCAATTTGATCTATTTGATCAACATTATACTTCTAATTCACCATTTGAGCAGTCCATTACCTAGTTTTAACTAATCCAATTAGGTGCATTCATTTTCCAGAAACTTATTTACTCTATTCAATCCTCAATTCATCTACCAACGTGATCAAAACAGGGCTTTACATTCAATTGGCACGCTTAAACATTTTCACCTATCAAAACTGTCCCTATTCAAACTGTTTTTAACCATATACACTCTCATTAGCAATTTAGCTACTAACATTCACAATCTCAAGTACTACTAGAAGATAACATGATCCTAACATACATAACAATCATCCTAATCAATCTAGGCAACAAGAACATCATAATTTCAAGATTCAAACATTCTTTACATGTAGGAGTCAAGCGTTATACCTTCTCCAAGCTAATTTGATCAAGCTAAATCAAGAAACTTGAATTGAAGGTGATGTATGAAGCTTTCTCTCCCTCCCTTTCTCTCTCAACATTCGGCCATGGTGATGACTTTGGGAGGAAGATGATGAAATTTTTGTTCATTATTCCTCTCATGCATGTCGTGAGTCACCAACTCAATAAACACGTGTTCTCATCAAACGAGAACATGTGTCTAGGCCTCCATTTCTAATGAAATTTGCATGCAATCTCTAGAGTTTTGCATGTACACATTTCCATCCTTCCATTTAAGCCTTCTAGCTTTATTTTCAATTCAATTTGGTTCTAATTTCACTTATTTGATCTTAAGGATGGCTAATGTTCTTTCTTTTTCAATTATATATATTGTAAAGACTTATTATATATATATATCATAAAAACCATATACTATATACATTATAAAAACTATATATTACATATGAGATAAACTATATATTATATATATTATAAAGCCATTTATTATACATATATATTACAAAAACCACATATTATTTATATTATAAAAAAGCTATACATATTACTTTGCATAATTACTATATTATATATATATACTATATTATATATATCATAAAAATATAGACTACATAAAAGGCATATACTATGTAATATCGTATACCATATAAATAAGGATCACCACATAACAAAAACTTTCATCAACCACAAATCTAACAAATCAAGACATGAATAACAACATTTAAACAAATGAAAGCCTAAAAATTAAAAATGCATGAAAAGAGACTTCAACACTGGAAAATGGAGTGAATTGAACAAAACAAAAACTAGGGGACCAGATTTAAAAAGCTGGTTTGTTCAAAATGGGGGCGAAATTGTAAACACATGAAAAATCTTGAGAACCGAGGAAGTAATTATAAAAAAAGAAAACCATTATATTGCAAATTACAAACGCGAAAGGACCGAAAGGGATATTTAAAAAATAGAAGCCTTTACGGGCGAAATTTTGATGGGGAGGAGGGATTTATGGAGATATTAGCCCATTTTTAAAACGTCCTGGGTATAAAGTACAATTTTATTTTAACCTAAACTCTCTCCCACTCTCCGCAGTATGCCGCCACGTCGGTTGCCGCTTGCCGGCGGCTGACGAACTCAGAAACGAACCAAAACCAATCATTTTCTCGCCCTAAACCCCGATCCAACCTTTATATTTTGAAACCAAGCCCCTTTTGCCTTTAAAAGCTTAAAAACCGAGACCCTAAAAACTGTCCACCACCCTTTTTAAACGATTGCTTTCCCACCGGTTCACCCCATTCGTCCCCGGAGGGAACCAAATGGCTTATCACTGACAGAAACAAAGGGGCAAGGAGGCCGGACGATCACACTTCAAAGGTAAAAGAGAAAAGAAACCCTATCTTCTATTTATATCTTTATATGCTCTGAAATAAGAAGAAAGAAAAAGGAGATACCTCATAAGGTTATTTTTTTGTATTGCTTGTTCTCTGGAATTCCCCCAATTGATGCTTAGGGTTACAAATGATTAAGGGTTTCATTTATATCCCCCGAGTTTCATTGTTTTCTGAAAATGAAAATAACTGTAAAATTACATTATTGGTTGTTGTTGTCTTTCTTAGATATATTCATGTATATCACTGAGAATGTTGGTTTGTCCCCTAATATCCCTATGACAATTCTATTTTTTGGCTCTTTTGCATGTGTCGTGGCTGAATGAGGAGGATGGGAACCAGCTGGGGAAATGGATGTTGTTGAGCGATCTTAGCCACCAATGAAGGATCTGGACGGTGGTGGCAAGAAGTTGAAGAGGCTCGAACGACGTGTGACACCACTCGCGTGAGTGTAGGGGCTGAAGCGTCATCTAGCTTGGCGCGTGCGGTGCGTGTGGGAATCGAAGGGTTTCCTCTTGGTGTAATCTAGACCATCAAATCAGAACAGATCTGACGGTTGGTAGTTGGCTACGCAAGAAGGAAATACATCAGATTAGGCTTCTGTAATTAGTTTTTTTTAGTTACTAGGCCCAAAATGGGCTAAAAATGTATATAAAATTTTTTGTGGGTTTTTTAATATATGACTATTAGAATAAACAAATGACATGGGCTTTATTCTAAATTGATTAATCCCTATGTATATATATACTTGTGCTTTTCGGTTTAATAAACACAATATATAATAATAATAAATATAATAATAATAAAGATAACAACGATAAAAAAACAATAATAATAAGATAACACGAAGGAAAGATCATAGTGTACTAGTAATATTTATGGGTTTTCTAATTGGATAACTCAATAAACACACACAATATGATAATATATAATATAACATGATGGTAACCATGATAATAAATAACAACACACACATATAGAAAAACTTAAATCAAATAGCACTAGTAATCTTTTGGGTTTTTTTAAAGATGGTCACATACATATAATATAAAATAGTTAAAGTAAGCAAAGCCCTTTTATTGCAAAAATTAAAAATGGGTTAACACCCAGACAAAATTAGTGATTACATGTCGATTGTCAATGCACAATCTCATAGAACCATCATTCTTCTTGACAAAGAGAACCAGGGCTCTCCAAGGTGAGGAACTCGGTCGAATAGAGCCTTTATTTAATAGGTCTTGAATTTGAGTCTTCAGCTCCGTGAGCTAGACGACTGCCATACGATAGGGTACAATAGAAATCGGGGCAGTCCCAGGTTGTACTGCGATGCCAAAATCAACCCATGGGTTAGAGGTAAACCTGAAAGTTTATCAGGAAAGACATCATGGAATTTGCACACTGTGTCAACATCTGATAATTGAGGTTCATCCTTGGCTTCCAATGTCAAAACATTCAAGGAAGGATTTCCTGAGTTCATCAATACAATACTCTCCTTGCCAAGGCGTTGAAGGTACAACTTCCTCTTACTACAGTCTACCCACGCTTGATGTTCACTGAGCCAATCCAATCCCAATATAACATCAAATTTATGGATCGGTAATGCCAATAAAATGGCTGGAAAAAGAATCCTTTGAATCAATAAGGGACAGTTCTTACACACAAGGCTTATGGTGACACAATCACCCAAAGGATTGGTTATAGAGATTCTCGATACTATAGGTTTAGATGGTAATCTATGCTTCTTGACTAACACAATACTTATAAAGGGGTGGGTAGAACCATGATCAATCAATGCATACAAAGGATATGAAAACAAGTCAATAGTACCTGTAATGACATCATGCTCATCCTCCTCTTGCCTGCTCACGTGATACATTTGGGCAGGAGCCTTCGATTCTTGCCTACTCCGTGTCTTTACAAAGCCACTAGGTCTCCTTGTAGCCCCCGATGATCCTTGCCTCGACCCCTTGCCTTGGAAGGATTGAGTAGGGGTTTCAACACTAGCCGATGCAGCAGTAGATTTAGTTGCATTGAGAGGGCAGTCTCGAATGAAATGGCCTTGTTCAACACAATAGAAACAAGCTCTAGACTGCTTACGACACTAGCCCGCTGGACGTCTATTCTGGAAATAATTACAAACTAGATACTGCGAACCCCTGTTTGAACCTCTAGTACTCTTAACTAAAGCGGTCTTAGCAAAAAAAGAAGTCATAGTTTGGGGACTCTCAACGTTCCTGGAACGGGTGGACTGTGGGAACATATTTTGCTTAGAGCCAGAGTACTTCCCATTCTTGCTCCATTTGGGAGGTCTAGAATCATCTCAAAACCTCTTTTCTGATTTGCTCGACCCACTGCTCCTTTAGGCTTTCTGCTATGCTTTAGTGGCCTTGACTCGAATCATAAGGTCTTTGAAATCAGTGATACTCAATGCTGAAAACATAAGTCGAAGCTCGTCACTAAGCCCGACAATGAACATGCAATATTTTTCTTCCTCTTTCTTTATGTATTCAGCACTATATCGGTAATATTTACAAAAATCATGGATGTACTGCTCGACAGGTCGCCAGCCTTGCTTAAGGTGAAGGAAGATGCTGCGTCTTTCTACGAGATAGAACTTGCTGATGTACTTCTTTTGGAATTCTTGAAGAAAGAACTCTCAAGTTACTGTCTCCTCGGAGACTGTAAGAATAATATTCTTCCACCAATGAAGTTCCTCATCAGCGAGCAACGCGAGGGCGCACTTCAGCTTGTGTTCATCCGAACACTGCAGCTGCTTGTTCAGGATTCTCAAGGTGTTATCCAACCAATACTCGGCCACTTCAGGATTGTTATCATCCTGACCAGTGAAGGTATAAGCTCGGTACTGTTATAACTTGTCAATAGGAGCCTGAGTATGTTGGACAACGGGTGCAGTAGGCTGTACAATCTGCTCAGTTCACATAGCAGCCATAAACTATTTGAACATGTCAGCCATGTTCTAGTAACACTCAGCTTGAGTAGTTGGCACCTTAGATCCGGTGCCATATACATGAGGGTTTTGCAGATTCGGAGGATCCCCTCCTTATCTCCTCACCATGCGTCGAGGAGCCGATAGCTGGCTCATTAATTTGAGCTTCATTCATCTCAGACATATCTATAATATAAAGAGATTAGATTAGTCGATAGTCACAATTTACACAATATATAACTCATAGGTGGCAAAGTAACACAATAACAATACAATAGGCTTCGGTCTAGTTTTAGAATCGTCTAAACTCTAGCTCTGATACCATAAATGTAACACCCCTTCACGGTTTAGAAGAGGATCGGGTCAAAAAGCGTTACCTAAAAACAATTTGATGGGCATTGTAAATATTTTAATCGAAAATCAAAGTTTATCTGAGCGATGCGATATTATACCAATGTACAAAAGCAATGCCTCGATGCAGAACTACATTAATCAGTTAGGGCGAATTTTAAACTTTTACAAATTCTAGGGACTATTCTGTGGAATTAATATTTTGAAGGTCCTTTTTCGAAAATAATCTTACTATACTAAAATTTAACCTATGTTCAATGATTATACAAATTTTCAAGATAATCTGAGTCCAATTACCTCTTCAATTTAACTTTACAATGTTCAGTGACCAATATGCAATGTTCCAAACTTATTCCAATTAACTTTTAACAGATTTACATGTATCAGTATCGATACTCAAGAGGCTGTACCAATACGCTTGTGTCATGACAGTTAAAATGGTTAAGAATCAATAAGCTCGTACCGATACGATGCTTGCCCGTATAAGTACGTGAAGCATGGTTTATGATTTATCAAATTCCAATGTTTAATGCCCGTATCGATACGGTTGGGAACCATATTGGTACGTGTTGACCAGGTTGACCTGTATCGATACGTCCCCGAATCGTACTAATGCAATTAATTTTCTAAGTTCTAGTGTTGACTTTTCATATAGATATGCCCCTTTGACGTATCAATACACCCTGTTAACCGAAGTTGACCATGTCCAAATATGCACACCCGTATCGAAACTCCATCACTCGTATCGATATGCCCTGCACTATAATGACAGGTTTTATCTGGTTTTTACTCAATTTGACCTATTAAACAATGTCCAAATCTAATGAAATTTTACCAGCAAGTTTATAACACTATAATATACTAGCATGTCAAATTTTATAGTCATCCAAATCCATTTACTACGTTTTCACCTTTTTAGGCCAAGTATGCAATTTTGGTCACTTTTAAGCCATTCAAAAGGGTCATTTAGGGCCTAAGGCACAATTACAAACCAAGGGGAGACTAGTCTAACTACTTTTCCACCATACTAGGAGTTCATAGGTTCGATATACATTACTTTAGCTTGGTTGTGACTTGCCAAAATCTTCCAACTCCTCTGATCTCCAACAACGAACTTCTGAACCTGAAATGTATGAAATGAAATGCATTAGGCATACATTGCCTAGTGAGGTAGTCGCAGACAATAAAGATAACAATGGCATTTATTTCAAATCATGTTTTAGCAATAACAATGCGATGAATCGATGATGACAATGCAATAGTCATATTCAATAGCAATTATATCATATTTCAATAATAACCCTTGGATAGACTCGGGATAGTAGATACGCGAATTCCTATGCCTCGCCAAATCAATAAATGGTCTAGTTCCTCTACCTCGCCAATATGACCAATAACACAAACATCCTTCTACCTCGCCACAATATAGGTCATAGCCCAAGGACCGTAGTCCACCTGTACACTGAGCTCATGAATTCTATGGCATGCCAATTGTATCCAATGTCCTTTTGAATCCAAGGTCTAGTGAAAATATCAATAATCAATGTTCAACAACAATAACAATGTTCAATGATCTCAATAACAATGTCAATGGTCGATGCTTTAATATCAAAGTATCAATAGCAATAACTATGCCTATATCAATGCTCAATGTCAATGACTATAACAATGACTTTGACTATGTTCAATGACCGACACCCTGAATAACTATAATTCGATGCTGATAACGATGGTGATACCAATATCAATGCTTGATGATGATGACAATATTAATATCCGATATTCAACACAAAGCTTACCGATACTTATCAAAGACGCCTCCTAAGAGTTTCGGTGCAATATCCTTTATCAAAAGGGTTAGCATTACTAAATTCAATAATAATGAAATCAGGAAAGATACCTAGCCTAATCCCGAGACTCTGACTACACTTACCTCGATAATCTGAAGCTCTTGGATGACAACTCCCTTGTTCCTAGCGTTTGTTGGAGATGGTGATAGCTCTTTCTCCAATTCTCGAGCTAGGTTAACAATAGGAAATAATCAGAATCAACAATACGACATCGAAATCAATATCTAAACATGATACAATGATGAGCTAATAGCTATCCATGGATTAAAGCTTTGAAAATCCTATGTTCCAAGGATGATCAAAAACCCTAACTTGAGATTACACTTACAATATCCATGGATTCACTCAATTGCTTGGGGAATTCATCTTACCCAATCGATAGCCACTAATCGATATCGTTAAATTGAAGGAAACTCAAACTTGGTAAAGCTCAACAAAGGAGGTGTGTGCTTAAAGGAAGATGACGAAGACAAATGAGAGGTGCTTGCTTTCTCTTTAATCGGTAAAGTTTCAATCTTTGATTCATTTCCTTTACTACTATTTTAATTAGGAGCTTTCCTTCAAGTGAAAGAATTCCTTCAGACAATCCTACGTATGTTGTGATTATAATTGGAGAGGAGTTAATCGTAAGGTTAGCCCCTCAACTCTTCATGTTCTATGCTTTTACCCCCGAAGCTTTTGATTTCTATGATTTAGTCACTAAATAATTTTCAATGTATTTAATAAGGTCCTTAATCAACAAATTGACTCAATTAGAGTCCAACTCAATATAATTGACCATACGGTCAATGTCAATACAATATTTAGACCTTTTCGATGTAGGGTTTTCGATTGTCAAAATCCAGTTCTAACTGGACCAGTTTTCGGGGTGCTACATTTCCAGATTACATAGTTAATGTTCTCACAAACGTGAATAGGAAGGCGAAATATCTACATAAAATAAGTTGGAATAACATTTAAAATAGAATTTGTAAGAGTCACACGCCCTACTAAAGAGAGGTTATGGGAAGCCACCCTGAAAGTTTCTTACAGAATTTGTCCAATATAAAGTTAAAGAGGTCGTGCGTCACACACTTATGCATGATCGAAATACTGAGATAAGTACCAAGATCCTTGAAACGAGGCATACCAAGTTGTCTACGTATAGCATCGACAATCTCATCATTGATATTTTATGAGAAATACACCTGATATTTAAGGCGATTTACTTTGTGACCAATATAATGACCAAATTATGTGAGGATGTGGTCGATGAGGCGAGCTTGGTCATAAGAAGCAGGAGCATAAAGAATCAAATGTCTACAAAAAAGAGGTGTGAGATTGGCAAGCCTCCTCGGACAACATATAAGATGTGGTACCCAAGTTACTCCATAGTGAGCACAAAAAGATAAAAAAGAGCCAACTAACTTTCCTCAAGAGGGTCAGCAATAAAATCCCAACAAAAATGATCAAAGGCCTAAACTTGCATGGTGGAAGTCGAAATACAATGCAAAACCAATTGTATGATGAAGGGAGTTAACTAAGCTTCCTCAAGAGAGTTAGCAATAAAATCCCAACGAAAATGATCAAAGGCCTTTTCAAGGTCGATTTTGATAGCCATCCAACCAACTTTCTCTTTCTTGCTCTTCATGGAATGAATAATTTCTTGGTTCACAGTCGTATTATTGGTGATTTTATGACTGGAGATTAAGCTAGTTTGTTGTGGAGCAATCAATTGAGACATGACACTCTAAAGGCGGTGAACTAGAATCTTTGTGATCAGCTTGTATATGACAGAATAGAGGCTAATAAGGCAGAATTCTCTGAAGCACGAAGGAGAAGCCACATTTGGAATAAGAACTATCACAGTTTGATTAAGTCTCGTACCAATCTTAGTCTTATTGATGACTTCTTTGTGATAGCTCGTATATGACACAATAGAGGCTAATGAGGTAGAATTCCCTGAAGCACGAGGGAGAAGCCACCTTTGGAATAAGAACTATCACAATTTGATTGAGTCTCGTACCAATCTTAGTCTCACTAAAGACTTCTTTGATCATACGACATATAGAAGGCCCCATAATGTCCCAATGTTTATTTGGCGTGAAAGCCATCGACCCCCAAGGATTTGAGTGGTGCCATGGCAAGCAAAACAGCCTTGATTTTGACATCTTCAGGCATAAGCTCTAGAGACTGAATAACATCATCATGTAATCTTGGAAAACAACCTAAAAGAGAAAATTTCCCAAGAACATAATCATCAAACGAATAGAGGTTATGATAAAAGGACACAATCGCTTCACGAAGGGCCTCTTCATCTAAGCACCATTCCCCAGATTCAAGCTGGAGAGAAGTAATACGATTTTGATGCTAGTTCATAATAGCCTTTTGTTAAACTATGAACTATTATGAGCACAACTTTTGCTTCTAGAGAATCTCTTCTTGGTGGAGGGTTTTCTCAAGATCAGCCTGTAATTGAGCCTCTAGCTAAATCAAGAATGAGTATTGATGAAGATCAAGACACCTTTGAACACCTCTCAACCAAGCTATGAGTGTTTTCTTATGATGAATAATAAACCCAAAATCGTGCAGTTCTAATTAGTCGTAATTTCGCTAAATTTGCTAATAGTATCCAAAAGAGGCTGTGAGTTGTCCCAATTATCACAAACAAGATGGGAGAAATCATCATGTTGCGACCAACATGAGAAATAAAGAAAGAGTATTTGTTTATTCCTTGACATTGGGTGATCAATTGTGATGAAGAGGGGCCTATGGTCCAATTTCATATGGAGCAAGTGATCGATAAGGGTGCCTGAGAAAGCCTCTAGCGTGTAGGAGTTGCACAAACAATGATCAATCCGCACAACACAATTTGTTTAATACCAAGTAAATAGACAGCCTTGGTATCCCAAATCATGAAGCCTCGTGTCAAAGATTGTAGAGATAAAATTTGGGTTAGGCCTGGAATAGCTAAGACAACCCATATGTTCCTCGTATTATAATTTAGCATTGAAATCAACAAAAATCACCCAAGGCTTGGATATGTGGGACGAAAATTACTGAAGATAAGACCATATGGGCTTCTTTTTTGTAACGCCCCATTTTTGGGCCTAGTGATTTTGAGGGTTAGATTGGACGGTCAGGTAGACTGGGTTAGAGATTCGAGTCAATTTCGGGATCGTATATTTTTACAAGGGATAAAAATATAGAAAATGATCTAAAATATTTATTAGATATATATTGATTTTTGGTAAAGTTGATTTAGGAAAATAAGATTTGGAAATTGGACATTTCGGGTTAGTGACCAAAATGTAAAAAATGAAAACTGATTTTAGTGATTGTTTTGTAAAAGGGTTAAAACTTAGAATCTCTAAAGAGATATTAAGCCTAAATATTTTTATCAGATTTCTCTCTTAATTGGATTAGTTTTAAAGTGTTTAATTAAATGATTAAAGGGGATTTATTAAAAGGATGTTAGTTATTTCCTAAAAACAAAATTTGACGTAACTTTTCTCTCTTGAGTTTCTCTCAAAATCTCTTCAGCCAAACATCTATTTTCTCAGCAAAGATTTGAGGTAATGATCTTGTTTTCTTAAGCTAATGATTTCTAATGGATTTCTCAACTTGTTTCCTCAAAATCTCATTGATTTTCCTTTATTTCTTTAGTGTAAAAATCATCTAATTGAGAGAGTTTTCAATATTTGGAGGTGAGGTTTTCTCTTATTCTTTAATGATGGTTCTTTATTGAAATTCTCAAGTTCTTAATCCTTTACAAATGATTTCTAATTAGTGTTGTGGATTTAATTGAAGAGAAATGGTTTAATTGAGATTTAATTGAGGTAATTATGAGATCTTCATTTTAGATCTGTTTTGCTGAGTTTATGATGAGGTTATATCATGATTTTGGTGTCTTATGATTATAATGGATTGGTTTTATCAATAGAATCCCGAAATCAAATGAATCTCTAGTTGTTTGAGTTGCTAGTTATGAGTTTTTGAGGTGTTATGGGTGTTAGATGATTGCTGGAGGTATAAGGTCGCAGTAAGAATGTTTTTGGATGTTATTTGATGTTAATTGATGTTTGGAAGTGTTAGGTTCTAGTTGGGTTAAGTTTTGGATGTGAATCGAAGTTGTTTCAGATAGGTGTTTTGATTGTTTTAAGCAATGCAATGTTGAGGAATTTCTTATTGGGGTTTTGAATGCATTGTGATGCATTAACACTATGTTATAATGTGGTTAAAATAGGGGAGAATGTTTTGGAAGCTACCAGTGAAGCTTTAGAGGCTTCAGACGCTTGATTGTGCGCTAATGAATCGAGGTTTCACGTGTCGGTGAGTGAGAACGTGTTTTCCAGATTTGGAATGGTTTAAAAGGTGGTTTAAGGGAGTTTAAATCTAGTTTGAAATGCTGTTTAAACTCGGAAGTAAGTACAAAGGTTTTCTCTCTCGGTCATACTTGTTTTACGAAATGATTTATGCACTTATTTTGATTTACATGATTTTCATTGCTGAAGCATGATTTCAAATATGATGTCTATTGTTTTTGATAAAGTATTGATGAAAGATGCATTGGTGAATGATCCTTGTAAGTATGATTTATACTTGTGAAAGCATGGTTTGATGCTTGGGTATGTTTTGGTAAATTGCTTTAAAAACAGTGAGGTTCATGGCTAATTATGAATTATATTGGCAAGTGATGGTATGAAAATGGTTTTAAAATGTAATTTGATATATTTAGCCTGCTATAGGATTGAGTGCACTGTAAAATAAGTCGCCTTGGACGTAGAGGGGTTGATATGGGACCGAATACTCCGTCCAAGTACCCTAACGATTAAGGGGTTTATGGTACCGAAAACTCTCATTAGTGGGTTATACATCTACCAATGAGTGGTGTTGAGGGGTTGATATGGGTACCGAATACTCCACCACGGGTGTCACAACGGTTGAGCGGTTTATATTGTGTATCGAATACTCCCGTGTGTGAACCTTATGAAGTGTTGAGAGAACACTTGTGAATCTGCATATCCGATGTTGTGTTTTGTTAATGGAACTTGTTGATGATCACTTGTGAGCCAATATAATTGTTAATGTATCATGTGTTGTATAATGGATTTATACATGTTTACTCTTTAAGCTTTGTATATGGTATGTTATGCACAGGAAGGCTTAAATTGAGTTTAGTAATGTGAGTTGTTATTGGTTTAATGATACATGTTGCATATGGTTTAATATGTTGGATTTTGAATGGTTAAAGTGCATGGTTTTGAAGGCATATGTTTTTAAATGATGATTTAATCATGGTTTGAAAAGTGATTTCAATGAGGTATAGAAACCGGTTTTAAAATGCATTGAAGGTGTGTTATTTTTGAGCACTCCTCACTAAGCCTAGAGTGCTTACGCTCTCTTTATCCATCAATGCAGAGAATTAAAGGTTAGGAGGCAGCAAGCAAGTGAAAGTGATTCAAAGACTTCTTATACGAATGTATGTTTCCAAAGTAGACTATGTTTAATAAGGGCAGTGGGAGATTCCTTATGGTTTTGGGAGATGTTGTTGAACTCCCTGTTTTTGCAAGTTTATATTGTTGTTTTGGTCTTGTAAATGGCATGTTATATTTGGTTTATGCCTTGGTATGTTTTTTTGGTACCTTGTTGGGCTTGGTTCATAGGTTGCATATCTATAGTTTCCATTTTGATGCAAGATAACATGTATGGTTGATGTTTCTAGTGTTTTTGGTTGAGGATCGATCCTTGTTTATGTTACTAATGTCTTAGAAGCATGATTAGGTGATTAGCTTAGCTTATTTGTATGTTAAACCAGCAAAAATGGGCATTTCAGGCCCAGACGTATCGGTATGCGGGGTACCGTATCAGTACGGATAGGCTAAATCTGGCTTAGCATATCGGTACGGGGAGATCTGTACCGATACAGTCTTAGAGGAAAATGGTTGGGCGTGTCGGTGCACAGGTTGTATCGATATGATATTGTTCTACTGGAATCTAGAATTTAAAACCCATCAAGACCGTACCGATACGGTGCTTGGTGTATCAATACAGTGACCGGTAAGTTGGTTAATTTGAATCTTTTGAAGTTTCTATTTTCTTATGTTTTAGTCCCTGGAAGTTATGTATGCAATTGAATGAGTTTGGAAGAGAGATTCTCCGCTTTGCATTGAACTCTATAGTGAAGAAATTGAAAATGGGCAAATAAAACATTAATATGAATGTGATCATACCAGCATAGCCAAATTCCTTCAGAAATGCTATTAGCTTCCGCACGGTATAGGAATCGGGGGATTAACACCCTCTACAAGCTAAACTACGTGGTGCTTCATAGGCTCCAAGACCGGATCCTTATGTAGGGACTTGGAGCTAAAGGCATCCGAGTGGGAGAGAGTGCTTGAACCCTGCATGGGATTTTTAGCAATTACATGCTGGGGTTTCATCGATTTAGCATTGACTGTAATACCTTTCTTGGAACCAATGAAAATACTCGAGTTTTTCTTTGTAGTCATAACTAACTTCCCTCTTACTTCTGACTTTTCCATATTATGAGATTGGACAACATCATGGATAACAACAGCTGAAGGAACTAATTTTTTGGCAATTGCCAGTGGCAACTTCATGGACAGAACCACCATTGACTTCTTGATTTGGTAAGGTCGGGACAAGATCTTGGATAATGGAGGAAGGCTCAAATATAGCATTAATTGAAGGAGTGATATTACGTACCCCTTTATTTGTAGGATTACTAAAGATTGATTCTTGGAATTACGTTTTCGCTTATCCACAAGCATCCATGGACCATATGGATCCACCGGAGCTGGGGTCTTCGACGGTGCAGAAGTTAGCAGTAAAATATCATCAGAAATTCGGTAAGAGTAATCATGAGGGTGGATTTTCGGGCAAGTATCCTGTGAGTGTCCATGGATTCAACAGTGGAAGCACAAAGTGTGTAAGAACTTGTATTCAACCTTTTGCAGGTGTCTATCAATCACCCATCACCTTGACCACAAGAGCTAAATCCGTGCTTTTGATTGCCAATTGTTGAACTCACTCGGAGAAGTCAGTAGTAGGGATGCCATTAGAGTTTCCAAGAGTGATGTCTTCTTCTAGAAGTTCCATATCATCATCATGAAGATCAAAACTATTATCATTTTGCTGGTTATCACTTGCACCGGATACTATGTCCCTATAAGTAATCAGTGGATACTGACTTGTTGGGGCTTCACACTCCATCTAGGACAAAGGACACTGCCAGAGGTCGGAGCATCAGGTGGGTCTTCATCCTGCCGATGTTTTTTGGAAGACGAGGATTAAAGGAGTTTCCAAGGAATTTGGAAATCATTTTAGAGGTTAAAATGTCTATCCACAATTAAACTCTTTAATTTTTAGATGTATATGTATATGGATCATGGTTATTGTTTAAGGTTTATGGATTACGCTTTAGGGTTTAAAGGTTTAAGTTTTTAGGGTTTATGATTATGGTTTAAGATTAATGTTTAGGGTTTAAAATTTATGGATTAAGATTTAAAGTTAGGGTTTATGGAATATTTTAGGGTTTAAGATGTTAGGATTTAACTCTATTAAACATCGTAAGTTAATGATATTTAATTTTTAGGAATGTAATTAATTCCATTCTAACAGATTCTCTTGAAATGTAAAAATAACAATTAATGATAGGAATCTAGTAGTTCTTAGCAAAACCATATATATATATATAAACTTCAATACACAGGTTGTTAGGAGTTTTAGTTGTTAGGAGTTTAATTTAGGGTTTATAATTTAGGGGTTTATGTTGTAGGGTTTAGAATTTAAGGTTGGTATTTAGAATTTAGGGTTTAGTTTTTAGGGTTTAAGGTTAGTAATTTAAGATTTGAGTTTATAATACACAAACTGGTGCAAAATAAATTTTACACAACTTGTGTATCAAAATTAAACTCATATATAAATGGAAAAATATATGATGCACTGGTGGTGGAAACATTTTGTTTCCACAAGTGTCCTAATTTTAGGGGTTAGGGATTATAGTTTTAGGGTTTAGGTTTAGGGGTTTAGAATTTAGAGTTTATGGTTAGAATTTAGGATTTAGTGTTAAGGTATAGGGTTTAGTGGTTAGGCTTTAGGTTTTAGGGTAATATGGTAAAGATTTAGGTTTTTACCTATAACCCCTAAATTCTAACCCTAAACTCTAAATTCAAACCATAATTCCTAAATTCTAAGCACATAAACCTAAAACCCTAAACTATGAACCCTAAAGTAAATCCATAGCCTTTAAAATTAGGGTAATTGTGGAAATAAAATATTTCCACCGCCAGTGCGTGGTAAATTGCCCTATATAAATACCCTTTTGTCAATATATATATACCCATCCATATTAGTTGGACCAATCGAGTTGGAAAATTATAAAACGAGCGATGTACACCGTTGAACATCACTAACGTAATACACCGCTGAACATCATTGATTTTTTTAATGACTTTTAAATAATTATTAGAAATCTCAAAAGCTTGATATGCAATTAACCATATTTCAAAATAAAATTAAAAGAAATTATTCCATAAATCATTCCCATAATCTCATCCATGGTCCTTGTCAATTAAATAAACTCACATTATCTTTATTTTCTACATACTATTTTCCTATAAATTAAAATTTACAAATCATTTTCTTCCTCATAGCTCATATATTTATTTAATAATGATTTTATTTGTCTTCTTTGATTCGTGGATTAAGTTTTTGGGTATTTTTATTTTATTTTAACAATTTCATTCATTAATATATTAGAATAAATATATGAAATATGAGGAAGAAGATGATTTGTAAATTTTAATTTATAAATATTATATGAAAAATAAAGATGATGCGAGCTTATTTAATTGGATAGGAACATATATGAGATTGTGAGAATGATTGATGAAATAATTTTTTTCAAATTTTATTTTAAAATATGATTAATTACATGTCGAGCCTTTGAGATTTTTAGTAGTTATTTAAAAGTCATTAAAAATAATTAATGATGTTCAATAGTGTATTGTATTAGTGACAGCGCCGCCGCTTCCTCAGCTTCATCCGCCACGTCTACAGATTTAAGCCTCTTCCCGCTCCTTCTGATGCTCCGTAAAAACCAATACAGATTTAAACTAATATCTCGTACAAATGTATACTTTTCTGTAGCAAAGAAACTTGAATACTTTCTCTTTCATAGATTGTTCGTCAGAAATACTTACCATTATGAGTGAGCCAAGGAAAGCGAAGCGGGGAAGAAAGGTGGAGACAAGGTATCGGAGAGAATGGGAGAAGAACAACCTGAAGAGGAGGATCTGAAGAAATCCATTTGTTATCTCCATCATTGCCGAGCCCACATGAAAAACCCTGGATCCTTGCTCGATAACTTTGGGGTTTTGTCAAGGAATGAAAAGTCAAAGCCAGCTCCATTAAACCTTTCTCCGTCAGAAGAGGGACAAAAAACACAGAAAACATGGCTTTGAATATGTTGTTCTTGGAAGTGTTTTTGGGTTTGAAAAGAGAACCTACCCAAGCTTATTTAATGTAAAGGAGGACACTATTTTGTTGTACTATTTGTTGTGCCTGTGTGCGAGCAACGGTTGACTTACAAAACCAGGTTGACAAACACACGTGAATCTATATAAATATACACCGCTTCATACACGACAGAAAGAGAGAAACGAGAAAGAGATTGATAGAAAAAAATCCAATGTAATAAAGTAAAAGGGTTAGATTGGTTAGAATATAAACAAATGGAATTTGAATTAAATTGACTTTTTTTAAAGAATGAAAATAGAAGTCGAGATTTATTTTTTAGATAAATGGTATTTTGTTCATCCAAAGTACCTCCCTAACACTATCCAAAGAACAAACTACTGACTTACATTACATGCAACAGCCCTATACAATTCCCCATCCATCTATCAAAATTGGATCAACATGATCAATAATGAAAAAATTGGAAAGCCTTTGCCTAACATCAGATTTGATCAACCCAAAGAGAACTAAAACACCTCTCTTTGGCTTCCTATGATGCCTACAATTCATTTCCTGCCAAATGTAGTAGTTAAAGCATCTCCAAGCAGTTCTAATAATGGCAACTCTTAGAGATTGTCCCTTCCTATTCATAAGCACCCAATAAAAAATGGCATTCCAAGCGTCAAGAGGAACCTGCACCCCACAAGCCTGCAAGATGAGAGACCATACCAAGTTTGAGAACTCACACTCGGCAAATAAATGATTCCTTGTCTCAGTCCCAGTCTCACACAAGGCGCACGTCGAATCCACTACACATCCCTACCCCAATAGCCTACTCTTAGTTGGCAACATGTCCAACACCATTAACCAAGTTATGAAGGAGTGACGAGGGATGAATGGTCATCTCCAAACAGCTCTGAGCTAAGGAACACGAGCATGTTTGTGCCCAAGCAACTCCCACACTTTCCTGGCATTAAAATTAACAGTCAAATTACCAGCAAGGCCTAAATCACCCTAAGCTTTAACAGTTTCTTCCATGCCCAACTATGGTGAGCCTTGGCTTGCACTACCCACACCGAACGATCCTTCAACATATATTGCTTCACTAAAGCTACCCAAAGGGGCCCAGCTTGAGAGATAAGCAGCCAAAGGCTTTTCAACATGCATGCTCTGTTCTAGACTAGGAAATCTTTGATGCACACCCTTCATCTTTAGGATGGCAAACAAACTCCCAGCTAACACGAGCACCACGAGCTGACCCTTCCTTCCCCTTTCCATAAGAAGGCATTATAGAGACAAGTAACATGTTTTATCACTTTCGAAGGAAACAGAAAAATCCTACTCCAGAAGTTTTGTATGCTAAAACAAACGGCCTGTATGAGTTGCAACCTACCATTGAAAGACAAACAGTTAGCTGACCAACCCCTAATATTCCATGTTATCCTCTACACCAGTCCTTCACAATCAGCAGAAAAAAGGTTACGCGCAACCAAAGGCACCCCTAAGTAGCGAACTGGCAATGAACCAGCTCGAAACCCAAACTGCCCTATGGTCTCCTGCAAAATAGAATTATCAATCCCCGTGCTAAACAAGTCACACTTAGCCATATTTATCTACAAGCTAGACATAGAATAAAACTTATCTAAAACATTCTTTACACCAAGGATAGAAGCCACATTTCCCTTAGTAAACACCATCAAGTCATCCACGAAACAAAGATGAGTAAGCCCTATCCTTTTACACTTCGGGTGGTAATCAAAGACCCCAAAATGCCCTGCCTAGTTAAGGAGAGCCGAGAGCACATTCATAATCAATATGAACAAATAGGGAAAGGGATCCCATTGCCTTATACCCTTAGCCCCAGCAAAGTAGCCAACCAAGCCCCCATTTTTACATTCACAGAGAACCGGGGCTTAATAACACAAGCTCGTATCCACCTCCCAAAGATCTCAAGGACCCTAAGACTTGCAATACTTGGAAAATAAAATCCTAATCAACTTAATAAAAAGCCTTCCTTAAGTATAAAATAAAATCCCAATTAACATAATAGAAAGCCTTCCTTAAGTCTATCTTTAGAGCACACTTTCGGGACAAGTCCTCCCATAACCATTAACAAGTTCCTGGGCAAGTAAAACATTCTCTACAAGATCTCGACCAGCTAAGAAAGAACACCGATTCTACGAAATAATAGAGAGTAACCACAATTTAAGCCTATTAGTGAGAACCTTAGTAATACATTTGTAAACCGTGCTACAACAAGAAATTGGTCTGAAGTCAGCAGCTTTCAATGGGGACGCATCCTTAGGAACCAAGGTAATAATTGTGGAGTTAAAAGAATCAGGCAAGTAACAAGCCAAGAAAAATACTGAATGGCCTTGAGAAAGTCTTTACCCACAATCCGCCCGATAACTTGAAAAAACCTTGCAGAGTACCCATCAAGCCCATGGGCCTTATTCCTATTCATAAAAAATAGAACATCATAAATTTTCTTTCTAGAAATTGGAGCAACAAGACAATCTTGCATCATAGGAGTGAATTTAACACCAAGAATTTCTATTAACAAAACTATTAGGAACTCTTTGAACATTAGGATCCACCGCACCCAAGGAGGAGAAAAAAAATTGAGTGAAAATATCAGAGATCCCCTCATAGCTCTCCACCCAATTTCATTGAGCAACATACAAAGGCTTAATAGTGTTAGCTTTTTGTCGAACAACCATCTACCTAAAATGATAGCTAGTATTCTGGTCACCCTCTTTGAGAAATTAAGATCTAAATTTTTGCTACAAAAACTTCTCTTCAGCCCTAACCAAATCCCCAACTCCTTAGCCATTATCCTTTCTTGGGCAATAACCTCAGCAGTACAACTCATTAACAACTTCTGGAGATTACTAAGTTCAACCATTTTAAGCAAAACTCTATTCGAAACATCACTAAAATGCTCTCTATTAAACCTTCTAAGGGGTTTCTTCAACAGTCTGAAGTTGAGATTTATTCAATTTAATGAAATAGATTTTTAATTATTAGTTGATTCAGTAAAATAAATTAAATTAAAATAATTAATTTTATAAAAAATATTATATTCTATTAAAATTAATTAATTAATTAAATCAATATGGATTATAAAAAAATAGTAACTAGATATTGCAGAGAAAACATGAGGGCTTTAAAGTTTAAACAAATATCTTCTTTCATGGGATACAAGGCAAACCATATGTAACGTCCTAAACCCGGCTTAACAGTAAACCAAGTTTAGAATGTTAAAAACAGAACAAATGACTAACTTGTCTTACGAGTTAGTGCTCGATCGATCAAAAGGAGAAACATGTTTTCTAAGTTAAGGCATAAGTAAACCTCTAAACTGGACATCTAGGTAACTCAAGGAAGAAGAACATATATTTTGATAAGTTAAGAATGTGTTGAGGGCAAACAAGATCAATTAATTTAGGAACTTTTCAAATCAAAACGAGTCAGGTTATCAAGGTTTCTTAACAACAATCATTAATCATATAATTTTAATTATGACATATCAACTATTGACTTTCTATATCTTACCAACTAAATTATTTACACTAATGCAAAATCCATTTTATAAACCAAGCATAAGCTTATTACAAGGGTTACTCAAGCATTAAACTTTATCAAGAGAATGCTTCAAACGTCAAAGCAAAATCACATCAATTTGAAACTCAGTTTCTTTATAGAACCATTAAGGCTTATTCCATAAGGACCCTATTTACTAGGCTTACTACCTCTTTTTCATAAAGATCTTTTAAATCTAGATTGACTCAAAAGAAAACCTTATTACTTCATTCATATAGAGTATTGGAATCAGGGCATAAAAGTTTCGAGTGAAACTATTATATGTACAATTCGGTCAAATACCAAATCATATGAGTTAAGTTACTCTATATCCTCATATAAAATCAATGATGTATTCTTTTAGTCTTTATTTACTAAAATCATGATCCCTTGATAAAACTGATTCACCAATAATTTGTTAACCATCTAATATCCATAAGACATATAACCACATACACATATTATATCAAAAGGTTCATTAAGCATTATTACAAGTCATGATCACATAAACAATTAAGTAACTTCAATCATAGAAGACCTTATCTTATACATAATGAAAGACCATAATCATGAAGCAAATACACAATGACATATCAACATAACTTGAACCCCGAATGACTATAAGTTTAACATGTTATTAAAGTCTATACATCACATGATCATTCGGACATTAAGCTAATGTAGCCTACTCAAACATTAATCATTCTAACATTATGCTAGTATCTTACTCACTAGCTATCATTCAAAATTCAATATAAAACACCATGTTGGCAACAAGCAACCTCAAAAGAATCATAGCATGCTGTATACATAGAACATTGGTTCTTAACACGTTTACATACATTTCAACAAAAGAGCATCTCAATGCATTATGCTTAATTTATACATATGTGCCACCAACTAGGAGTTTTTTAAGGAGATTATGCACAAAACACAAAATTCATGGAAGGGGACTTGCAACCTCTAGTTACGATCGAACACAATGCTTCTAATTAACATGCAATGCATGATATTCAATGCATTGGGCTTGTATAGCTTAAGTGAGGCAGTGACCATGATATGACCAAGCATAAAGACAATTGTGACATCCCAAAACCCAGTTTAGTCATAATAGGGTTCTCGCGATCAAAAATCCTACTTCGGGAAGTTTAAATTTCTGCACCAACATTGACTATATGATCCATTTTCTTAATGTTGAACCTTGATTAAGTCTAATCTTTAAATTTGGGACCTTATTAGAAAGTCAAAATGTTAAATCCGAGTTAAAAGTATCGATACGGTAGGTACCGTATCGGTACGGTCTAACATTTTTTAACTAACTTACCAGATTAGGGTTAACCGTATCGATATGGTTGGGAGTCTATCGATACAGGTTCTCTGTTCAAATTTGTTTCGAAAGCCAAAAAAATGAATGGAAGGTATTGGGTGATGATTCACCAGCTTGGTTGCCACCCACTTCACGTGGGATAATCTGAAGTAAAAGAAAGATGATAATTAATCATCATTTGTCTTAGAAAGCCATGAAATGATAGGCTTTGAGTTTATCAAACCCTTAGGTGTAGCAAATATACCTATTGGTTGCAAATGAGGTAGGGAATGATTGGGGACCAAATTTGTTTTAAAATGAGTAAGAGAAGGGTTTCTTCATTGTATACCTTCACCGGAGAAAAAACATCATCTTTTGTTAACTTCATCTCCTACCTAAGCTCACACCTCGATTGATATCCCCTTCATCAAGCAAGCACACACCTCTCTATGGAACTCCCTATGCTTAAGTATTCCTTGTTTTGGATGTTTTAATTCATAGCCTTTAATTGGGTAAGTAAAAACCCTAAACCTATTGTGAATTTTATAGACTAATGAATGCTTAATTCCTAATTGGAATCCTTAAGCTAATCCCTTTTTCTTGAAGTTTTAATCCATGAATCTATTGAATAGCTAATGGCTATTCTAAGCTTTAATTACTAATATCGATTGTAACATCCTCCTATTGTTGTTCCTAGCTCAAGGTTTGGGAGAAGCTAGTCCATCATCTCCAATAAAGGTTAGGAATAAAGGAATCGTTATCCGAGAGCCGTAGTATCAAGGTGAGTGTAGCCAATGTCTTGAGAGTTGGCTAGGTGTCCAACTAGGTTTATTGAATATCGATCTTGATGCTACTAACCATCGTATTGAAGGTTTCGTGTAAAAACCCCATTGATACACTATGTTGGTAAGTGAGAGTAAGTATTGCATTGAATCCATGCTAGAAACATTATTGCTATTGTTATTGAGATCATTGAATATTGCTATCATTGATTGACATGAATAAATGATTACCGAACTATTGTTATTGATCCATTGCTATGAAACTATTGCTATTCAATTATTGATTATAAACCTTGGGATCGATATATTGGATACAATTGGCATGCCATAGAATTCATGAGCTCATTGGTACGAATATTGGGCTTCAGACATTATGATTGGTGTGGCGGAAGGATGTGTATTGTATTGGTCAAATTGGTGCGGTGGAGGGATGATGATATGCGATCGGATCACTATTGTTATTATTGGTGATGAGGTAGAATTCATGTATCCATTTACCGAGAAATTGATTCGAGAAAAACCATTGATTATTGCTATTGATTATTGATGTGGACTTATTGATATGTTATTGACTATTGATTGGTATGATGATCATTAATGCCATATAACATGTTGGCCATGATTATTAAGATCATTTTCTGGTCGTGTTTATTAATGATATTCTTGTGTACTCTTGTACCGTGGAGGATCACGATAGACATTTGCGGATTGTGCTTCAGGTATTGTTGGATAATCAGTTGTATGCCCAATTAAGCAAATGTGAGTTTTGGCTTAGGGTGGTTGTTTTCCTTAGGCATGTTGTGTCAGTCAAAGGAATTCGGGTTGATCCACATAAGATTGAAGCGGTGATAGGTTAGAAGTGACCGAAGTCAGTGTCAGAAGTTCGTAGTTTCTTTTGGTTGGGTAGATATTATCTTAGGTTTGTGGATGGTTTTTTGAAGATTACGGCACCTTTGACCAAGTTGTTGCAAAAGAATGCCCATTTTGAGTGGATGGAGGATAGGCAACGAGCTTTTGAGAAGTTAAAGGAGGCATTGACGTAAGCTCCAATCTTGATTCAACCTAAATCGGGTAAGGAGTTTGTTGTTTATAGTAATGCATCATATGTAGGTTTGGGTTGTGTGTGTTAGGATCACCGGTACACCCCATGGCGCAGTGGAAAAAAAATTTGACGATCTCATACATGAATCCATGTACGATCAATTGAATTCAAGAGGAAAGGATGCGTGAATAATCTTGGGTTCCTGGAAAAAAAACAAGTCAGCAGTGAAATCACGATTAGTTCGAATCCCAAGCCTCAACAATAACGTCTTGGTCTCTACTCGGTTCACTCAGTTAAGAGCAAATATTTCTTTTCTCAAAAACTGTTCTTGAGAATATCTCATCTAAGCAAGAAGAACGACTGCTAGACCACACTTCTCCTTTTATATGCAGTTACCCTAACCCTTACGGTAATGTAATCTAAATTTTATATCTATTAAAAGAATTATAATCATAATTACATTCTTTTAATATATATTTAAGAAATCCAGGATAATTAAAATTATACATATATATCATATATATATATTAACTTTAATTATATATTTCATGTACAATAAAGTTGTACAATTATAACTCGTTTGATATTTGCTAAACTCAACCCTTGGGTGTGACCCTGTAGGTTCCTGTAACATTAGTAGCAATTATTAGAACCATTCTAATATTACAAATCATGAGTGACATCTAGCAATATATCATGGTCATCTAAGTTACAAGAAGTCATGATTCGACATAACATCTTCATGACTAGCTTCTTTATGTATTATATCCCTTTGTCTTTTATATCTATAATAGGCACAAGTCTTGGAATAGTCACACTTGTATAGCCCATGTAGTATTTCTTGATATCTAGAGTAGATTACAATAAACGAACAACTTATGATATCTTATATCAACTTATTCGAGCATGGCCATGCATTTCTAGTCTCATTCAATCAAGTGGCCTGTGATATAACTCTTATTATGTAGGAGGGACAAATCCTATCTTGATCATTCACATCCCACTATATATATCATGATATGTTCAACATCAGTCTTTGTAGTGCGACCAGTCATAGAACATGTTTAACTGTATCAAAACATACGACAATAAATGTTGAGGTAGTAATGATCTCAAGTCTAAGGATCATACATGTAGTCACCACCATGAGCAATATTGTGACTGTCACATAATAATCCAAGACATATGCTCATAGCGGGTCAATCCAATATGTTGTTCTCTAACAACGTACTCATATATCAATTTTTACATCTCTATGGCAATGACAACTCATTGTCATCAATCAACTATATGTTAGCCTCGAACGTATTATTATTGTCCATGCCCATAATAATACTCAGCTAAGGATCTTTTAATAACAATCATATTATTATATGGACTTCATTATATTTCATTTTATTTAAGACACATTGAAATATGACTGAAAAATAATAATGGCAATGCCTTTATTCAAAAACATGGTAAAGAAAGTATATCAATACAATCATCTCATGATTGGTCTTTAGGCATACTTTAACAGTGCGTTGATGTAGGAAGGGAAGGTTGTGGTTTACGCATCTAGAGAATTGAAGGTGCACAAACGCAATTATCCTACCGATCTTGAGCTTGCTGCGGTTGTGTTTACGTTGAAAATTTGGAGACATTATCTCTATAGTGAGAAGTGTGTTGTGTACACGGTTCACAAGAGTTTGAAGTATTTGATAACTCAAAAGGATTTGAATCTTAGCAACGTAGATGGTTAGAGTTGCTTAAGGAGTATGATTTGACAATTGAGTATCAGTCGGGAAAGGCTAATATTGTAGCGTTGCTTTGAGTATGAAGGTTGTGGTGGAGTTGAGGGCAATATTTGCACGGTTGGGTGTGACACGAGATGGAGTTTTATTAGCCGAGTTGCAAGTAAAGCCATCTTTGTTGCGGTTGATTAAATAAAAGCAACCTTATGATGATGCGTTGGCACAACATGTTAAGGATATCATGGATGGGAATCTGACAAATTTTCATTTTATTGATGATAGGGTGTTGTGTTTTAAAAACCGGATAGTGGTGCCTAGTAATAATGAGTTGAAGTGTATCATCTTGACCGAGGCACATGATAGTCCTTTCGCTGTGCATTTTGGTAGTACTAAGATGTATCAAGGCTTGAAAGGGGAATACTTTTGGGTTGGTTTGAAGAAGGATGTGGCTGACTTTGTTTCTAGATGCATGGTATGTCAGCGTGTTAAGGCTGAGCATTAGTTTCTGTTCGGGTTGTTGTAGCCGTTGAGGATACCACAATGGAAGTAGGAGAGAATCACCATGGATTTTGTATTTGGGTTGTCACTAATACCCACTAAAAAGGATTCCATTTGGGTGATTGTTGATTGGTTTACAAAGTGTGCACATTTTGTGCCTGTGCATACGACGTATACCTTGGATAAGTTGGCAGATTTGTATATTGCCGAGATTGTGCATTTGGACGATGTACCTAAGTCTATAGTTTCAGACAGAGATCTGCAGTTTACAGTGAGGTTTTGGGAGTGTTTACATCTAGCTTTGGGTACACGGTTGAATTTCAGTACTTCGTATCATCCTCAAATGGATGGTTAGTCTGAACGTGTGATCCAAGTCTTGGAAGATATGTTTTGGTGTTGTATCATTGAGTTTTGAGGAACCTATGAGAGGCAGTTGCCTTTGGTGGAGTTTGCCTATAATTATAGTTACTAGGATAGTATACAAAGGGCATTGTATGAAGCCTTGTATGGTAGGAAGTGTCATACGCCTTTGTGTTGGGCTGAGGCTGGAGAAAAATATGTTTCCTTGCTAGATGAGTTAAATGATACAAATGAGAAAGTGATGCTCATTTGTGATCACTTGAAAGTGGTTTGGATCGCCATAAATCCTACGCGGATTTGAAGCGTCGGGAGATCGAGTATGTGGTTGGTGACCGCGTGTTTTTGAAAGTGTCACCATGGAAGAAGGTGATGCGGTTCGGACGTAAGGGTAAGCTTACTCTGAGGTTTATTGGACCATATGAGGTTGTGGAGCGTGTTGGTCCTATGGCTTATCATTTGAGGTTACCTCCTGAGTTGGAGAAGATTCATGATGTGTTTCATGTGTCGATGTTGCAGAGGTATCGGTCAGATTCATCGCATGTTATGCCGGTGGAGGATATTGAGTTGTAACCGGGTTTGTCCTATGATGAGGAACCGATAGAGATCCTTGATTCTAGCAATAAAGTTCTTCGTGGTAAGACGACTAAACTTGTAAAGGTGTTGTGGCGACATCGTGGAGTTGAGGAGGCCACGTGGGATAGCAAAGTAGACATGTTGAAACAATTCCTGTAACACCCCGTTCTCGGCCTGGTCGAGAACCAGGTCGAAGTATGCTACCGATGAACTAACGGTGATCGATATGATAATTTCATACAATAAGCGATGATAATAGGCCCAACATTCAAGAATGAGTAATATAAAATTTCAATTAATTTATTATGAGTCTATGAGTATCCAATTAGGACTAAATTATAACATATACAAGTTTTAGGGACTTAACCACAATTTCATTATTTTAGTGGTCCAATTCTGAAACTTATCTTACTTCAATGAAATTTATCATGCAAACAATAAGCATACAAATTTTCATACTATTCAGAGTTCATATGCCCATTCAATTTAGGCATGCAATAATCAGTGACCATTATGTAAACAATACAAAACTATGATCTTTATCTTTTAACAGAATTAATTGTCACTTACCCATACTCTTATAGCCGTATGGATATGTTAAACCTAATTCCTAAATTTCAGATTCAATAGCAATAGACCCGTATCGATATGGTTGAGGGTCGTACCGGTACTGGTTGACCGTGTATCGATATGCCTTGACCTCGTATCGATACCATTTTTACACCCAAATTCTAGTAGCCAAAATCCGTACCGATACGCCATCAACCGTACCGATACGCCCTGCCCTATAATGATAGATTTTTGCTGGTTTTCATTCAGTTTAACCTATCAATCAAGGTCCAAATACGATGAAATTTTACCAGTAAGTTTTATACATTATAAAATACTAGCATACCAAATTTCTTGATGATCCGAAGCCATTT
Organism: Hibiscus mutabilis; assembly: GCA_019671005.1. Taxonomy (NCBI): domain Eukaryota; kingdom Viridiplantae; phylum Streptophyta; class Magnoliopsida; order Malvales; family Malvaceae; genus Hibiscus; species Hibiscus mutabilis. The sequence continues at coordinate 52,140,789 of CM033714.1, forward strand.
ACTATGTTTCACTTTTTAGAGCCATATATGCATTTTTAGTCACTTTAATGCCATTCCAAAAGGGTCGTCGGGGCATTAAGCACTATTACACCAAAAGTACAAAATATACATATCAAAAGGACCTTATATGACTATTCTAGGTACTTTACCACCCTACTAGGAGTTCATAGGTTCGATATACATTACTTTTAACTTGCTTGTGACTTGTACAACGCAACGACTTCTCCGATCCCCAATGTTGAATCTCTTAACCTAAAATAGATGAAATGCAATGCTTTAGGCATACTTTGCCTAGTGAGGTAGTCACAAATAACACTATGTCATGGAAATGCATTACAATTCATATCATTCATTAACAATGCAATAGATCTATGGTAGCAATGCAATGAATATGTTCAATAACAATAAATCCATATTTCATCAATAACCCTTGGATCGATTCCGGATAATGGATACACAAATTCCTACGCCTCACCAAATCAATAAATGGTCTAGTCCCCACGCCTCACCAATATGACCAATATCAAAACACATTCCTCCGCCTCGCCAAATCAATATAGGTCGTAGCCCTAGGACTGTAGTCCACCCGTGCACTGAGCTCATGAATTCTATGGCATGCCAATTGTATCCAATGTCCTTCGAATCCAAGGTTCGGTGACAATATCAATAATTCATGTTTAATATCAATAGCCATATTCGATGTTCTTACCAATAAACAATATTCTGGTGCCTATGTTCAATAACAATAGCAATGGCAATGATAATGATAATTACAATACTCAATGACAACGACAATAGCTATGTCCGATGTTCAATAACAATTACGATGGCATTAACAATGCTTAATACTCGTTGCGATAACTTACCTATACTTACCATAATGTCTGATAGGTGAATCGATGCAATAATCCTTAACAACGAAGTCAGAAATGACAATTTTATTAACGATGAAGTAGGGAAAGGCACCTAGCCTAATCCTGAGACTCCGACTACACTCACCTCGATATTCTGAAGCTTTCAAGGCTCTCGGATAGAAATACCCTTGTTCCTAGCTTTAGGTGAAGCTGATGGATGCTCTTTATCAATTCTTTGAGCTAGGAAATCAATCGGATTCTGTTAGATTCATTATTATGATGCAAAAATCAATATAACGATATCAAATTCAATATTGATACTTAAAATAGCTATTAGCTATCAAACTCCATGGATGGCCAAACCCTAGCTTAGGATTAAACTTGATACATCCATGGAATTCATGATTTGTTTTGGGATTATAGCTTACCTGATCACTTGAAACGATTCAATAACAATAAATCAAAGAAAAAGCTAACTTGAAATCAAGCTCCAATGGAGGTGCTTGCTTAGGTGAAGAAGATGATAAAAGGGAGGTGCTTGCTTCTCAAGTCTCGGGTAAGTTGTTCTTCTTTCTTAGCTATTTACTTTGTCTTAATAGCAATAGGTTTCCTTCTATTGAAGGAAACTTTCCCGGTAATCCCAGGTATGGGATTTATAATTAAGGATGGGCTAATCGCAAGGTTAGTTAATCTTTACGGGTTTGTTTCGGCAAACTCAATGTACCTCACTCGGTTCGGCCTTGCGACTAGGCTAGGTCAACATAGTTACAAATTGGTGATTGCAATACAAAATAACATTGAACTATGTTTCCTTGGGCATGTGATTTAGAAGTTCCAGTAGATATCATCGAAGGGAAACTCAAATAGTTGACGTTGCACTGTGCAAGGATGGAAGTGGAGAGGATTATAAGAACAATATATAATTTTTGCAAATAAAATAAAATAAAATAAAAAGCAATGCAATTTTAAATTTGCATAAATGTAACTGAAATAAAATAAAATGAAGTCCATCAAACTTGAAGTTCATTCCCATCAAATTTCAAAAATTATTAACAACTTCAAAAGTCATTATATTAAAAGTCTAGTCATCCGTCTTGCGGGTTCTGAATTCTTGACGAAATGAGGCCATTTCCTTGTGAGTCTAAGCAAACTAAGAATAAGCATTATTATAAAGGACATCAAACTTCAAATCTGCATGGATATGAAGCTCAGCAGATTGAGACTCAACATGGTTTCGAAGCACCACGAACTGCGAATCAGCAAGGTGACGAAGGTCAGCTAACTGTGAAACAACATGTTCACGACAAGTAACCATGTAGTTAAGCAATGACTTCATCGTAATCACCTCTCGATTTGTAGAAGAAACTTGTTCGGTAGGCGAAGGGGAATGTTCTTCCACATTTTCTACGTTGGCAGCATCTTTTGAGTCCTTATAAATCCGACGATTTTTTTGAAAGAGGTATTCGCATTTGTGAGCCAAATAAATGTCAATCTTTTCCTTTCCAAGGAAAGGTATGTATAAAGAAAACTCGACATCATTCTTCTTAATGATGTGTGTAAGGACACAAGCATGTGGAAGATAGGTTGAGGCCTGATGGGCCTATGATCTCAGATGAATTTTGCTCACGTACAGTTGTGGCATTACTGTAAAAGACGCGTGCTAGTCTTTCATAAACCCTCAGTTTGATCACAAGAAAAGCATTCCAACCTCATTTCGTGAAAGTTAACTTCATTTTGAAGTTGTAGTCTAAGTTCTAAAGGAAATTCAATATTGGTTAAGCCACCAATAATCAATCCCTCGAATTGTTCATGCCTTCCCATTGGAGGATCGATAAAACCATGCCACAATAAGCTGAAAGATTATCTCTTTAATATGATGATTTCTAGGCTATAGTCTTCGTACTTTTCAATAGAGCTGGGATCAGTTTCATCATAAGGGCCTTTATTTTTAGTACCTTGGGGGTGATAAAGAGTTCCTTATCCATAACATAAGAGTTGATGCCTATGATCTCAGCTGAATTTGGCTCACGCACAATTGTGGCATTACTGTAAAAGACACGTGCATGTCTTTCACAAACCCTCAATTTGATCACAAGAAAAGCATTCCAATCTTATTTCGTGAAAGTTGACTTCATTTTGAAGTTGTAGTCTGAGTTCTAAAGGAAATCCATGGCCACAACATGTTCTTTACGAATTGACCTGTTGTTGAAATATTTATAAATTTGGTCTTTTCATCCTCGTCTCTAAAACATGATTCATCAATAGATGGTGTTGGCTTAACAGTTTTTTGACGTTTGGTTGGATGTTGAATGGTTGATGGGTAGAGTAAAGAAGAGTTGGGTAGGATTTGGGTTTAGGGATCCTGTTAGAAATTAAACAATTGATTGCAAGTCGATGAACATCACATATTCAAGAATTTGGCCAACCCCATCATATAATATATGAAAACAAAAGAAAAATCAGAGAAACCCATGAGTAATATCAAACGTGTTTTGAACACGAAGCCAAGCACATCAATGATATCAAGCAATTCCCAAGTTAAAATCTAAGCCATGGAAAGAATTGGAAAACCAAACAAAAGAAACTCTAATAGTATGTAAAAATTTAAGGGTTTCTAGAAATACCTTTGATTCAACTGGGCTTAGGGTTCCTATTAAACTTTAAATGAATTTAGCAGCAAATCTTAAAAACCCAAACTATAATATCAACCAATTTCTCAATATCAATGATAAGGCATGGAAAGTAAATAAAGACCAATCAAAAGAAAGGGACTGTTATAAAAAAGGTTTGGATTTCCAGAAATATACCTTTGATTCCAGCATGCAGGATTTGATTAAACTAAGTTTAGGGCATTCTAGCATCAACAGAAAAAATCTGAAAACCCAATCAATAATATCAACCAATTTTTCAACATCAACGGTCATCCATGGAAAGTAAATGAAAACCAAACAAGACCAAGAGTATTCTAACATAATTAAGGTTTCTAGAAATATACATTTGTTTCTGTTAGGCTTTGAGTGGACTGGTTTAGGGTTCTTGTAAAATTTTAAACAGAATAATAAAAAAATCTAAAAAAAGACCATCAATAATATCAACCATATTTTCAACATCAAGAGTCTGCCATGGAAAGTACATGAAATCCAAACAAAAGCAAGGCTATTTAAAAAAACTAGAGTTTCTAGAAATACCTTCAATGTATGCAGATTCAAATTAAACTGATTTGGATGAGGAGATGGTGTTTAGAAGGTTAGATTGGTGAAAGAATAAAGTGAAAAGTCCCTGAATATAAAGATTTTGAGCTGAAGGAATGGAGGAATCCAATCGGTTCACAGAATTGAGTGAGAGAAGAAGGGCATTACATTTTGGCTATGACCTTCCAGCTTTGATATATATATATATTCCATGCTATGTATCGAAACTGGGTAATAAGTTTCGCAACTTTTAATGAAAAAAAGAAGAAGGAACGACAACTGAAAAAGTTATATATTTGAAGTTAAAAACCGAAAATGTCATAAAGTAAAGTTTAAATATTTTTAAAGTACTGAAACTTAGATACCATTTCTGATACGTTATAGAAAGCACTGCAACATAAGACATTTAATCAGTATTGAAATGTAAAGATTAAATTTTGAAACTTGTGAAATAAATTTTAATTACTTGATGTAGAATGGTCAAATTTATTACTCCAACAACAACCATTCTCGAATTGTTGAATAAAAGTTTCAGTAAATGTTGCAACTACCATCCTAGGGCAAGTACTACCAACTTCAATACATGTTTATTTCCTCTTAATCCTCTTCTCATTGAACAAGTTGTTTATTTTGAAGCCCATAAACCTTTTTTCTAGCAACAACGGTTTTAAGAAAGTAGGCAAGTTCATAATAAGTAATTTTTTTACTTCTATGCAACTTAATTCCATTCAATGTTTCAGTTATTTCATATTCATTTACTTAGGTGCCGAAGTATACTCATCATGGAAGTTTCGAGTATAGTAAGTGATGCTAAAATAGGAAGAGATAGTGTAGAGAGTTTGAATAACATCATTGGCATGACATTTGCGCCACCTGAAGAAGCGTGGGAATTTTTTAAGGAATATGCAAATCAAAATGGACTTACTGCACGTCGTGGAACAAGTAAGGTTGATACAAATGGAAATAAATACTATTAAGAGTTTTGTTGTTCGAATGAAGGGCGAAGGAAATCAAAATTAGATGAGGCGAAGTGTTAACACGCTCTGCATCCACTGAAATGGACTGGTTGCGAGGCTAGAATAATGGTGCATTCTAAAGATCAGGATAGTTAGGTAATAACATTGTCTAATAACAAACATAACCATCAACTTTGTCCACCATCGATGGCACCCTTATTTCATTTGCATCGTTCTATGATAGAGACCGATATTGCAAAGGCTTCAACATTGCAAAATGTTGGTGTCAAAACATAAAAAATTATGAAATAGTTCATGTAATAGTCTGGTGGTTATCAAAATGTTTGTTTTATTAAGAAAGACTTATACAATGCACTCCACACATAAAAGCTAATGGAGTTATTGATGGGGATGTCAATGTCGTACTAGGTTACTTTGATGCCAAGAAAGAGACATATCCCTTTTTTTATCACATTCTCAGCTGACGATTTGAATCATTTGCATAATCTATTTTGGGTTGATTCAACTTCTAGAGCTGACTGCATAATATTTGGTGATGTTATTGCATTTGAAACAACCTACAAGGGTAATGTATACGATCGACCTCTTATACACATTGTTGGTGTAAATCACCGCCATCAAAAAATTGTGTTTGTTGTTGTTATCCTTGTAGACGAGATCGTAGATACGTTTCAGTGGGTCTTAAATGCTTTTGCAGAAGCTATGTTGAAGAAGTCTCCACTTTTAGTAGTTATAGATGGAGATAAGGCAATATAGAGGGCAATCAAAAAGTTCTTCCTGATGCTAAACATCAAATATGTTCTTGGTATCTAGCGTGCAATGCATAAGGAAATGTTGGGGATCCAAATTTTACACAAAAATTTAGCAAATGCATGTATGCTTGATGGACACTTGAGGAATTTGGTGAACAATGTGAGATAACAATTGAGAATTTTAATGTGAAAAATCATCCGTGGGTGTTGGAGAAGTGCAACACCCAACACTTATAGGCACACGCGTATATTACGAGTCATTTTTTGTGAACTTGCAGTTAACCCAAATGTGCGAATCAATGAATGCATCTCTGGCTATTTTCCTTAAGTGCAAGAAGACATATTTGGAGTTTATTCATGCAATTGAAGATACCATAGGTCAAATGATCTTGAATGAGTTGAAAGAGGATTTTACTTGTACACAGAGTAAGCCGGTGCAATTGACAAAATTGAAAGAGCTAGAAAGAAACCTTCCAAGAGGAACTTAAATCATAGACTTTGTATAGTGTAGCACGGAATGATGAAGATGGCAATGATGTTCGCAGTATTTATCTAACAAAATATAAAAATTGGACAAGGAAAATGAAGTACAATTTAATGTTGTCACGCAAACCCTAACATGTTATTGTCATAAATTTGAGACAATTGGGTTTCCATGTAGACATCAACTACACATGCTTAAGATACTAGGTAGCACATGTATCCCAAATAAATTGATTCTAAATTGATGGACAAAGAATGCAAAGGTTGATGCTATAACATCCTCTTTCTGACTTGGTCGAGAACCGGGTCGGAGAGTGCTATCGTGAACAGAATGGTGATCGATGCGATAAAATTTTAGCAATGCATAACACTTAATCATTATTATAGATTTCAAACATTACCCAATATCAATATTAGCTCAATTTATCCCATTTGAAGCAATGACTAATCAATTAGGACCTATTTCTAACTTTTACAAGTTTTAGGGACTAAATTGTAAATATGATAACTTAGAAGTCCTTTCTTGCAATTTACTATGCAATAGTGAAATTCAATACATTAACAGTGAGCTTGTAAATTTTCATATCGTTCCAATATCATTCACCCATCCAATTAAGCTGTACAATAATCAGTGACTATTCTATAAACTATTCAAAATTGTGTTCAGTGTCTTTTAACGGAATTAACTACCACCGTATTGATACACTTTGGAGCTGTATCAATAAGGATACACACAAATCACCCCATCATTCGACTTTACCTAAACACTATACCGATACGCTATCACCCGTATCGATACAAGTTGACCAGGGTTGACCCGTTTCGATACACCTTAAGGCCTTACCGATGCAATTTATTTTCTAGATCTTACTGCCAAGATCTGTATCGATACACCACCCTTGTGTATCGATATGACCTGTTAAACCAAGACCAAAAATGCAAGGCCATATCGATACAGCTTGACCTGTATCGATACACATGTTTTGTAATAAGAGTGTTTAGTTGGTTTTTATTTGAATTAGCCTATCAAACGTTGTCCAAACACAATGAAACTTTACCAACATTATTTCAATACTATAATCTACTTTCACGCTAAATTTTAGGGTCATTCGAATCCATCTACTAGGTTTTTACCTTTTAGTGCCAAATATGCATAATTAGCCTCTTTTAGACAATTTCAAAAGGTTATTTAGGCCTATATGACTTCCACAAGTCATGCATATTACACACATATCAAAAGAGTCATAAATGACTAGTTCAACTACTTTTCCACCATCCTAGGAGTTTGTAGAAGCAAAACACATTACTTGGGGGCTTGTAGTGACTTGTCAACAACATCGATTCTCCGATCTCCAACGGTGAAATCCTTAACCTGAAATGTATGAAATGAAATGCATTAGGCATACATTGCCTAGTGAGGTAGTCACAACTAAACATTTTTCAATGAAATGCATTCCAAATCATATCTTGACAATATCAATGCAATTAATCAATAGTAGCAATGCAATGATCATGTTCAATAGTAATAAGTTCATATTTCAACAATAACCCTTGGTTCGATTCAGGATAGTGGATACGTGAATTCCTACGCCTCGCTATATCAATGAATGGTCTAGTCCCTCCGCCTCGCCAATATGGCCAATAACACAACACATCCCTCGGCCTCGCCAGATCAATATAGGCCGTAGCCCAAAGACCATAGTCCACCAGTACACTAAGCTCATAAATTCTATGGCATGCCAATTGTATCCAAGTCTTTTCGAATCCAAGGTCCGATGACAATTTCAATGATCAGTGTTCAGTAGAAATGACAATATTTAATATATTCAATGACTTTATCAATGAGCAATGATTCAATATCAATGACCAATAGCAATATCAATGACATTAGCAATATTTCAATGATCTCAATGACGATATCAATAGCCGATGATTCATTTGCAATGTTTTGATGACAATAAAAATATTGACATCAATGATCAATGACAATGGCAGTGTCAATGTTCTCTAATCAATATCCTATATTTCCATGATTCAATAATACAGACAATGATAATGGCAATAACGATACTCAATGACAATGACAATATCCATATCCGATGTCCATTAACAATGACAATGGCAATACTCGATACTCGATGCAATAACTTCCCGATACTTACCGCAATATCCACTAAGTGGTTCGATGCAATGATCTTTAACAATGGGGCTAGTAATTACAATTTCAATAACAACAAAATTGGGAAATGCACCTAGCCTAATCCCGAGACTTGGACTACACTCACCTTAATAATCTAAAGCTTCTACGACTCTCTGATAGTGATCCCCTTGTTCCTAGCTTTCGATGAAGACGATGGGTGCTCTCTTCCAATTTCTTAAGCTAGGTAAACAATAGGATTGTGTTAGAATAAATATTATGATATTGAAATCACTATAACAATTTCAAAATCATTATCTAGACTAAAGATAGACAATATCTAAAAATTTTCCATGGATAGCTAAAACCTAGCTTGAGATTACTCTCAAATCCTCCATGGATTTTAATGATTGTTTGAGGGAAATAGCTTACCTAATTGGCATGAACGTTTCGATAATAATAAACCAAAGAAAAACTAAGCTTGAGCTTAGGCTCTAATGGAGGTGTGAGCTTAGAAGAAGATGATGACCAAGGAAGGTGCTTGCTTCTTTAAAAAGTCGACTAAGATTTCTGTCCTTCAATTCTCTCTTTCAATCCATATACCCTAAATGGCTTTCCTCACTATGAAGAAAGCTATTTCCCACCATCCACATTGGTGATGATTAAAATTGAGGAGGGGCTAATCGCAAGGTTAGTCCCTCAACTCTCTATTCCTTATACTTGTACCCCCTAAACTTTCAATTTCTATAATTTAGTCACTAAATAGGTTTTCAATACTTTTAATGGGGTCCTTAAACAATAGTTTGACTCAATTAGAGTCCCATATTGATACATTTGACCTTTCGGTCAAAGTCAATACAATATTTGGACAATTCTGATGTAGGGTTTCTGGTCGCTGGAACCCAAACTGGACTAGGTCAGATTTCGAGGTGTTACAATATTTGGAAAATTCTGATGTATGATTTATGGTCCTCTAATTTTACCTAAATCGAAGAGATGGGGATATTGCTTTCGCATTGTTTCCTCCAATTCCCATGTTGCTTCCTTGGCGTTGTGGCTCTTCTAGAGAACCTTAACTAAGGGAATAGTCATGTTACGAAGTCTCTTGATTTCCCTTGCAAGAATCTGGACTGGTTCTTCGTCGTAGGACAAGTTTGGTTGGATTTCCACAGTTTCAGTCTTGATGATGTGAGAGGGATCTGAGCGATATTTCTGAAGCATGGATACATGAAATACATCATGGGTTTTACTCAATTTCAAGGGCAACAATAAGCGATAAGCCACAGGGCTGACTTTTTCAATAACCTCAAAAGGTCTAATGAATCGAGGACTCAATTTCCCTTTCTTGCCAAACCTCAGAACTTTCTTCTACGATGAGACTTTAAGAAAAGCTTTCTCACCAACTTCATACTATATATCCCTTCGCTTGAGGTCAGCATATGTGACATCCTAAAATTGGGCTTAGGATATCGATATATATATTAAGTCCTCATGTTAAGTTCTCATTGGAATTAAAAGTGATTAAAAGCTTAGGAAGAACAAAGACCAAAGTAAATAGGAGGGAAATTTTGGTAACCGGTTGTTAAGGGCTAATTAAAAACAAATTAAAATTTCATAGTTTGCATGTAAAAGGACTAGTTTTGGAAGGGGCTCTACACATGTCCTACCATGTTAGTAGCAACTGTGGTAGGGGAAGGGAAACACTCGGCAAGTGACTGTAGGCCAAAAATTTGGATCAATCTCTATCACTTTTGTATCTCCATAGCCGAAGCTTACTTAGTGAGAGAAAGGAAATATTTGGGAATGAAATTGAAGGAAGCAAGCTTAAGGGAAACTAGTTTTCGGGGAAAATTGGTTTAGCTAAGGAAAGGGGTAAACTTCTTAATTTAATCCTAATCTTGTTATTTCTTTGAAGATTGTTATGCATGTTCTTGAAATTTAGAAATGGTGTTAAGAATGCTAGACCTTGGTCTTGAAAGTATCTATGGAAGCAATTTGGACTTGAACCAAGAATTAGTTCGGTGAAAATATGTTAATTTAAAGAATGGTCACAATAGATACATGTATGCAGTGGGAATATGTTATAATTGTTATTGAGGTTATGCTGAATGTCAAGATTGATTAGGGGAAATCGATCCATTGTGAAATGTGATTTGTTCATGTTCTTAATTGCTGAAAATTCTAGAAACAGTTTGGGGAGAAATTGGTACTAAAAAGAAACTGTTTTCATAAAAAAATTGTAATGTATTAATTGGATTAAAGTTATAAGTTGAACCTTATTCTGTACTGTAAAAATTTAGTATGCAATTAGGCTGATTGAATTGTAACACCCTAAACTTGGCCTAGGAAGGTTACCACTATCTAAGCTATTGACTAATTGAATTATGCGGTAATCAAATTAAAGTGGAAAGAACATTAGATAACAAATAACTAAAGGGACCAAAATGTTATAGCCAACAAGTTAGAGCGCCAAATTAAAAGGACTCAAAGGTTTATATATTATAAGTTTGGTTTGCATTTCAAATTCTTAAGAATCAAAGGACTTGCACACTTGGCTATCTATGAGCAATGCCCATTTTGGAAGGGGGTGACTCGGCTAAGGCCACTTAGACCTTGGATGAGAAAATTCTCATCATCTTCTTCCATCCAAAATCCACTATAATTGAGTGAAAGGGAGAAAGAGAGAGAAGAGAAAAAGCTTGATGATATCCATGGAATTCTTGAGAGATTAGGCCACAGTAGGACTAAATTGAATTAGAATTCACATTGAGGAAGGTAAATGCTTGATTCCTCACTTCAATTACATGCTTGAATCTTGAATTAGTGATATTCTTGTTGCCTAATTCGAATAGGATGATTGTTATGCATGTTAGGATGATGTTATCTTCTAATGGTCCTTTAAATTGTGAGTGTTAGTAGTCAAATTGCTAAAGGGATGTGTATGGGTTGCTGGAAATTGATAATAGAGATCATGGTTGAAACTAGTTTCGATTAGGGACTGTTTTGCTAGATGAAAACGTGTAAACATGCTTAATTGTATATGCTGCCCTGTTTTGATCACATTGATAGGTGAATTGGACTGACCTAGACATGTAAGAACATGAAAATAAGTTGAATTATAATGTTAGAATCTTGTTTAGAGGAATTATGAAGCTAGAAGCTTAACTTAGTGTAATCTGCCCAAAATACTCTGTTTTGGGCAGTAACTTTGAAAAATCACCATAAATTGTATAAATGGAATTTAAGGCTGAAACTTTTATGGACAGTGACTTAACATGTCTAAATTCATTAGGAGAAAACAGAACTGAATTCTGGATTGTAGAATGAATTGTAGAGAAGAGACACTAAGGACAGTGCAAATTGTCTAGTGTTGTAAATTGCCCTGTCTTTAAGCTAAAAACTGTATTAATTGGCAAAGGATTAAAATTCAAGGCCTATATGGTTAGAAATACAATTAAGTTAGCTTTCCAACAGTGTTAACTAATTGAAATTTCGACATACAGAATGAAAGTTATGCATGCTTAAGTGAACAGAGTACATGCTGCTTGGTAGCAGCAGTTTAGGTATTGTGGCAGTTTTGTAAACTGTTTTGCAAACAGTTTTGGGATAGTTTAATTGCTGCCCTGTTTTGCCTTAATATGGAATGTAGGTAGTTTGGTAATGTGCATTAAGGTGTGTATATGAATATGCTATATGTTTTGTATATATAATGTATTAACCTTGTTGCCATGTTGAATGACTTTGTGATTACTTGTTTTGACCTTGTTCTATCTATGTGATTTATTAGAGCAAGGAGAGGACTTTGGATAAGGATCTAAAGTCGAGCATTCAAGGGACAAGCAAAAGGGAATAGTCTTTCAAGACTAGCTAGCTTGGGGAGTATTGTGAGTGTAGTTTATTCTAGAGTTAGGACTAGGTCCTAACTAAAACAACATGTTTAAATTCTTGAATTGTTAAATTGGACTTAATATGATCTTGACCTAATAAAGGAAGTATGAAATAAGATAAATCATGAAACTTGACTACACCCTTGAAGTGTTGTATAAATAGAATGCTAGCATGTATATGTGGTAACATTGATGCTTGTATGTATGACATGGTATTGTGACCAATTGCTTAAACCGAATGCTTGATGTGCTAGCTTAGATAATGCAATGAACACTTGAAATGATGAGTTATGACTATATTGACCTAAGGGCTTAATGCATGTATACACTTAACATTCAATACTCGAAATGACTCTTGGAAAAGATAATGCTTGACATGAACTTGTACACTTGAATGATACATGATCTTAAACTTGAAAAGCTTGAAATCCTTGAATAAATTAATTATAATCGAACAACCTTGGTTGCTAGTTGAATAGGTAGAATGGCATGCCTTAAAGTCTAGAGCTCATTGTGTCAGGGTGGACTACGGTGCAGGGCTAAGGCCTCTAATTGGCGACAGACGGAGGGTACGTATATAGTCTTTGGAGACAGTAGGAGGGTTGACCAGTACTACGGTACATCTTTGGAGACAGTAAGAAGCTAGAAATTCAACCTAGTGTAATCTGCCCAGAATGCTCCGTTCTGGGCAGTAACTTTGAAAAATCACTATATATTTTATATAATGAATTTAAGGCTGAAATTTTTATGGAAAACACCTTGGTATGTCTAAATTCATTAGGAGAAAACATAACTGAACTCTGGGTTGTATACTGAAATGTAAAGAAGAAACACTAGGGACAGTGCAAACCAATTACACCCTGTCTTTAAGTTAAAATCTGTGTTAATTGAAAAAAAAAACAAAAATACAAGCCTTATATGGTCATAAATACAATTTTGTTAGCTTTCCAACGGTGTAAACCAATTGAAATTCTAACGTATAGAATGAAAGTTATGCACGATTAAGTGACTAGAGTGCAAGCTGCCTGGCAGCAGCAGTATAGGCAATTACACACTGTTTTGTGGCATTTTGTAAATTGTCTTGTAAACAGTTTTAGACCTTTGATTATGCCTTTTTTTACATGAACTAGAATGTAGATAAGTGTAGTTAAGTGTAATGGACAATGTATATGAGCATACTGCCAAATTTGTGAATGTTGTGTGCTTATAACTTTTTCTTGATTTGGTGATCATATGATCATTATTTTGACATGTGTTTGTATTTGTATTGTTATAGAATCAGGAGTAATCTTGGTGGAAGA